>CM075190.1:23384417-23984417 GCA_037577475.1 Chaunax sp. Z400
AACCCTAAACCTAACCCTAGCACAAACCTTAACCCTAACCCTAACCTTAGCCCAAATCCTGACCCTAACCCTAGCCCAAACCCTAACCCTAACCCTAGCCCAAACCCTAACCCTAACCCTAGCCCAAACCCTAACCCTAACCCTAACCCTAGCCCAAACCCTTACCCTAACCCTAACCCTAGCTCAAACCCTAACCCTAACCCTAACCCTAGCCTAAACCCTAACCCTAACCCTAACCCAAACCATAACCCTAACCCTAACCCTAGCCCAAACCCCAACCCTAACCCTAACCCTAACCCTAGCCCAAACCCTAAACCTAACCCTAACCCTAGCTCAAACCCTAACCCTAACCCTAGCTCAAACCCTAACCCTAACCCTAACCCTAGCCCAAACCATAACCCTAACCCTAACCCTAGCCCAAACCCTAACCCTAACCCTAGGTCAACCCTAACCCTAACCCTAGTCCAAACCCTAACCCTAACCCTAGGTCAACCCTAACCCTAACCCTACCCTAACCCTAACCCTAAATCTAGCCCAACCCTAAACCTAACCCTAACCCTAGCTCAAACCCTAACCCTAGCCCTAACCCTAACCCTAGCCCAAACCCTAACCCTAACCCTAGGTCAACCCTAACCCTAAATCTAGCCCAACCCTAAACCTAACCCTAACCCTAGCTCAAACCCTAACCCTAGCCCTAACCCTAACCCTAGCCCAAACCCTAACCCTAACCCTAACCATAGCCCTAACCCTAGCCCAAACCCTAACCCAAACCCTAACCCTAACCCTAGCCCAAACCCTAACCCTAACCCTAGCCCTAACCCTAGCCCTAGCCAAAACCCTAACCCTAACCCTAACCCTAGCCCAAACCCTAACCCTAACCCTAGCCCTAACCCTAGCCCAAACCCTAACCCTAACCCTAGCCCTAGCCCAAACCCTAACCCTAACCCTTACCCTAGCCCTACCCCAAACCCTAACCCTAACCCTAACCCTAGCCCAAACCCTAACCCTAACCCTAACCCTAGCCCTAACCCTAGCTCAAACCCTAACCCTAGCCCTAACCCTAACCCTAGCCCTAACCCTAGCCCAAACCCTAACCCTAACCCTAACCATAGCCCTAACCCTAGCCCAAACCCTAACCCTAACCCTAGCCCAAACCCTAACCCTAATCCTAGCCCTAACCCTAGCCCAAACCCTAACCCTAACCCTAGCCCTAACCCTAACCCTAGCCCTAACCCTAACCCTAACCCTAACCCTAGCCCTAGCCAAAACCCTAACCCTAACCCTAGCCCCAACCCTAACCCAAACCCTAACCCTAACCCTAACCCTAGCCCAAACCCTAACCCTAACCCTAGCCCAACCCTAAACCTAACCCTAACCCTAGCTCAAACCCTAACCCTAGCCCTAACCCTAACCCTAGCCCAAACCCTAACCCTAACCCTAGGTCAACCCTAACCCTAAATCTAGCCCAACCCTAAACCTAACCCTAACCCTAGCTCAAACCCTAACCCTAGCCCTAACCCTAACCCTAGCCCAAACCCTAACCCTAACCCTAACCATAGCCCTAACCCTAGCCCAAACCCTAACCCAAACCCTAACCCTAACCCTAGCCCAAACCCTAACCCTAACCCTAGCCCTAACCCTAGCCCTAGCCAAAACCCTAACCCTAACCCTAACCCTAGCCCAAACCCTAACCCTAACCCTAGCCCTAACCCTAGCCCAAACCCTAACCCTAACCCTAGCCCTAGCCCAAACCCTAACCCTAACCCTTACCCTAGCCCTACCCCAAACCCTAACCCTAACCCTAACCCTAGCCCAAACCCTAACCCTAACCCTAACCCTAGCCCTAACCCTAGCTCAAACCCTAACCCTAGCCCTAACCCTAACCCTAGCCCTAACCCTAGCCCAAACCCTAACCCTAACCCTAACCATAGCCCTAACCCTAGCCCAAACCCTAACCCTAACCCTAGCCCAAACCCTAACCCTAATCCTAGCCCTAACCCTAGCCCAAACCCTAACCCTAACCCTAGCCCTAACCCTAACCCTAGCCCTAACCCTAACCCTAACCCTAACCCTAGCCCTAGCCAAAACCCTAACCCTAACCCTAGCCCCAACCCTAACCCAAACCCTAACCCTAACCCTAACCCTAGCCCAAACCCTAACCCTAACCCTAGCCCAAACCCTAACCATAACCCTAACCCTATCCAAACCCTAACCCTAACCCTAACCCTAGCCCAAACCCTAACCCTAACCCTAACCCTAACCCAAACCCTAACCCTAACCCTAACCCTAACCCAAACCCTAACCCTAACCCTAACCCTAGCCCAAACCCTAACCCTAACCCTAGCCCAAACCCTAACCATAACCCTAACCCTATCCAAACCCTAACCCTAACCCTAACCCTAGCCCAAAACCTAACCCTAACCCTAACCCTAACCCTAGCTCAAACCCTAACCCTAACCCTAACCCTAACCCTAGCCCAAACCATAACCCTAACCCTAACCCTCGCCCAAACCCTAACCCTAACCCTAACCCTAGCCCAAACCCTAACCCTAACCCTAACCCTAGCCCAAAACCTAACCCTAACCCTAACCCTAGCCCAAACCCTAACCCTAACCCTATCCCAAACCCTAACCCTAACCCTAACCCTAGCCCTAGGTCAACCCTAACCCTAACCCTAACCCTAAATCTAGCCCAACCCTAAACCTAACCCAAACCCTAACCCTAACCCTAACCATAGCCCTAACCCTAGCCCAAACCCTAACCCAAACCCTAACCCTAACCCTAGCCCAAACCCTAACCCAAACCCTAACCCTAACCCTAACCCTAACCCTAGCCCAAACCCTAACCCTAACCCTAACCCTAGCCCAAAACCTAACCCTAATCCTAACCCTAGCCCAAACCCTAACCCTAACCCTAACCCTAACCCTAGCTCAAACCCTAACCCTAGCTCAAACCCTAACCCTAACCCTAGGTCAACCCTAACCCTAACCCTACCCTAACCCTAACCCTAAATCTAGCCCAACCCTAAACCTAACCCTAACCCTAGCTCAAACCCTAACCCTAGCCCTAACCC
The DNA here is from genome assembly GCA_037577475.1 of Chaunax sp. Z400. NCBI lineage: Eukaryota > Metazoa > Chordata > Actinopteri > Lophiiformes > Chaunacidae > Chaunax > Chaunax sp. Z400. Next base: position 23,387,491 of record CM075190.1, read on the forward strand.
TAACCCTAGCCCTAACCCTAACCCTAACCCTAACCCTAACCCTAGCCCAAACCCTAACCCTAACCCTAGCCCAAAACCTAACCCTAACCCTAACCCTAGCCCAAACCCTAACCCTAACCCTAACCCTAGCCCAAACCCTAACCCTAACCCTAACCCTAACCCAAACCCTAACCCTAACCCTAACCCTAGCCCAAACCCTAACCCTAACCCTAGCCCAAACCCTAACCATAACCCTAACCCTATCCAAACCCTACCCCTAACCCTAACCCTAGCCCAAAACCTAACCCTAACCCTAACCCTAACCCTAGCTCAAACCCTAACCCTAACCCTAACCCTAACCCTAGCCCAAACCATAACCCTAACCCTAACCCTCGCCCAAACCCTAACCCTAACCCTAACCCTAGCCCAAACCCTAACCCTAACCCTAACCCTAGCCCAAAACCTAACCCTAACCCTAACCCTAGCCCAAACCCTAACCCTAACCCTATCCCAAACCCTAACCCTAACCCTAACCCTAGCCCAAACCCTAACCCTAACCCTAACCCAAACCCTAACCCTAACCCTAACCCTAGCCCAAACCCTAACCCTAGCCCTAACCTTAGCTCAAACCCTAACCCTAGCCCAAAACTCTAACCCTAGCCCTGACCCTAACCTTAGCCCAAACCCTAACCCTAACCCTAACCCTAGCCCAAACCCTAACCCTAACCCTAACCCTAGCTCAAACCCTAAACCTAACCCTAACCCTAGCCCAAACCCTAACCCTAACCCTAACCCTAGCCCAAACCATAACCCTAAACCTAACCCTAGCCCAAACCCTAACCCTAACCCTAACCCTAACCCTAGCCCAAACCCTAACCCTAACCCTAACCCTACCCCTAACCCTAACCCTAACCCTAACCCAACCCCTAACCCTAAACCTAACCCTAGCCCAAACCGTAACCCTAACCCTAACCCTAGCCCAAAGCCTAACCCTAACCCTAGCTCAAACCCTAACCCTAACCCTAACCCTAGCCCTAGCCCAAACCCTAACCCTAACCCTAACCCTAACCCTAGCCCAAACCCCAACCCTAACCCTAACCCTAACCCTGGCCCAAACCCTAACCCTAACCCTAACCCTAGCTCAAACCCTAACCCCAACCCTAGCTCAAACCCTAACCCTAACCCTAACCCTAGCCCAAACCATAACCCTAACCCTAACCCTAGCCCAAACCCTAACCCTAACCCTAACCCTAGCCCAAACCCTAACCCTAACCCTAACCCTAGCCCAAAACCTAACCCTAACCCTAACCCTAGCCCAAACCCTAACCCTAATCCTAACCCTAGCCCAAACCCTAACCCTAACCCTAGCCCAAACCCTAACCCTAACCCTAACCCTAGCCCAAACCCTAACCCTAACCCTAACCCTAGCCCAAACCCTAACCCTAACCCTAAACCTAACCCAAACCCTAACCCTAACCCTAACCCTAGCCCAAACCCTAACCCTAACCCTAGCCCAAACCCTAACCATAACTCTAACCCTATCCAAACCCTAACCCTAACCCTAACCCTAGCCCAAAACCTAACCCTAACCCTAACCCTAACCCTAGCTCAAACCCTAACCCTAACCCTAACCCTAGCCCAAACCCTAACCCTAACCCTAACCCTAGCTCAAACCCTAACCCTAACCCTAGCCCAAACCCTAACCCTAACCCTAACCCTAGCCCAAACCATAACCCTAACCCTAACCCTAGCCCAAACCCTAACCCTAACCCTAACCCTAACCCTAGCCCAAACCCTAACCCTAACCCTAACCCTACCCCAAAACCTAACCCTAACCCTAACCCTAACCCTAGCCCAAACCCTAACCCTAACCCTAACCCTAGCCCAAACCCTAACCCTAACCCTAACCCTAGCCAAAACCCTAACCCTAACCCTAAACCTAGCCAAAACCCTAACCCTAACCCTAACCCTATCCAAACCCTAACCCTAACCCTAACCCTAGCCCAAAACCTAACCCTAACCCTAACCCTAGCTCAAACCCTAACCCTAACCCTAACCCTAGCCCAAACCCTAACCCTAACCCTAACCCTAGCTCAAACCCTAACCCTAACCCTAGCCCAAACCCTAACCCTAACCCTAACCCTAGCCCAAACCATAACCCTAACCCTAACCCTAGCCCAAACCCTAACCCTAACCCTAACCCTAACCCTAGCCCAAACCCTAACCATAACCCTAACCCTATCCAAACCATAACCCTAACCCTAACCCTAGCCCAAACCCTAACCCTAACCCTAACCCTAACCCTAGCCCAAACCCTAACCCTAACCCTAACCCTAGCCCAAAACCTAACCCTAATCCTAACCCTAGCCCAAACCCTAACCCTAACCCTAACCCTAGCCCAAACCCTAACCCTAACCCTAGCCCAAACCCTAACCCTAACCCTAACCCAAACCCTAACCCTAACCCTAACCCTAGCCCAAACCCTAACCCTAACCCTAACCCTAGCCCAAACCCTAACCATAACCCTAACCCTATCCAAACCCTAATCCTAACCCTAACCCTATCCCAAAACCTAACCCTAACCCTAACCCTAACCCTAGCCCAAACCCTAACCCTAACCCTAACCCTAGCCCAAACCCTAACCCTAACCCTAGCCCAAACCCTAACCCTAACCCTAACCCTAGCCCAAAACCTAACCCTAACCCTAACCCTAGCCCAAACCCTAACCCTAATCCTAACCCTAGCCCAAACCCTAACCCTAACCCTAGCCCAAACCCTAACCCTAACCCTAGCCCAAACCCTAACCCTAACCCTAACCCTAGCCCAAAACCTAACCCTAACCCTAACCCTAGCCCAAACCCTAACCCTAATCCTAACCCTAGCCCAAACCCTAACCCTAACCCTAGCCCAAACCCTAACCCTAACCCTAACCCTAGCCCAAACCCTAACCCTAACCCTAACCCTAGCCCAAACCCTAACCCTAACCCTAACCCTAACCCAAACCCTAACCCTAACCCTAACCCTAGCCCAAACCCTAACCCTAACCCTAGCCCAAACCCTAACCATAACTCTAACCCTATCCAAACCCTAACCCTAACCCTAACCCTAGCCCAAAACCTAACCCTAACCCTAACCCTAACCCTAGCTCAAACCCTAACCCTAACCCTAACCCTAGCCCAAACCCTAACCCTAACCCTAACCCTAGCCCAAACCCTAACCCTAACCCTAACCCTAGCCCAAACCCTAACCCTAACCCTAGCCCAAACCCTAACCCTAACCCTAACCCAAACCCTAACCCTAACCCTAACCCTAGCCCAAACCCTAACCCTAACCCTAACCCTAGCCCAAACCCTAACCCTAACCCTAGCCCAAACCCTAACCCTAACCCTAACCCTAGCCCAAAACCTAACCCTAACCCTAACCCTAGCCCAAACCCTAACCCTAATCCTAACCCTAGCCCAAACCCTAACCCTAACCCTAGCCCAAACCCTAACCCTAACCCTAGCCCAAACCCTAACCCTAACCCTAACCCTAGCCCAAAACCTAACCCTAACCCTAACCCTAGCCCAAACCCTAACCATAACCCTAACCCTATCCAAACCCTAATCCTAACCCTAACCCTATCCCAAAACCTAACCCTAACCCTAACCCTAACCCTAGCCCAAACCCTAACCCTAACCCTAACCCTAGCCCAAACCCTAACCCTAACCCTAGCCCAAACCCTAACCCTAACCCTAACCCTAGCCCAAAACCTAACCCTAACCCTAACCCTAGCCCAAACCCTAACTCTAATCCTAACCCTAGCCCAAACCCTAACCCTAACCCTAGCCCAAACCCTAACCCTAACCCTAGCCCAAACCCTAACCCTAACCCTAACCCTAGCCCAAAACCTAACCCTAACCCTAACCCTAGCCCAAACCCTAACCCTAATCCTAACCCTAGCCCAAACCCTAACCCTAACCCTAGCCCAAACCCTAACCCTAACCCTAACCCTAGCCCAAACCCTAACCCTAACCCTAACCCTAGCCCAAACCCTAACCCTAACCCTAACCCTAACCCAAACCCTAACCCTAACCCTAACCCTAGCCCAAACCCTAACCCTAACCCTAGCCCAAACCCTAACCATAACTCTAACCCTATCCAAACCCTAACCCTAACCCTAACCCTAGCCCAAAACCTAACCCTAACCCTAACCCTAGCTCAAACCCTAACCCTAACCCTAACCCTAGCCCAAACCCTAACCTAACCCTAACCCTAGCTCAAACCCTAACCCTAACCCTAGCCCAAACCCTAACCCTAACCCTAACCCTAGCCCAAACCATAACCCTAACCCTAACCCTAGCCCAAACCCTAACCCTAACCCTAACCCTAACCCTAGCCCAAACCCTAACCCTAACCCTAACCCTACCCCAAAACCTAACCCTAACCCTAACCCTAACCCTAGCCCAAACCCTAACCCTAACCCTAACCCTAGCCCAAACCCTAACCCTAACCCTAACCCTAGCCAAAACCCTAACCCTAACCCTAAACCTAGCCAAAACCCTAACCCTAACCCTAACCCTATCCAAACCCTAACCCTAACCCTAACCCTAGCCCAAAACCTAACCCTAACCCTAACCCTAGCTCAAACCCTAACCCTAACCCTAACCCTAGCCCAAACCCTAACCCTAACCCTAACCCTAGCTCAAACCCTAACCCTAACCCTAGCCCAAACCCTAACCCTAACCCTAACCCTAGCCCAAACCATAACCCTAACCCTAACCCTAGCCCAAACCCTAACCCTAACCCTAACCCTAACCCTAGCCCAAACCCTAACCATAACCCTAACCCTATCCAAACCATAACCCTAACCCTAACCCTAGCCCAAACCCTAACCCTAACCCTAACCCTAACCCTAGCCCAAACCCTAACCCTAACCCTAACCCTAGCCCAAAACCTAACCCTAATCCTAACCCTAGCCCAAACCCTAACCCTAACCCTAACCCTAGCCCAAACCCTAACCCTAACCCTAGCCCAAACCCTAACCCTAACCCTAACCCAAACCCTAACCCTAACCCTAACCCTAGCCCAAACCCTAACCCTAACCCTAACCCTAGCCCAAACCCTAACCATAACCCTAACCCTATCCAAACCCTAATCCTAACCCTAACCCTATCCCAAAACCTAACCCTAACCCTAACCCTAACCCTAGCCCAAACCCTAACCCTAACCCTAACCCTAGCCCAAACCCTAACCCTAACCCTAACCCTAGCTCAAACCCTATCCCTAACCCTAACCCAAACCCAAACCCTAAACCTAACCCTAGCCCAAACCATAACCCTAACCCTAACCCTATCCCAAACCCAAACCCTAACCCTAACCCTAACCCTAGCCCAACACCAAACCCTAACCCTAACCCTAGCCTAAACCCTAAACCTAACCCTAGCCCAAACCCTAACACTAGCCTCAACCATAACCCTAACCCAAACCCTAACCCTTACCCTAGCCCAAACCATAACCCTAACCCTAGCCCAAACCCTAACCCTAACCCTAACCCTAGCCCAAACCCTAACCCTAACCCTAACCCTAACCCTAGCCCAAACCATAACCCTAACCCTAACCCTAGCCCAAACCCTAACCCTAACCCTAGCCCTAGCCCAAACCCTAACCCTAACCCTAACCCTAGCCCAAACCCTAACCCTAACCCTAACCCTAGCCCAAACCCTAACCCTAACCCTAACCCTAGCTCAAACCCTAACCCTAACCCTAGCCCAAACCCTAACCCTAACCCTAACCCTAGCCCAAACCATAACCCTAACCCTAACCCTAGCCCAAACCCTAACCCTAACCCTAACCCTAACCCTAGCCCAAACCCTAACCCTAACCCTACCCCAAAACCTAACCCTAACCCTAACCCTAACCCTAGCCCAAAACCTAACCCTAACCCTAACCCTAACCCTAGCTCAAACCCTAACCCTAACCCTAACCCTAGCCCAAACCATAACCCTAACCCTAACCCTAGCCCAAACCCTAACCCTAACCCTAACCCTAACCCTAGCCCAAACCCTAACCCTAACCCTAACCCTAGCCCAAAACCTAACCCTAATCCTAACCCTAGCCCAAACCCTAACCCTAACCCTAACCCTAGCCCAAACCCTAACCCTAACCCTAGCCCAAACCCTAACCCTAACCCTAACCCAAACCCTAACCCTAACCCTAACCCTAGCCCAAACCCTAACCCTAACCCTAACCCTAGCCCAAACCCTAACCATAACCCTAACCCTATCCAAACCCTAATCCTAACCCTAACCCTATCCCAAAACCTAACCCTAACCCTAACCCTAACCCTAGCCCAAACCCTAACCCTAACCCTAACCCTAGCCCAAACCCTAACCCTAACCCTAACCCTAGCTCAAACCCTATCCCTAACCCTAACCCAAACCCAAACCCTAAACCTAACCCTAGCCCAAACCATAACCCTAACCCTAACCCTATCCCAAACCCAAACCCTAACCCTAACCCTAACCCTAGCCCAACCCCAAACCCTAACCCTAACCCTAGCCTAAACCCTAAACCTAACCCTAGCCCAAACCCTAACACTAGCCTCAACCATAACCCTAACCCAAACCCTAACCCTTACCCTAGCCCAAACCATAACCCTAACCCTAGCCCAAACCCTAACCCTAACCCTAGCCCAAACCCTAACCCTAACCCTAACCCTAACCCTAGCCCAAACCATAACCCTAACCCTAACCCTAGCCCAAACCCTAACCCTAACCCTAGCCCTAGCCCAAACCCTAACCCTAACCCTAACCCTAGCCCAAACCCTAACCCTAACCCTAGCCCTAGCCCAAACCCTAACCCTAACCCTAACCCTAGCTCTAGCCCAAACCCTAACCCTAACCCTAACCCTAGCCCAAACCCTAAACCTAACCCTAGCACAAACCCTAACCCTAACCCTAACCTTAGCCCAAATCCTGACCCTAACCCTAGCCCAAACCCTAACCCTAACCCTAGCCCAAACCCTAACCCTAACCCTAGCCCAAACCCTAACCCTAACCCTAACCCTAGCCCAAACCCTTACCCTAACCCTAACCCTAGCTCAAACCCTAACCCTAACCCTAACCCTAGCCTAAACCCTAACCCTAACCCTAACCCAAACCATAACCCTAACCCTAACCCTAGCCCAAACCCTAACCCTAACCCTAACCCTAGCCCAAACCATAACCCTAACCCTAACCCTAGCTCAAACCCTAACCCTAACCCTAGCTCAAACCCTAACCCTAACCCTAACCCTAGCTCAAACCATAACCCTAACCCTAACCCTAGCCCAAACCCTAACCCTAACCCTAACCCTAACCCTAGCCCAAACCCCAACCCTAACCCTAACCCTAACCCTAGCCCAAACCCTAACCCTAACCCTAACCCTAGCTCAAACCCTAACCCTAACCCTAGCTCAAACCCTAACCCTAACCCTAACCCTAGCCCAAACCATAACCCTAACCCTAACCCTAGCCCAAACCCTAACCCTAACCCTAGCCCAAACCCTAACCCTAACCCTAGTCCAAACCCTAACCCTAACCCTAGGTCAACCCTAACCCTAACCCTACCCTAACCCTAACCCTAAATCTAGCCCAACCCTAAACCTAACCCTAACCCTAGCTCAAACCCTAACCCTAGCCCTAACCCTAGCCCAAACCCTAACCCTAACCCTAGCCCTAACCCTAGCCCAAACCCTAACCCTAACCCTAGCCCTAACCCTAACCCTAGCCCTAACCCTAACCCTAACCCTAACCCTAGCCCTAGCCAAAACCCTAACCCTAACCCTAACCCTAACCCTAACCCTAACCCTAGGTCAACCCTAACCCTAACCCTAACCCTAAATCTAGCCCAACCCTAAACCTAACCCTAACCCTAGCTCAAACCCTAACCCTAGCCCTAACCCTAACCCTAGCCCAAACCCTAACCCTAACCCTAACCATAGCCCTAACCCTATCCCAAACCCTAACCCAAACCCTAACCCTAACCCTAGCCCAAACCCTAACCCTAACCCTAGCCCTAACCCTAGCCCAAACCCTAACCCTAACCCTAGCCCTAGCCCAAACCCTAACCCTAACCCTTACCCTAGCCCTACCCCAAACCCTAACCCTAACCCTAACCCTAGCCCAAACCCTAACCCTAACCCTAACCCTAGCCCTAACCCTAGCTCAAACCCTAACCCTAGCCCTAACCCTAACCCTAGCCCTAACCCTAGCCCAAACCCTAACCCTAACCCTAACCATAGCCCTAACCCTAGCCCAAACCCTAACCCTTACCCTAGCCCAAACCCTAACCCTAACCCTAGCCCTAACCCTAGCCCAAACCCTAACCCTAACCCTAGCCCTAACCCTAACCCTAGCCCTAACCCTAACCCTAACCCTAACCCTAGCCCTAGCCAAAACCCTAACCCTAACCCTAGCCCCAACCCTAACCCTAACCCTAACCCTAACCCTAGCTCAAACCCTAACCCTAGCTCAAACCCTAACCCTAGCCCTAACCCTAACCCTAGCCCTAACCCTAGCCCAAACCCTAACCCTACTGGATATGTCATATGTCGGGAAGGGAAGGTCGTAGAGATTCGGGACAAAGACTGGCATTCTCAGAGACCCCAACAAACCCCAGACCGACGTTGGTCCCGAGTCTCTACGACCTTCCGTTTCCGAGAAATAGAATTCAGTAGGGGTACCAAATTGAGTTATTATCCTTGCGAGCGTTAACCCTAACCCTAGCCGCAACCCTAACCCTAACCCTAGCCACAACCCTAACCCTAGCCGCAACCCTAACCCTAGCCGCAACCCTAGCCTAACCCTAACCCTAGGCCTAACCCTAGCCCTAACCCTAACCCTAGCCCTAACCCTAAACCTAGCCCTAACCCTAGCCTTAACCCTAACCCTAACCCTAGCCCTAACCCTAACCCTAGCCCTAACCCTAACCCTAGCCCTAACCCTAGCCACAACCCTAACCCTCACCCTAGCCACAACCCTAACCCTAACCCTAGCCACAACCCTAACCCTAACCCTAGGTCAACCCTAACCCTAACCCTACCCTAACCCTAACCCTAAATCTAGCCCAACCCTAAACCTAACCCTAACCCTAGCTCAACCCTAACCCTAACCCTACTCCAACCCGAACCCTAACCCTAATTCAACCCTAACCCTAGCCCTAGTTCAACCCTAACCCTAACCCTAGTTCAACCCTAACCCTAACCCTAGCCCAACCCTAAACCTAACCCTAACCCAACCCTAACCCTAACCCTAACCAACCCTAGCTCAACCCTAACCTTAACCCTACTCCAACCCTAACCCTAACCCTAACTCTAACCCTAGTTCAACCCTAACCCTAACCCTAGTTCAACCCTAACCCTAACCCTAGTCCAACCCTAACCCTAACCCTAACTCTAACCCTAGTTCAACCCTAACCCTAACCCTAGTTCAACCCTAACCCTAACCCTAGTCCAACCCTAACCCTAACCCTAGTCCAACCCTAACCCTAACCCTAGTTCAACCCTAACCCTAACCTTAACCCTAGTAAAACCCTAACCCTAGTTCAACCCTAACCCTAACCCTAGTTCAACCCTAACCCTATGCCTAGTTCAACCCTAACCCTAACCCTAGTCCAACCCTAACCCTAACCCTAGTTAAACTCTCATCCTAACCCTATCCCTAGTCCAACCATAGCCCTAGTTCAACCCTAACCCTAAACCTACTCCAACCCTAATCCTAACCTAAGTTGCACAACACCGAACCTAACCCTAACTATTTAAACCTAGTCCAACCTCAAACCTAATCCTAACCTTACCCCGAAGCAGATTGCTAACACTAGTAGCCAGTTTACTGTCACTAAGCTAGTGGCAGTGATCCCATGACGAATACTTGAATGACACATTTTTTAGACACACTGATCTTCCATCTATAATAAACATAAAACACAAAAACTATAAGTGGAATCTATTATGTCGGATCTTATATGATATCTTTCATGTTCTTTAAATATGGGTCTTCCTTGTTCTCAGAAACGGAAAGAAGGGTTACTGTAAATGAGGTGTGTCAATATGACTGAACATATTGTTAAACAGAGATGTTGAAATATGAGGTGATTACCAAGGTTACTGTTGTATTGGACATAAACCAGTCTGTTCCCCCAACTAAAAAGCTCTCAGTTATAAGGAGGCCTGACAAATCCCATCAGCCACTTCACATTATTAAGCTAAGAGAGTACACTAAGAACAGCAGAGAAACAACATGAATCTTCTCCTACTGGTGTTTGCTTTGGGGGTCGTAGGTAGATATCTACTGTGCTGTGTCTAACATACAACACTATTACTGTACCTTACTAATAGAGTATACAGAGTATATATACTGTTGGTGTTGAATTAAAGGCCTAATTTTCAGTATCTGTTGCAGTGTGTTCAGGTATTTCTTGTCAGATTTAATGTAAAGATATCACGTTTTGGCCAGTAAAACCTGGCTGAGGTGCTTGATATATTCAGCTTTGCTAGAATTCAACCATGTATTTTCAAATAGGGCAATTCTTGTTGGATGTGTTTGTTTCAGTTGTTACAGCCTTTTCAGTATGACCCTGAGTATTCAGTTCCTCCAATGTTATTGTTTTCCTAACAAAACGAAAAGCAGAAAGTTTTTTGTGGGTTTTTTTGTCCTGAAATAAGTGATTTATGAGTACATCAGACATAATTATCAGTTGCATTTATCATTTTGTAGCAGTGCACATGCAGTGCTCATATCCATCCATGTCCTGTAAATTCTTATCCTGTGCAGGGTCCTGGGGGGGTTGGAGCCTATACCATCAGACATTGGGCAAGAGGCCCTGGACAAGTCGCCAGTTCATCTCAGGGCCAACACATAGAAAGACATACAACCATTCACACCAATTCACCAATATTTCATGTTTTTGGACTGTGGGAGGAAGCTGGAGAACCCACGTAGACACGGGGAGAACATGCCAACTCCACACAGAAAAGATTTGAACTCAGCACCTTCTTGCTGTGAGGCAACAGCACTACCCACTGTGCCACCATGCTAATTAGTACAGGATAAATCAATCATGTCAATAGAATAGCCGGGTTCAGTCATCTATAAAAGTGTTTTAGTTTCTAAATGTGTTATAAGGCTGTTCTTGGGTGTTAGAAAGGCTTAGTATTGTTGGCAGAACCACTACATATTTTATTTGTGTTTCTCTTAATTAAGCCACCTGCTGTTTAAGTCTGATTAAGGCTTCCTGTATCTGCCTGAGTTCTGACAGGTCTGGCTGAGTCTAGCTTTCCCTGTCCTTGCAGATCATCCAGCACCATTGCGTCTCTTGGGGATCATGACATTACTGTAGAGGAGGACACAGAGCAGCACATCAGTGTAGCTGATGTAATCCACCACAGTCCCTACCGCTCACCTCTCCACAGCCTCACAATGGTCCGTCTAGCCGCACCCGCCCGCTTCAACCAGTACTTCCAGCCCATCCCTCTGACCAGTCGCTGCCCACAGCCTGGGGAAACCTGCTACGTCATCGGCTGGGGATCCACCATCCCAAATCAATGTAAGTGGATTTAAAGGTGCTGCTGTGGTTTTTACACCCAATTAACTTGTCACCACATCAGAATTTAAAATATAGACAGTTCTATAAACCTGTCCACAAGAATTCCCTGCAATAGCAATACCATCAAAAAATACTTAAAGCAGCAAAAGTGAAAGTGTTGATTATGCAAAATGACCCATTTCAGAATTTTTAAAAATTTGATTATAAAAAGTGATCCATTGTGTATGAGAATCACTTGAATGTTGCAGGTGGTGAAAGTGAGGCTATAATTTCCACTGATTACTAGATATCTGATTGCAGAAGTCTATTAAAATGGAACTTTACTCCAGAAAACCCTTATTCCTGGTCAAGTGAGGTACATTGATGCAGTGTTATTGGCCTCTTTAAAACAAATGCACATGGAGGGACACCAGGTAACCAGTAGCACCACTCACTTTACAGCAGTAAACATTTATTCATTTAGGCTTAATAAAGACAAAGAATACAAAATGTACTGCTGTCAGTTTTACATTTTCACAATGACTCTGGGGAATGCTGGCTTTTAATTAGCAGGTGAGTACATAGTTGCTAAAAAGCTCATCAGTATTCTGGTCACTGTCAATCAAACAAGGCATGAATTTTCCGATGTAATAACGGCTAAAATTGGCTTCCTTAAATCAGAGGACTTTCTAATGGGCTGTCAAAATGTCCAGTGAGTGATCAACACTAATTAAAAGAGGTAGACCTTGAAAATAGTACTTACTCAAGGTTTAGACTTTATGCTCTAGTGCAGGGAATGGCAATTCATAGAAAGGGGAAGTAATCCATAGACCTGCCGAGGGGAAGGAAGGAAGCTTTTGTTAAAGGATGAGTGGCAGATTGATGAGCGCTGGTGCAGAATATATCACAATGATTGAATTGTACTTATGTTCCAGATTCAGATAAGAGGATTTGAAGTACTTAGTTTGGATGAATGAGAGTAATGAGCCACTGTCTTCCTCTTTGAGACAGATGAGCCTTCTAAAACACTAAAGTGTATAACTGTGCCTATTGTGGATGACCAGACTTGTATGAACACATTCCCTGAGTTCCTGTTCTGGAGCTTGGGTATGGTCTGCGCTGGTCAAGCAAACACGAGTAACTGCCTGGTAAGCGTGGTCATCACCTAAAGAAACTGTGAATCAGACTATTTCTCACTTCCACATCGGTTGTAGAGCTTAATTTAACTGTCTCTCTTTCCTGTCTGTCACTAGAATGATGACTAGTGTGATGGTGTGCAACAGCCAGCTGCAGGGTGTGAAGTGATTCGCTCATGGCTGTAGAAACCCAGCTGATCCCAGTGTCTACACCAAGCTGTGCTTGTATAATTACTGGATCAACAGTGTGATGGACCGCTACACACCCACTCCTCCAACTAAAACTCCTCCAATGAAGACGATGTGAGGCAGCAGAGGGACATTTATTCACAGATTGAATGTAAATTCTGTTATAAAAATCCCTTCTGATGATTTTACTGCAAAGTAAACCTGTGCTTAATGCTAAATAAATATAAAATAAAAGCGTCAGCTTTCAGCTAATTACACAAGGCACAGCACTATTGAATTTCTGGGAACGTTAACTGACTTGTGATCATTTTGCAGAAGTCTCAAATGTAAATCAAGAGGAAGAGGAAGCAACAGAAGAAGTGAAAATCTGTATGAAAATTTTTAAATATTAAATATAAACAACAACAACAAAAATAATGCAATGTGTTCTGAGAAGTCATGTTTTATTCATGAATCTTTGTGCATCCTTTTCCCTGTGCTTCCTCCATTTTTCTCATTCCTCCTCTGCCTCAGCAAACCGTTAATAAACTGCTAATTAGCTCTGATATTTTTTCAGTTGATCATAATTTTGCATATGCTGCTATGAAAATGACAGTGATGATGGATTAAACAGTAAAGCAATCATTTGTTTCCTTCTATATGTTTAGGGAAAAAAAACACAGAATCTATCTGAAAGGAGAGTGAATGTCAGATTTACGCTGGATATGTAAACAGTCAGATGTGCTGTATGAGTTAAATAAGTAAGGCAGTAGTATAAGTGTTGTGTTTACATCTTGTTCTGCTGTCTGTATGTGGCTAAAAATGTTAAATAATGCAGGTTTGATGAATTTAAAACTCATCTGTAAGTGATGTGGTCAAGATATATGATAACAGCAAAGTAGCCTTTATGTTTAACATGGGAAGTTGCTACTTTGTAATAAAAATGGAAAAATCATTTTGGAATGAAATACTTTTTTATTGTTTATAACAGAAACCACGTTAATTTTGGATGGAGAAAATGCTCCATATTATGACAAAGAGGTGTGTCATTAATGCAGAACACCACTAGATGGGAGTAAAGCCCAATAATAAAGAAACACACTGTGTCCAAGTCTCAAACAGACATCATGACACTGAGCACAGGCGACATGAATCTCACATGCTTTGAGGGGTTTTATGTGAACTGATCTGGGATCTGAGCACTGCCATGACACCTTTATGTTCACAAAAATATGTTGAAGCCATAAACACAGGGATGTGATGTTAAATTACTGAGACACACTGAGTACAAAGGAACTGGGCAACACATGGGGGAGTTAAAGATGCACACACACACACACACACACACACACACATATATGCGCGATCCCATTTAAATATGCACATATGCACACATTCACACTTCCATGAAAATTGACTGACAGCTGTGTCCATAATCACCCAGGCAGCTGAGCATAGGGGCCACTCCACCATCTGTTCTTAGCATTTCTCTCCCTTTTCTCCCACCTCAGCGGTTGACACAAGGCAAACTGAGGAAATGACTTTGATAACTGGGATGTCACTGTAGAAAGCAGTGTGATATTAATTGGTGTGGGTTGTAAGAGCTGCTGTTTTTGTTTGTTCTTCTTAATTTGGACAGCAATTGTTTGTAATAGTGGGGAATTTGAGTGATATTGGTTTAATGTAATATCTACCATGTCAGTAATTTCTAGCTTTTGTAGATACAATAGATACTTCATTTATTCCTCGGGGAGGACACCTAAAACAAAAAGCCTGGAATCCTGTGCGGGATTTCCTCCCAAATTCCTTTCTTTTCCTTTCTTATAAGTTATGGCTTGTGGTCTCTTTACCTCCAAAGAAGGTGGTTTCAGATTTTACAAGGCTGCTTTGGAAATCTAAAGCATCTCCTTAATTCTTTCTGAATTCCATCTGGTAAATGAAATGGGTCATCGTATGTGCTTCTGCAAACACAACAGTAAAATTCTTCCACGTAATTTCTAGCTGTAATTCAACCTTTCATTTCCTCTGCAAATAAAACCATTCAGGTTAAACAGTCTGTAGACAAGGAGATGATGTTTTTACCTTTGCCAAGGAGGTGATATTTTTCAATCATTTCAGCCTCCATGTGTTTGTTTGTTGATTGCTTGGATGATCTGTCAGGATTACACAAAAACTACCCATTTTTTCCATGTTTTCCATGAAACTTGTTGGGAGGATGGGTCTGAGACCGGAAAAGACCCTATTAAATTTTCATGTGAATCGGAATAAATGGGTGGATTCGGGATGTTTTTTTTCCCCACTTTCTTTAACATTGTGAGATTTTTTGACAGGGCTATAAGTTTGATTTTGGATAAGGTCTGATTGATGTAAAACTTTTGCACCTTGGTGGATATATGCGCTCAACCGAGTGCCATTCTAGTTAACACATGTAATGTTCACCATATTCCCCATGTTACATACTAGCATTTGCTAATTAGAACGATAAATACAAATGAAACATTTTAACCAAATGATAGCACTAGAGAAAAAGTTAAGGAACCAACAAGTTATCTGTCCAATAGTTGTTAAAACATTTCATTCCAAACTAGAATGGCACTGAGTAGAGAGCATTCCTCCACCAAGGCCCAACAGATCTGCATCTATTATCAATGATATTTCTAGCCTACTTTATTTTTCATTTCTTCTGTTTTATTGTATTTTTACTCTTAGTACTTTTCATGCTGCTATCCTTTCCCTTGTACCACTGTGTCAAACAGAATTTCCCCTGCAGGGTATCAATAAAGATACATCTTAAAATTTAATTGGGTCAATTCTGACCCAAGACCCATATTCCCAAGTTTCATGGAAATCTACTCAATAGTTTGTAATCCCCGTGATAAACCAATCAATCAACCAACGAACACATGGGCACAGGTGAAAACATAACCTCCTTAGTGGAGGTAATGACAAATATCAACTTCATAGTGACACTATAAGAAAAGTCAGGGATCACCAAAGTCTAAGGATTCCTCCCCTGAGATCCATGAATGTCTGCATAAAATGTCATCATAATCATCATAATGGTTGTTGATATATCTCTGGCCAAAACCAACTGACCGAATGACCGACAGAGGGATACTGCCATCCATCGAGCCACAAGATAGCATAGCTAAAACCTTATGAACTCACTAAGAAGTTAGGCAGACTCAGTTACAAAAATTAAAACGGATCGATAAACATTTTTCTACCTAGGATGTCTCCATCTCTTTTGGACTTGGGACAAAATAAAATCTTCCTTTGTAACCATAACAAAACAATGTTGTTGTCTTGACAAGAAGCATAGTTGTGTTTTTCTCTAGAAAGATGCATTAAAATGTTTTTTGGGGCTGTCAAGGTCAGAAACTTCTTTCCAAGCTTCCACTCATAATGGACCAACACAGTCATAAGTTGTTAAGCTAAGGTGACCCTGGTGGTCAGAGGGATGTTTTTGCCAAGGAAAATTCTAGACACCAGTCTGACTCCCACTGAGCTTCTCTTATTCTCTCCATTGCAGTTGTTTGTACCCTTCAGACAAACATGCACAAAGACAGATTGTGGATCGACTGGGGAATCTTTCAGCTCAGCTATAATATGCCTGCTTTTATTAATGGTTAACCATTGTTGCTTTCCTTTCTATGCCACTCCCTGTTTCCAAATACAGTAAATTATTTCCCAATTTCTAAATGTCCTCCCTTCTTCCTCCCTTCTCTTCTGGCTTTCGTAACTATGGCATGCATTGAAGGTCACACACTGAATACAAATATCATCCTAAATTGCCCAAACACTGCCAAAAATTGATTGGTGGGGAATTAAAATGAACTATGATCTATAGGGGGAAATCTTTTTAGGGTGTGATGGTGCTTATCAGTGGTTGGTACAATATCTGTAGAGTAAACTCACGGCATCTCCCTCCCTTCTTCCAACTCCCTCCATTGCTCTGCTTCTCTGGCAAACTGTCGCCATCACTCATTGGCGGCTTACATTCTCCGCATTCCCCCATGGCACCTGGCTCATGAGAGAGAAAAAGTGGCAAACACACACTCAAACAGTGTTCACATACAGAGAGAAAGTGCACACTGCACACACATCTGCATCACACAATTCCTCATCCAATCAACTGACAGGCCTTTTCACAAAGATGAAAATTAACAGGGGAGGCTGACTTACATTAGCAGAAGTCTGTGCATGTGGGTAGAAACTACACTAGGCTAATGGCTCATTGAGAATAGCACAGGCCAAGTCAATCATGCTAAATCTCTCCCTGTCATCCCATTGAGACCTGTGGCTCATCAGGGGAGATAATTAGCTTGAAGAGCTTTAATGATACTAGCCTAATAGCTACAAGAGCACACAGAGAGGCAGCGGTGTGTGCATGTGTGTATTTGTGCATGTCTGAGTGGGATGTGGTGTGTGCAAAGGCGGGAGATGCATCTCTGAGTGGAGGCAGCGAGTAAGTGAATAAGCGATTAAAATCATGTTTTGTTGAAAGTGTTTGGGAGAGTGTGCATGTGGATGGTGATAATGTAGTTTTGCCATGCTTTTCTCCCACTGCATCTATCATAGTTAGCACTAAACAGTGGATCACTATGTTCGCTCAACCCAGCAGCACAATGCACCTCAGACTCACACATAAACACACAAACAGTTCTGAGACTGTGTGTGTGTGTGTGTGTGTGTGTGTGTGTGTGTGTGTGTGTGTGTGTGTGTGTGTGTGTGTGTGTGTGTGTGTGTGTGTGTGTGTGTGTGTGTGTGTGTGTCTGTGTGTGTGTGTGTGTGTGTGAGACAGCAAGAGATGGAGGTGGGGGAAGCGTTATGCATTCATATTCAAATTGCTGTGCACTTGAATGAGACTGTGTAGTAGTGCACACAAGCTGTTTAGTAAATGCAGTTGCAAAGTGCATTGCGGTGCCATGAGTACATACACACGTAGGGTGGACACAGTCATGTGAACATTATACACTTGACTAAATGCATTAACTGAAATATGGCCATCAAGCTACATCGACCATCATGACACAGTATTAACAATGTAAATAGACATTATGAATAATACGTTGATGTAGCCATAGTATTTTGAATCATAACTTTATTGGATGTCTGCATATTCACAGAGTTAATACAGCGGAAAACCTGACATTTTCCAGAAATTAAAGGCAGTATAATAGAACATAAAACATATTCTGGCAGCATTAGATGTATACAAGCACACAGCACAGACACAGACAAACAATCACAAGAAAAGAAAGCACAGAAATCCCTTTAAGATTTGGCTGACAGAGAGTGAGAGTTAACATTAATATTGCAGGAAGCAAGAAGGTGGGATCAAAAATCATGCTGGACAGTGCCTGACATATCTTTAATGAATGCTGTGCTGAAGGTCTCTCAGATTCTTTTTAGAGAAATGTTTCTTTTCTTTTATAAGGCACCATCCATACTATAAACTGTCATAAAGGCACACTCAATGTTTTCTCTTCAACATGACTGATTATGGGAACAAGAGTGGAAGAATTATGACCAAAAAAGGCATAAAAAACCCAGGTCCAGGCAGTCATGGTAGTTTGAAAAGTTAAAAGGCCTTTATTTCAATGGGCTAGAGTCATTAAAAACACAAGGAAACAGCAATCATCTCAGGTGTGACACTGAGTGCATGTATCATTTTCTTACAGCCTCTGAGGGCAATGGTGAGCATATGGTTGATTCCGTCTCTGGCCTCTAGGGACCAGAGAGAGAAGTTAAGTTCCCCTACATGAGCTCCGGTGGTTTGAGGGACACCAGTAGCGCTGCAGTTTTCTCTCTTTATGATTGATTATGGGAATCAGGTTGCACCACTGCACCACTAGACTAGAAAAAAACACATTTCTCCCGTACCCTCACTATTTTACGGAGCCCCTGAAGTCCCATAAGAGAACATTTTTTTAATCTTGTGCTCATAAGATAATTATCTTGTGGGAACAAGATAATAACTTGTGCGCACAAGATTAAAAAAATTCCCCTCATGGAACTTTAGGGGCTCCGTACTATTTACTTTTGTCAGTTTACAAAGATTTTTCAGATCCAAGTGGAATGAAGCCTCGGAGGTGATGGTGCTTTTGTGCCACGCAAAAAGCATCTTAACAGTGAGGGGATAGAGAGTACACACACACACACACACACACACACACACACACACACACACACACACACACACACACACATACATATATTTTACTGATAGTTTTATGAAAAAAGGGGTTGCAGCTACAAAGAGGTAAACCCCACAGGGAATCCATTTGCCTTCTCTTGCAATCAACAGAACACTTCTCTAAAAACACCATGGACCAGTGCTGTTGCCATGGATACATGCCGTCATTTTTTTTTCAGTGAATTTTTAGTTGTCTGGTTGGTCTATAATCCCTGTGGATTGGTTAATGCTTCTTCTACATACCAGGACATGTTGATTCTTGCATGAAACTATGTCTTTTTAGAGAATGTGTGTGTTTTTGTGTGAGGAATGCAGTAAGAAACACCTGAAGGCACACTTTACCACAACAAGACAGAAAACTAGCACCCAATGATCCTGCACAACACTGTTTACAGCTTCTCACTTCAGTGAACAGTGTCAAGATACACAGACATTAGCGCTCTAACACATATAGGAACAACCCCAATCAGAAGGAGATGTTCCATCGCTAATAGCAGGTAAGCCTGACAGACCCCCATGAGCCCAGCTGAGACTCATTGATAAATCTGATACACAAGTCGACACAGTCCTGGAAACTCCTCACCTGCAGGAAAATGTCCTGCGCAGAATATTGAATAATTTGAATAATTAATAATCTCAAGCATTTTTATTCCTGAAATTTACAGTTACATTTGAAGAACAGACCTGATATGGTAGGGATGGAAGCCCAGCTTGAGGAGTAAATAATTTACAATAACATACAGTTATAGACGTTGAGCAAGAGCAGTGAAGTAGAGCAGGTTTCGCCTATTTAAAAAGGGAAAATATCTGTTTTTGGGGTGAGAAAAGTCCTGTTTCTTATTATAAGAATGCAGGAAAAAGCACACTCAAAGATTTATTGCACAAGGACATCCTTAACATGATGATGGCTGCTTCTTGATGCCAAAAATACATTGAAAAAAATGCTGTTAAAATGTCACCTTGAGTAAAAAGGAAAAAAGAGCATTATGCACATGAATAACTGAAATCTTCATTCTATCATCATCTAAGGCAAAACAGCATGCACTTTACCTCTTGATAGTCTGTATCTTAAACATATCCATTATACTGGTTAGAATAAGATGGCTTTCTTCTTTTCTTTCCTAAGAGCTGTGTCTGTCCAGCCATGATGGCAGTCATTGCTAACAGCCATCTTCTGCTTCTTCTATGTATTTTTATTTAAACAAACTGCTGCCAGAAGGGTTAATGTACCACTTCCTGTGCAGTAAAATATTTCCTCTTGGAAAACTGGTCTTTTTAAAGTATCTTTTGCCCCCTAAGGACTGAAGCAGCAAATGTAAAATCGTTTATGAGCTGAGTAGAGATTGAATCAACATTGTACTTCTTCTGCCAATAGAGCAAATGTAGCAAAACTAACACAGATTTATGAGGGCAGTGCCACAGATTATTATTTTGAAATACTGTATATATTTTTTTTTTACATTTCAAGACAAAGAGAGCACCTTCAAGAAGAATTCCAGTTGGACAAATGTTCCTTGATATGACCCCTGACCTCATTCTTACTGTAGCATAACAGCCAACCTTTGAAACATAAAACCTAACCCTGGCTCTGCCCCTTTGCAGCAAAGGTCAGCTTCACAAATGTATGTCTTGGTGGCAATTTTCCAAGCTATTTGGCCCCACAACGCACAAACAGAGCCATAACACACACACATAGATGGATGGATGGAGAACACATGCAATTAGTAAGGAATGTTAGCCCCTCTTATCCCCACCCATGCTGCCCCTTACCCTGCAGCATGTGGGTCAGAAAAGAAGTCTTCTCTCTGCTTATTATACAGATTAAAACTAGAGGAGCAGACATCTTAAGATTCTGGGAAAATATTTATGTGAAAGCAATTTCATACAGGTGTACGGATGTAAAAACTGCCAAAATAGCCAGTGATCATAAGAAGGAAAAATATCTATATTGTACATTTACAGTGTAGTGCAGGGGTCATCAACTGGTGCACTCTGGTCCAAATCTGGACTGCAAAGGTAGTTGACATAAAAAGGAAAAAGATAATTCTATTTCTAACTTTTGCTATCAAATGGATTTTCAGCAGGCACAAAGAGGCCAGAGACTGCTACCAATGTTACCACGTATATAACGGCATTTCATAACAATTTAAGCAGCAACAAATATCTAATGGACTCTATCAACTTATTATATCCAAAACATAATGAAAGTTGACAGAAATTTTTTCCCCATAATCGTTTAATTTTGGGGCTTCTGCTCCACAGGGCCACATTCATTTTGGACTACCATGCGAGTGCCTCCTATATACCTGGATGTTCTGAGAGCCATGGCAGTTTCGCACAGCATCCACCTACACTGAAATGGAAAACGACCTGCAGAACAGTACCCAATACCAAGCCAAGTCAAGTTGAATCGAGTAGAGCTGGTATTTCGTAGTGGAAATGTGGCTTCGATGGACCTCATGAAATTTCAGTTGGATACTGGTATAGTGTATGTATGGACATAGCAGGGTGGTAAGAGACAGACACGGCTAGGCAGTGCAAGGATGAAGCAGGAGAGTCTGGGGGTTTTGGAAATAAATAATTTACACTAACACACACACACACTAAGTTGAGCATCTGCAAAACATCAGAAAAACACGTTCTCTCTCTCTCTCTTTCTCTCTTATACACATACGTTTTTCCTCCTCGTGTGTGTGAGGTTGTGCAGAGTTATGTCCTCAGATCCAGCATCAAATCAAGTGGACAGGCCTGATAAGCTGATAAGGATGTAACAGAGAGAAATACCAGGGCTCTTTACTTAAACACACAAAGAGTTGATGCAGTAGATGGAAAATACTGGTACACAATACACAGGTAGACGGCATCTGTCAGCAGCTAAATGTTGTTTATTACCACACAGAGCAGCTTGATAAGACTCTTCTGTAGTAAGCAAGGTTCTCTCATCACTAGATAGCTGGGAGGTGACAGGAGTGAATGAGTACCATAAAATAGGGATTGAGATTTTTTTTAAAAGTGGATTTAAAATGGAAAAGAGAATAATTGACAGACAAAAGAAGTCCTGTGTGTCAAACAAGCAGTACACACATTTACACCGACAGTAGTAGAGAAGTGGGTGAACAAAAGGAGGACATGATGGGATATAAAGGCAAAGCTCCATTAGTAAGTCAGTGGAGTATATGTTGGTAATTATTGGGTAACACAAAGGAAACCAATATATTTCATGGTGTGTGTGTGTGAATATGTGTGCATGTGTTATGGAAAAGAAAAGATAAAGGAGAATGATATGAACGATATAAGCTTGCATACTGTTGGACGATGTAAATGCAACCACTGTTTTCCTTGGCTCTGTGTATGTGTGGCCTCAGGCAGGTGTGTATGACTTTGTGTTTTAAGGTGTGTTTTCAAAAATGAGAGAGGGCAACAAGGTCAAGCACAAAGAATGTGCTACCATTTCATGACACTATACACAACTCTACATGCTCCTAGGTATGCCATTTCAAGAGCCTTGGTTTAGCACATACTTACACTTCCAAGATAGGAGGGATGCGTGTCTGTGTGTTTTATCCTGCAGGCAGCTGCTGTGCTGTAATGTTAGCCAATGGGAGGAGTCTGTTCCATGTACAGAAGTTCTCGGAGGAGCAGCACTCAACAGCTGCTCTTCAGCTCCTCAGGGCCTTCTCCCTCCTCTCTCTTCTTTTAATGCTAACTTTCCTCTCTGATCCCACCACTCGCTCTCTCTCTCTCTCTCTCTCTCTCTTTCTCTCTACTGGGTGTGAGATTTATTTTTTTGCCTTTGGCTGTAAATCCAGCATTCATGATGTTTGACTGTGTGCAAACATAAATTCATCAACATGCAGTATTCCATCACAATCCATTATGAAAGAATGCTTTTGGCAGTTTATCAGAATATTTTATTTACAGTAAAGTTAATCTGCCTCTCATTGTATTTTGCTCCCCGACAAGTAGGCCAAGTCTCATGAGTCTCGAACTTTTTAAAACTGACCCAACTTTTGATGGTAGGTCCACAAAAAACAAATGAATTATCTATAATCAATATATGATAAATTAGGACCTAAAGTCTTACAGAGCTTACTACATTGGTTGACTTTCAGACTGCTTTTGGGAGATATCATATTCAGGTTTTGTTTTTCATGCCCATAATGATCAAGCGTCATGTATATTACATGTTAACAAATGCTGTTAGGTTTCACCCTAACCCTAATTTCAACAACAGTTCATTAATGGAAATGAGTGACTCCAACTTTTATGAAGGATTCAATTATTTGAATTTTCCTCTTCTTTAAAAAAAAATACAAAGTCAGATTTCACAGGTTTCAAAGGTTTAACCCTAAACCCTAACCCTAAAACAACTGAGTAATAATTTCAACAATTCATTCTTGACATAATTCATAGAAATAAGTGACTCCAGCTTTTATGGCGGATTAATTCATTTGTACTTACCTCATTTATTAAATGTATAAATGTCACTTTTCAACATAAGAGCAGTTTTGAAATTCGTGGAACTACATTCAGGTTCAGATTTCTTTTAATTTAATTCTTATGTGGAACAAAAAAACAAAATTGCATTTTGCATAAAAACACCAGGCAAAATAAAGACATTATGGTGCAACATTCAAAACTATAACAATAATAATAATAATAATAATAATAATAAATAGTATAAATAGTCATAAGCAATAGTCGTTGTAGATGTCCAGCAGAAGCACGCGGGGCACCAATGATCTTTTCTGCTGTCCACACTATCCTGTCCTCCTCTGATTTGCTATTACCAAACCAGGAAGTGATGCAGTATGTGAGAATGCTTTCAATGTGTGCTTTGTTTGAGTGGCGGCATCCTGCAGGTGGAGGAGTCAGTGGTAAAAGTTCATCGTGATTTCATCGGAGGTCCCCTCTACTTAATGGTCCGGTGTTGTACGCAAGATTTAATCAATGCTAGTCAGTGCATTCAATGAGGCTATGCACTGTTTGTACAGACATCGCCGAGGCTCATATCATCAACAACAACAAGGACACTCTACAACAACTATGCTCTCTAACAGTACCCACACAGCACACTCTCTCTCTAACCCAACACACACATACACTCAGACTAAGCACACACACCTAACTATCACAATTCAGTCACAGCAAACAGGCTAGAGATTAAAAAAAAAAAATTAAACCTTGTGGTTTTTCCATTCACACCTGCTTCATTGTCCAAGCACCCGGGAGGTCACTTATGCTACAGTAGCAGCTGCTTCATCATGTCTCTCTGAGAGGAATGCTCAGCCTCAACTTGACCTGGGGAGGGAGTAGGTGGAAAAAGAAGGCCTCAATAACTTGTTTTGCCTTTTGGGCTACGTGTTTGAGTAGTTCTGGTTAAAAATAGTTGCAACCATGTATTTCTAATGGTTTTGTTGAATTTTGGAGTTGACCTAAGAATGTCATGGAAAATTAACGTGACCTTTGACCCTTGCAGATTGCATAACTCTTGATAGATGAACTCAGAGAGACAGAGTGATGCACATAAACCCAGCTCTCAATTTCCCATCATACTTTTCCTTCTACAGACATACGGCATGTATTTATTGTCTTATTCTACTTTTTTTATTTTACTTTACATTTTTAAATTAGCTTTGAAACCCTGCAGGAAATTCAGTCTCCTTCTGCTCTTTCTGCTTCTCATTCCCTGACACACAACACAAATTATGCCTAACCAATTAATAATAAGGCACATCAAGCCATTTCTTAATTAGCAGCCATCCCACAGACAGCTAGCTATGAAATGTTTACATATTTGCTGAAGCTCCGGCGGTGGGGATCGGCCTCGCTCGGTTTAATAGCTCGCACACTTGCAGATACAATCGATGAAACAAACTTCCATGCTGTGAGATCATTATCAGAACGACAACAAATAAAAGAAGGCTCACACAGGTTGGTGTAACACACACACACACACACACACACACACACACACACTATAGGGAAAGCAGACAGGTACCTTCTCTCTGTCACTCATAATTGCACCCAAACAGTACACACATTGAGGCCACACAGGATATTAAACCACAGGATCAACACATTCATCATACAAGTGTTCTTTCATTCTTTATCTCTGGCCACCTCTCTACAAACGTCCACTCTTTGCCTCACTGCCTTCATCCACCTTTTTGTCCTCTCTTCATTTTATCACCTGTTTTACGTCTTTAGAGCCCATGTTTGTGTAAAACCCAGCGTGAATGCAGATTTACGACGTCTTAACAAGGCATGCTCTGGTTCATCCTTCATCACAATCACTCCTTTCATTTCCTCTCATCCTGACAGACACCCCTCTTATACCTCACACTGTATATCTTCTTCAGTTTGCTCCTCTCCCCATCCGGCCCTTAAATCCATTTTCAGCTCACTCCATCTTTTCCCTTTTCTGTCTTTGCCTATTTATCTGTCTATCGGTTATCTTCTACCGTCCTTTCCTCCCTTGACCCAAACCCATAAATCTTTACATCCATGATAATGTCATTGCTCTTGGGTCATGTGTGCAAAATGCATGTGTGTGCTGATTATGTAGGATGATGGAGCATAGAGTCAGTGAGGCTGTCAACAGAGAATTGTTAAACCTGGGGCCATCTCACCAGCGCTGTATGAAGAATAGACTATTCCTCTCTCTGTGTGATGAGTGGAATTCAAGCCAAGTGCTACTGAGTAGCCATCAGATCCGGGTGGAGTAGGCCGAGGGGACGGACAGTGGCTGTCATCCCTCAATAGGCTGACACTAAATGGCTTAATCAGTTTAAAGCTACTCTAACTAAACCCAGTGGAGGCAGCAAGAAAACTCACAGGAGGTAGAGGGGAGGAGGAGAAAGGAAGGAAGGGAAGGACGCTGCGAGGAATGACAGTAATCCCCCTCATTGTTAGAAAGACTGAAAACCACTGACCCTCTCATTCTTTGTAAAACAAAAAAAGAAAAAGAAAAGGAGGATCTCACACACACACACAACACATAGACACACAAACACACACTCCACATACTCTTGATCCACACACTATTAGAGTATTACATCATAAAGAGCATACCCTTAAATGGAGACTTTTCAATCTTCCACTTTAAAACGACAAGCTGACTTTATAAGGAATAAAAGACATCCTTTCTTGCTAAAGTACACTTTGGTGTTTTGCTGCTACAACCATTACAGTGGCTAATGTTAGCACATTTTACACAGCTGCCGCCTTACAGTATCATTACTGAGTCAGTGCATTGACTTCAATTAATCTCTTTTACCTGACCCTACATTTTAGCACGTCACAGATAGTGTTGGGAAATTACACACTAGTTAGTAATGTGGTTACTATTTTCTGTAACGAGTCGTAACTAAGGCTTGAAATTCGGTTGTTTGATGGAGGATCGATATAAGTTTGGTTTCAATAGAACCGTTTGGACTGGAGATTCTGGGCTTTCCTAGCAGATGAGGGTCAATAAGGAAGGAAATAGCTGCTTGGAAAAGCACAATGTCTTGTTTTCTACTTCTACACTTAAAGTGACAAAGAAAAGTGATAAAACAAATTATTTTGACAATGAGACATTTGTAATTACATTTTTCAGGTAAGTTGAGCAACTCCTCATAAACACTTTTAACACAAAAATAAACAAGTACAGCTTACCTTGTTTGCTGATTTCTGCTAATGGTCTTAATTCACAGTTGCATCATACAGTGACTGATATGTGATGACGTTAGCTGGGTTTCAGATACATAAAAGGGTATTTATGTAAAAGCATGTATGCATTTGTTTATTATGTAAATGTTCATCTGACGACCAGTTTGTTTAAAATGTTTGATTAAATGGTTCAGACGCCGAACAAATACACGGGTCTAAAATAAAGTTTTAGGTAGGCTGAGGGGAATCCAGCTAATTTGGTCACAAACTAATTCATTTATGAAATAACTGTGAATTATTATTCCTTGAACTGATGATGATGTGTGTGTCTGTGTGACCAAATCACATTAAGTGATAGTGACTTCATCATTTGTTAATGGTAACAGGAATTCATTAAGTGCTACTTAAGGGTATGATTTGTACACATTATTATAATTATTACTGGTATATTGAATGAGCATTTTTTTTTTATTTTCCTCGTGTCTACAATGGCTGCTGTTCAAATGATACGGTCCCTCTTAAAATAAGGTACCTGAAATAGAAAATATCAAATATTCTGCATTGGTTTTTCTTTTCTTTTTTTCACTAGTTTTCATACTAGAATTATTTGACTTTAAGAGAGGACAAAATATTTACTGTCCAGCATTAATAGTGCTGATAGCTGATATGTGTTGAGATTCATCCTCTTCTATCTTTTAAAAGAAATCATATCAAAATTCCATATTTCCTATTTAAGAATTCAGTTTCTTTTCCTTTGTGGAAAAGCATCTGAAAGAGCAAATGTTTGAAGGTTTCATTGCTTGCGTTTTATTCTGGAACTCATGATGATACTGACATATATCTTCACCTCCATCACATCAGCAGGGGATGACAATGTTATTTACCATAAAATCCTTCTATCTGCCAATATGCTCTTAGTGCCTGCTTCCATCTTTGCTGTTTTGTATTCGGAGCACAGATCGATTTCTACAGGTCACATTGATGGGAGACTTTTAATTTCCTAATGGAGAGCCAGCAGAGCAGGGGGGGTGTCTCAGAGCAATGGCTATTATAGGTCTGTAGCCTGTGTATATTCATGGTGCTGGGCTACAAAGTGGTAAAGGGTTAGAGCACACTGTAATGAAGAATTAAAAGAATTATTTCATCCTGACTCATGATTAACATTTGCTTTTGATATTCAATTCCAGATATCCAAATATGATTATTACTGCTATTAAGTGTCCCGCTAACTGATACTGATCTACGCCCAAAGCCGCACATAACTCTCTTATGATTGATGACTTACTTTCAGCTCATTTGTAAAAATGAAAGCGAGTAGGGAGAACGTTATATCATGAAGCTGGCAGTGAGCCGATCCCTCAGCAGTTATCAATGCAAAACATAAACTTCTTCAATGCCGGAACAAATCATGGAATCAATCAATGTGATAGGAAATTTACATCATGCTGTTTATGGCAAAATGATTAATCTGTGGTGCAAGAAAGGAATCAATTCTGATGTCATCTTTTAGGAAGTGTAATAAAAGCATAAATGGATGAATTAAAAAAGCTATCTGATGTCTGATAGAGATTTTAGAGATGATGCTTAACAGTGTGTAAATGTTTCAGATGTATTGACATATGGCCAGAAAAACTTTGATGCTCCATAAAATGGTATGTATTTCAAAACAAATATAGGTTAATTATGATGATGATGATAAAAAGCAACAGCGGT
This sequence comes from Chaunax sp. Z400, assembly GCA_037577475.1. Classification (NCBI taxonomy): domain Eukaryota; kingdom Metazoa; phylum Chordata; class Actinopteri; order Lophiiformes; family Chaunacidae; genus Chaunax; species Chaunax sp. Z400. The sequence continues at coordinate 23,415,883 of CM075190.1, forward strand.
CTAAAGCAGTCCCAGAAACAGCTTTTGTAAATAGCTTGTAACTAATGTGGGAATAAAAACACAGAAAATATAAGGTTGTGATTGGTTTTCTTCATTATAAAGTCTACACAGCTGGAACAAAACAAGAAGATACATCAACATCCACAGAGGTCACAACAGCGTACCACAAAATATACAGTACAGAGAGAGAGAGAAGCAAAGCACTGAGAATATCTCATAAACAAGAATCCTAAAAAATAATCTTTTTTCTCGTCTCTCAGAGCAAGTGGAAAAGCATGTAAAAACGAAAAGTCAGTAGTTCCAAAATTAAGAACCCCTCTCTAAAAAAACCAACTTTTATACCACAATATTTTTCATATAAAACATTAAAATAAAAAATGCTCAAAGTTCACTTATCTATCTTCCTCTGCCATTACAGGTTTGCTAACAGTCAGTATGGCAAGATCAGTAGACAGACATTAAAAAAATAAAATAAGCCTTGTGGGCAGAGATAGTAGTTTGAGGTGACCTTTTGTTTTATTTTAAAAAAAAAATCAAGGCTACTCATTCCAGTGTACAACAAAAATAAAAGGGCACATCAACCCACGGTCAAACCTCTCTGGCCTGCTGACTGTATAGGGAGAAACAGAAATGGCAGTATTACGTGCCAAAACGCAGAAACATTCCTGCTGTGACACTCGAAGCTCTTTCATTTGGTGAAAACAAAAAATTACATCATATACTCCAGCAACAACCCTGATCCCTCCCGTACCTCCCCTTCCGTAATTGTCTATAACAACAGTTAGCCTGTGCCAGTGATTTCTCCTAACAGGTGAACATGTGACTACCACCGCCCCTCAAAGTCCCACTTTGTTGTCATTTCACCAAAGTCGACCAATTTTATAGTGACAACTGATGACGACTGGGCTTTGTAAGTGGACCCATTGCATGCTGTTCTTGTGAGAATTGTTTCATCCAGTAGCAGAGGACTGAAAGGCTGTGAAAGAAATGGTGGTAATTAAAGACCAGACCAGTAGCTTGGTAACCATAGACTCTATGGGTTCCACAACATTCACACTACAGCCAATGTTTGACAGACAGGGTAATCAGTGTTTGAATTTACAGAGAAAACACGAGAACAAAGTAAAACAAGTGAACTAACATAATATACAAGTATGCTGGAAATGGCAATAACAAATTTATACAACCTGATAGCTTGCTTGGTTGTTGGCTTTCTAGCCAAATGTAAGCTATTTTAGAGAAAGGATTGATGTTATTCAGTGGCTGGGCTGCTTCTATTGAAAGTTAATTAGCCATACTGGGAAGAAAACAACTTAAATATAGTAAAAATGCAATTAAAAAAACAGCAGTGAAACAAACGGAGCTCCTTTTGAGCAGAAATGTTACAGCAATGTGCAGGATTAAATGTTGTGAGCGTCAATCATCTCGTTATTGAGGTGAACAAAACTGAATGGAAGCCGCTGATTATCAATATAACCAGTAGAGAGTACGGGATTTAAGTGCAAGACCCCAAGACAGAACAGACATTTATGCAGAAACACACATCATGAAAAACACAGTGGCTTAATGGCGTTTTCTGTTTCATTTGCGGTAGATAAGTAAGGTTCTGCCAGTGTGTTTGGAGTGTGTCAGCCTTTCATGTCTTCTTCTTGCTGTCACTATCGAAATAAAACAGAAATGCCAAACAAAATCTTCAAAACAAAACAAAACAAAACAAAACAAAAAGCCGAAGGAGAAACTTCATCCAAAAGGTCCCCCCGAGGTCCTCGAAACAAACCGATTTCCATGTGACACCACTTGTTGTCCTCCTCAGTCTAGTGTAGTAAATTAAAATGAGCCATGTTGTGTTCAGAACTGCTCTCCTCCATCCCTTCATCCTTCTGTTGGTTACTTTCTTTGTCTTGTCTCATCACTGTTTGATAGAAAGAGAGAAAAACACACAGAGAGCAATATAAAAATGACCACGGCTTTGGATGAATATACTGTATACTTAGACTTATGATCAGAAATACTGTAACTACATCCACCAAATACGTTACATACTACTGAACAGATTTCCATGAAACATGGTGAAATTGGGCATGGGCCAGGAAAGAACCCAATACATGTTTGGGAATAAAGGGGCGGATCCAGGAATTTCCCTAATTACACAACCTCTGTGAAGTGGTGGGTTATTCAAACTAAGGAGACACTTGTAGGCTTGTTCAGCCTTGGCAGAAGTATGAGCTCTACTGAGTGTAACTCTAGTTTAAATACATATTATTCTTTTAAACAACTTGTTCAAAATTGCACCAAATCAATTGAATATTAATATTGTTTAACTTGATTAATAAATATTCCTTCTACATATTTACTCACAGATTATTTGATAATTTACCAAGTGATAATTAACTGTAGGTAACATTTCATAATGCTAAAATAAATATAATCACATTAAAATAAATAATATTCCCATGTTATGTAAAACTGTATTAAGGGGTCAGAGCATCTTGGTTGCTGCTTGTATACATGTGTTTTAGTGCATGCAGTACTGTGGGTACTTACAGCTGGAGGCCATGACATCCAAAGATGTATGGCCAGTATGTGAAAACTAAACTAACAGCAATATTTCACCACATTACATCACAGTCATGTGTTCTGCAGCAGGCTTTATTAGTGGTAAGCATTCTAACATTCTATTTTTTGTGTTATTGGTATGGTGAGAAATTCTCTTTCAAAATACTGCTGTGAAATTTCTAAGACACAATTTGATTTCAGAAAAAAAAAATTCTGTCTGTGGCTGGGCTTTTAGAAGATATCTTTCAGGCTGATATTTTTTAACACCTCAGGTAAGAAACATTACTCGTTAGCATGTGGAGAGGCCACGGTTAGATCCTCTCTTTATAGCCGTTTCAAAAGCAAAGCAAAAATATGTCTGCCATCTCAGGGCAATTCTGAAATGTCAGATTCTGTCAGTAGTAGCTGATACCACTACCATAAATTTCAGGATGTCATGTCCCACATTTGTCATCACAAACACTGAGTTTCCTCAAACCTGCTCTCTTTGAACAAACTGTCTTTAGACACCCTATAATCATGTTGGATGTGTTTTTGTCCACACAGCCATTCTCAGAAACTTCTGCACTGCAAAAAAATAGTAGCTAAAATACAAGAAATAAGCTCTGAATTTGAGGAGAAAATGGCTCCATATTAAATGATCTGTCCTTGCAGCAAGATAATTTCACTTGTAAAGAAATCTTAAATAAGTGGGTTCAGTCTAGAAATAAGTGCCCTCAATGCCTGTGTCCAATTGGTCTCACCTGTTCTGTGGATGGTCTCTTGTTGAGGAGACCGGCCTCTTCGTTGGCCTTGTCCGTCTTCATCTCCACCACGATGTCATTGTTCACCTCTCCACTGGCCCTACAGAGAGAGCAGGGAGGAAAAACACAGCGAGGTCAAGTATTTGCCTTGTTCATATAATGCATCAAGACATGAGTGATAAATACTAGACTTTAGAGACAATTTTCCTCTAACATTTTGTGAATTTATGATTTACACATCTAAGAAAACATAAAACAGATATGGTCGACCCCAATATATGGAGGTTATGTTTTCACCTGGATCCTCTGTTTGGTTGGTTCGTGGATGAATCTCCACGAAACTTGATGGAACGATGAGGCATGGGCCAGGAAAGAATCCATTAAATTTTGGAGCAGACAGAAATAAAGGGGCGAATCTAATAATTTTTTTAATAACTGTCTTTAATCTTGTCTGACCCAGATACTAAAATTATTAAGTTTAAGAGAAAAATCCAGGAAGCTGGACCCAATGAAGATTTGGTATTTTTGCATGATAAATGATTTAAACTATTAACTAAACAATCAAATTGTTAAAAAATGTTGTCACCGTGTCCGTTGGTTGCTTTGTTTGTTTGTTTGTCAGCAGGATCATGCATAAAACAACTGGATGAAAACTTGGGTGTGACATGGGTCAGGAAAGAACCTCCTGCGGATCTGGATAAAAGGATGATCCCGGAACTTTTTTCCCCACTTTCCTCAACATGACTAGTTGGGGGCTTTTTTAAAAACATTTTCCCCAATAATGCAAAAAGGAGACATGTTTGGGATTGTTTAGCCTTGGTGAAGAAATGCGCTCTACTCAGTGTCATTCCAATTTTTTGTCAGCAGAATTACCCAAAAAGTTCTCAACTAAATTTCACTTATCCTCATCCCTCTCCTGCCTACTCACACTTCCTTCTTGTCCTTCTTGCTACAGGGCAGCTTGTTCTTCTTGTTCAGGAAGTAGATGAGGGCCACCAGCAGCAGGAGCAGCAGAACACACACCACCACGGCTATCACCACTCCGCTGGAGCCTCCCTGCTGCTTGTCGGCTACAGCGCCGCAATGGAGTGACACATGGAGGGGGAGGGATGGAGGGGCAGAGGGTGGGGTGGAGGGTTTGATGGGTTGGAGGTGGGTGGGAGGCATGGGGTGGGGAGTGAAGAATTGATCACAGTGGATGAGGTGGGAGGAAGGTGGGCAGTTTTTGATTTGAGAGGTGCAGTGGAATGGAGAGGGGCATAATGACAGGTGTAGGGGGATGGAGGTGTTTGATTCGTGGGGTAGAAAAGAGGGAGGGGGAAATAATTTGGGGGTATCACGGGAAGGAAAGACGAAGTGATGGGATGAGGAGGGGAGGATGGAGAGAGGGAAAGGATGGGGATGGATGGGGTCCAGATGAAAACAATGGGAAGGATGGATGTATGGTTAGACGAATGGATGGATGGATGGTTGGAGAGGAGAAGGAACGGGGAGTGGGATGTTGGGTTAGCCTAACTTTGAAATGCAATGACTGAAACATGATGGGACCCAAAAACAGGGCCTGTATACGCACAGGTAATACTAGACAGCTGACCAGAGCCAGAGAACAACACTGAACATACTCACCCATACACCTACACGTGTATTACTGTACTTGTGAGGACACGACAATAATCTTATCAAACTCTATGCTGCCCTACATAACTATAACACCATTCCTAATTTAGCAAGTGTTTTGTGTGTGTGTGAATCGACATAAATGTACACATTGGCCAATAAGAATTACTTGCCTCTGATTGGCTGGGTGGTTTCTCTTAAAGGAATAGTTCAACTCTTTTCATTGTACTTACAATGTTTACTTTGTTGCCAAGAGTTAGATGAGATTATTGACGCTAATGTTACAATATATCTGTTATATGTAAAGGTGGAGCCAGGAGAAGGTTAGCTTGGCTTAACATAAATGCCAGAAACAGCAGAAACAACTAGCCTTGCACTGTATCTCCAAACCTTACTGATTAACATCTTATATCTAGTTTATTTATTTTATTGGTTTTACATGGGGTCACATGATGGACCATTTCTTGGTGGCATGTAAGAAAACAGATAAACTATAAACCTCATGCATTATTTGGGGAAAAGGTTAATGCTACTAAATCAATGCACAAGTTGTATTTAACTGTACTTAAGTATTTATGTTTAATTGTGCTCTCAGGAGCTACAGTCACCAAAACATAAATTAAATTAAACACACAAAAAATTTTAAAATATGGATGCAAATTTGAACATTTTGTACAAATTGTATCTCTTTGACTTTAACTAAGTTATGGCTGTGGTCTAGGACTAGAAACATTACTGCCAAAATGTTTCTTAAAAAATAAAAAATAAAAAAAATAAATTAAATTGATTATTTTGGGACACATGAACCTCTATTTGAAAACTAAAAAAATGAATTTATGAATAAATAAATGAATTATTTAAGTTTAAAAAATCAGTAGGACAGGGTGATTCAAAGTTTTTAAAAACCAATTGAAAGTCCTCTCAGCTACAGTAATACAGGTACAGATACACAAACACATTAGCTCCTGTAAACACAAATACATCAACCTGTGTGTGCACACAGGCACCGATACACACACAGTGACTTACAGTTCTAGATCAACGCCATACACATGTATAGTGGGTTAGCGATACAGACCTGACTTAAGCACAGGGTTTCCAGAGAGCAGCACTTTGAGAGAAAGAGAGTTTCTCAGTCCAATTGCATAGCAAAGCAACAACCACAACGCAGACATCACTAAGAGCATACGCACACACAAGCTGAGGTTACAAGATCCTACACACAGCACTCCGGCGAGAGGAAACGGCAAAAAGGAAATGTGAGAAACGAGAAGGCAGTCGGAAGGAAGAAGTGACCAAAAAAGAGACACAGCGAAGAAACAAAGAGTGGAAAAGAAGGAATAGAATAGAATAGAATCCTTTATTGTCCCCAAGGGGCCACAAAAAGTTGTAGTAGCATCCACAAAATATAGGACAGACATCATACAAAGGTGACAAGAGAAGAAGAATAACAATATACAATATCCACAGTGTTCGGTAGCAAGAGGGCAAATGTACAACATTACATTACAGCAGAGGGAGTTATATATATGTATGTATGTGTGTGTGTGTGTGTGTGTGTGTGTGTGTGTGTGTGTGTGTGTGTGTGTGTGTGTGTGTGTGTGTGAGAAAGAGATGGAGGGGTGTGGGCAAGAAGTGATGGGTGGAGGGGGGATTTCTAAATTACAGGGTCTGTACAACAAAGAGTCCTGAGATAAGGAGGGAGGAGAGGAGGAGGAGAAGGGAGAAGGTTCTACCTCTGTCGGCCGAGTTGTCAACTGCTGCAAGAGAGAGGAGCAAAAAGAAGAAAGGTTTTAGTTCACAGGTTGTGGTGCTGCTTAAAGAGCAACCGAAAACCCAGTTGCAAATTCTGTTGCACCAGCTTTTCGTAAATCCATTAGTAAAATTGTGCATCGAGTCCTTCCTAAATTCTTACCAACTCCTAGCTAGAGAGTTCCAAAATTGGGTTTTGCAATCAAAAGAAATGTCTAAGCCACTAAGGACTTTAGCATCCATGATGTGTAAATAAGTTGCTTGGAAACAGCCGTAGCAGTGTCCAATCAGCAACCACCTCTGTAAACAGGAAGTAAAAGTTTCTGCAATAACCTGTTTCACCTGTTTCCAATTCAATCTGCTTAACCCAAAATCTTTAGGCTCATAATGAAAACGCCCTTCTGCCTGTAACTGAACATCAAAAGCCTGGCGTTACGAAAACATGAAGGAGAAGGAGGGAGGGAGATAAAGGAGCATCGTTGTTGTCATCATCTCCAGACTGACCTCTTTTGAGAGATACCAGGATGGTCTTGCTATCTTTTCCGTGCTGATTGGAGACCTCGCAGGTCACCCCGTCCTTCATGACCTCTGGTGTGGCTTGTAGGGTCACGGTGCTCACAAACTTGTTACCTTCAAATTCTACTGACTGGCAGGAGCGATGGAGGAAGGACGACAAAGAGACATGAAATGAATATTTACATATATCCTCATTATTTGAACATTTGTGGCATATTTTTTCTGTTAATACATTGCACGTTTAGGGCTGCACAATAATGTTGTTTCAGCATCGACATTGTATTTGCAATAATCATATTGCAGGACACCCAACGTCAAGTAAGGAAAATGAACTCAAATAAGTCTGTCATGCTACATTATTTTCCATCACCACAAAAGCTATTTCTCTCCCTCCTTTTGCTATTGCTTTTGAAGGTCAACATACGAGCCTACCAAAATAAGACGTCTGGAAAAATAATGCCTCAAACTTCACATACTGGCCTAAATGAAAACTAATGGTGAAAGGTCTGTTTGTTTGGAATACATCTTCACCTTTTTTTCCCTGGTGTTATTTGTGCTGTCCATTCCAGGAAAGTAGCAATTACACATTTCCATTTTGATTCCTGTAAATTGCACACTAGGGCAGGAAATAGATCGGATAATAGAGTGTTGTATGTTTATCTCTGCCTGTCGTGACTGGGCGTTCACATTCGTACCTCTTTACCACTGGGCTTCCAGGAGAACTGAGGGTATGGAGAGCCGTAAGCTGAGCACTTCAGAGTCACCATGTCTCCTTCCTTTTCCACCTGTCCAACAGCAGGAGTCTCAATCATCGGCTTTCCTGGAAATGGAACACTCATAACATAAGTTCCGCTGCGGTCAACAAAGTCATCTTGAGTCAAGATAATGAAAATTAAAGTTCACTGAACTTGAGGAAACATTCATTTGAATAAAAATTGTTCAGTCTTACATACTCACTCATGCTAAATTTGCTTTTTACTTACATTTTCACAATTTAAAGAGCCGGTAAAGAATATGTGCACCAAAGTGAGTCCAAGACATTTGAGGTTACTCCCAGTAGTCTTGTTAGAGTACAAAGACTGGTATCCAATACTAACCTTCATCATGGTTTACAATTCTTAATTACAATGAAAATAAACAACTCTGAATTAACTTGTGTACACACAATACACAAAGAAAGTTTCTATCAGGTCATTTTTTCCCCCTTCAAACTACAAAACAATGCATGCTGGGGGGGTTTGCTAATGATCACGTTTTTAATTAACTGAGTTTGACCTTTCATTTGCACATTGTGTGCTTATAGTTGTTAACTTTTCATTTCTTTTGTATTTTCTTAAATTACATTAACATAGCTTTTTTCTTTTTTTGTTAATTGTTTTCTTTTTTTTTTTTATATGTGTTTTTGTTTATGTTGCTACAGTCCTTTGTATAAGCCTATGGTTTCCTGACCTCTCCTGACACATTCTTTTTTTCTTCTTTTTTCTATTTGTTTTTTTTAATGTGGTTTTAAGCATGTACAAATAAATAAAATAAAAATAAATAAAATTTGATTTCAAGTCAGAGGAAATTGTTTATAAGATCTGATGGGGTCTGAAAATCATGATTATATTAAAAGAAAATATTACTTTAACTCCATTCATCTCTTGTATGATGTTTTACGCTGATGTTTTCACCCCATATGGAAAATAAATTATCGAGTGAGTAGGAAGCCACACCTTGTTTCAGTTGCATACATGAACTTAACAACCTCCTTCCTCTTAAACAATACCCTGCACACACATAAGACTGACCATTGTTTATTATTCCATGTGTGTGTTAATACAATACACTGTATGAGTGTGTGACTGTATTGCGCGTGTGTGCATGAAAATATAACAATAAAGATGCTGATGTGAAACACAGATTTATTGGTCAGGTAGGCTCTGCATGTTGGTCTGTCAATGCATATGCTGTATAAGTCAACATGAGTGTGTTACCTTTGACAGTGAGGCTGACACTGGTCTGGGCCGTCAGTCCTGGCACAGATGGCACGGCTCCGATGCACATGTACTCTCCAGCTTTATCATAGGACACGTCTTGTATGGACAATGTGCCATCCTGAGAGAGCACATCAGAGCCCTGAAGGAACAAACACACACACACACACACAGAGAAATAAAAATAACACCAACTGGACTCAAGCCACCAACCTTTCATTTGAAGCTCTGTGTGGGAATAGGAGAGGAGAACAGCATTGCAAGTATCTTGTTTGAAGTTGCACAGTTATGGTGGGAAAGCAGAAGAAGAGCCTTCACACACACTGTTCCAAAATGCAGTGATAACAAATCAGAGTCATCTCTCCATGATGAACATGTCTTTTCCAATCCCTCTCAAATTCTTCTCATAGGAATCCTCCTTACGAAGAACAAACATGTTTTCTACCAGCAGTTGATGAGTTTCTATCTCACCCAGGAGACAAAACAATAGATACACAGGCTACAAGAACGGACCTGACGATGGAGGAACACTCTGTACATCAAGTGGAGGAGAGCAGATGAATACTGAAAACACCACTACTACCACTCTGTGTGAGAGGGAACAAATCATCTGTTCTTTGGCATGTTCACTGATCCAGTGTTGAGTGACAGCTATATCCTAAGTTACTGTGTGTATTAGATTTTCATATTTTAGCTTATCAAATGTTGTTCAAAACATGCATCTAACTTGAAGCAGAATCACAAAATGTCCAAATATGAATCCCCAGGAGGGACTAAAATCTTGTCCAACAACCAGCCATTGCTGATAATATGTAAGATTGATAAGGTTTACAGCTGTTATCTAGGAATGGTCAAGAAGAATTGGTCATTCCTAGATTACAGAATGTGGAAAGATGAGGAAAAGAGCAAAGCCTTGTATTCCTACGATTAAATGTTTCCATAAAACAGCGGTGCAGACAGATTAAGAGAGCGATGTCGCCCACCTTTTTCCAGTGAAGAGTGTGGGCAGCAGAGGCCTTGGTCTTACACTGCCACTCCACCTTGTCTCCCAGCATGACCTCTTGAGGTTCGACAGGGATCACGGTCACCGGATCGATGTCTGACAGAGAGAAAATGGAAAGCAACCGTGAGAGTGGGAGCTCATCATTGAAACAATCCTGTAATAAGTCTGTTGATACAGCCATAAGTACAAAGATAATGCACTCACTCTGCAGTTAAGTCCATTTTGTAGTCCAACTTAAGCCTATTTCATTCTATTTTTAAACTATCTGAGGTTAATGTGCGTGATAACATCAAATATGGGAGTGTAGTTGGGCTAAGATTAAAGTAACTGATGAACTGTGAAAAATTGGATTGGATATCAGCCTCCTTCAACCATGTAAGCTCATTCCATTCTAACCCTTTTTAATTCTATGATTTACTGATGCAAAAAGTGGCTTATTGCATTTATCTGTGTTTACTTAATTCTGCAGCTGTGTGTGTCTGTGTGTGTCTTTGGCTCGCTCACAGTGGACGGTGAGGGTGATAGTTCCACTCAAGTCAGCATCCAGGTTGTCAAAATCAGTGGCCGTGCACTTGTACACACCATCGTCTGTACGCTTGACGGATTTCAGTGTCAGGAGACCACCCTGACCGTTGATGGGTTTTTCCTGAGGGTGGAAGGACATGTGGATTTTTAGAATAGGTTAGGACACACAGAGCAAAGGTAGAAAAATAGTTGCCTTTTCTCCCTCAAACAAACATATACTGTGTGTGCGTGAAATCCACACGCACATCTTTAGTGAAGTCAAACTCAGGCTGAGGATTTCCATCTGTCTCACACTTCATGGTAACGCTGTCACCCTCTTTGACTGGATCAGTGTTGAGTAGCGTAAAGGTTGCTTTCTCAGAGGGATCTGGACGGACAAGAACAGACATTGAACAGGTGAAAATTCCTCCTTTCGATACATTTACACTGTTTCACAGCATATCATCAATCAGGGATGTGCAACGCATTCCAGAGGGGATGTTTTACTTTCCCAGTACCTTCTCTTTCCTTGCCTCATCATTCTTCAACAGCTGAATATTAAATTCCACTGTGGCTGCATTAAACTATAGTTTTAGCACGAGGAATGATAGACTACAGATGTGATGGATCCAGGAAGATAACACTAATAGCTGTTTGTTGAAAATATTTCATTTTAGAGAGGCATGTTTTTCTTCAAATGAAAAGGCAACATGAGGATGAAAGAGAGGGAGAGGCTCACAGATAATAACTAAAACTTAACAGGTTCATTCCCAAAGTTAAATAAAGTTGGGTTTTTTTGCCATGTCGGCAGTTCAGTCAGTTCAATCTGATCCAGACTAAAATAACTAAACAAAAACAACTAATGCCTTCAGTGATCATCTTTTTCTCTTGCAACAGCGGGGTGACATTTTTGGCTTTTAGTGAAATTAATTGACAACTATCTACGGCTCGGTTTATTCCTATCAGGCTCAAGTGTGATTTGATTTTACCGCAAATTAGCAAGTGTTAGCATGCCAACCTGCAAAACTAAGCTAGAGATGGTGAACGCTATCCTGCTACACATCAGCGTGTTAGCAGTATCATTGTGACCATATTTGCATGTTCATGTTAACACTGAGCTCAAGGCTCAGCTGTGGCTAAATACAGCCTTACCAGAGATATTCTAATAGTAGTAGAGATATGATTATTATAATATGGAACAAATGCCAATGCTGTGGTGTCCCACCACCTTTCAATGTCATGAATTAATAATTAAGAGTAACCACAATCATAGCTCATGGTCCCAGGGGGCAGCAAAGTGGTCTGATAAGAAACCTTCCCTTAATAAACTAGCAGATAGCCATCGGTGCTAAAAAGAAGATTTCACAAGTCCTATAATCACTGACATTTGAAGCAATTTGACATTTTGGGGAAAATGCTCATTTAGTTTCTTGCCGAGAGTTAGATGAGATAAATACCACTCTCATGTCTGTCCAGCAAATGCAAGCTTACAGCCAGCATCTGGTTAGCTTTGCTATGCATAAAGACTGGAAACATGTGGGAACAGCTAGCCTGGTTCTGTCCAAACCAACCAGGACCTCTTAAGCTGACTAATTAGAGCTCCTTCCACTCACAGTTGAGGTTGATGGTAATGGTGTCAGACTTCTTCTGTTTGATCTGGTCTCCTGGCAGGCTGTACTCCACGGTGCATTGGAACACAGAGTCCTTGTCTGCCTTGGTGGGCTGCATGTACAGGGTGCTCTTAATGGTGTTTAGACCGGAGGCCTCCTTCACCACTGAGGGGATCATGTAGGTCTCTGACAAAGACGAGGGATGAAAGAAAGAAAGCACAGATTATTTTCCGCCTTGTACAGCATATGATATTAGATTTTACTTTTGTCCATGACATTAAAACAAACAGCCAGGGGACACATACTCTCTTTCCTGTCCTTGACCTCAGGTAGGGGCTGGTCATCTTTGAACCAGACAATTCTTGGCTGGGGATATCCATTCTTTGTCACACAGGTACCAATCTGATACACATGGATGAACAAGAAAGACAGTTGAAAACGAGGATCCTTGTGCAGTCACACACAGGATGCATTCACAATTATAGAAATGACACACTCACCTCAGAGCTAGTAGTCTCTCCCACAGAAATGGCCTGACTTGACGGCCTTGTGAGTTCTGGCTTCTCAGGAGCAACTGAGGCAAGGAAAGGAGGGAAGAAATCATTATTACATCATTATGATTCACTGCATAGAAAACATTTAACGTAGACACGAGCACACACTCTTTACTTCCATATATGCAGTCGAACCGACATGCCTGCTGACCTCCTTAATTAAGTTGAGCAGTAAATATCCTGCCTCACATTATGCTACAGTGACCTGGTTCACATGAGCTGATAAGGGTCAAATAAGAAAAAAACAACACTCCCCCCTCTTTGGCGCTCTCTTTGGCGCTCTCTCTCTCTCTCTCTCTCTCTCTCTCTCTCACACACACACACAAGCACAGGTGTGAGTGTTCCCTCTTGTTCCTCTGCTTTATTCCCTAGCTCACTTGTTCACATGCAAGGTCATCTTATCGCTGCCTGCAGCTGTCAACTGCTTAGAAAAATAAACAGTAGATGGGTATTCCTCTCTGTCTCACTCGTCCAATTCTTGGTTTTCATTCTTGTATTTGTTAGACTGTTCCCAAAACTGAGGGAGACAAATCGTTATAGCCATTCCCTTTCCACATACCACACAACGCAGTGTACAATGAGGACTTATTAAAATTCAAAAGCCGTTTTCTTTACCCTAAATACACTAAACATGATTCACACTGTCTTTAACAGCCACTCTCAATCGGATGAAAAAGACGATTCACCTTAAATAAGTCATTTCATGCTAAGAGAATTAAGACAACACAAGACATACAGCATTTTTTCCCCCAGTGCTTTGCTTACAACACATACTGTCTACTGTATAGGCCTCTAGAGTGAGAGCAAACAGGCTTTACTGCAGCCCAGGCCTCCGGAGACCTCATAACTCAGCCCTATTAAGTTAAGGCGCAGCAGACACACTATAATTCATCCACAAATGAGTTAAGTGGTCAAATGTAGGCAAAGAATAATTGCTGGTTTGTGGGACAGACTGTTTCCTTACAACAGTAGGCAATGAGTTCATCTAAAACTGGCTTTGTCAAATAGCGCTGCATTGAGGTATTGCCTCCCACTGATTGGCCTATTAACAATTAATAGCTTATTTTATGAGATTGCTTTAAACCAGAGAAAAGAGTCTCTAAGTGGATAATTGTTCATGAATATCTTCTAGGGTCTTTTCCAAGTGAAAGCTTGACTCAGGAAAAGGGCCGTGGTCCTCTTCTCCCAACACATAATTTCCCTCTTAAGAGGAATTTTTCAGTCCAGTGCAAAATGCAAATAAATTATTTATATTTTGGTGATGCAGGTGAAAGTTTGAAGCTGGACTGATGTCCACACACGGACTGCAGTGGGAGGGACAAGGACACAGCAGCCAGCACCAAGGGTCAGCCCCCGGCGACTTGATGATAAATCTGGACTGTTATTAAGGTGAGATATATGAGACCTGACAGGTGTGATTGAACTATTCATCACTTGTGTCAAAAGTGATTAGATTGTGGTTAATTGACCTCTGGGAAAGTGGTAACTCCAGGAATTGGAAAAGGCTCCGACATCCCACATATTGTGAACAAATATTAGCTGAGGTCTGTTCTATTCTTGACAGATGTAGACATTTGTGATAAATGATGATCCTATCTATGAAGAGGTTTTACATGGACTTCCTTTGAGCATGTGCAAAATGCAATCAGCAAAATTAATTATACGTATTAGGTACAATTAAGGCACTTCAAAATGAAAGTATGCATGAACACACGCACAGATCTGATTAAAGCCATAAACCTTCAGTGGTAGTGACAAAAACAAAACAAGCCATAAATTCCTCACATCACCGACTGATGGAAAGTGTGTGTGTATGTGTGTGTGTGGGGTGTGTGTGTGTGGGGTCTATGAAAAGGTCACAAAAAGCCAAAAGTCAGTGGCTAACTCACAGAAGACTTTGAGCATAGTGGTGGCATCTCCAACCCCAGCAGGGCCAGCGGTGACCTGACAGAAGAAGACAAGCTCGTCAGACGGTTGAACTGAGGAGATGGTCAAGGTGAAGTCCTCTCCGATCGTAACCCGCCCACTCAGAGGGGTGCCGTCATCGCTTTTTCCCTCGCCACCCTGGGGGCGGAAAGCCACGCGCTTCCTGGTTCCCTGCTCCTCCCTCTGGATGGACAGACAGAGGGAGAACATAGAAAAAAGGTGGGAGAAACACAAGGAGTCAAAGGAGACAAAGACAGAAAATACAAAAAAAAATTTAAAAATACTTCTTAGTCTTCTTAATAGCTTGTATGTGCAAAAAGATTTTTCCTGTCTAAAAATATCTGAATAAAGAACATTAATCTGGAAATTACTTACAATGTACCATTCAACAACAGTGTTGCTTGATGATGGTGAGACGGTGTATTTGCAGGGCAGTTTGGCCGTCTCTCCTTTTAACGCTTCCACCTTAGGTGCAACCTCCACAGTCACAGCCCCACTGCATACTGTAGAGAAAAGCAAAGACAGAGAGAGAGAGAGGATGTGATTAAACACACAAGCATAGCAGGCTAGAAGTAACACCAGAGCAAGTTTTAAAGACGTTTAGAAAAGGGTTTGGTTTGATGATATGGCATTAGTACAACTCTATATCATGACGCTGTAGATGGAACTCAAAAACATATCATAGTCTTTTAGTGGACATCTATATTACTAAATCTATGGATCTCAGAGTAATTATTCAATTAATCAATCAATCAGACTATATTTATATAGCACCTTTCAAAATATTCTCTATTGGCCTTCAGCACTGGATTGAGACATGACAGGTTGGTATACAAGACATGTAACAAGATGGTATTGATAATGTTCAAAAAGTAACTGCAAAAGAAACAAACATAACCACCTTGGTTGCACCTGAGAGAAGGACGAATGAGACAAATAATAAACTACAAATGAAACAACATTTGTTTGGAACATAGCGAATATATGGATCAATGGCAGAGAAGTGGATTACATGACATGAGTGGCTTGAGAATTTTTTTTATTCATGTTTTGACTTTGGAATCTATTGTAGATGCTGTTAACCCAAACAGACTACAGCAGCAACAAGTATCAGTATCCCTTAAAGGTGTATGAACTGCACTCAAGATGGATCCTGAGGGAGGCCAGAGGGCCCCTGTCACTGTCAGCGTTCTCCATTCAACAGAGACATTAAGATGCACATTGTGTCCCAGAGGGGATGGGAGAGTAGCAGTAAGGAGAAGGATGGACCCAAACTGGTTCCTGTGGGGATATGGGACTTTATAATTCTCTAATTCTCTGTGCATCTACCTATGGAGAAACAGTTTGACAAAGATTCAATTACAGAAAGAAAAGGCAGAAAAAAAGGGAAGGAAAATGTATTAGTATCATTAAAAAGCCAAATATCTACATATGAATTAATATTCCGGACGTATGTGTTGCTAACAAACAACAGAGCCCCATACTCTGTATGATAGCATTAATTAATCATGCCATCAATTCTGCACTACAAAATCTACTTTAAATAATTTATTTGTTGTGAAAAACTGCCAAGAGTTGGGAGGACGGACTTCTGGGAGTCATAGTTTTTTGAGAAGCTAGTTTTAATTACAGGGCAGAGAAGAGCAGACGGGGGAGATGAAAGAGTGTTTGCTCGAAAAACGTCTAGAGAGAGAAATGAGAGGAGCTGAAGTCCAACCACTCTGTTATCTCTCTAGTGTGAGGAGAAAAGAAGAGAATGAACGATGGATGAGAAAAGAAGAAGGCAGAGAGCACATATGGAGGAGATAATAGGGAAAGCTGTCAAATACACATTTTTGCTAGGTGTTGTGTGTGTGTTATTGAGACACACTCCACCAGGGCCAGATGCTATTATTTACCATGACCCACAAAACCAGAGGTCAACGGTCAGTCAAGCATTGACATTCAAAGATCTCATGTCTCTCTCCATTGCTGCATTCTTTCACTTCCTCCTTATTTACTTTGTCATTTCCCTTGCTTCTATTTTTATCCCACCTCTCATTTTCCTTGTGCTCTTCCTTTTTTCCGTATCCAGTATCGCTCTCTCTCTCTCTCTCTAAATATTCTCCTCTATTAGCTCAGTAGTTCTCATGTGTAACAACATTACTTCTACAAACCTCATGTCTCATGTTTCCAGTTTGTGAGAGGGATGCAGGCCAAAAGAAAATCCTCCTCTGTTTCTGCGCCAATACAAACAGCAAAGCCAGCCGAGCAAACGTGCAAGAATGTGCTAGTAAACGGAGCAGCACTCAGAGTTTAAGAGTCCCGTTAAGTGGTGCATGGGAAAAACACACACTCACACACATACGGCATTAAATCAAGTGGCTTTCTGGCAGATGCATGAAGAGGAGCCTACATTCTATACCCACTAACTCAAGCAACTTTCGAGCTTTTGCAAATACGTGTTAACATGAATCTCCAGTTGAAGAATCTAGCCGAGTATCTACTGGTTAGTGCAAACATGTTAACAGTCTGCAGGTTCAAACCTGTGCATGATTAAACCTTAAATTCATGAGCAGACTATGAACTCTGGATCATGATTTAACTAAGTATATGTGGAAGTCATTATTCAGTTGAAAGAGGAAGCCTCCACTGCTTTGGTCCAAAGAGAAACATCTCAGCAACTATTATTAATTATTTTTCCATGAAATTTTGCATCCACATTCGTAGTCCCCAGTGGATGAAGCCCCCTGATTTTATGAGTGCTACCATGAGGCTGACAGGTTTGACATCTCTACACCTATTGAATGGATTGCTGCTACAGATAGTTTCATGTTCCTTACAGAATGATTTGAAATACCTTTTGGTGATCCCTTGTTAATGATGGACAAAACTAAGGACTTTCTCATCGGCCTCATTCGTTGTATTTGGTGCTAATTAGCAGATGTTAGGATGCCATTGTGCAAAACTATGATTGTGAACATGGTTAGCACCAAAGCACACCCTCTTATACTGTCCAGCATGCAAGCTCTTGGACTTGCTGTACAATAAAAATGAAAAGCTGAAATATTAACTCCGTGTAGCTGCTGAAGTTACGGCATTTCAGGTGAGTAATCACATATGCATCTGCTGAGTAGTCATGTTCTAGCTGTGCAGTCACACAACACTGATCACATTCATTTCCTGTGGAAACATATTGTCTGCACATTTTTCGACCTCTGACACATAGTACTGGCAGACATTATGGAATGCAATTAAAATAGCTGAATCCTCACATTTAAAGCCTTAATTTAGTCTTTTAAGGGGTAATAAGAGTCACCTATTAAGAATGAACTTTCTAGTGAGGACGTTTGAACAGTTTTGTGTCTTTTTATCACTCAGCATCTGGCATAAACTTGTTTTTTGTTTTTTTTCCTTTTAACTGGCATACTGTGAGTAGCTGGGCGACTACCTGCATGTAAAAAGAGCTACTGAGGCAGTTAACACAATTATGTGTGCCATCTGTGCCACATCATCCTCTCTTTGCAGTCCCCATCTCTCATTAGATTTTACTGTCTGTTTCACTCTCACCCCCTTTCTCTCTGTCACACACATGTTGTCACAATATGTTTACGCCAAGAGTGATGAGTCAGGCCAGTGGTCTGTGTTTAACACAAGAGGCAGCTGGACAGACAGAGCCAGACAATGAAAGCATAATTAGGGAGTCCAGTGTCCAATCTGAGCCTAGAGCAGCGTGTGTGTATTTAGAGACACAGGCTGTTGGCTGTCACTAACTGTGTGTATGTGTGTGTGTGAGTGTGTATGTGTGTGAGTGTGTGTGTGTGAGTCAAAGAGAGAGAGAGAGAGAGAGAGTGGCTGGGGTTGTTGCAAGAGGAAGACTAGCTTCATGGGGGTCTCGTTAGCTGGTGCGGGCCAGATAATCGGATTTAGCCAAACAGAGGGAAAGTGTGTGTGAGGTGGGGTGTGATGACTGCGTGACCAGTAGAGAGACAGATGGGAACGAGACAGTCAGCCTGTGACCTGTACACACACACAAACACACACACACACACACACACACACACACACACACACACACACACACACACACACACACACACACACACACACACACACACACACACACACACTTACAGTATAGCTATAATACATGAGATATTTATGAGCATCCGACCCCCCTCCAAAAAGCCTCAGTTAAGTACAGTATGTGTAGAAGAGGAGATCCAAGCCAGCAGTCAAAGCAGCGTGGCAGAGTGGAGACCCAAAGAATCAGTCCCACATCTACTGAAAAGTTAATGTGAAACCATCTTCAATATCTCTGACTCTTTCTTGGACTCCTCTGTGCCTGCATCTCTTTCACCGTCTTTTCACTTTTGTACACAGAGCAACGCACACAAGCGGGTGCCGCTCATTCTGAAATGAACCAGCTGGATCCTCTCTCTCTCCTGCCCTCTCTTCTTTCTCTCTTGTTCTCCCCCTTACCTACTGTAGTATTCTGGACCTCAAACCAGGAGCCTCTTTCTGTCTCTGACGCTCCTTTTTTTTTCACGCCTCCTTCTCAAAGAGCATTCTTCAATACCCGGAGCAAAAAATTCGCTTGTGTGTCTTATCTGCGCACGTGTGTGTGTGGGGGCGAAAGAGAAGGAGAAATGCAAGATGGCAAAAGAAGGGCACGGAAAATACGACAAGCGGGAGAGTTAAGAGAACGAGAAGGAAAAAGAAACGGTGTGAGTGCAGAAACACGACCTTACCTGTGTGAGTGTTACCCAACTAGAACCTCTTCATGAAGCCACCATGATTTCTTTTCCACTGATAGTACCTGCTTGTCTCTCTGCTAACCCAAACTCTATTCAACTGAAGTGTAATGGACGTTCTGGGTAACTCAGCTTCACTTAAGCCGACTGTATACACCTGGTTGATGGGGGTTGAGGTGGAAGACGAGTGTGTCGAGTTACAGTCAGCATGTGTCACTGAGACAGAGCATAAAGACTTGCACCAGTGCCAACACTGTGGCAAGGAGAATGTGAAAGACCTGATCTATGAGGCGAGTGTGAAGCTGAAAAGGAGCGGGTGTGCAGTGTGATGGACATGGAATGCCACGAGGTGTGTGTGTGTGTGTGTGTGTGTGTGTGTGTGTGTGTGCACCTGTGTGCATGTGTTTGTGTGTGGTGCAAAACATCCTTGGCCTCCAACAGGATGAGTGTGTTTGACTGTTGGCAAAGCAAACAGCATCGTGCTGCAGAAAACACAGCCTCAATGTCACACGGACTGATTCACCTACAGCGCATGGCCTTCAAACGACATGGAACAACAACAGCCTCCACATTTTCAATAATCACTTTCCACCAATCAGCACTTCGTCCAATATTTCTCAATCTCACCATTTTCATCCGCTGTGTTTTGATCAACATCGCTGACATCTCAAGCTGTTTACAGTAAATGATTGAGGGCTTTACTGTGTGGCTACATAAATAGTCTGGACAACAGCTAACGCACAGTTCTTCAAAAAAAAAAAAAACGTTACTGCACCAGGGCTACAGCCTCTATAGAGATACACACAGACATAGCAAGAACTGTGGCTGTTCAGTTTGGTCTGATTCTTTTCATTACTTATCTTCACGAAATTTTACTTAATCAACAAATAGTTTGGTTAATAAAATAAAAATATCTCTCTAAAAAAAAAAAAAACTTAAAGGTATTATCATATCATACTTGGTAAATATATCACATTAAGCTTTAAATTTCTTTCAAATTTTTCTTCTGATTAACTAATGGCTAATAGTTCCACTTGTGTCAGTGGACACAGTTGTCAGAGAGGGCAAGTTGAAAAATGGCTCAGTAATCTAAACTTTTTTCAGTAATAGGAGGAATAACTTGCAAATTCCATCAGGATGACCACTCTCTATCTCTAATCTAGAGTTGGTGAAGGGCTATCAATGAGTAAAACCAGTTGCTGAGCAATAAATCAATAAAAAATGAATCAATTTCTATAGCATTGTATGTAACACGTGACCCATGAGTAAAAATGTGGCTTCACTCCAACCACATTACGTGATGGCTACGATCACCACAGACACCATGTGACTGACTCACAGGAGCTGTCATCATCATGAACCGGGGGCTCTGTGTGTATGATTATAACTGTGACAGCAGGCTGCATGAGTCAAATCTCACGTATTTGCCAGGCACTCACATCCATTAGAAATTCAGTATGCAG
This sequence comes from Chaunax sp. Z400, assembly GCA_037577475.1. NCBI lineage: Eukaryota > Metazoa > Chordata > Actinopteri > Lophiiformes > Chaunacidae > Chaunax > Chaunax sp. Z400. The sequence goes on from CM075190.1 coordinate 23,436,836, forward strand.
TCAGTTTCAATTTAGTGGACAAACTTAATCCATCTGAGAAATTTACCAAAGTGAGCCAGTTGGCAGAAAGTAAGCAAGGCAGGATATAAAGTGACACTTCAGCACCTAACATGAGAAAGAAGGTGGTGTTTGCTAATGTGGTTGTATTACTACTATCATTTGTTGCCGTTTGAAAATAACACAGCTGTGGTTGGACACTGCAGAGACACACACAGAGTGTAAAAACCATCTTTACAAGTCTGTTGAGAAAGCAGGAGGAGTGAAACTCAACTTATTTGCTGTTTCCTCGCATCGTTTGAATAGCTGACAGTTCAGGTTGAATGGTCACCTGAGTGTGTACAGTACATAGTGTGCTATAGTATATCTCTGTGCCTGAGTCAGTGTGTGTTTGTGTGTGTTAGGGGGCAGGCTGGGTCAGACTGCCGGTGTCTGGGTGGGTCCATGTAAGGCCTGGAGTCTGTCAACGCCTGACTGATGAGACAAGAACAGGTGCAGCGCAGGACCAGCAGCTGCAAGCAAAGCACACCCACACTCACCAACAATGAATGCTGCATACAGAGGGCAAGGGAGAGAGTGAGAAAGACATGCACAGTGAGACACAAAGAGGGATGACAGACAGGGTGAGGGAGGAAGATATATATATATACAAAAAAGATACAGATGCAAACAGTGAGTAGACATGAAAGTTTTAGCAAACAAGGAGGCAAAACATTAAAAATGAACACATAAAGTAGAAACTGGACAGAAATAGTAGACAGTCACTGTCTGTCTCCATGGATACCTCCTAATGACAAGTGTATCCATACAAGGGCCATGCATGGCAGAATCAGTGTTGCATTGTCTGCTGGTGTCCTGCTAAGTGTTGACCTTTGAGAGGGAAGCACTGATACGGATCTAATGCTAATTAGACAGAGGACAGAAAAAAATACGACAGGAAGGGGAAGGGACAGGAGACCATGTGAGTCAGGGTTTCCCCCAGAAAAGTTGTGAGGCTTGATGACAAGTATCTTTTGACTGGGGTCAGCAGTCCCACGTGGGTACAGTGAAGTCTTGACCTACAGATTCCTTAGACCTTTGACTATATGCAAGTATCCCGATTCGATATGATCATGATTCTTGGATGCTAATTCAATTCAGAATAATTTCTCGATTCAGTGAATAAATAAAGGGGCACTATTTTATGTATTTTGCTAAAGTAACCATTCACTAGTGTCCTTAGTTCATTAAAATACAACATGAAACATAAGATACATGGTCAGCAGTGGGTTTTTTTCAAAGTTAAACATTAATGAATAAATTATTTTAAAAGCAAATTTAATATTCTCCATGTCTGTTTGAGGATAAAAACAACGAGGGGGAGCCTCTGCTGTACCGTTAGCTCAGAGGAAAGACATTGCTGTCCAAGAATGGGTGCACAAAAAGACTGAGCAGGTCTTATAGTATTTAGAAAATGGATTTCAGGAAATTCCTGATCTTAGGCCCAGTGGGCACTCCTGGTTTACAGTACAGAGGAGGAAATCTTGTGAGTAGAGTCCAAAATTGTATACCAAGAATATCCTGTTGCACTGAAACTCTGATCCTGTGCAGCACATGTACTCATGTACACATTACAAATAATACCAATCACTGTGCACTGATTCAACAAAGAAGAGTATTTTTTTACTCTTCACATAATGTTTAAACCAGTGTTAATAATGGTAATGGATGTCTGGTCGGGCTTTCTACAGACATGGGTGATTGTGCATGTACAGTGACTACTATCTGCTCTTTGTATGCTCCTTTTGTGTTTGCTACTGTTTTGATTTGCTTATGATGTTCCTCGAGAAGAAATTTCACCCAGCGAGTCTAACGAAGTACTTCAAGTGCTTTTATACTAGAGTCTTAAGAGTCTCTAATGAGCTGCTCCCAAGACAAATGTCTGTGTATTTGGTTTATTTCCATTATAAAGTGACTTCAGCAAAAGTAGAATTCGAAGTTAAAAGAGACTCTAACAAGTTTCTTAATGAACAAACACAGTAAAATGGCCAAGGTTTGTCTGTAATGTACTTCACAAGAATCCCCCACAAAACCTTTTTAAAGGAATGTTTTTCTTTTTTTCCAGATAACACATGGATCGCAGCACTCTGAAGTACCAATTACAGTGATTAGAGAATCAGCCTCAGTCTTGTACATCTCATCTAGCTGTTCACAAGCCAGTCACAAGCTTCAGCCGACCCCACGACGACAGGGGAGGTCTGTTGTGCTTGATATCTAGGCCTTTAATTGGACTTAAACCCAATAGTATCTTTGATTTCAGTTCATTGTCTGGAACTCTGGTTATTTAAAGGTTGTTTGTGTGTTATGCAGTACATTATGTGTGTGATATCGGCATGTGTTGGGAAAGGGTGGGTAAATGGAGGTGGTAGGATCTTGATTTAAGGTGAGATAGAACGATCACGGATGTTTAGGTGCCGCGTGGTAAGCATGTTAATTACAGGATATGGAGGGGGCTGTCTGTCTTCCTGTTTGGGCTTGTACCGATGTGCCACCTGAGTAGAAATAAAAGTCACACCTGGTACCCTGTAGCAGTGAAACACACACAAACACACACACACACACACTTTCAGGTTGCAGCTGGTTGTGGAGGTCAACCGAGAATAACAGGGGAGATTGCGATATATCACTTTGTGTACTTATTGGCAACACCTCGCAGACAATGTGTGCCTTTTCTAGATGGAAGACAGGAGATAAAACAAAGGGGATACTGTTATTTGTTACAAAAGGATCGTGTAATCTTTTATTGGTCTGTTATCAGTCTCAGTCTGCTCTCTGAGGTTTTGTATTACCTCCATTTTTCCCTCAGGCGAGAGTTTTATTAATCTTATATCAGCGTTTTTGCTTGAAATCTGCTACGTCCTTTGTGTCTGATATGTAAAGCAGGGCGCTGCCGCGACCGGTGCTTAGAATGTGTAACTTCATTTGGATTCTTAAGCTGAGCTTCATTTAAAACGAGTAAGACAGACGATGGCATCAGAGGAGGACGGAAACAAGGGCACCAGCTTTACAAGAGGTCTGATGTTCTCAGTGACTTGACATTGATGTAATGCAGCTGAGTCAAAAATAAGGCTATTAGCAATTAGCCTGGGTACGCATCAGTCTTCTCCACTGCCATAACCCAACAACAGTAGAATCTGTGCAAAAATATCACAAAGTTCACTGACTCGGTAAATGAGGTCTGTGAGGCAGGCGGCGGTTGTGAGGATTTCTCTGAGTGTCTTCTGTATTAAGAGTGAAGGGCAGAGAGGTAATGTCACAGTTTGCACAGTCGCGACCAATAAATCACAGCTTTACTGGTGTGTGTGTGTTGTGTCATCTCACAGCAGTTTAGGGGCTCAAGACAAACAGTGTGAAGTGGGCTACAACGTCAGCCTCTCACACACTCTTTTGTCTATAGGGAGATTCCCCCTCGCCGCTTCTGTTGTCCAGGCGATGGGGTGAGAAGACAACCCCATTCAACCAGGAGAGTTTCGAGTGTGTGTTCAATGGGTGTGTTTGTCCTATTCGAACATGAGCCAGTGAGTCGGGAGAGGAAAATGACGACATGGATGGATGGTTGGAGCAAGGAGAAGAAAAACAAAAGAAAAAGGGAGCAGAGACAGAGAGAGAGAGTGCATGAGCAAAATATTAATTCATACAGCTGACAATGCAGTCTTGTGCCCTGTTCTGCAGAGAGAGAACACTGGAAAAATAAAACAAAGCCAGGACGTCTTGTAAAGAGATTATAAATAGAACTATGAATACATGGGTCTTGCTGTGTAAGTGCTTCTGCAAAAGCAGCTTTGATATATTGTCTCACTGATAAACCAGAGGATTCTCTGAGTGTCCTTCCCCATTAGTTAGCTGAGTAAAATTGAAATCATGTCTCAAGCAGAGTATCTGGGTCATTTATAAAGGTAATATCTCTTACCTGGCACAATCTTGTGCCATTTAATGTGACCCCATTAACAGCGAGTCAAAAATGACAATAGCCTGTGTCTTGTTCCTATTATAGATCACTTTTGGGTCTTAGAACCGTGGAGGTAACAAAGCAAAAAAAAATGCCACACCGTAGTGAATGAAATCCAAGATCTGATATAAATATCAAGTGGAATTTCATTACTTTTGAATCAAAAGGGCACAAAAGAGAGAGGGTCTGCCAATTACCCCACTATGTCTCTTTCTGGCTGTCTTTCATTTTCAGAGGGAACTCAATTTGGTGAAAGAGAGGAAGGAGAGTGTGTCTGTGTGTGTGTGTCTGTGTGTGTGTGTGTGTCTGTGTGTCCTGATCGACTGAGGGAGAACCCAATCAGTAGATGTCACATGAGGGCCAGAGATGAGAAAAGGTGTTAATATTTAATGTTTCAGGGCCCCTGAATCTGGGCCTCCTTTCCATCCACTCCCTCTTCCTTCCACCCTTTTTGCCTCAGGCGCTCCAATTAACACACCCTGTCCTTTCGTTCCCCCTCTGTCCCAGTTTTTTTCTCACCGCTCTCTCCTTCCTTGAAACACAGCCCCTGGCAAAAAATAAAATCCAGAGGCAGGAGGAGTGAGGAGGCAGGAATGGAGGGATACACAGAAAAAAAAAAGAAATGAGACAGAGCGGTAGACTGGAATCGTGTTAAGCAGTGTGATGCAAAGTTAGGATGTAGTTGAGAGGGCCGGGGTCTCAAAGGAGAGAGCAAGAAGAAGAGGGGGGGGCACTGCTGCAAAGGCAGGCATGAGCATCAAACCACGGAGACGAAAATGTGAGGGTCTTTTACAGTAGATGCACAAGTTAAAATTGGAGCAGAAGGAGAAGGAGAAAGATGAAGTGAGAGGAGAAGAGGGTCCCCTGAGTATCTCTTCAATTCCCCTCGGTCTCTGCCAATTTATCAAGGTAAATGAATCACTTTAATGGGCCAGAATGATATGCAATGTTTGGCAGAGGCAATCTGCTTGCACATGTTGCCGCTAATGTCGCTGGTGTCCATAATGGGTATTGTAATGAGGTGCATTCAGTGATGAGGCAATAGAAATCCCTCTAAGAAACTCATAAAGGCGGGCAGAAAGATGATGGAGGGATGTCTCGTTTCTGTGTTCCAACATTCACAACCGATTTGAAAAAGAATTGAAGCAGCCGAGTTTGACGTTATATGACTTTTATGCACCCAGACACTTTCAGCATTTGTAGTCTCCGACACCAGCCTGAGATATCCCTGATGACATCATTGGGTGCATCTTGACAAGGTGCCTCCTGAGCTGCAGGAAAAAAAAAAATCTGAAACTGTTTTCAGAGGCTGAGTAACACTCCCCATGATTAATAAAGTGACCTTCATGTGTAGAATTTGGGTTTCCCTTTAAAAACAATAACATGGTTTAGTATTGGGTCCCAATGTGTTGGTATTTCAGGTGTTCATTAAGGACTGCAGTATCCACTGGTATGGTGACATACTGACATCTGCTTTGGATATAAATGTGTTGAAATGTCATAAAATAACCTTTTTATATTCATTCATTCATTTTCTGTAACTGCTTATACTGTGTAGGGTCACGGGGGGGGGGGGGGGGGCTGGAGTCCATCAGGCTGGAGGCTGGTTACACCCACATAGAAAAGACAAAAACACCATTTACACCCACATTCACGCCTACTGTCAATTTAGAGTCTGCAGTTCACCTTTATTACATTTTTTTGATGGTGGGAGGAAGCCGGAGAACCTGGAGGGAACCCACGGAGGCACGGGGAGGACATGCAAACTCCAGACAGAGAAGTCCCAGGTGGATTAGAACCCAGGACCTTCTTGCTGTGACAAGAGCGCTACCCACTGGGCCACCATAACGCCTACCTTATTATATACAATTGGAAAATCAGAGCGAATGACGTTACACATTTGTGAATTCTGGCGGCCCCTGAGGATAAAAGTGGTATCTACACCATCGCCTGGTAAACGTCTAGATCTGGCTAGCGTGCACATTTGTTTTGGAAGAGAGTGAAAGAAAGACACAAGATATTTTAATATTATTTGTAAAACACAGCTGTTTGCAGGATTCCATTGGTCCACAGATAGTAAGAAAGATTTTTTTTTTTTAAATAAGCACATCTTGAAGAAAGGATGTTCGAATGATTCACTGTCCTTCGCTTCTGTTTTCTAACAAGCTCATGTGCCTCCAGGTTGTTTAGTGGCAACAAAGCAGCAGAGAACAGAGCCGGTGCTGTTCATTCAACGGATATCATCTTACAGAGGTCACTTAGAACAAGGTCAAAGGACTGAGTGATTCATCCATAAATGAGGAAATAAGAAATTCTCGCAACTTGATTAGCCAAATTGCTAAAGTGAGACTTCCAGGTTTTGCAGGACAGTCCGTACTCCTCTCATTGTGCTGCCATTTATTAAAGTGCTGGTTTTATGTTTTGAAAATGAAAACCTAAGGACGCCTCTGTCTTTTGTAGTCAGGAGGGGATGTCAGAGAGAGGAGAGGAGAGAGGCTGACTCAGAGTATAAATAAGGGGAGAGACATTAGGACTGCAGCTAATCTCGCTAAAAGGCTTTAGACAAAGTGCTGCCGCCTCAGCCCTCTCTTTTACTTCCCCTCTCCCTCTATCCTTGAATCAATTCTTTCTGCAAGTCATTTCCTAGCAAAATGCACAGATAAATACTCAGTGTAAGGAAGCTCTTATGCCTATTTACTGGTATAAACAACCCACTGGAGTGTGTCCATCACAGCATTTGAATATGTGTGTCTTTACGAATACAATAGCACACCGTGTATTTGATTAAGATAGAAGAAACAGACTCAGACACTTTTGTTCTATAGGGGGAATAAGATTTGAGATAACATGCAAGGTGAGGAAAAGGTGAGAGCAGCCAAACATATAGTATATCTCTGTGGGTCTCACATTTATGCTCCAGATCAGAGCCTTCCACTGACACACACACATATATATATATATATATACATACACACATAGATTTGAGAGGCTGAAACCTGCTGTACTGCGAGCCGATGTGTATTTGAATACTGATGAGTAGAGGGCTGAATGCCTAAAGTTCTATTTACGGAAGCCTATTTACAGTACGATCACTGTAACGTTCACTAACGGGGTGAAATGCAACACAAGCACACCTGCCTGTCCTTCATATCGCAACAGCTCAATTCCTCAAACACACAGCCCACCCACCCCCCCACCCCCGCAGCAGTCATCTCACACTGAATTCTAGTACCCAGGTGTTTTGTTGGCCTAACAAAAGCGCCCGTTCCTGGGTGGATGGGTTATTCACACACAACACAAGCTGAGGTAAATAAAAAAAAATAGGGAGCAGAGGGACTGTGGGTAAATAACACCAAGATGCAACTGCAGTCTGCTTCCTGATCTTGCTCCTTGTGAGGATGTAACAAGTGAAGGCTGCCATTTTTCAACAAAAAGCTGGCCGACAATCCCAAATCTGAGCTTGAATATCTCATTAACGCAATTAATAAAGGCTCGGCTGTATTTATGGTTATTATCACATATCACTGTTCTGTTCATTGTTATCAGGTAGTATTTATGAACTTCAATTAAATCACTATTTTTGTATGCTTGTTCTTGTCTGAAAAAATATGTACAGAAAAATGACTTAATATTAACTGAACTGAACAAATGTGTTGACCCTGCTGTTGTGTTTGTTTCCTGTTTACTGGTTTGGTGTTCCCGGTCAAAAATGACTGCTCCATTCAAGCTGATTATAAATCCATAATAATACATATATTATCACCTAATGTTGTGTTGCATCTGTCTATCAACTCAAGTTCTTGTGAACTTCACACGTTTTGAACTTTTATTTGCTGTTTATGGTCTGCAGGCCTCACTGACCTGAGCTCACATCACTCAAACTTTATTTTGTGTGTTAAATGAACATTAACATTCACTAACTGTCCCGCTCTTTATAGATGTTGGAGTGATGACAGAATTGTTGTTTACTAAATGTAAAAGCTGAAGAAGAAATTTAGCTGTTTTGGTTTTTTTTTGGATAGAGCATTTTCATTTTAAGCCTGTCTGGCTTTTCCACCTTCGCTTTTAGCTGATGCTTTAATTCAAATGGTGACACTGCTCTTGCATGTATATATTTTCCTATTCCTCTGCTTAAGCCAGATCACTTTGTCTGCATTCTCTCTCTAATGTATCCTCTTTCATTACCTTTCTCCTGCGCTGTGTTTTCTCTCATTCTCTCTCGGTAGGAGTGCTGAGTAGCGCTCTGCCCATCTAATTTGGAAGCAGCCCTCCCTTCACTTCTAACGAGCCTTCATTTTGGCAGGAGAGGGAGAAAAGCCAGAGAGAGGAACACCATTTTCTCTACTTCAGCTGACAGCAGTTCCCTCTCGAAGCCCTCCTCTAATACCCACATGGGACTATGCAAGAGGGCTGGAATGGGGAGAAAATGGTGGAACAAATAGATATCCACTTTCCCTATTAGCCTCCATTATCCACAAGCATCATTTCATAACTAGCAACTAACAAGCCTGTGCATGTGCCCTTGTCCGTTTTATGTTCGACTGTGTGCCTTGAATAAACTAGGATACACAAATCGGGTTGTGGACAGCTCAGAAACCAGAGAGAATTGCCCCTCTTTGTGCCCAAGCTGAAATAGGAGTGAGTTTGCTGAATAAAGGGTGTCTTATAAGGGGGTGAGGGCACTCCTTAGGGGGCCATTCAGCCGGGCGTGACAAGCCGGTACCACAGTAATGAGATAACAGGCCCCTGAAGTACGCTTTGATTTTTTGCCTTCTTTCTTTCCATCTCTTATCCCTTTTCTGTTTTCTTATCCGTCCATTGCTCCATTTTCTAATAAACAGACCATCATGCTCAGCGGGCTGTAAAAGCCCGTGTGCGAGCGACAGATAGAGGGATAGAGAGGATGGGGTAAACACACTGGCGGGGAGATAGGGCCAAGGAGACATGCATGTGGAAATGAAAGCCTGAAAAGGAACATGTCTCTTTGTGTGTGTCTCTGAAAATATATTCATGTTCAGAGGAGCCTGGAAATCTTGAATTCAAACGAGGTCACAGTGGAAAACAGCACAAAAAAAGAGAGATGGAGGACAGGAAATAAGAGATAGAGAGGCAGGGTGTATACAGTCCAGGTCACTGCCTCCAGACAGGCTGTATAAAAAACTACCTCCACTCCTCTGCCATCATAAAATTATCCCTGCACCTGCCCTGCAGGCCTCCCACCCTTCCTTCCCTCCCCCTCGCCCCTCCTGCCTTAGACAAACAGTCTTTTACGGTGTTGACAGTGGAAACACTCGGTGTGAGGCTGAAACACACGGGAAACACCAACATAAAGGTGAACCCATTCATTGTGAGCTAAGACTAGATGACTCCTTGACAACAAAAGCCTCATTTAGGGGTTTTTTTTTTCTTTCCTTGACCTGTGCTAATTCACTGCCACCACTGACCTCCATGTGACAGTCAAACAACAAGAGTTCAGCTTATCTCTCTCACCTCTTCATGCTAAACCGATGAGGTCTTTAAAAAAAAACACACGCACATTTGCACCCTTAAATCAGTTTCCTTATCGTGTTTGGGTAGATTTGTAGAGGCAGCGGTGCAACAGCTGAAGCCATGAATTCATCTGAGCATCATGAGGCGTCTGCTATCAACACTCAACGTCACAAAACAGAGTCTAAGCCGAAGATTTAGAACAGTCCGTCTAGCCCTAAATCTGAGTCTGCTGCCCACCATACCTCACACACAGCTTACTCACACACACTCACACACACACACACACACATAGAAACACACTCTCACTACCTTTTGATGGCCCTCCTCCCACCTAAGTTCTTTCTCCCCCCAACCTACTACTCTCCCCCACTTTCTGTCTTTTTGCCTATTATGGTGGATTAACTTCTAATGCTTGGATGAACTTCAGCGAGGGGGGTGGGGGGTGGGTGGTACAAAGTCACACGTCAGTTCACACAGTCGCTGGCAGGCAGGCTGATACGGTCACAAGCCCACTGGCACAGACACATGGAGCCTTCTGGCCTGCAGCGAGACACATGCATACGTAGACACACACAAACATACATTAACACACGGGATCCAGAGTGAGAGGTGCAGTATCCAAACCAAAGCCCTTAATAATCCCCCTGATCCCTCAGAGATAGAATAATTCAGAGTTAATTACTAGTCGTCTGCATCTTTCTCTTTCTTTGTAGTGATTTCTAAATCCACTAAACTCCCTCTTTCCCCCCATTAGGCATCCACTGGAATATATTGTCTACTGCAGACCCTGCCTTGTATCCACTTCCAAATTTTTTATTTGCCCCCCCCCGTTGTGCATCTTGTGCCCTGGCAGACTCTTCAACACTATGTCTTGTCAGAGTAAAATGAGAGGTAAATATGAGTATGAGCCCCTCTCTCAGCCTCTCATTTTTTTCTATCTGACACACACACACACACACACACACACACACACACACACACACAAACACACACACACACACACACACACACACACACACACACACACACACACACACACACACACACACGTTTACAAATCTTGGCAGCAGCTGACATAGAGTCTGGCATAGAGGTTGTGTCTTTCTGGTTGTGGTTTGGAACCACGGTGAGTTTAATTAGAGTGGAGAGACACCACATGGCTGGCTGAGAGGCTGGTGTAAGACAGACTGAGAGGCTGGTTACTGGAGAAACCCATGAAAAACCAGGAAGATGATTCACAGAAAAATACACAGACCAGAGCGCCAACTGTAAAATATTTATAGATATAGATACAGTAGCTGCACACATATTTGTATGCAGACAACTTCCTCAAAAATCTGTTTCGAACTGATTCCAACTGTCTTCTCATGCAGGCAACTCATAATAAAAAGATTTTTTTTTAAACTTTTGGCAATCACTAAAAAACATCCTCCATCATTTCCCATGTCACACTGCATTTTTCTTCTAGTGGTATTTTGGTGAACGTGAGATGCATATTTTAAATGAGTCCAAAGAAAATGAGTATGCATTCCCACAGAGTAGTTTCTATTTTCTGCACCAACACTTCAAGACAGGCCAGCAGATAAGCTGGAGACGATGAGATAGCGAGGGGCTATCTCTTGCCCATACATGGGTAGGGCAAGGAGACGAAAGAAAGCTGCATATGCACACACACACACACACCCAGTAAGCATATTTCAAATATCATTCAGCAAATGGACAAAGAAGCACACATGCCATAAGTGGCATTCAGATTGCATTCTTTGTACACATAGTTTAACATAAACCCAGAAAGAATATGATCTTGCACGCACAGATACGGACTGGAGGTAGCCAACTCCAGCCCGTGTCAACCTTCCAGCATTCCTTGCTAATCTGCACTACAATGGCACACCTGTCTTCTCCCGTTCTCTATTACCTCCACAGAAATACACTGGTGGCTTGAGCAGGAGCAGAGAAGGATGCACACTAAACATATCGGTGAACAAACAACCTCTCTTTTAATTCTCTCTTTCTTCGTGCATTTCTCCACAACCCTCCCTTGATTGATCAGTTTCCATATGGAACAGACTGATTATTAAACAAGTGCAGCAGTGGTTTGTCTATGCTTTAGGGGGGGGGGGGGGTGTTACCACAGTAACAGACATAGAGGTTATTGTCATAGCTTGACAGGCATTATTGTTAAAACTAGGAAAAAGAGGGTTTTTTTTCAGGGCAGGTCAGAGATTGGAGCAGCGCAGGCCAGGGGGTGAATAACTAAAGCAGTGGGCAGGCAGGGTAGATAGGTAGGTCATATTATTATTGATTGCCTGACATTATGTGGACAGTGGGGGGAGTTTGCAGAGACAGGCGAATAAATTGTGACTTGACTTCAAAGTCAGGCTGCTGACATTGAGCCTGCAGGGGACAGAGCTGCTAAAGGCTGGATTAGAGGTATACATAAGCACGCACAGACACAGAAATAAACAGACACTGAGAACATCGTCCAACAGCTACCTATTCAAATGAGGGTTCTAAACCGAGAGCTTCAATACGACAGGATGAAACGAGAGGAAACGCTCCAGCTCTTCTTTATGAAGCTACTTCTCATAAATCGAACATTTTTCTGACTAAGACAACAGAAGTGTCTAACTCATTTTCCACATCAAGCCTCACCAGAGACTTTCAGAAGGTACATTCATTCCAGTTCCATAAAATTCCAATCTGCTACAGACTACATTTTTCATATTCATTAATGCTTCATTAAGTCATTATTCATAGCTTGAATAGAGATGTAATTGGAAAGGAAATGGGAGACAACAGATGTAATTAAGGAAATGAAGCTCAGATTTGAATATTCAACATTCATCCTCGTTTTGTTCGTCTGGTGAGTCTGCAGAGCAAAACAGAGAATATGACTGACAGGAGAACAAAGTTGTCTAACTGTGCAGTGGCTGTCCAATATGACACACGTATTATCCTGTAAGGCCACGCCTGGCACAGGCTGTTCGTCTGTGGGCATCAGGCCCGACGCGGAGGCCACCATCCGTCATTGTCTGCAAAGTGATTGAACGCCCTGTCTAGATGGCTATCAGCTAAGCTAACCGGAGCCTGGTGATAATATCTGGAATGTGTGAAACCTGAGAAAGACAAAACAAAATGTACCTCAACCTGCACAGACACGCAACCCTAGGAGACGGAAGACAGAGACACTGCGGGGCTAGGAAGGCGTGGGGAAGAAGAGGTAGTGAGGGGGCTAATAGCTGAGGGGATCTGCTGGAAGAGACAGCAAAGAGGAAAAACAAACAGATGAAAACGGTGGGACGTGGCCATGGATGGTGAAAGAGACAAAGACGAGTGGTGAAAGGGTGGGAGAAAGAGGGAGGAAGGAGTGAGGAGAATAGGTTAGACATAAGCCCCTTTTACACAGCATGTTCAAGGTGGGCCTGGTGCACCTATATTCTGCACTGACGTTCTGTATGAATGCAACCAAGGCATAATAGGGGCCTCTTTGTTCCACCTCTGTGATGGCAGTGGAGGTCATAACAGCGCCAAAACACAGATCTGTATAAACGCAAGGTGTAAAGGTAGGATGTGGGTGGTTCATTATTTAAAATCTGCAGTGCCCACTGCTTTTTCCTGCTTTTCAGGAAACAACTCAGGACAAAAATGTGCTCAGTTCTTCCTCTCCTTTAAAGTGTGCATGTGCATGGTCATATAGACTGACGTGATGTTGGGCTCCCAATGAATCTGACAGATGGGCCCATGACCCTGTGGAATATGATTCTTTAAGGTCTATGTTTCCCACTGACATTTCATCAATATCCTGGCCCCTCCATTTTAGGTTATCGATGCCTAGTTCTTTTACTGGCCACTGAAAATCAAGAGCATGCCTGGTTAACAAGGCCAGCCTGTGGCACTGAGAACTAGAGAGTTCACCAATAAGGATATCAATGCAGAAAAGATTCAAATGGGCATATTATTCTAGTGATGAAAGGAATGTTTAGTCAATTGAAAGAAATGTAGTAGCAACAATGTTATAATAAGTTAAGCTTTCAAGCAAAATGTTAAACATTATCTTGAATGTGGGAATATACTACTTTAATTGTTTTTTTTTTTACATGTTATCAATGGGATCTCTCACTGGATTTTACAATGAAAAATCATTGACTAAAACTGTGCCTCTGAGATTCCATTCTTATGCAAACAAACAAACCACACTTCCAGTCAGGATCCCATAATAAGAAAGCAGAAAGATTTGTTTCTTCAGAATGACTCAGGAAAGAAAGCAAGTGATGACACGAAGATGGAGTCTGATGGGCAGAGATTACAAGACAGTCACGGATAAGAATAGAGGAAGAAAAAAGAAAATGTGGCAAAACCGGCGTATGCTAGCATGCCGTGATCAAAGTGAAATGAAACATGAGAAAGGAGTGTGTCACGGTGTTCTTGTGTCAGTTTAATAATACTATGCTGCATACCAGAGAAGCAGACAGTGTGGAGAGGTGAGGTGTTCCCCTCTAAGTTAATAGAGATGATACTGGAGAACCATACCTTCCAGAACAGTTAAAATATGACTTTAGCTCTCATCTCAAGATTTTTTTTTTGTGCATGTCTATGCAGACCAGCCTAAAATTAGCCAAGGCCTAGCTTTCATAAAAAATAAAAAAAAAGCTAAGTTTTAGCCACATAAATGCATCTTGCTGTGTTTACTGGAGCAGATGGTCCAGGTAGGCATTTCAAACGATTATTGCTTAGGATAACAGATGAAATAAAACATCATATGGTGGTAAACCAAGATGACTGTGTGTGTGTGTGTGTGTGTGTGTGTGTGTGTGTGTGTGTGTGTGTGTGTGTGTGTGTGTGTATCTTTGTGCATTTGTGCAAAGACGAGACTTCTGGCAGTTCACTGGGGTGTTAAAACTTAACTATCAACACTTCTCCTACTCTGGCACCATCTCATCCGCCTCCTCCATCTCCAAGCAACTGATAATAATGTAGAGACCTTTGAGCAAGTGAAAAAAAGCACGGATGGTTGGAGGAAAGCGAGGAGAGCAGGGTGGGGTTGGATAGAAAGTAGTGGGCTGGAGGCCATTCTGAGCATGAAAAAAACTAGCTACCAGCATTCTTCACATTTTTAGCCATTATTCAATTAGATGAACTCAAAAAGGTGGTGGTGACTCTGTAGCCGGACGGCAACAGCATCAGTCATTGATGATTCATAACAGAGTTGTCAAAATCACAGGTCTGTTTTATAAAAGATTAACCTTTAGGGCATGAGTAAGATGTTTAATTTAAATTTCCAGAATTCTTTTCATTGTTATGATATGAGTTGTACTAAATACCATAGGAAAAAGTGTGCTATTGTAAAGTCATGGTCAGGATTATATATGCTGCAGTTGGGTTGGGGCCCTAGGGTGAATTCTGACATTTATGGTGGAGGGTGTTTGAGAACGGTTTACAGAGGCAGGCAAAAGCGTGTCCATACAGGTATATGGCAGGAAGAGGTAGAGTGAGGGAAGGAGGGGGGAGTCTGTCAAATCACGGACGAGGTGAGAAGAACTAAAAAAAAAACCTGTGAGCTGAGGAATGTGGAAGCCAAGATGAGGGACAGACGTGGAAGCTGTCTATCATCAGCGGAGTTCCAGAATTTTCCATGATGTCAATTCTCCATCTCTGAGCAAAAAGGTAGTTGGGGGGGGGGCAGAGAAGCCAGCCCTGTGTCTCCATAATGAGCTGAGGTGGCAGGAAAAGTATGGAGACACATGGAGGTAACACTCCAGAAACAAGTGAAGGCAGGTGGGCTTGAAAGACCCAGTAAACAAGGGACAATGTGTTCCATAGATTAAAGAGGTATCAAATACATTCAGCATACGGGAACCCAGATGCCCACCAACCGCTGGTGTCATACATCACGCCAACTGACTGCTTCATTCATAACGTTTTGCAAATAAGCAGCCACATACGGGAGCTACGAGGTAAAATGTGCCTTAACAAGATTTTACATATATTATAATACAAACTTCTTATCTGTACAATGCATACCGCTACAGCAGGGAGTTGCCTCATCGGAGCTCCAGGATTATGCTGTTTGCTCAAAATCTAGTTACTGTTTTGTTGAGACCAAAATGCAGGAAGTGAGGAATAGGAATATAAGCATAAATAAAACTTGCTGAACTCACCAATGCCTGAAAAGGCCCTCACCAGCCAAAAAAAATAAAAAATAAAATCTGAACCAGAGGTCTTAGTAACACACAGCGTTTGACATTATTTAACATGGTTTCTGTAATCCACGTTCCTCTTCCCGCCCACATGCATAATAACCATATGTGAAAACAAACTTTAACAGCTTATGTGCTTTTCTGATCATTCACTCCATTTTGGATTGTACCGCTCACAAAGCAGCTGCTGCAAACAAACAGACTCACGCCAGTGTCGGTGTTATCTGCTAATATGGTTTATAGGCAGAGCTGTGGACCAAGCCAGTCTCAAGCTGATACAGAGGCTGGTTTCCACGGTCCAGAGCCAACCAGCCAATCATTTGAATATTGTCTCATGTTTGTACTGGAGGCTTTGGCTGCCCTCTGTGAGTCAACAGACTGATAATCCACTGCAGGGGCTCCGACCACATAGTCGAGTGGGAACAGACAGACCCAAACAAGAAAAAAAAAAACAGCAGAGGAAGAGAGAGACAGAGGCGGTGGGACGTGGTATAAGAAATCGGACAAGTGAAAAACAGAGAATGGTGGAAGAAATAGCAGCAGTGAGAAACAAAGAACACAAGAGGAACTGGAAGAAGGGGAAAGTGTCAAAAAAGGGAAGGGTGAAGATTGGTGAAGGTAAGAAATGAGGACACAGAGAGCAAGAGGTGCAGATGGTGTTACGAGTGATGATCTCGAGTCCGTGATTATCCAGCTGATCTTCCTCGGTCACTGCCACCACTTCCTTTTTCCTGCTCAAACTGGTATCATTGCCCAATGGTAGAATGCACATAAAAAGAAAAAGAAAGAAGCACACAGTGTGGTGGGAGAGGGAGAAAGTGGCAGATGAAGGCTCTTTTCGGACACTCGGAGACAGCCGAAGCGAGGGAGGCGAGAACAGAAGAATGTGTCATTGTTTAACTCAGTGATTCACCAACAAAGTTAGCATTAGCATCGCGGTTACTGAGCTTTGGCTTTGTTTGTGCTGTAATGTCAATGGTAGATCGGCTTAGATACTCTCCAGAACTGTTACACCAGCTGCCCTATAAACCAGTGCCATACATACACACACATTAAAACACACACACACACACACACACACAGACACACACACAGAGACAACCAGATGGGTCTAGGTGGGGAGTGTGTGTGGGTGAGTGGCTACAGAAAAGGGTGTAGGCAGTGGATGGTATATTTTCTGGCTGACTTTAACTTGCTTACTTCCTTGCCAAGGAGAGCAGGCTCTAATCCTGACAGCCTGGATTATAAACCACCAGGGGCCACAACCATGGTGGCACAAATGGCACAGTAGAAACAGGGAGAGGGGAAAAGAAAGGCCCATTGAGTGTAGTGGTGGACACTGGTGCAAGTTCACCACTGTCCCATCACAAGCTGGTACTAATGTCGATGAAGGATTGGACACACATGCGCACACTCCTATTTATAACCTCCGTTAAGTCCGGATTCCAGTTCACGTTGGGGCTGCAGTAATGTTCACATGCTCCTAACAGACTGCAGTGAAGGGTGCCCACACCTACAAGTCTCAGCTTTTGTCTCTCGTCTCTCTCGCTCTCTTGCCCTTTCAGTGTTTCCGCTACCATTCCTTTGGAGGGGCACCTGCCCCCCCAACACGACCTCCCACCCCCCCTAAAAGAAAGGCACAAATTATTTTATTTATGGAATTTACTTAATTTATATGTGTACTCGTTTCATGTCAGCAGAGCATGAGTATCTTTTATGTGATCCATTGTCCTGACTGACTTGACTCTCCTCTGCTCTGGTTTGGTGTTCCTCCTGAGGGTGTGTCTCATCTACTGTATGCTTCAAACACAGACACACAGAGGGAAGTAGGGGAGACAGGTTGAGTGGCAGTAACCCGACTTGAGGACGGACTAGGTAAGTTACATGAAATAAAAGCTTCACGAAAACCCGTCAACCCCAAAGTGCAAAGTGCGTTTCTCAAACGCGTCGCGACGCCACCTGCCACCGCCCAACCGGAACCTGGTACCAGTGGCGAGGATGCTAATAGCTCCTCCGTTGCTGAGGGGAAGGAAGCTAGCCCTGCCTGACACAGCTGCACCCACCGACAAGCACGGGAAGACAGGCTTTGACCCATCTTGGCTGTCAGAGAGGAAATACTCCCTCCGATCCAGTCCCCCAAACCAATAAACCTATAGGGGAAATGCATTTTTACACAGACGTCGCACAACAGCGCCGCAATGAAGACCCTTCTCTAAGACGCCTTTATTTGTTTACACTGAACGAAGCAATAGCGGAACAATGCCGCTCCTGTGCGGGATTTTAAATGGTGAGATGGCCTTCCGGGAGCAAAACGGGAGCAAAACAGGCGTGGCATATAACACTGTAACATCGGCGCCTACTGTGACGACAAGCAGTACTTTGTAAATAACGGATTAACATGGCATAACACATAATTTACCTTAGGTGTTACATGGTGACTGACTTTGTCCCCTGCTGAGAGGGAAGGAGCTCCCACACTCGTATTCTCTTCCCAATTTGAAGACATTTTCTCCTTCTTTGATTTAGCTGCTAACTGCTCAAGGCCTGGCTTGAACAGGGTGTGTTCCCTCTCCCTCTCTCTCTCTCTCACACACACACACTAAAGTTTTCATTGAGTTAATGAGGAAGACATTCTAGACACAAACACAATCTGCACGCACATGCAAATATCCAGACACTCCTTCTTAAAGTAAGGAGAGGCAGACACACATATTGACATACTAAAGCACCTGTATGCATGCACGCATTCATCAATGCATGCACAATTACACACATAGCTTAAACATTGAGAAACACCACCATTCATCACCCTTTCACTGTGCCTCAACGTGCGGCCCTCCTCCACTCCCATCACTCTACACCTCCTCTCCATTCCTTGTTCCTTTCCTTTCCTTGTTCCTTTCCTTTCCCTCGCTCTCTCTCTCTCTCTGAAGTGTGTGTAATCAGCCCAGCGTTAATACCTGCATTCCAACCACCTACAGGAATGTCTTAACAATGTAGCCTTGTTCAGGTGCAGAGACAGAAAGACCTCACTGAAAAGCACATTGAAAAAGTGCTGCAGTGAGGAGTCCTGGGGCTGCAGCTATGTATGAACTGCAGCGCTTTCTGATTTCAGCTGCACACAGCTGAGTGAAGTACACTTGGGACTCATTCTGCTTCTAACAGTTGAGGCAAATTCATAAAAAACCCGTACTCATACATACATGCATATCAGTATACCAGAGTATACATATCCGGATGCATTGGACAGATCATATAGGTCATACAGCTGAGTTATGCTGCTCTATCAGTGAATAGTTTGGTATGATAGTTAATTGATTTTAAGTGGCGTCATATTGTGATGATAGATTATATCATGTTGTCCTAATTATCAGTGCAACGATTAGTCAATTAATCAAATTGTGAGTCAAGGGACATTTTTATCAGTAACCATTTTTAAAAGCGATGACCTGAATGTTTCAAAGCTTCTAACATCACAACGGTAACCTGTTTCTGAACCCATCTATAGGAAGGAGACATCGCATCAGCTGCACCAATAAAGAGCTAAAAGACAGATAAAGAGCGAGAAATGGAGCTCCTCATTGGTCAAGCTCAAACTCAAATTTGCCCGAGCATTTCCTTTATTATTGGGAAACTGGGATGAGTATTTTTCATTTTGTGACATTTTATAGATCAAACAATTATTAATTGAAATAATAATTATTTGCAGCCTTACTCCAGAATAATTGTTCCAATTATGATTCAAACAAAAACAACTCATTGTGGCACAAAACATAGATGTCGTTACTTTCTATTTCAGCATGGAAACACATTCTCATTAATATGATGATATTGATTTCCAGCTGTAAGATAGAAGCAGGACAATGAAAAGCAGTGACATACTGAATGCTCCATCATCCTCCCATCCGGCCTCCTTCCCTCCCACTGCTTGTCCCCCTTTGTCGGGCCTTATTATTGAACATGTGTCCTCTCTGCCCCTGCCATTAACCAACCCCACCCTCACACACGGCTTTCCATGCACAGACACACACACACACACACACACACACACACACACACACACACACACACACACACACACACACACACACACACACACACACACACACACAGTGTTGTGCACACTCCCAAACTGCTAATTGAGATGGGGAGTCGCTCCATCTTTCATCATTCTCCATGGAGACAAATCTTGAAGTGTGTGCCTGTGTGTGTGTGTGATGTGAGTGGGGAATGGGATCAAAGAGGGTCCTCCAAGCTGGCCGTCCTAAACCTCTCAGCCTCTCTCACCACTCCATGAGGCAGCCAGGAAAGGCAGTACAGTATGTTCAGCTGACTTCTGCTTGATAATCATTCAGTACGAATAATCATTAACTAAATTTAGTCTTGCTTCTGAAACATACCCACCAGGGCAGAATGCAAGGAGCATTGGGTTATAATTAATTTACCCCTTAATAACAAGAGGCTAAATCAGTTATGCACTCTGTAAGTCTAGCATTATCCACACAGTAACTATCCATCAGGTTTGCTGTTCTGCAGATTGCAGACACATAATTGGGAATCATTTAGCCTGATGGAGTCATAACCCAATTGAACGCAATCGATTTGGGATTAAATATGTATGTGGAACAGAAGCAGCCTTGTATTTTTTCCTGCAAGACTGAATCAAAATAAAACTATGAAACTTGATTCTCCGTGCATTACTGGAATATGGCAACAACAACACTTAAGATGCAGCTATGAAATCTCCAATGAAAACAAGTCTGTCTTTCCTTTGTGGAACTGCCAAAAGAAGCTCAATGCTCTCCTCCATTGATACAGCACACCGATGCAGCTTTATTTATGTTTGTACAGTAGGTGGCTGTAAGTCTGCATGGCTTTATTATTGTCATTAGCAGAACTGAACAGATTATCCCCTACTGCTCAGAATCAGCAGGGAGTTCAGATACTAGAGGCCTCTGCTGCTCAGACTGCTGTGATGATTAGGGGACACACGGCCAGAAGGATGCATGCATTTTTTTTGTCAGTCCCCAGCGGTGATGAGAGACGTATGATGGACGGAGGGTGAGGCAAAGTTGGAGGAGGCGGGAGAGAGAGATAAGATAAGAGAAACATGATGATAAAAGTGATGATTCACAGAGCTGGGCATGAAGTAGGGTGTGGTAGAGAGGCCGTCAAACAAATTCCAGGGAGAAATCAAAGTAACAGAGAAAAACAGACTCACGCTAAAACTTAAGAACAGGATGTGACATGAGGAGAATATTAACAGCCAGAGGAGTAGGGTAACTTTATTCCTCTACTCTTCTCTTTCAAAGTCAAGTTCACACAGGCAGAGATGAGCAAAGGGAACTTAAGCGCTGTGGTCGTTGTTTCAGGGGCTCAGGTAAGGGAAAGCGCAATAAAACAAAGACGAGTTGTTCCCTCAGGCGAGCTGAAAACTGACACTGGATTTGTTCGCTGATGAAACTTTGGCCCAGCACTCAGGTAACGTCGGCAACCCCCTTTTCTAACACATGCGGACATGAGGTCATAGCGAACATCCAAACAGAACCGAGCGCTCGTTTCGTGATACAAATATGAAGCTCGCGCACAAACACCTCCACAACCCCTCCTCCACGTCTCCCTTCCCAGCATGGAGGATTAATGTTCCCACTCCTGTCTCCCAGGTCCCCCTGGCCCAGTTAAAGCAATAAGATCTCATTGTCAAACAGTGACCAGCCCCACAGGAGAGGTTAACCACAGCTCCTTAACCATTAACTAGATTAAAGTCAGGAGAGGGGGCACAGGAATGTTATCCGACAGATGGAAAAGGGAGAATGGACGAGAAAAGTGGTTTTAAAGAGAGAAAAGTAATCATTGTGGTTTGTGTGTACATTTGCTCACATACACTCACATACAGATACGTAAACAGAGAACATTCTGTAGCCTAGTGAACTTTAAGTCACCCTCATCTCATGGTTATCATTATGTGATACAGATAAGGGAAGAAAAAAAAATCTCTTGAGGCTCCACTGTCATATTTCTGAAACCACTCCAAGGGTCAGATGTACGTTCCAGCATCCGTCCACAGGGTTTAAATTGTCCAAAGTGTTAACAATCATGTAGAGTAATTTTGCAGAGGCATTTTGTGAGGTGTCATATAAATGGTTTAAAAACTAAGGGACAGACATTTTAAGCTCAGATTTACTCACCCCTTTCCCAACACCAGGCCAAGCTAGTGTTGTAGAATGACATGAGGTGGTAATGCAACCCAAGTGTGCATGTGTGCGTCCATGTGTGCCTGTGAAGGAAGAGGGTGGTGGTGGTGGGGATTTTTTCGAGGGGTGCATTCAACAACTGCTGCTGAGGCAGCTGTTGGTGTCTGAAAAGCAACAGCTTGCAGAGCTCCCTGAGGACACTCTGCCAGCCAACAATCAGATGGAGGGTTTAGGGCTGGAGGGGCGCAGGGGTTAGGATTTCTCCTCCACTGCCAGGAAAATGATCTCCTTGGCCATAGATCCAGGCCCCTCCATGACATTCCCCATTCCTAATTGGTATTCCTCAATCCTGACGTACTCTGCCTGTCTGATCCTCACTTGTGTTCCAGTCCCCTTCACACACTGTTTGATTGATCAAAACAACTGGACACAAGACAAGCATTATAAAGGCCATTTTCTGCGGCAGGCACCAAACATGTAGGCCGTCATATTTTGCATTCTGTTTAATGACACCGATTTTTACAGAGCAGCCGTAAAGGCTCAAGCCTTTCCCGCTGCTCTGCATGTTCCTATTCCAAACACAGTGAGAACTACAGGATCCTACGCACACTTTTCTCCAGGATTCTCCTCCTAAATGGATTGGCAGCACTTAACCTCATCTCCCGAAAGAGCTTTGTGAATTTTCAATTTCGCTCCAACCAAATCCCCCCCCCCACCCCACCCCCCACCCCCACCATCGCATACACAGATGAAGAGACAAGGACACACGTGCGGAGACATGGGGGCCTCTTTTCAAGGCTGCATTTGAAATTACCCATCATCATCATCTTCCTCCCCTGAGATAAGAACAACAAGACTGCACAGTGGCAACACAATAGTGAGCTGTAATCATCTATCATCCCATCCCTTGATCTCCCTCTCTGTCCGTCCCTTCCTCGCCGCTTCCTTCCTTCCCTCCCTACAACTCCCTCTAATGACAGCACAGCATCCTCAAAGCAACAGGCCGAACTGAAACAACTTCTATTGAGCTTCTCTTTCACCTTTATTCCCTTCCTTCTTTTTCTGGATAGAAAGAGAAACACAGTAACAATGCACAGTGAGGGAGGATGGTCATTGTTATCGACGGCGGCCATAAATCTGTTGAGGAATGACTCTAGGGGTGGGTGTAAGATAAGCAAACAGAGCCATTTCCCACCAAAACACAATCTCTTTTTTTTTTCCTGAAGCAAGCAAACATGCACGGACACAAGTGAACGTGAACAAAGTGTCACTGTGTAGAACACGAAAGACAGAAGCTAAGCAAAGGAAAATATGGGAACAGAGACAAAGCTAGTCTGGAAAAACACACCTTTTGTTTATGAGTACCTGTGGAGGTGCACGCATGTAATCACAGCTTTGACTGCAGCTCTTTTGAAGCTCTGGCGGGTGATACAAGGATGAAAAAGCAAGGGGGATAAACTTTTCCATCTCTGATGTGAGCCAAGACATTCTTAATAACTGACTACAAACCAGGATTAACCATGTGCATTTCACCAATCATCAGCAGAAGCCAGACAATTTGGGCACTGCCAACATCAGTGTGCTGTCAACGGCTGTAATTGACTTTAACGTGTCTTTCATTGTAAGTAATGAACAAGAGTACGTATGTGAAAGGTTGATGAGCTCAAACTTCCTCTCATTGATTACTAAAAGGACTTCCTGACACAAGTCAATCCTTTATTTGATGTGACTAATGTTTAACCAGTGCCCCCTTGTTTTTACGGCTAAGTGAAACCAAGTCGAACCACAAGAATGCACCCTGGCTGTGAACGGAGCTCGGCTTTGCAGCTATTGACACACTAGACCTCTCTGTGGTAACATGGGAGATGCATTGTGGCTGCTTGTTTGTAAGTGGATTACTACCTTTGACTTGTGCTGAGAGGGGTTTTAAAAGCAGTAAAGGTAGCTCTTCTCCACAGAAAATGAGGTGGTGACAAACAAACACACATTACAGTACGAGCTCCAGCGTGTCCAGAGGAATGCTGCTCATTCCATCCCAGCACCCTCCACCGTCACTGTCTCTCTCACACACACACACACACACACACACAGACACACACACACACACACACACACACACACACACACACACACACACACACACACACACACCTACACCCACACCCACACAAAGAGGAATGAATCACCTCAATAACTATGGGCCCAACATTCCAAGACCCACTCCCCCCAGGGGCATGAATGACAAGGGGGCAAACATGGACTTGTACACCCAAAGCAGCCACTATCAATCTGTCACTCAACTATACGAGTTATAGTTTCCAGTGTTGCGTAACACCGGAATCTTGAAATTTATGTGTTCATTTGTGTGAGTGCAGCCTTGCTGGAGTGTAAGTCTATGCATATATATATATATATATATATAGTACTGTGCAAAAGTCTTAGGCAGGTGTGAGGAAATGCTGTAAAGTAAGAATGCTTTCAAAAATATAAATTTAATTGTTTATTTTCATCGTTTTACAAAATGCAAAGTGAGCGAACAGAAGAAAAACCTAAATCAAATCAATATTTGGTGTGACCACCCTTTGTCTTCAAAACAGCATAAATTCCTTACAGCTTTTCTTCCCACCTGCCTAAGACTTTTGAACAGTACTGTATATATATATACATGTATATATATATTTTTTCCCCCCAAGAAAGTACACCTGTATATTCATGCAAAAGACGAACACCAAGTGTCCCAGAACAGTTGCAAAAGAAGTCCCATGGCTTTTATCTCCTTTTGGCTAAATGGCTCTTTTTCCAGCCTAATACCATAATAATTACACATGGCTGCAGGGGTTCACTTTTGATGCTGTGCTAGCAGGTGGGGAGAGAAATTAAAAGTGAGGAAATGACTGTGGGAATTAAGGCGGAGATAGACAAAGGGACTGACGCTGCGTGTTAGACGTTAACACCTTGAACTCAGCTGATGCTTGTCACTATGATTCTTTCCACCAGTCAATGACCACTTTGGAGTCTCTACAGTTTAGCTCAAACTCATCTGACCATTTGATTCATCTTTTGTCATTTTATCTTGATGTCACTCATTCTTTTTATCCCCAAAAACATCCAAAACGACAGGTTTAGGGAGAAAGTAAGCCAATACTAGAGTTAGTGTGAAAGGTGCAGCCTTGATTGACTTAATTTTCCAACCCTATGAAACTTTATAAACTTACACCACATGAGGTTTAAGTGTTGTAATGTATTTTCTGCAACATCTCTTTACAAATTGTGTTTCTAAGACACTCTATACTGTCATAAACTTTAGACAGCGAAAATGAAGTTACATTTCACCATGTTTCTGCTGTTGTCGCCTGTGCTACCATGGGAAAGGCAACGGTATCTCAGGAGTGCAGAGCAGGAGCCATTTACCAACATGTCTGGGTGAGTAGGTCAAGGGGTCAACTCAATGGGCACAGGCATGCCGAGCACCTTGGGGCACCACATATCCATGTGTCACATACATAACTGCAGGCATACATGCTTAGAAATATGTCGTCAGACTTCAAGTAGGTGATACACATCTGGGTGTTATGTGTCCTCTGGCTCTGTTTAGAGCAATTAGAGCTCAGAAGTGTCATAGATGGCAGTTGAGCGTGTGTGACCAACATTTGTGAGAACGTGGGTCTGTGTGACAGAATCCCAAAGAGACCTACAGCTGCTATTATGAGACAAAACTAAGCTAATGAGGGAAGGTGAGAGAGACTTCAGTAACAGAGGGATTTGGCAAACCTTTCCTTTGGGGTAAATCAACATCTGTAGAAAAAAAAAAAAACGTAATAAAGACTCTCCGTGCTTCAGACTTCTGAGCAACATGAGGGGGAATGGTTTGAGCACTGCCTCCGGAGCTGAACCTTTAAATCAATGCACCACAGCTGTACAGAAGGAGCTGTGATCTACACTGCATCCAACAATTACAGGACACTCTTTACTAGGCACCTGTTACAAGGCTCCATGAAGGCCAGACAAGACAGCAAAGCACAACTGTCTCTGAGGCAGGAGAGAAGGGAGGGGGCACTTGTAAATGGAGATCTGGAGAATGGAGTGACGTAAAGAAGAGCGAAAATCTAAAACAGGTAAACTTGGAAGTGGAACCTATCATGCTGCATAAAAAATGTATGATTGTATAGAAGAAGAAAAATTACTACACATTGAAAAGCTGCAAAATGGACAAAAACAGTGCAATTATTCAGTGAGCACAGTGAGGGAGAAAAGATGAGATAGAGATCATAGAGAAAGGGGAGTTGCCTGGCAGCCCAGCACCACCCTTGGGCTCATCCTGCTTCAAACCACTATCTGACGGCATAGGCTAAGAAGTGTTGTATTATATATTCACAACTGAAAGAGAAATATATAGACAGTAAAAAAAAGAGGTTTTCAACCATCATTAAGAAGAGTGGAACCGTAATCCTACCAGCAGTGCAGTACCATATAGGACAGTTAGACGGAAAGCATGGGAGATAAATCTCCATAGATGTATGAGATCAATAACACACTTGTGGAGCACAAGAGCAACTCCTTAAATAAATACACACTTGGTTTTTGGGAGTAATCAAAAAGTTTTCTTTGAAGAAGATCATATAAGTCAAGTTGGATTTAAATTGGCTTAGTCTCTCTGGCAGCACCCAGGGGTGCTGAGGGTGAAGCGCGCAGCCAGCCAAAGAGACGCAAATCCTGCAGATCAGACATCAAAGCGCTGGAAACCTCACCCAGCAGCCAGACATGACTGAGAGTGAACGAGACCATCAAAAAAGATTAACATTTCTCATTGTGTTTAAAATAGCCTACATGCATTTAGTAGCCTATGTCTAAAACATTTTAACATTTTTATACATTTATCCACACATGAATATTATTCATCAAGTTATGTTTTACTTGAACAGTTCAATATGTTTTTGTTTATTTTTTTTTTTCCTCTGATGCACCGTATTTACGATACCGGTATATTGAATTAGAAGCGGTGTCCAGAGAGTAGACTAGCCTGGCGTGCCGCAGTCTGAGCGCACGAGGTGCACTCAAGTGCGTAGATGAGATTTGCCACAGAAACATGATAAGCCACTACAGTATATTAACCCTTAAAACA
Source organism: Chaunax sp. Z400 (assembly GCA_037577475.1). NCBI lineage: Eukaryota > Metazoa > Chordata > Actinopteri > Lophiiformes > Chaunacidae > Chaunax > Chaunax sp. Z400. Next base: position 23,463,827 of record CM075190.1, read on the forward strand.
ACCCATTAATGTAGATAACACTTGTAGGAACCAGACTGCTACAACTAAGCAACCAATCAAGACATTTAAATTGCTAAAAAAAAAATCACTTTTCGATAAATGTCGGACTTTGAGGTAAATCCAGTTTTCCACCTGCTCCCGGCGTCTCCTATTCTGTCTGTGCAGCCGGTGCCACTTTCTTAAAATATAATAAATAACCTGCAACCAAATGACAAAGTGTTTGATCAAGCCGAATAACTTCTGACTGCGACATGTAGAAACGGGTTTGTCCTGTGTTGCACGCAGCAGACCTCAAACTCTCGAGTCGGCGAAAGCGTAAAGTATAAATTTGCAGCCTGGAGCCATGAAAAACTAAGCGCGTCCTACACGTTAAGTAGTTACCAGGAGAGGATATGATTTAAACACTGTAACGGAAAGTATCGGACTTACCTTGATATGCCCACAACAGCAAGGTGCACAAAAGCGACGTGCGTCCGAATGATATCCCGTCCATGGCCGCTTTTCTAACTTTTTTCAAGTAAGAGTATTGACTTTGTTTTTGGTGGTGGAGTGTGGAAACCTGGCAGCAGCTCGCCTTCTTTCTTCTTTCAATGCCCCAAAGCTTTCTGGATTTCTCTCCCTCTCTTTCTCTGTCTCTCTCTCTCTCTCTCTCTTCCTCTGCAAAAGGAGTGCCTCTCCCTCACGCACACATACACACAGAAATCTGATGCTGGTGGTGGTCTTCTTGGTTGATATATTTGCACAAAAGGTGACCCACCCCCCTCCTACCAATTCAACCCCCTCCTTCTCCTCCTCCCCCCCTCTCTCTCCCTCTCTCTCTCTCTCTCTCTCGCCACCTGACTTGCAGAGAAAAGACCTGCTTGACTAATCGTGTGTGGATTTCTTTTAAGTTAAAAGTGATTTTTATCAAGAGGCTCTCTGACTCATAGCAAGTCCAACAAGACTAAATAGCAAAAGCTTTATAGATAGACAATATTCACTGCTGTATAAGCTCAATATGGCACACATGACAGCTTTTAAATTCCATTTGTTTTATTTTTATTCAATTAATGACAAGGGAAAAACTCATGTTAATAATACCCTTAATAAAACAATTAACTATTGATTAAGCAAGTAATTTTGTAAATATGCCAATTTGCTATTGTAGACATGGGAAACTATTTCATCCACGGTGGCTAAAGGATGGTAAATTAATTCTACAGGTTACTAAGAAGTCTTGATTTCACCCCAGAACTAATTGATTGGGGGGGGGAACAACAACAAAAAACATCTTTCATTAGACACTTTGTTTCATAGACAAATTTCCTGGTCTGGGTGGACCTACCCTGAACCCCCACCCCCCTAACTTGCATATGTCTCAAATAATGCTTTTCATTCTCAAAGCACCTAGAGGCCATTTCTTTGGAGTAGGCTAAGCTGTCTGTCACTGACAGACATACCAATCATTCCTAGACATGTAATCCTTTTGGAATCAGTGTCGGCATTTACAGGGTATGGTACAGGCTATTTGGGTATTTACAGCTCAGATATAGTTATTATAAATGACTGAGACGCGTATTGACTGTGTTATAATGCTAGTCTGTGTTGCTTGGAGTGGGTGTTGTGTGACCTATGGAGTTTATTTAAGTCAAATCCTTTGAGCTTAGGTGCTGAAAATCATAAACAGATGGTTTAATGGCACCACCTAATCTACTTGTAGTTTATTTCTACTGGAGACTGGTTGACTGTGGAGAAACACTACATAACCGGCCCACACTACAGGTAATAATGTCCATTGCGGAGCAGTTGTGTTTAAAGATGCACATTCCAGTCAAAGTTGGTCCAAAGCAGTTGGTTAATATTTTATGAGCCGTCTTCAATGAGGAGAGGTGATACTTACAACCTGCTCCAGTTCAGCATACCTAAAACAGTCACCCCTGCCCTATGGATGGGATCTGATAGACGATCTGCCTGAATACACACACACAGCTGTTCTAGACATAAAGAAGACTCTGGCAGGAGTTTCTAGAGACTGCAAAGAGTTTGACGGGACTGGGCAGCTAATTCACTCTCATACCGTTTCATTCTCTGAATCGGTCGTCCTCCCCGTCTGTTCCGAGCTTTGACAGCAGGAGGGGGGGAAAGCCTTTCCGTAAAACTCTCTCACATCAATAGAGCCACTCATCCCTCAAATTGACCCAGTCATAAGCATCTCTCCATGCTGTAGAGACATGAGATCCACTAATAAGTCTTTTGTCCTGTAGTGAAGGACTTCACAAGGGAATAACCCTCATGGTGCCTTACAAAAGTCCTATATCATGCCGCATAGCTGTGGCCAATGCTGATTTAGCAGAGCACAGGGTGTTCTTACGTAAGGCCTTAAGTCATACAGGAGCTGTGGCTGTGATTTATTGTGCAGGCTCATTAACTAATGGAGAGGAGAGGAGAGGAGAGGACAATGAGGATGGAAGAGGACGAGAATCGTGTGAGGAATAAAAACGATGAATCCCTCTTTTCCCGAGTTGAAGTAAAGATGGAGCGGAGGTTGGCTTAAGCATCGGGCAGCTCTGTTGTAAGTCGGGTCAGACACGAGTAGTTTTGAAATGACACGGTCGTCATCCATCCTCAGACAAACTATGTTTTGTGTTCTTTGACATAATCCAAAGTGTGCAGAGCATGCTCCAATGCTATTATTTTAGAACCACGTTCCCCATAATCTACATACAAATTATATGTCTTCAATTGTATTCTCACTATGTGAACAAACGTAACCATACTATTATACTATGGTGCATATTGTGTAAATTGTCACATAACACAAACCAGCCACACTTTCTTTCTGAACAACTCTTTGCTGAATTTTCAGACGTTCATGAAAACACAACTATTTGTCTTTAAATGTTACAAATGTGCCTGTTTGTTTAATATCTAATAAAAGAGATTAAATTCACTCATCCATCATACCATCTGTGCAGCTCATTGGGTTCCAGGTTACAAATGGGCCAGTCTGAGCAAGGTAGACCAGATGTTAGTCGCCCCAGAAGGATTTTATTCACAAGGCAGGTGAGATTTAATTCCTCCAGTATGTTCTGGATCTATACTGAGATCTCCTCCCAAACACACATTCCCAGAATACCTCCACAGGGAGACATACAGATGCTGAACCACTGCAAATAGCATCAGGACTACTCATAGCTTTTAGTTCTGCAAAAAAAAAAATAATAATAATAATAATTCCAGTCCCTTGAATTAGTTACCTCAGTCTTTCTGGTCACTTTGCAGAGTTCATTTACTTAGACTGGTTGAAATGGCAGTTGAGGAGCGTTGCTTTCAGGTTAATCTTTCTTATTACTACCACAGACATTTAGTAGAATGCTTGCACCACTGCAGATGCCTTATCAAGCTGCCTGTTGATCCCACTTAGCATCACCACATCACAGATACTTCAGCTCCTTAACTTAGGACCGCAACCAGCTCCCAGTCTGAAGAGGGAAATCTACCACAGCTGAGTACCACAGGAAGGGGCTTACATTCCACAATTACTTTGCATTAAACCGGTTGAACTTTCATGAACGCTCTGTATCCTTGAAGGAATAAAAAGTTGGCCCCACTCTTCCATAGCTATGATGGAATCTGATGCATTCACATTTTTCAAATTGGAGCCACAGCCCTCATCTGTCCATCTATAGACACATTTCATAGAGCTCTTTGACTAGCTGATCTGGTATTTTGGCACCAGACAACTCTTAAAGATCAACAAATGCCATCCATTTTTATGGTCCCACAACAACAGAAGCTGCAGTCCCTCCTGCCTCCAAACACAACCAAGAGTCACCTCGGACAAGCAAGCCTGAAGCTAATGGGAAGCATACAAAGCTCTTGGCTAGAAATTCACCATCTTATTCACCAAATGAAAAGCAAAAAGAGTACTCTCTGATTTAGCGTTGCCCTCATATAAAACAAGCAATAAAAGAAAATATAAATATATACATATATATATATATATATATATATATATATATATATATATATATATATATGCTACTGTCCATTGAGCATGGACCTACATGGGGTAGGCACGTGCCAAGGCTAAATTTCTGTCCCAGTCAAGCCCTGTCACACACCCAGATTATTTTTATTTTCAAACTTATAGAATGACTTCCTCTGGAGCCACAAACAGCTTTAAGCTTGTAAACAGACTTTGATGTGTAAAGTCTATGGATGGAGTTCCACTTGAAGTGATCACCAAAGTCTGCACAATTCATCCTTCATACCAAATTTCATGGCATACAGCTGATGAAACACTTCACACTACAAACCGTCTCAGTGGTGCTGGAGGAAAATTCAGGGGATCACCAAAGTCATTAAGATATATTGTCTATGTGTAGACCTGAAGAAAAACAAAGAAATGTGGCAATCCATTTAGATGTTGAGATTTCACTGGATAAGGGAAAGGTTTGATTTGCTGGTGCTGCTAGAGGGAAAGTCTGGGATCAATTAAGTCACTGGAATTTATCCTCAATGAACTGTGAATGTCTGCAAAACACCATGTCAATCCATCCGAGACTTGTGTCAGTCATGGTGAATTGACCAAGGACAAGAGGCAAACTGACCAACAGACTGACAAACAGAGAATGCCACCTCTAGAGCCATGTTCCTTCTATATAAACCTTTCATGGCATATCAAACAACTTCATGGTTGCTGGAATTATATAAAGATAATAACATGCAAGCAAAACCGCTGGCAATGAGATTTTTTTTTAGCATTATTAGGGTTCAGAAATAAAATTGTGCAGTTGTATGACACTCGGCCTTACAGGCAAACTGTCACACATTGCAAAATATAAATCAAACAGCCAACTTTAATCCCCCCAACACACACACACACACACACACACACACACACACACACACACACACACACACACACACACACACACACACACACACACACCTAACTAACCTAGGCTACTAACAGGGAGAATATTTGACACGTCAGCCTAAAGCAAAGGGATAAAGAGAAACAGAGCCATGGAGGTACTACAAAGGGATGAGAGATGTGTAATGAAAGAATAATGAAGAGAACAGATTAGAAGTGAAGGAGGAGGGGACTACTTTAATTCCAGAGTGAGGGGATGGGTAACATATAGCCCCCGGGAATAACTGCAAAGTATTGGCAGAGAGAGAGAGAGAGAGAGAGAGAGAGAGAGAGAGAGAGAGAGAGAGAGAGAGAGAGAGAGAGAGAGAGAGAGAGAGAGAAAGTGGGTGAGACAGAAAGTGAAAGGATTTGTGATCTTGTACATCCTCTGATGTCTGTCCTGGCATTGTAAAGAAAAATGAATGAAAGATGTGCTGAAGCTCCATCTGTCTTCCTCCACGGATTCTTTGATCTATAGGCTATCTTTGTTTCACTCCTTTAGTCTCCCTCTCTACATCCACCTTCCATCTTTGTCCACTCTAATCTCTCCATGTATATCTTTATTACTCCTTCCACTCCCCTCCAGCTCTCATTCCTTCTCTGTCTTTGCCTCTTTCCCCTTGGCCGAGTTGCAGGTGATCACACAGCTGTTTTCCAGGCATTGATACATAGCGAGGCGTGAGTCACAGTGTCAGTGTTAGTCATGTGCAGTGATGTGGTTATCCCTATGGGAATTCAACACTAATGTATGATATGATCACTCATATTTACCGCCAATTGGCTCTGATGATCAATAGACCCAGCTTGAGACTCCCTAAAATGAGCTAATGATTATTATTCATCCTAACATCATTTTCTCATCTCTATCCCACTGCTTTTACCTGCCTTAGATGTAATATTGGATCACTCAGTGGGCTCACTGTTTAGGCAGCGTGCATTTTTAGTCTTGGTTAGAACTGGATCAAATGAGCTGCTGTTTGTTTATGTCCCCTGAAGAGTTTCAGTGTCATTTAATATGTGTTTTTCACTATCATAGGATTCTGCCTGACTGTGTGCCAGGCACAATATCATCCGCTCTGACAGTAACTCTGTGGGAGGGGAATGCTAAGTGCATTGGCCAAGATACCAAGGCCGAGGAAGTAAGGATGAACAATGCTGGAGTCACATAGCCGGCTCTGTGCCTAGTGGGCTGCTGCATCATTAGAGGTCAACTCTGTGGTCTACTGCTGGCAGCTCAGTTTAAATACTCAGCCCAGTTCAAATTAGAGAGCACTCAGAGAGCGCAGACCTCCGCCAACGCCATTGTCTCTAAAATCTGAACAATCTGAAACCGAAGAGCCCTTTCAGCAATGCCCATCTGCATTCAAGCCTCTGAGAAATGCACGAGCTTATGAGTGTGCACATAACATGCATTCATGCCATTTAATATCACCATAAGGAGATCATCAACTGTGTCATTGCATCCAGAGCAAAGCACACATTTGCAGATTTGAGCTGGCCTCTACTGAAAGAAGAGAGAGTTGGATTGTAGTGATAATGTAATCTACAGTCGAATCCAAGGGCTGCTCCATAGAGAGTGAATAATGAAACCACTATGATAAAAGCTATGGTGATTAAACTGGGATATGGAGACATTTTCTGATTCACAGCTATAAGCCCCTCATTCAAACAAAACTCATGTACTCTAATTTCTCAAACAAAAAATGTCTGATTCCCTCAAGCCGTTCACTAATTCAGTGTCATAGAGATGCTCCCAAAGCCTCACAGAATAACATTTGTGATCAGCAGATCACAAACAAATTCGCTTTATAATTCTGTTTGCACTATTCCAATTTGTTGGGTATTAATTGTACTGAGGCTCATGAGGAAAAAAGCTATAACCCACTGAAATGTATCTTTCCTCTCTCTAAAGACTAGCCCAGTGCTGTGCATGTTTTATTCCTACAAAAGATTTGTTTATACATCAGTCTCAAACATTTCCCTATCCATTATTAATACACTGAAATTAAATTTGTCAGTTTGGTTATGCTGACATGACAACTATATGTTGTGATTCTTGGATTTTCTGCCTCATGAAACAGGTGACTGAATAAAAACACTAACTTAATGCGGTCAAAAATCATAAAATTAATACAACGTAAACTCAATTTCAGATAAAGCATTTTTCCTCTTAAGGCATTAAAAAGAGAGAACTAAGCATTTGTAGTAACCATCATTAGGGAAGACCATCATGAGCATGGTTGTAGCTTAAGTGACTATTTTACATTAAATAATCCCCAGTTTATGGTTAATTTCATGTCACATCAGAGGAAAAATTCAACTTGATCTTTTAATTACTTAATTCTTAATTATAATGTTCTCTAATTCATACAGATACAAAACTACAAATGGAAGCTTATCTACTGAAAACATTAAGCTTATTTTTTAAAGGAACAGAATGAATAACTTAATGAATTTTCAGAGCGAGACCACATAAATGACTTTCCTACAAAACTCGAAATGAACATATTTTTATAGTCTTGCTCTTTCTTACTCTTGAACCACAGTTGGCTTTTCCTCAGATGTCTTTTTCTGCATTGGATGTAAATGTAGGTTTCAGAGGAAAATTAATCAGGATTCAGCTCTTTGCCTTCAAAGCCTCCAGTGTCTCTGCACTGCAATTTCTGTTTCTTACAAACACACACACCCACACACACAACTCCATGCCTGCCGGGCTGTGTGGACTTATCGTGCCTGTACCAACTCCACGTTGGTGTCATCTCTGAGCTCAGAGCCACAGGCTTTGCGGATACATAAACAATTTTATAGAATATTAATCATACTTCAACACTGAATGAATTGCATGGAGTTGCAGTTACTGTGTCTGCCCCGGGCTTATGATAGAAATATGAAAGTGTTAGCACCTCTGTCAAACTTAAATGGTGTCGCTGCATGTGTGGGCACATTCTTATTAGCATTCATGTTTACACTATCCCAGTTGGTTTCCTGATGTGACCCAAAGCAATGTCATCCTGTAGCCTAATTCAAAATCCTTTTTGTTGTGTGTACTCTCAAATATCCATGCATGTCCTTCTGCAACAAACCCGTCATTTTGTCCATTTTAAACCTCATAAGAATGCATCGAGGAGTATCTTTCCAAAATGAGATGTTAAGCATTGGAGAATATTTGCTCTGACAGAAATGGGTTGCATCACATGACACGGTTGAAGTTATCTAACAGAAATAAAATGTAATATATATATTTTATGACAAGTCAAGCTGATTGATGCTAGAATTATAAATTGGTGAAATGAGATACTTAAGGCAAATTTGTTTATTATTTATTATTTTTATGATTCAGTATGTTGTGGGTCCTAAGCGGGCAGAATATGGAAGCTGTTGAATCCAGAGGTGACTACAATAGGATTCAGCCTCCTACCTGCAACCCATTAACTCACATAAAAACCTGTTGTACACATTACTATGCATAGTCCATTAATACTGTTGTACATATAGAACCATATAGATAGAACCATAGAACTGTATATTCCTAACCACAGCCTGCTACTGTTTAGACTGTGTAATATATCCAACCCATAGCCTATTTATAATCTTTATAGTCACTTTACTTAATATATCCATACTGGATATACCTGTATTACATCATTCTACTGTTTATACTGTACATATCTCATCTATAACACATTCATAGTGTATTTATTCTACATATGTATATTTGCAGTTTGCTGCTTCTGCACTTCTGGTTAGATGCCAAACTGCATTTCATTGCCTTAGTACCTGTACGATGTGTTATGACAATAAAGTTGAATAATCTAATGAACTCTCAGTCACAATCAAGACAACGTCTCAATGTTTGTGCTCCGATGATGTCTCCTTGCCTGTACAGTGGTGCCTGATCTGTTTATCCACCTGTGTTTGCATGTGAGTGACTGCTGTAAGTGATGGACCCATCTGTGTTTGTCCAATGAAGCCTGAACCATTACATCTCTTCTGATGAGGCCCCTTGTGACAGGGGCCAAGAGCAGGCGGTCCCTTGAGACACACAGTCCCAGGCTGTCTCTTTCTCACACAGTCTGATTGATCCGTTGACCGGCATACTAATCCTGAAAAAAAACTATTTTCCCTCTTTTTGTCATGTCAGACTCCAGCATCTTCTCCCTCACTTATCTCTCCATTCAACTGATCCAACCCCTCTCTTCCATCTCCCCTTATGTCCACTCCCCTCCCTTCCACCCTCCCTCTCTATGACCTGACCTCTCTCTACACCTCTCTTGCCCATAATGGGGGTTAGTTATGACATTACAGTCACAATGACTGTGCAGTGGGAGCTGAGGAACCGTGACACACACTCAGGCACCATGGCCGAGTGCTGCCATCATTATGTACTTCTCTGACTCCACATGGGGGCATTAGGAGGGAGAGAACGGCTGTCAGGGGTGTGGGTAGTCGATTAGTCTGAAAGGAGAAGGAAGAACAGGAAAGGAGAGGTGAATTTCTCAGATGTTTTATGAAAGACAGAGGCGACCGTGTGAGTGCAACCGGGATCAAAAGAAAGTGATTGAGGGAAGGGAAAAAGAGGGAGAGGCTAATGCGTTTCACACTGCGGTGGATCGACCCAGGGCAAGAGATGAAGGGAGGAAAAGGGGAAGAGAATGGCCAAAAAGAGAACTTTCCTATCAATAAAAGCAAACGCGAGCCTTGCAAGCCGGTGGTCGGGGCAGACCTCTTGGCATGACAAGATTTAAAGTAACTCTGCATTAGGCTGCCAATGGGTGGCAAGGCTATTTATCATGCTGCTGCGGCAAACTAAGGGGAGCAAGCCATCCGTTTGGGGAGGTGAAGTACTTAAATTACATTAATATCAGCTGATTCACCCACACTGACAGGAAGCGTGCCTTTTTATCATGTGATTTTGGGTGAAAGTCATCCGGAAACACTCCGTAATTCAAAGAGTGGAAAATGACAGTGGCATTAAAGATTAAATAGCCATATTAAGTTGTCAGCACATTTTCTCACACTTCACTGCCTGCTCATGAGTGAAACACTTCTGCTGCTGAGCTTTCTCTTTCAAATCAATAACTGTGTCACTAATCAATGGGCAGCAGATGTTTTTGGGTTGTTTTTTTTTACCATAAATGGGATTCTCAAGTGACTGGGTACACAATACTTGTGCAGGGTGCACTAGGGACCCCTGGACCACAACAATACCATCAATTACTGTCCATGTTTGTGAGTGTGCTCATATCTGCATACCTTATAAAGCAGTCCTCATATTCATGGGTCGTCAGCCCAATATGACTCAGCATCTCCCGCTCAAAAGTCTCTGATGTCATTCGCTCATGCTCGGCTGTTGTTTCACTGCTGATCTCGTGGTTATTAGTCATCACCATCAGGAACCGAGGGATAGTGATGAAATACTTGACCTGGCAGAGTGAACAGAGATCGTCTCAGATCATCATACAGTATGTCATAAGGCATGTCAGCAGGAAGCGAACGAAATCTAACCTTTGTTTTTGGTTTCCTGACTTAGTTCAGAGTGAATCAGCCTTTTGTTAATTCTGATTAGTCAGATTTAAGATATTCTGAGGGTTTCCAGCATCTAAATGACACAGAACACAGGGCCTCTTTGTTTGTCACAACTTGTTTAATTCATCTAAATTCATCTATTTGTAAAAAGATTTTCAATCTAAACATGGTCACATTGAAGCTTTTCTTAAGCATGGTACCTGAGGCCCCCCAACCATAGTAAGGAGACCTCCGGTATCATGTTAGTCCAGATTTACTCTGAAGCAGAGAACAGGCACTTTATTTTTAACAGCACTTAATGCCCAGCCTTACTCCTCAGTGGCACAATGTGGCAACAAAATACATTCCGACCAGGTCGAGGTTTTCTCTGAGCATCGCTCTCATGCGGCCGCAGCTATAAACACATCAACGTGACTTAAAAATGTTCCCCCATATTACCTGCACACAATACCCAGAAAGCTACCTTCTTATAGGGCCAGGCCTGGCCCATAATACTTGCACAAGGGAATCCCCGATCGCTGCCATCTCACGAAATTCAGGAATGAGGAAGGGGAAGAAGCCCTTTTTTGCTATGTTCTGTGCCATTCAAATCACACCTGAGTTAAGTAACCTCTCCATTGTTAGACACAGACAAAATGGACACAGTGGTGGTACGCAAAAGCACTTCATGTTCTAACACATGCCACACATCATTTATTTTGACCACGCGTGCACACAGGTGCACCAGTTATGTGCACCCCTGAATATAGAGGAATTTTGGTGACTCTAAAAGGTCAGACATACTTTCTCTTCATACACAATTAAGATTGTGCTAATATCTGACACAAAACCATCCTTATGTTTGCTGCAGTATTGCCCGTTTTGTTTGATACATAACTTGTGCCATGTCCTGCTGTTTGATTGATGGACTGATTTTTTTTTCTTGACATAAATCTTGTTTTTGTGCTTGTTTGGAAAGTGTTTTGACCTGCAAAAATAATTCATCTTCCTCTGTGCACTTTTATTCGGCTGAATTAAAATGAAGTTGAATTGAATGATTCCACCTGGTAGCAACTGTTGCTTTGCTTCATCGTATAATCTTAAAATCTTCTGCCACCCGCTGCCACCTCCTCCTCCTCCTTCGCTTCTCCTGCCTTTCTCTTCTCTGTGCACTCTCTAGAAAAAGTCAAATCTTGCTCATCTGCATGCAGAGCGCCTTGGTTCCAGCTGTGAACGGAGGATTGAAGTGGAAATGGGAAGGGGAGAAAAGCTAGAACGCATGCACTGCCTCCTGTCTGGCCCACCAGCTGAGTAGAGAGAGAAAAAGTAACGTGGGTCGGTGGGTGGTGAGATGAGAAAAGTGATGGGAAAGCGTAGGAAGCAGATTTGCACATGAACAAATTGAGGAGCAAATGAGGAAGAGAAATGTTGGTGAAAATCATGGTGAGCAAAAGTAGAAGAGAGAAGAGACCTAGAGGAATCTCCTGGAGGAGCTGAAAAATGCTGTGAAACTAGTTCAGGACTGTCTCAAAGACACCAAGTGTTCTCGCTCAGATGCAAAGGTGCTCCCCCCACACAAACTCTAACAGAAAGGATTCTGGAAAATAATCTGTCTGGCCTTTAAGCTAATCAGACCATGATGATTAACTGTAACATTATACACTGTGCTACAAGAAGGAGAAAAGATACATCACACCTCTGATAAGCATGCAAGGTTAGTCTGGTTGGTGTGGGAAGTCAAAGGACAATTATTGCATTGTACCGATGTTAAGAAAAGTGAACTATGGAGATCCATGGAATCCATCTGAGAAATATAACAAAATGGCATGATGGGAAAATGAGAAACTATTGTTTTAAAGGTCTTGAGTTCAGACTAATAGATTGAAATGATGGAGAACAGAGACTCCTTACATTACAATAAAAATATTGAAATTAACTTCAATTTTACACACGCCATCCAAATGTCAGAGGGGGCTGCCATTTTGGTGCATTGCTATTCATGAGATTCCTGTGTCCTGGTGCTCTGGTGGAATTGTGTTTATTGGCCTCAGCTGGAACAGGCAGATGGGATAGAGGGTGGGAGAATGGGTGCGTGAGGAAAATCCGTATAATGGAAAATGAAAAAATGAAATAATGAGAACTGAAAATGAGACACAGCGAAACCTTGAGAACAATTTCTCTATCAGGAGCCACAGAGGCATCACCCTGTACTTTGCAGCTTGCCTGTATGCGAATGGCCCAGAGCTTAGTTCACAGTATTAGACCAAACCTCTGCCACAGCAGTATCCGCTCATCACATTAAATGCTCTAACAGAAGATGGATCCCTGTGATGTGCCTGGATTTCCATAGAGGACCAATACAATTTCTATAATTGTTGTGAATTGTCAATTACAGTGTTTGTCCTGAGCTTCTCTCTCGCTCTCTGAAGTCATGAATCCAACAAGTCCCATATGGCAACTAATCACCGCTCACAAACCAGCACATTTGCAAAATACTATATCTGGTGTCATTTTGTGATGTGGAGAAAATAATGTTGATTTTTCATGAAATGTGAAGAAATGTGCAAAGTCTGCATTTGCACTGGTTTTTAAAAAACAACCACCATTTATTTCTGGCAGCGACAGAGCACAGCAAAGATATTGTTTTGACGGAGAGGAAGATGAGGAAGCTTTGAAAGAAGCTCAGCAGTTAATTAGATTTCTGCTAACACAACCTCACCTCTCTGTCACACTGTTTTCTCATGCACACATTTACACAGGCAGTGTCTACGATTTTCTCAGTCTCTCTCTCTCTCTCTCTCTCTCTCACACACACACACGTATGTGCAAAGAAGACAGTATCCCATAGACAAGAGTGAAGTATTATGGCAAGTTTATCCTCATCTTTTCAAGGAGGTAAGATGCCCACTGACAGACTGCAGGTTTCCTGAGTCCAAGGACAAAGGAATCAGTGGCAAAAGTATTAAAAAAAACTGAAGCGATAGAGACAGAGACACGAAGACATTGAGGAGTAAGTATAGAGAATAAATAGTAGCACATCTATCTATCGGTCAAATAAGGGCATGTTGGAATTTGTCCAAGTGGAGGAGGGAAGAAATCAGATTGAGCCAAGGAGGAAACTATGTTTGAGGGGCAAGTATAGCAGACAAAAGCACAGCAGCACCCTGAAATAAGTTCCCTCACCTCTGTAACCCTGCACCACAAAAACACTTACACACATACAAACACAATCTGGGTTGGATTTCAAGAATGACAGTCCAGCACACAGCACCTGTACAGTAACTACAGCCAGTCTTGGTCAATGTGGTGGTCTGCTGCTGAATCTGTGCAGCTCTACAGCTTCATCTAGTTACTAAAGGAAAATTCAATTGAGAAAGATGTTAGAAAGTCACAAGATAAGCACACTGAACCTATAAACACACAGGCTGTGTGAGGAGGAGCTGTACGTTTGCCATCTAGATCATACAATGAGGAAATTGCACGAGAAACCAGAGGGGCACTCAGTAGATCAATCCCTTTTAATTAAATTCAACCTGAATCCAAATTCCAATTAATAACCAAAAACGTTTTGATTAAAGGAAGTGGAAAAAATGTATGATTTCATCACGATTGCATCATTTAGTTTTATTAGGTCTTATTTTTGTAGTTGGCCATAATTTCTCTTGTTATGGTGGCAATGTACTCACTTATTTCAGAATAGAAATTATGGCCAACAACAAAAATAAGACAATACAACTAAATGATCCTTTGAAACATTTGCAGCAATTTTGTCAGTCAGAAAAATCAACAAAAGATCAATTAAATATTCTTCAGTTACAGAAAGATGTCCTGTTGGCTGTTAAATGTGCGCTGACCCACCTATGAAATCCATACCCATCTAACAGACAACAGAAACTGTCTGCAGTCTTTGATTAGATAATACAATCTTAATGGGCACAATAATTAAGTTTTCCCTCAAAATACCAGCGAGGGTTTAATTTAGTTCCAAGCGTGTTATGATTTTATAAGTTTGAGGGATTTGTGGAAAGCATCTGACATTTGAAGTAGTGGCAGTGCAAGCAGATGAGGGCTTTTAGTCCCTACAAGGAACGGTAAGGATGGGGGAAGGAGTAATCGGGTAGTAATGGCGCTGAGGGATGAAAGATAAAGGGTGTAGAGGAAAGGAGATAGCAGGAAGAGAGGGAACACAGGCATACAAAAGAAAGGTTGAAAGAGAGAGATCATTAGAGCGATGAAGTGAGAGTCTGAGGGATTGTTTCAATTGGAGGGAGGGGGAGGAGTAAGGGGCATGGATTCAGAGAAGACGGTGGAATGAATGAGGTTGAGAAGTCAGAGAAACTCTTCTTGTTTAACAGAAGCTTCTCTTAAGACTCAAAAACAGGAGAGGGAGCTGAATGAAACGAGTAGGAGTCTACAAGCCTGCTTTCTCCCATCAGCATGCTAACATTCTCACACTGCTAGTTTGGTGATGTTTAGCAGGTATTTTTACAATGTCAATCATGTTGGTTTGCCATGTCATCATGCAAACATTGTCACTAAATACAAAGTACAACTGGGGGTAATCGGAATGTCATGATTTTTGCAGGCATTTGACCATAAACTAAATAATTGTGGTGTGATGATGACACTGGATGGAGAATCAGGAGATCAAAGTTATTGCAAGCGATTCTCTGGGGACCATGAATGGGTGATCCAGCAAACCATCGAACAGGTGTCAAGATATTCCACTGCAGAAGTTAAAAGGTGAACCTCATGATAGAGACAATCAGACGATCTCCAAAGCCAAAAGGGAACATCTATTAGGCATCATGAAAATCTTTACCCAATTTCATGTCAATCGATACAGAAGATGTTTTGCTAGCTGGTGAGATTAAAAACAAAGGCTGACATTCCTGTGGCAGTAGAGTCAAAGAGAGGACCACCACAGTCATTAGAGGGTATCATCAGGGGACCTGAATATCTTATAAAGGCTCTCTAAAGATTTTGGAGTGTCTGTGGGAATTTTTGACTGTGCATCCAGAAGAGCATTTGTGAGGTCAAAGCAAGAAAGCCTGGCTCACAATCTCCATTCCAGTTAATCCCAAAGGTGTTCGATGGGATTGAGGTCAGGGCTCTCTTTAGGCCAGTCAACTACTTCCACACTCAAACTCACCAAACCATGTCTTATATGGACCTTTCTTTGTGCACTGGGGCACAGTCATGCAGGAACAGAAAAGGGCCTTCCCCAAACTGGTCCCACAAAAAGCCCCATTTCCACTGCGTAGTACCGGTTCTACTCGACTCTATTGGCCTTTTTTGCATTTCCATTACTAAAAAGTAGTGCTGTGCACGGGGTATCCTGCACAGCACAAATCAATGGCCACCACACTCAAACAGCGAAGCTACTTTAGTGACTGCAACTTTTTTCTTTTCTTTTTTTTTGCAGCCGCTATATTGAGGAGGTACAGACGTTCCTGACCTTGTTAGCTGATGAGAGGATCACGAGAGATGGACAAGAGGTGCGTGTCGCATTGAAGACTACACCACTGCAGTTTCGCGCCGCGCTCATCTTCCCTGATGTCTGTAAATGCACACTACATGGCTAGGTGCTTGATTTCATGCACTTGTGGCAATGGGTCTGAATGAAACACCTGAATTCAATTTAAGAGGTGTGTCCTAATACTTTTGTCCATTTAATGTATTTCATTCAGTAGAAGTTGCATCAGGGGTTCATAAAAGTCAGAAAAACGCATCCTCTGGGGATAATGAATGTCTGTGCAAAATGTCATGTTGGTCAATCTATAGCTATGGAGATAAAAGCGAGTGGTGGATAGACTGACTGACCAACACTGCCATCCTCACAGCCATGACACTAGCAGATTGAAAACTGTAACATGGGTCTCTCCATCACAATTTGGAGAAATATCCAACTAAAATTTTCTCCACCTTGTCAGTGCCACAAGCTCAAAGTGAACAGTTTTCCAGTCAAGTGCTTATGTTTACAGTAAATCTAGCATGACATGAACTCTGCAAAAGGCCAAAGAGCACAAGGTTAGCGCAACAAATTATTGTAAATGGAGCATGCTAAAGAGGATCTCCACTATCTTCTCATGCATGTCCTAAATGGTGGAAATATTTCTGCTGTGTAACACAGGAAAGAGACCTGTCGGGGTGGTGAGGCGATAAGGAGTCTGGTGTCTTAGAAACTGGGCCTGGTAAGTGAGCTGAAGCTGCTCTCCGCCAGAGAAGTTCATACATTTCTTGGTCAGTTTCTGACAACTCTGCTTGGTGTTTCTTTGAAGATAGTTCCTCCCTCCCACAGACACACAGGCAGAGGGTGCAGAGATAGAGAGATGAGGAACCACAGAGCCGCAAACACACACTTCGTCCTATCTCAGTCTGTCACCGTGTCGACTATCTCCACAGTCATTCGGTGTCACACTGGTGTCTGGCTGTCTCCCTCCGTCACTCTTTTGTTCTGTGCCGAGGAAAGCGCAGGGTCGCAGCATCAAAGTATGAATGACTTGAAAGCTCTGATCTGAACGTGGGCACACACAAGGATGGGCACAACATAGAAATAACACAGCCAACACACACACACAGAAAACACACTGTAGAACTCAGTCACATCAATTGGCTTTGTAGACAGCATCTGTTCTGCAACCTGTCATTCACCCCTTGCACCCCCCCTCTGTGACAGGTGGAGGGGTTTCAGACTCACGATCTAAGGGCACACACACAAAGCTCACAGAGACCCAAAAGTCGCTCACACATGGTGAATATTTCGCCTACACATGCTCACATACACCTGCTGTGGGACAGTGCTACAGTGCCCTGTGGTGCCAGGCAGGCTGAGCGGCACGTTGCCTGTTTACACCACCTGCTCTCTGGCCAAACACTGAATGAGGGATTACAGCTGACAGGACACAGATGAACAGCAACACACATACAGTAGACAAATGTATATAAAACCCTTCAACTATCCAGGAAGGTCAAACTTTTTCATTCTCCACACACCCTGAGCACCAAACCCATCCATCAATCAGCTTTTGCACACCCACTGGGATGGAAAATTGTGTAAACAAGGCTTCTTATCGCAGAGAGGCTCGCTCACAGACTTGTAACGTCGAAGGCTGTGCAGCTCAACTCACTAGTAAAACAACACTGACCCTTTGGCCTCCGACTAATTTCTATAAACACATTCTTGCAGACGAAGGCCGACCCTTGCCGTGCAGCATCAACACACCTCGTGACCTCTACACCGCATCTGCTGTGTTTGTCAACCACAGGTTTGTATAATAAGACTGGACTTTTATCACCTCCTCCAAGGAGATAATATTTTCACAGGCTTTAGTTTCAGTTTCAGTCTATGTTAGATTTTTTTAAATGAAACTTGGTAGAAAGGTGGGGCATGTACCATGAAAGAACCCATTAAATTTTGGAATGATCTGGGATGGGGGGGGGGAGGGGTGGATCCAGGAATTTCTTTCACTTCTTTTAACATTACTAGATATGGCTTTAACCAGTATTTTATCAATTACGCATAAACTACTTGACAGATTTCCACAAAACTTGTGCCAAAAATGGAGCTGCTAAATGTTGAAATAGATCCAGGTAGAGGTGGATTTTTGAATTTTTACAGAACCCTGAGGACAGCCATGTTGATGGTGCCCATGTTTTGTTTGAATTTAAATTAGGTTTAATTTAATGAAAGGGACTGTTGGCTCTATTCAGTGCCTTCTGGATAATATATTGACAAGGTAAGGACTAAATACCCAATCTTACTATGATCAGTGCAGACACACACAAGTGATTGAGGATGAGGATGGAGTATTCAAAAATGGAAGAGAAGCAAAGGATCGTTCCTTTGATAAGAAAGCAATGTAATTTATGAGAAAACCTTTGTTGTGCGTCAGGAAGGGTTGACATAATCTTGGCTAAGCCAGAAGTGGATTCTACGGGATCTCTGTCAGCTTTCCCAAGAAAACTCAATATGCCTAGGATTGCGACTGGGAATGCTGGGAAACTTTCTGAGGCATGTATTGTCTTTTAGGGAGAACATGCCAGAGGGCATGAAGCTGTAGGTTGACATGTGTGTGAGCTCTCCTGATAGCCGTTCTATTTTAGAGACTTGAGCTGCAGACATTTCTTGGTTATCTGCTGATTCCATTCCTAAGGTGGTGAGAGGTAGGTCTGCATCCATTCCACTCTCAATGTGATCAAGCTGAGCTGCCAAAGAAGTGGAAGACTGAGTAGGGGAAGCCACCCCCCACACACTCATGCATGCATACGTGTGGATTTGTTTAAGTGGCAATTGTTGCACAGCAGTGATTGCTATATTAAAGCCTGCATAATGACATTGCACACAATAACAGTGCACAAATTTACAGAGCAAAGCTGATCTCACCTTAAAAATAGCACACGTTAACATCCCCCATGAATGCACTGTACAAAGCACACCTCCGCGATCATGCACATACTTGCAGTTGAACAGAAGCAAGTGAACAAACATGACGGACCCCCTCTGATTGGATTCCACACATTTCTCTCTACCACTCAAGGACATGTTTATCCTTCTCTTTCTTACAAATTACAGGGTAAGAGAGAGAGATCATAAAAGCAGAAGGGGGGAGGGATGGGCCAGGGGAGGGAGAGATGATGTTTTCAGGTGTTCAGGAACAGCTGGTCAGGGTGCAGGGGCGGATGGAGAGATGAGGAGGATGAGGTGTGCATAAATAGACAAGTGATTGATATTTCCTGAGAGATGTGGAGAGTAATTGATGAACTGTTTATTATGACTGACATAGACAAGACGAGACAGCCATGTGCGCAGTCGGATAGGACACAGTGCACTGTATTATGTGCTCTGTATTGTGTGTATTGTATACACAGATACAGTGGATGATAAACACAGCAGACTCCCTGTCCAGGGATCTGACATACAATATCTGGTAAATACAGGACCCAGTACAAGCTCTCTCTCACACACAGTGGGTTGGGTACATCAGTTCAGCTGTCGGCAAACAATGCCTTGTTTTTTTTGTTTTTTATTTGAAATCTAGGCAAGAATTAACACTGTAATAGAAATCTGTTATCTAAAATGTCAAACAGATGCGTGGAAACTGCTCTGGCTCTCATTTGATTGGTTGCTGCCTCAAGGCTAGTTGAGAAACAAACAAAAAAAGCAAATGAAACTCGACTGACCTAAATTGAAAATGGAAACATATTGGATAGTTTACCGTCTACTGGCTGTGTGTTACATTTCTGTGTCAAGGTCCTGAAGCTGATACAAGAAACTGAATTAGAGGATTATGGTGTATTATGGATGTTATAGCCAAACATATCTAATAAAAACTACTATCAGAGTCACCTTTAGAAATATGTGCACCTCAAATACATAAGGCTGACTCTTTTACTATTCTTTGGCGTTGGGCTGATGCTACACTTCTTCATAACCTGTTAGGGACATCAGAGGTAATCACCCCAAAGTAGATGTACAGTAGCAGTGATAGATATTCTATAGGCTTTGGCACCCTCTACAGGATCTCAGGAGCACAGCCAAGTCAAATCGGCAGTGCTCAGTGAAACGTTTCTCTTCAGAAAAGCACAATAAATAATGGCATCAACCAATCGGAAAACCAAACATAAGGAAAATGACACATTTTGGAAAAGACTGAGCCTGGATTTAACCATATACTTAAAATCACTATTAGGTTGTTTCAAGACAAATTGTGCACACCTGGAGCTGCAGGAAACCCTGCTTTAGATAACCATTCATCCACATAATTTCACATGAAGCCCGTTTAAGAATAAGCTAGTCGTCTCTAGGTGGCACTGTGGCCCTGAATGCTGAATTGTGACATATGCTGCCAGTTATTCCAGGGTCAATATAGTTGGGAATGGAAACGCAATAATTTGCCTCCAAACTCAATTTTCCTTGGTTGTCATGCTTTTGAATAAACTTCATGATAAATATCAACACAGACAGTTTAATATAGGAGTACATGTGGTATCGGGACAGAGCCTGTTGGCCACTGATGAGAAGCAGTATTGGCTCACTCATAGAGCAGCTCCCTGGGAGCCTTTTTAAACGGCTTGATGAAACAGCACCCAGTGGTGAGCTTTTGCTGGTTAGAGGATATAAGGATCTGAAAACACTACAAATCTTGGTCATTTGCTGCCCTTTAGGCTAAATGACATTTAAGCCAGACAGGCACTAATCAGCTAGGGCTTATTGTGCAGTAGCTTGATTTCCTCCTACAAACTCAATTTCTACTGTTCTGACTTGGGTGGAAGATGAGCTCATCCACTAACCATCCTATCCTTTTTATCAACCTGGCTTAACTTGGGCAATGGAAAAATATGACCCCTAGGACAAATTCATGTGATTTCTTAAATGGCGAAGAGCAGGTTATATTAAAATACTCAGCATATCACCAGTGTCCTTGGGTTCATCTTTCACACAAGTTTTTAAAAAAGCACACAGTGTTTTGACTTTCTCCAAAAAAGATTTATTAAACAGTTTTCTTGTTTGCAGCAGCAACCTGTGGAAAGAGGGGAAAAAAAGGCAAGTTTATTATTTTGTCCAACAGAAGACAAGGAGCTTTACTGCCTCTGAGAACTTGTTTCATCGTGAAACTGAAATTGAAAACACAATTACTTGGTACGGTGGGGAAAAAAAAGGTATTTTAATGGTTTTGTTAAATGGCTGCAATAGTTGCTGCAAATGACCTCAACTATTCAAACTCAATCAAATGAAATCCCCCATCTCCTTAATAAACTATGGGTTTATGGTTTATTGTAAATTCCTCACTACATTAAAGCCCACTGTAATAATGCCTTGAAGCAGGAAATGCAACTTAAGGGAGTAAGATGCCATCAACTGCTATCTAATCAAGGCTTGTAAACAGTTTGGAAAAGAAACTTCGAGTTGCTGCCAAAAACACTAGGACTGGTCTACTGACAGAACAAGGCAGAAATCTCGCTTGTACAAGAAAAAGCATCAATCTCTTGAAACGGCATCAGAAACAATACACAAGAGGGACCCGTGAGGAGGTAGTGGAGCCCCACAAACATGCTTCCTGTCAGTGTTGAGCAGCATGTAGGTGGGGCTGGGCTGAGGTCTGCTCATCTGCATACTGCTCATTAGCATGGGTAAACATGGAGAAAACTGGTGCCATATGGCAGACTTGCCGAGCATGAAATTCCCTCCTCGTGTTTACCCCTTTACCCTTGGATTATTACAATACTGCTGCCTCTCTACTGATTTTTGACAAGGCCCAACTGTGATTTGTTTTACTGAAAGCAAACAATTCTGGTAGCATGCCATACAAGACACACAACACTCTTTGCTAGAAGACAAAAAGTTGACCAAGGACAAATGCTTAAGAAAGCCTTGCATGCTGAAGTGGCACTATGGCTGTATACCCCGTAAACAGACATGGTATCAATCAAAGCAAGGAGCTATTTCACACTTAGAGCACCATGGCCAGAGCAGCTGAATGTCACATATAAAATGCTAGTGTCGTACAAAATCACCAAAAAGAACTGAGGTTGCCATGATATCCACTTGACATATGAGGAGCCTGATACTAGAGTATTTGAATTGTCGCAGCATGCATACTGAACTCAGAGTACAATAATAAAGCTCATCATTTAAAGAACTGGAAAGTCTATTGCCATTGAAGGTCATTAGAGACAGCAGAGACAACCATGCATGAAATTTCTTTTAATTCTGCCGGGCGGTTTTTGAGATGTGGATAGACCATTCCCTGTTACAGACGCATGGATGGACAAGGCCAACCCTATATGCCCCATTTGGAGGGAGCATAAAAATACACATAAGCGGCATTATGTCAGTGCTGTTTGTTAAAGAGCAAAGCCAGCATAAAAGCAAGTTGTTGTAGTGGCATTATTGCAGTATTTGTGTAAACAGGGCTAAGTAGAGGCAAAGGTGAGACTCAATTCTCAGCCACCAGGATTAACTATGGCTGCCAGAGGAAAATGATCTTTACCATAGAGCTGGGTTACTCTATTAAATGTACTGCTGAAGGTTTAGTGTGGCTCTGTTACCCAACTGTTGATCCTATACACTCTTATAGCAGAACCCAATACAAAGCAGTGAGACTATGTGTGGTTTGGCTCCAACTTTTGCAAAAATCTAGGTCTGCAAATCATCAAGTTGCATAACAATTAGTGAAGATCGATTAGTTTCTCACCTGGCCAGCAATTCTATCCAGGTCTCTGGTTCCCTGGGCGGTTAGTCTGCGACCACTGAGGAAAATGAGCAAAAATTAGAAGAGAAAATGGAGGAATACAAAACCTACCCAACTTTGTGGTTAAAAATAAATACACAAAATGCTTTAATGGACAATAAACCCTAAAAATAAAACATTTTCTTCTTACCTGTAGCGCTATTTATTAATCTAGGTTGTTTTGGAGTGAGCTGCCCAGTTTGAGATATTGGTTGTAGACATTTCTGCCTTCTCTCAAATGTAACTGAACTAGATGGCACTTCACTGGTGCTTAAAGCATCAGAAATATATTTGAATTCTGTATATAATCTGTATATAAAATCTTTATAAGAATGCATTTTTGATTTTGGTGTGAACTGTTCCTTTAAGTCTTCAACAACCGCTTAATGCCATATCGACAACTATTAAGAGTCAAGCAAAGCCGCATATCAATTCTCCATCCAACACCAAGGCAAAAATCATTCATCACCAACCTTGAAACAAAAGCAATACTAATGGGAATATCATTTTCCTGCGGGCTTGAACCGAGAGGAAAAAAGCCAATTAATTAGTCCTTGATACAGTGTGGTTACACATTTATTGCAAACTCAACGCAAAATTCAAGCTTATGAATTTAAAGATTCCATGTGTCCAGAATCACATCGATGGGTCTCTTTAAATTGTGAGTATGACATGATGAAAATGCAGAGGGGAAATTGAGACCTACATGTCTATTGTAATAATGATTGATGACGTGCATAAGAAGAGATATCAACTATTCAGTGCCTACTGTAGCCCAAAAACACCACCTCATGCCAACTAATACATATATGTACTCGGTTTATATATATATACACTACCAGTCAAAAATTTGGACACAGTTTCCCATTCAAGTGGATGGGAAACTGTCCAAACTATTGACTGGTACTGTATATCCTAACAAATTACTCAGATCATTTTAATTCTTTTTAACACAATACTGATCTGCCAACCTGACAACCTTGGGAAAATATTCTGAATACTACCGTTTAATGATTTCATGAGTCACACCACTTCTGTCTTCCCATTATACAATTTTAACAGAAATTTAAGTTTTAACTATTGCAAAGTAACATACCGTAAATTGTGAATAAAACCAAAGTTTCTGTTCAGGATTTCCATCTTAATAATTAAACTGCAGCAGCATATAGCAACATAGTTCTAATGAAAAACATGTAGCCTAAGCCAAATAGTGAAGGCCTTCAAAACTAGAAGTATAGTTACAATACTACCTGGTGGCTGCTTTCAAAATCATAAGTTGCAATAATAGGTGGTGATGTTATTTCAGTGGCAAATGCACTTCTGTTTTCCACATTGCCATGATCTGCTCTTTCCATTATAGTTATGGGTTTGGTTGCAATAATAATGAATAGAGTTTAATGTTACTTTGTACTTTGTAACTTAGATGACCGAAAAACAAGTTAGCAATTACCTGATGTTAATATGATAGTTTGAAGCAGGAAAAAGTTTAATACAATTTATATTTAAAAACATGAGAAACCAGCATTTCACTGATTGTAGTGGGTTTGTGTACAGCTTTTAGTGGAGTTTTGGCTGATATTCTTGACCCAACAATTGCCTGCCATGCTTTAACAGTGCCTATTTATTCCTCTTCTCACTGTGGACTTCTACTACAAGCTAACAATAGTGACTATGCATACAATGGAATAAGAACTGACTGCCAGGCATTTCATCATCAAGATAAAGATCAATATACGAGATTAACAGACTCGCGAATTACATCCCCACATGACTGTTGGAGGCTGTGCAGCCATGGACCAATGACAAACCCAGGTTTCACCAATAACTTCTTCTTGAAATGGCATCACGTGTTTGTCATTCACTGTTGGCACAGCTTGATATTTGGGTGAAGGTAAGGGAATAAATGTGGCACCATTATTGGTAGACTCCTCTACCTTTTGGCAGGATAGACCCCATTGCCTTGTTAAGACGTCTACTGCACATGTACAATTTGAACAGCATATTTAACAGTGACAACTCCCACCATACTTTCAAGACAGAATGCATACAGAATAGCAGATGTGTTATTTATGAGTACTCAATCTCCCCTCAAAAGGCTGCTTAAAGAAATTTATAAATATTTCTAACATGAGAATGTTAAATCTTTATCTGTTGGCTGAAATCAATAGAGGCACGCACCCATTGGGATCTTTCTCAATCATCTTGAGAAGCTCGAGGGCCTGGAGAACCTTACGAGCCACGTTCTTGGATCCTACACTGTAGTGGGCAGGGCACACACCGTTCCTCTGGCGACTGCCATAGATCTTTGTCATGGAGCCAACACCAGCACCTCCGCGGAGGTACAGATGACGAACTGTGGATGCTGCAGAAACACAAGAGATGACATTGTAATTATGCAAAATCAGCAGTAATAAGTGCTTGCAGGATTCCCTCAACATGTTAAAGTAGAGATGCTGTAGAGATGTTAACCTTCACTCTCAAATATAACTTTGGTATGACAGTTTAAAATTCTTTGAGTCTCAGCAGTTCTGAAATTAAATGCAAGAATTCAAGCACTATTTGTTAAATACTGTGGGCTAATTGGCACTATGTGTCAACAGTAGTCATTAGTTATCAAATTTCAACCAAGTAAAAACTAGGTCATCACAGGTAAATGAGAAAGTACAAACCAAGGTATTTTCTTCACACATTTATGCCAGCATGGTAAATGGACTGTATTATATAGCAGCTTTCTAGTCTGACTTACAACACAAGCCAGCATTCACCCATTCATACAAATATTCATACAACAGTGGTAGCAGAGGCTACCATGCAAGGCGCCACCTGCTCATCAGAAGCAATAACCATTCACACAATAGCTGTCACGCACCAATGGAACAAACTGGGGGTTCAGTTTCTTCCCCAAAGACACTTCAAATAATAGGGCTGGGGATCGAACCACCAACCTTCTGATAAGTGCACAACAGCGCTAACTCTGAGCCACAGTAGCCATGTGAAATCTATAAACTTGAGTAGTATATACTATAAATTCCTTCAGTGATGTAAAATGCACTTAGGCATCTTCCAGAGGGACAGCCTCATCTTTCAACACCAGCATTGCCCTGATGTACTTGTTCCAACAAATTTGAATAATCATTGGCTCACTGAGACACATGATCAGTTCAAATAAAAAAATCAACAGATATTTGGACTTACCAGCTCTGATGTAGAACCAGTTCTCATCACTGGGGGCCAGCTCCTTGTGCTTGCCGAGCTTCACAAGGTCCACCCAGTCAGGTACCTTCAGCTTTCCTGACCTGGGGACAGGCGAGAAGTGTCATGTGACAAACTACTACAGGCTTATGTAATATAGCAGTTGTTATTAGCATAGCATACAACTAAGCAAGGCTATAATGTGGTAAAACAGGGATGTAACCAAGTGCTGAGTGCAACATTTAAAATGATCAGCAATCAACTTAACCGAATACTGTATCTACTATATAATCATTCAAACACACAATATATCCAAAAATAAGATGAGCCTTTATAAAAGTCACTCACTTCTTCAGGAATGCGGCCAGGGCACGGACAAACTCCTGCTGATTTACGTCTTTAACTGTGACACCCGGCATCTAGCGTTAGAGATGACATCGCAGATACATTAATAACGTTACATTAAATACAATCACAAAGACTGTAATTTACTTATGGAAATAACCCATAACGTTATTTAAAATAAAGCTGTTCATTGTCTTGTCGAACACGTATACGATTAATCAAACAGAACATGTCTGACTGTGTGGTCAATGAGTGTACGCCCATCTTTAATCGTGGAAGTTACTGTAAACAAAGCCAATTCAAGAACCCAAGCAGTGATCTAGTAATTTATAGTTTATATATGCGTGGGGATTCTGAATTAAACGCTTTCTAGCTTGAGCTTACTTTGAATAAGCGCTTACCATATACTATCGTAAGCTAACATGCCTATCTCAGAGCAAGCCCCTCTTAATGAAGAACCAAAACCATTTAGAACCAACGAAATTATCAATAAGGACGACCTTCTGGTGGCATCAGTTTATCAAGATATGAACTTAACATTTCGGCAAGAAATATACAGCTAAATCTGTACGGCTAACTTAGCTAGTGGCTAGCAGGCCCCAACGAGGTAGCATGGGGGCAGCCATTACTTGCAGACACCGTATGAGCGCAACACTCATGTAAAATCCTTGTTAAACAAATAAATACATCTAATAACAAGTCGCCAAGCCCAACCATCTTAATAAACAGTGCCTTACATTACACCTGACCAAATTTCTAGGGTAAACACAAAGGATTTTAAGCAATTTATCGTCATACAACCGAAAACGTAAAAGAGCGCTTTACCTTGCTAATAGACAGCAGAGGGAAGAGGTTGGAACGGGGTTTCCAACACATGTTAAAACGGGCAAATCTCGTTGCATTACGCGAGATTGGAGCGTTGTTTTTTCCACCGATTCTTCTCACCACTTTCCTCCGACCACATTATAGTTGTGCCACAGAAAAAAAATTCGACATGCAAGTTATAAATTTTTGATAACCTTTTCAGTCACCGGATCTCCTGCATTTACTGAAATGCCGCTTTTACTGGGTTGTTACGTTGAGTTAAATCTTGATTTTTAAATGTGTTAACAAGAGAGGCATATCGTATGCTATTTGGAGACATTCCGCAGGGCATTATGTTTAATTGGGAATTAATTTAGCAATAGGTCAGCTGTTTACTTCTATGATTCTACTTGTCTAGACATTCACCCTGTCAATCTCAGATTTGTATTTTTTTCATTTTATGTTATTTTTTTATTTATTTTAATTTATTTATTTTTACTAATACCCAGGAAATGCTACTTGCAGCAGGCAAAAGTTAAGCCTATTTTGTCAAGGAGGTGATGTTTTCACCTGCATTGATTTGTTTTGCAGATTTACTTTTTATTGATGTATTTTCATGACAGCATTTGACCCATACAATTTGGAGCAGATCTGGATAAAGGGGCAGATCCAGGAATTATTTTTCACTTTCTTTAACATTGCAATATAAGGGTTTTTTCAATTTTTCCAATTCCATCTGCTATGCATAAACAGCATGACGGATTTTGATGAAACTTGGTGAAAGGGTTTGGCATGTAGCAATAGAAGAAACAATTATATTTTGGAGTGGATCTGGATGAATGGGCAGAGTCAGGAATTCTTTTATACCTTTTTGAACATTGCAAGTGCTTTGGGGGCCATTTTGTCAATTACATATAAACTACTTGATGGATTAGCCTAGCATGAAACTGGGTGGAAGGGTGGGGCGTGTGCCATGGATGATGTTATCAAATTCAAAGCTGTGTTTCCACTATGTGGTATCAGTTCTTTTCGACTTGACTCAGCTTTGGTATCAGGTACTTTTCCCGAGGTCCTTTTCTATTGGAGGATATTGGATATAAGAGGATAAAAATTGCATGCATGGGTTTGGTTTTCTATAATTGATTTTCTATGACCAGTCAGTGGTCTGCAGCATTTTAACGTCACCTTTTGGTATGCTCAGCTTGTACTTTTACCCAATGGAAAGGCAAGGAGAGTTGAGTGGAGTAGAGCCCATACAACGCAGTGGAAATGCAACTTTAGAGTGAATTTGGATAAAGGACTTTTAAACTAGTAATGATACCAATGTAATTCAAAATTCTAAGGATATGTTTACAAAGGAGTCATATTATGAGTGTCAAACTATCATGGACTAATGCTTTTAGGTGCAGTGACATAATGGGGAAACTGAGTCACCTTGGCAGAGGTTTGCATACTCTGAGTGCTGTCTAGTCAGTCTCTGTTTTTAATTTGGTTTGTGAGAACATTTTTGTGAGTTGCACCCCCCTTGATTTGGCTCTATTTGCCACTGCCTGGAGCTCTCCCACACAGTGGGAGACTGATTTGTGGAAATATTGGTGTGCTTGGGTGTTTTTTGGAAAAAGAGGCACATTTTCCAGCCCATGATTGTCCTTTAGTTCAGTGAAAGTCACTTGTATGTAAAAAAAAAAAAAAAAATATTTCCAGGGTTTTGTGCAATTTCTCTGTTTTATGAAGAGTATTAGGCTATCCTATAATTAAATGGATGGTTCAATTTCACAGGAATAACATGGATAATGTAAAGTATAAGCTTAAAGGTATCGAGGGCATGCAATATCCTAGCAATAAAGTTCAACGCTGTCTGCTTATTTTGATTCATGGTACAATGGCTTTAGATAAGACTGTGTAAAATGTATTTGATATCTCTACTCATATTTATCACCTCCAACACATTCCCAGTACAAAAAAGCACAATGCCTTCCAGGTTAAGAGCTACCTCTTATTTTCTTTTGTTTTTCTCAAATTAACTGAAAATTTGAGGAATCAAGAAAAGCTAAGTGAGATGGATTTTACAATAAGAACAAAGAATAAACCTTGTTTCTTGGTATGTGTGCGATACATGCTCATTTGTGCATATGTGTGTACTTTATTTCCATATTTCCTTGCCTAGCAGAGGTGGTGTTGCCCTTTCCAAATCTCAGATGGAAAGGGCAGCCATGCTCTAACATTGACACAATTGATGTGTTTGCAGAGACCAGAGAGAGAGATAGAAGGAAAGTGGATAAGCAGATGTTTATGAAACAGGTTCATACTCTTTCAGTGAGGGCAGACAGTTTAGAGTGTGAGGTGAGAAGCAGAGATAAAGATCCTGGAGGGGAATGTAAGACAGTCAATTCATATAGTGAATAGATTATAGAGCTTTGTATAAACTAGGCTTGCCTGAGTCATCACAAGGCTTCACAACAGGTAACTGTACCTTTTTATCCTAATTTACTTCTTTGACATTGTGTCAATATCCAGGCGCCCCTGCCTTTTCATCTCTCAACTCTCAACTCTCTCTCGCTCTGACCAACCTGAAAGATTTGACCCTGTACTTTGAATGTTGTTTCAAAGAGCTTGATTGATTAAATAAGGTAATTAATTACACCGGCACAGACCAGCCACCAATTTGAATTGAGAATTCACACAAGGTGGATTAAACCCCATTAATTACTCCAGCAAATCAATTTTGCTGAGGCCCTTCAAACGGTGAGACTGGAGACAACTGTGTAAAGTAATTATGAAACAGTATAAAGAGGTTATTTCAGCCAGGCGTGATTATGATGGAAAAGTGACGACTCTCACCAAACGTTCTGAAAAGGTCAAACTAATTATGTGGAATGGACAGGTGTCATATTTCTGTGGCAAATCTGCTATTTCAATGTACGTCCGCTTCGTTGTTTGAGAGACTATTGTTTGGAAATTCCCTGAAATTAGCTGCCAATCAATTTTGAACGCACTTGCTGGAAATTATTCACTGCGGGAGTGTGCGCTTGAATGATTGAGTGTCAGTGCTCATGTATTTACGCATTAATGTCTGGGCCTATTTGTGTTTCAGCGAGTATGAATGTGCAAATGATGCATAGTGGGCTACAGGGAGGAGAGAGGCAAAACAAAGACCAGCAAAAAGGCGAGAATAGACACTGTTAACAGTGTGTTGCCACCCAGCTTGTTGCTTGGTGCTCTATGTTGGTATGGTGCTCACATCCTCAGTGGAGAACTTCTGTCAAGTGTGGTCTGGCTTGACCTTTTCATTCTCCAGGCACGTTTACAGCTCTCCAATAACTATCAAAACATGTCGTCTCTCCCTGCCAATCTCTTTACCTGTAGCACAAACCTGTGTCACATTCAATCCTTCCACATCTAGACATCTTTGTCCCTTTCTTTGTTGACTGTTTTTATTATACTGACCTACAACCCTTTGCATCCGTTGCCACTCAGCTCTCATTTGTATTCCCTCTGTTCTTGAGTTCTTTCTCTATGTGGGGACATTTCTTTGACAATGCAAGTTAACACTGCAAGGGCAGTCTATGCTGACAGAGTGGTAACACACTTTAATTTCTGCCCTTTCTCATCCTTATCAGTAATAACTTTTAACTGCATTCAAATATACTCATTTACCAGGGTCTCTCTGTTCTTTTTTTGTTATCTCCCCCAGACATGGAGTTCATGTGGCTGTACTCCCTGTGCCAGTGCATGGTATCTGTATCTGTAATTGTGGTGAGCGTGAGATTGTGCATGGCGGTCAGTGGCAGCGCGAGAGAGGCGGACGTCCAGGAGGGAACCCAGCGTGCAGGGACACAACCGAGGAGTGTGTCATGCTGTCTGCGCCTGTGCCTGGGTTGGGTGGGAGCTGTAGGAGGTGCGGCCGGGGTCCCTGTGACCGTGTTACTCAACCTGCGCACCTCCCAATGTCTGTACACCTGCATAACCTTAGTGTGTTGCCCCATGTTGGTCAGGCACTTCACCATGTTCCTGGTCATGCTGCTGACGCTGGACGGCCATCTGCAGCTTCACATGGAGCATAGGTGAGTCTAGAAGGAGGTTGCATCAGTTGAAGCAATAAATTGATTATTATACAAATCTTAAACGTGAGTTGAAGTGTTTGTGTGTATGCTATGTGGGGTTTTTCTTATGTGTGTGTTATTTATGCACTGATTTCACTCTTTTCTTATATGTGTACAGCACATATAAGGACAACTGTGTTTTAAAAAGTGCTTCCTAAATAAAGTTTTAGTTACTTACTTACTTACTTAAATAAATAAATACAAATTGCATATCTTACATAAGAAAATTAATACATTAGTCTTGGAAATGTCATGAGGGGTTTCATTCTATAGGTCCTTACTACAATTGCACGATGCTCTAAAATCTTGTGTGTGAGAGAAAGAATGTGTAGGTGGAAAGAGTCCACCAACACTCTCAAGCATGCTTTTAGCAGTAAAGGAAGAAAAAGTAGACAGAAACAGCAAACATGTGCCATTGAATGGCACTATAAAACAGGCTGTTTGTTCAGTACTCATAAGGTAGATTTTTTTTTATCATAGCCTGCCATTGGAGAAGCAGGGCTAAGTAAATACTAATAGGCTCTGGAGCTCTCAGATGTTTGATTGATAGTGACCTAAAAATCTATCATTTCAGAGAAAGAAAGAATGATGTCTTTATTTAATGGTCGTCATTTGTTTTGCATCTACTGGAGAAAGTAGGATTTTGTGCACCTTATTCAGAACTATTTTCAAAAGCAACTACTCACTCGCATATATAGACAAAAGGCAAGGTAAGTTTTTTGTATAGGGCATTTCAACAACAAGGCTATTCAAAGTCCTTTAGATGAAATATAAAAGCCATTGAGATGAAATATAAAAATGACATGAAACAATACAAGAAGCATTTGGACTGAAATGAAAAAAAGATTTCCATAGAAAATAAAGGAAATAAGAAATACAAAAATAAAGGTTACAGTTGCAGAGTAAGAACTGAGTGATTAATTGATTGAATCAAAGGCAGCGGTGAACAGAATGGTCTTCAGCCTTGCTTTAAAAGAACTGAGCTGTAGCAGATGTGCTGTTTTCTGGGAGTTTGTTCCAGGTATGTGGATCATCAAAACTGAAAGCTGCTTCTACATGTTTAGTGACAACTAAATATGTAGAAATAAGAAAAAGAAAGTTATTTTAAAACGACAACACCCTTTTTTTTGTTATAAAGAAAGCCTCTTTGTATTTTTGGTTGAGGGTTGAAGCAGTATTATAGAAACTTTATACCTGTTTGTGTTAATGTCTCTCTTTAAGTCATTTTTGAACTGTTTCAGTATAAATGACACTCAAATATGTCCACGTCTGTGAATGGCAGGTACTCCTCAATGATAACCCGTCAACGAGCTCTGTGTGTGGTTCTGCTGTGCTGGGTGGCCTCTGTTCTCTCCTCCTTCGCCCAGTTCATTGGTTCAGATGTCCTTGATGCCTGGAGAAGAGGTGTGACCGGTCCGGGCACAGCTGGTCTCGGGCTGCCAGGCAATTGGACAACCTCTTTACCCCATGTCACTCCTTCTCCGCCCCCAAAATACCACCATGACCTCAAGGTAATTGGACAGTACCTTCCATACGGAGGCTTCCTGTCCAAGTTTTACGTGGAAGACATGCACAACTTCACCTACGCTGAGATGCACAGCAGCCACTGGGGTGTGTGTGCCCCTGACACTATTCTCAGTCCCCAGTTCCTAGTCTATGTCCATGGGTTGACAGTGTTCATGCTCCCCTTGCTTTGCCTGCTGTTCATTTACCTTGACGTGCTATGTATAAGGCCCAGGAAGACTCCTTTTAGTCACGGGGACCCCCCTAAACACGACTCCTCCTGGGTACATTCCCTGACTCTATCCCTCTCTCTTCTAGTTCTGCTGTGCCTGCCGCTCCACATTATCCATGCACTGTTGCTTTTCACCCCCAGTACCAATGTTCCTGTCTGGGCTCATGCAGTTGCCATGGTCCTCTTCCAGTTGTATGGCCTCGTACCACAGATCCTCTTCACTCATCTGAAACAAGCTGAGGAAGAACAGCCATCCTTTCCTCTTTCTGTTCAACACCTTCCACCTGCATTAGCCCCATCCAGACGAAAGTCTGTTCGTAAAGCCCTCTGTGAGGCGGTGCAAGCAGCTCCATGGTCATCGGCTAAGCACTCCCTTAAAGCCAAAGTATGCCCAGAGGTCTGAATTGTTCAAAAAATGTTAGATCTAGGCCGCTGATTTCAATGTAGGCATTTGCCATAATCTTCCCTTCCATGTATTGTGTGCATCAGAAAAGCTAACATCTGTCACATTATACTACAGAAGAATAAATATGGCATTTTCCTGTTTGTTGTCGTCTTTTTAACTAATCAGAAACCTCGTGCACAGATGTTATGAATTAGCCGCAAATGAAAAGGCCAGTTAATCATCGAGTCCAACACCAAATGTCAGTAAGAAAATTAAGCCTCCTGATGATGATTACAGATGTCTGCTTTTTGCCTGCTCTAAGTCTTTGCTAAGCCAAGCGTCAGTTATGTAGATATCTGAGTGACAGCATTTAATTAAACATTCAATAATAACATAGTGGCCCAGAGAGGATGCAGTATTGTAGTGAAAACATCATTAACCTGGTTATGACGATCTTCATGGCTGTTTTGATTAGAGTTACAATTACAATGTAATGCTCTCTTGTAATAAAAAGGGCCTTGCTCACTCTAATTGGATTATTCATCTTGAACCATGTTTTGTATGAAATCACTGATGGAGAAATCCATCTCGATCTGCATGGAACATGGCCAATAGATTCTGCACACTTTTCTTTTTTTCCGTTTCTCAGCAGCTCTTTTTATCCCTTCCAATCTGGCTTTAGAATAGTTGTTCAGTCTTTTTGCTCTCGTTTTCAAGCTCTTTCTGTAGATTTTGTGCTTATTTTGCTTTTTTCCCTCTCATCATGCCTTTCTCTGCTTTCCATTTCCTCTTTATGTACTAAAAAAATACACAGTATGTCTTTCATCGCTACAAAAAAAAAAAAAGTCCCTGACTGGAACACATTATTCATAGAGAAATCTGGTCAAGGAGAAAAAAAGATTTCCCCAGCCTCCCCATTCAATTGTTCGGTCTGCCTCTCTGCTTCCTGATTACGGTAGGCCTCAACACACTCGGACACCTCAATCAATGCCTCATGCTATGCTGCCACTATATATACTCCTTGCCTCACTAGGGTCACACTGCCAAGACCAGTGAGCATAAGCTATGTTCCCCATCCTAGGGTCATTACAGCTCGCATTACATGTGGATATAACTGTGTCTAATACACCATGAAGCCTCCAGGAATGATACTTGTGTTTGGATGGGCTGTAATATCTACTGTAACTCCTAGGAATGAAATATGGCTGCTATAAATGGGTCATAAACGGGGGGGTTCTCTGATGTTACAGGACGTTAATCGGTGAAACATCAGGAAGCAGCACTGAATAATTCATAGATGTTGTGCTGTCATTACTGGCCAGAGTATGCTACATTTACAGCATGTCATAAACTCAGGGAGGAATACAACTGACTATTGTCTGGCTTGTCTCAATCTCATTTTTGCTTATGTCTATTGATTTGATGATCACTCTGTATGATCACAGTGGTCATCTGATTGTCATCAGATCTAGCAGCTGCAGTGTTATGATTGGATAATGGCTGGTTTCCCAGGGAGCACCAGGGAAAGCATTAACAGCATTGGCAATTATCTAACAATAATTCCTCTGAATATGACTGTTTCCGTGATAGAAGATTTTCTTTATGTGGAAATGATACAAAATAGTGGAAAGTTTACTTTTTTGTTAACTTGTATTTTCCTGCGAGGAGAAGCATAAATAACGGGGTCAAACAACCAAATAAACACAAGCAGTGCTCTGAATTCCAGAAAAACAACTGATGAAAAATTTGCTCGAGGGACACACACATCTGTTTTTAAGATATTTAAAGGGACAATATTGTCAGCTTTATGACTCATCGACCACAGCGGGGTCTGATAGCAGGAGCTACCTGTGGTACCTTTGCTTCATCATACACTTAAGATATGCATGCTGTCCTCTTGTGTGCGTGTGTGTATTGTTTGTTGGCCAGAGTGTCAACTCATGCTGGTAGCGCTTGGTAAGTCCATTACTTTGATTGCTGTTTGACAATCTGTCTTTATGACAGGCGACCGTGGAGCCTTGCCATCGATGGAAGAGAAACACATCGATCTATCACCCTGTGACCTCCGGCAGCTTTCAAATCTAGCCCTGCGCGTAGATGGACATGTTGAGTGCTTCTCGACAGAATCGGGTATTGATTGCGCAGAAGTTAATGGTGGAGTCATATTTTTCTATGTGCGTCTGACTCAACCCTCCTGTCACCCTTTCTTCCCCACTATCTATTCTTATGATTCATTAGCGGCACCACAGAACCGTCTCTATTGTTTATTCTATTTACTCTGAATGAGCTGCCAGTTATAAGCGGCTCCATCGCCTTCATCTTTATCTACCCACCAATAACTCCACCACTCCCTATTGATCTAATCATGTGCTCCATCTTGCTTTATTTTCACAGGATTTCAAAAACAGCTCGTGCTAATTACACAGTAAACACCTTCAAAAACCAGTCTGACCCCAAAAGGTTGTTTTTGGATTCTTTTTTTATTTTGTCGTGCTTTGTATCTTTCCCCTATAAAGAAATAGTTAGCTATATATCAACAATGACACATGGACTCTGAAATAAACAAGAGTGAAAGACAGGAGAAGAGACAACTTGGCACAGGAGACGAAGAGAGAAAGACGGAGAAAGAGAGAAAAGGTAAGAGTGAAAAAAGACAGATATTTTTCTACAGTAGAACCAAAAACAAACCATGGGAAGTGTACATTTCTTTAACATTTACAATTATAATAATAACAACAGCAATAATAATAACATTAACATCATAATTGTTCAAATAATAATAATTAATAAAAAATCCATAAGACCTCTGGTTTCTCATAAAGACATGATTTTTTTTAAATTCTTTTCTTAATTTTCTTTAAAGATCACTGGACAGTACTTTGTTCGGCTTTGCACCTCTATAGGCTAATATTCTGTGTTAGTATAGTTGCTTCATAATGCGTTTCAATAGTAAACAGTTTTCTTATTTCTTAAAAGTTTCCTTTAATTTATGTTGCTGTTCATTTTTATACAAACATGAAGTTCAGAGATATGTATATTTGTTCGGTCGACATGTTTACTGTACGTATGAATGTGTGCATGTATCTGCATATGTGTAGCATTCAGAGAGAGAGTTTTCTCACCCACTCCTTCTTCTTTCACTCCCTTTGCCTTTCCTATTAAGACTTTTTTTAAAAACCTTTTTATCCTCTTAAAGACATTCTAAAATAATTAAGCTTTTCTTTAATGCCTTAGCAAGTCATATTCATTTCTTCTTTGTTCAGAACAGAGCCCAACACTAATCCTTTCATTATGAGGAGCCAACAAAGGAGGAGAGATAGAGGAGAAAGACAGAGAGAGAGAGAGACATACAAGGGAGAGGGGAGAGGATGGTGGCAGGTAAACAGAGAGGAAGTGGGAGATTGAGCGTAAATGAAAAGACAGGGGACCACCTTTGCTTTACTGCTGCAGTGAGAGGGAAAAAAATCATTTGCCGGCCACCCAATAGGGATAGCAAAACAGGGCAATTAGCTTGTTCAAAAAGTCTGGATACTTCCCAGAACTCTGGACACCTCAGTGTTGTAAAGAAATTACATATGAGCACTCAATAGGCGAGATGCTTTGGTAATACTAAAAATTTCAATTTTCTTGCATCTAGTGCTCAATATGTCCTGGTCAACTACCCTCCACCTCCTATACTTGCCTATTCCTCCTCACACACTGCTCGCACCGTCTCTGGCAGTTAAAGATTGAGCTTTGTGAGATGAACGATTTTCTTCAGGCATGGAATTATAGCAATCATCTGCCTCTAATTCCGCTTCCACTTTGCCGGCTGCATGGGCAGAGTGCCTGTTTTTCTTTGTGCTCCCCACCTCCTTCTCGATCAAAACAAATATGGCATCATTTTGTTATTGTCTACATTCACCTCGCCAATACCTCCCCCTCCCCTGCTTTGACTTGAAGTATATGGCACAGGCGTTAATGGCTGGTGGGATAGGCTCCCTTATTCTGAGTCTGTCTCTGGGTACTTGTGTGTATGGTATGGCGTGAAATGGAGTGGGATGGACTGGCTGTGTGCGGTGTCTGTATACAGTCATTTTTAGAAGGCTGCCTGTTGTGGCACATTGTATATAAGTGTGTGTGTGTGTGTGTATACTGTATATGGGGGGGGGGTAGGATGGGGATTTAGGAATGAGGTCATAAGAGAAGGGAATAGGAAAGGAGTAGGGCTACAGTAGGTACTCCTTCTTGCCCTGGCTTGCGTCGTTCCCATTGAGGAAGGCCTCCTGCACTTCACCGTGTTCATCCAACCCACTGGCCTCATGGGTATGGTAGGAACCTGAGTGAAAAGAGACAGAGAGAGGGAGACAGAGAGAGAGCAAGGGAGATTGGAAGGGGAAGGTTAGGTGGCAAAGCGTCATGATCATTGCAGCGCCATGCAGCATTATCAAACCACTGTGCCCTAAAATTATTGAGCATCATACCTGTGACTGATTAATTCATTAGTGTACTGATTGTTAGGTCAATACCAAGCAAGAATAGGCTCTCTGGTGCGGTACGAGCCTACCGTCAGAAATTAAACGTAGGGGATGGATGTGCAAACACAAGATGCAGCAGGGGGTCGGGGGTGGAGAAGATAATAGAGAATAGGGGAGGGAAGAGGGAAGGAGGAAAAAGTGGCAGAAAAGGGAGGAGGGAAGGTTAGGCGCAAGAGAACAATGACACATTTGCGTCAGTCAGAAAACCCATGATACACATTTTACCACCCCTAATGTGTGTATGATTAATGGTACCGTCCAGAATAGGTTACAGAGAGCAAACTGCTCAAGTCATCTTCCTGCTTGGCTGTCCCCTCACTCCAGGGGTGAGTGACACTCCCATTCTACTTACCACAGAGGTTGACTGGCATGCTGACAGTCACAGCAGGCTGAAGACAAAGCCTTAATGGCCTTGTCTCAACATAGTTTGGTTGTAATGGTCCTGTCTCTGTGCTGATAGGCGTTCAAGCCATACAGAGTGTTGACTGACAGTTTGCCTAGCCATAGGGTAAGCACTGGGTGCCTGCTACAGCAGTTGCCAGATCTTTTCTTGGCAAATGTGGTGCACAGTCGAAGGCTGCCAACACGAGGGCACTTAAAAAGATAGGGAAGGCAGGGAGGCTGCTTTTAATAGATGAGCCTTGATTGACTAAGAAACAGTCATAAAACATGCGGACCACACCTACATTTCCCACTGCACCCGATTTCTTCCACTATCTTGGCCAAAGTCATACATCATTGACAGGGCAGGGCTGTAAAGGAGCATCCCATCCTGTCTGCTTTGTACTGACAAGTTTACACCTCAGTTTAACAGATTATTTTCAAAGAATCTGATTCTTATCTGGCCTGCTTTGATATTTTCTCACAGGATGTTATGCCAAAAGTGGAGAGATGAGAAAATGTGATCAAACCCTCCGATTGCCAAAATGTGTCCCCTTGCTTGTGACAGAACATTTTCGTGTTACTTGGTGTGTGTGTGTGTGTGTGTGTGTTTGTGTTGATGAGTGTGTTACCTTTCTGTCGGACGGAGCACCAGATGGTGACAATGAGGACACAGATGACGGTGAAAACCAGCAGAGCCAGAACACCGCCTATCACTGCATATGGTACTGCACTGTGAGTCTCTACCACTGCACCGGGATCTGAAAGAACAAAAGAGAACGTGTGTGTGTGGAGTGTGAGGTGTATGACAGGAAATATGTGGACAAAAATACAAGGAAAGAAAGGAGAGATGAAAGTAAGAGAGACGTTGAAGGGAAAATATAGAAAAGAGGGAGAAAGAGAGCAAATCAAAATGCCAACATCGGAGAGAGACCACAGAAAAGAGAAGTCAATGTCTTCCATGAAACTTCCATTATCACCTCTCATCACCCCCCACTGCACAGAACGGCAGACAGTCAGAATGACTGAGAAAAAGGTGGAAAAATGAAGAGAGTGAATAAAGAAATAAGTATGCTAGCCTCTAAACACCCACTTCAGCCAAGAACCTGTCAAGACCACAATACATGTTGAATGACGGAAACTTTGAGTGTGTTTATACCCAGAGAATGGTGCAGTCCTGGGATATGAAATCTCTTCGACCAAAAGGTGAGTGAAGAGAGATAAAAAGATTACATTTTGTAGTAGAAAATTGCACTATTACTAAGGAACAGTTCGTGTCAACTTCAGCTTTTACCAACTTTACACTGCTTTAAAGAAAAAGACAAATAGTAAAAGTTTATAGTGTTGAAATGATTAGTCAAGTAGATTACAACTCTGTGGAGAGCATACTTCAGCCAAGGCCGAGCAGACCTGCACGTCAACAGTCGTGACCCACCCCTCCATTAAGTTTTGTGGAAATTGTGTAATTAGGTAAAATATCAAAAAGTGTCCTATCTACTAATGTTAAAGACAGTGGGAAAAAAATTCCTGGATCTGTCCTTTTATCCTGCTCTGCACCCAAATTTTAAAAGAGTTCTTTCCTGGCTCGTGATACATCCTTCTGTCTAGTTTTCACGCAGAAGTTTTCTGCATAACCCTGCTGACAAACAAACAAACAAACGAAACAATAAGCTGACACGGATGAAAACATAACCTCCTTGTCAGAGGTAATTAAGCAATTGTTTAAAGTTTAGTTAATCGTCAAAAAATCATATATCAGCCCAAAATACCACATCTTTATTGGTTTCAGCTTCTAAAGCGTTGACTTTTTCCTCTTTGTTACTTATGTTACTATAATCAAATTGAATTATTTGGGCATCTGAGTCAAACAAACCAACCAATTAGAAGACATCACATGTGAACTCTGGTAAATTGTGTGTTTTCCTGTATTTTTTGACATTTTGGAGACTAAACACTCAATTAGTTGAGAGACCAAGCATGAGTTTGTGTACAGTTTCATCAGTAATATTAACTGACAGTTCAGGGTGTAATGATGTAGAGAAAGAAAGAGAAGTGGTTGATAAAGTATGAATTAAGGTCATTTGTGCCAGCCCTTGGAGTCTGTACTTAAATACTGAGGTGGCATCGGAGTCGCTGACGATAACAAAAGCTTTATTTAATGGAGCTGAGGGAGTGCAGTGTAGGAGCTGGTAAGGCCAATAGGAGGCAAGGACACAGAGTTATTGATGCAGCTCTTGAACATTGAATGAGTGGAATTAAAACATCAATCATTAATACAAGGCTAACACACAGATCAGCAGAGAAAAAGAGAGTAATGGAGTATGGGAGCAAGAGGAGCTGGGATTGACATCTTAGAAAAGATGGTATATGTGTCTCATTGAGCACTGTGACAAAGTGCAGCGTGTGTCTTCTTATGTACTGGGGCATGAGCATGATAAAAGGAATATTCATGCATCTGCAGGCAAAGAGAATGTGTGATTCAACTGCCATAGGATCAAGCGAGAAATATTTCACAGGGGGATAAAAAAAATAAATAAAAAAAAGCAAGAACCCTAGCGCTATGCTCTGTCCTAACCTAATGCCATCCTGTTCTTAATCCGCCGCAGCCCAAAGCTCACTGCAGGAAATGACTGACAGTACTAAAAAGTGCATTGTTGCTCCAGGAGGCCCATCAGATGATATATTTATTAAGTAAATTCACCAAACTGCTCAGTCCGCAGCTTTTCTTTTGACATTTATGCCATCGTTATCCCCAGCAGGTGAACAACATCTAACTGCCGCGGTGGAAACAGACGATGAAGAGGGATGCTCCCTCTCCCTTCAGCTAATCTCTCCTTTTAAGCAGCAGGCGAGAGGAGAAAGAGGGTAGTCAAAGGTACAGAGAGAAAGGAGAGGAAGACTGAGTATGTGTTTGTGTGAGAGTATATATATGAGATAAATAGATTCTGTAGCTAAGTGTGGAGCCACAGTGCTAAGTGAGTGTGTAGATTTACAACCCCCCCCAGACACATACACTCAAACTAATACACACACTTGTGCCAAGTAGCCTTTCTTTTTCCTGCTGTGCAACATTCATCTGGGAGAATATGATTAGACAACCACCTGGATCCTTGATCTTTCTTTTTTTTCTCTTTCTCCCTCTCTCTGTGTATAAGTGTGTGTTTGTGAATGTGTGCGTGTGTGTACGCAAATAAATGTGACTGTTTGGCAGCTCCACATCCCTACAGAGGCCAACGTCAGTGAGCTAAAGGATGGATGTGTTGCCAGTCCCTTAAACCCTTATCGTAGATTCAGCAGCAGCACCCACAAAGCACCAGGAGACCCACCCCAGACGTGCACACACTCACACACCTACAAAACTGCTGACTGGGCAAAGTGCTTGTGGGGAGGAGCATCAAGCAACCACTGATAAGAAAGGGGAAGAGAGGGGGTGGCTGCGCATGGTGCACATCGAAGCGTCTGTAGACTCACGTAGATGCAAGACAAAGGAAGGTTGCAGCAGAAAAAGAGTGTGTGTTTGTGTGTGTGTGTGTGTGTGTGTGTGTGTGTGTGTGTGTGTGTGTGTGTGTGTGTGTGTGTGTGTGTGTGTGTGTGTGGGCCACCTGAGAGTCATCAAATGAGTAGAGGAGTGGAAAACATCAAAGGAGAGCAGGGAAGGGCGAGGAAAGAGATGGAGGGTAGCCGAGGCAGAATAATAAACTGTGTGTGTTACCTTTAGAGTCCGGAGGAAAGCTGAGCATTAGGAGGGTTGGGGTGGCAGGATGGGAGGTGATTGGTTGGGTGGTAGGAGTGGGAGGGACCATGGTAGTGAGTGACAAATTATCTACAGACAGACACAAAATGGGATAACACACATAGACACAAATCCAATTATCTACAACATGCAGTGACATTTCAAACAAGGCATTGCAGGGTTTTATAGCAAAGTTACTACAGCCTATAAAACAGAACACATGCTATGTCGTTGTTGAATAGTAATGGAGCTTCTTGATTGCTCTACCTCAGCATCCTGCTGGACAATCATTGGATGGTAGCCTCAAAAGACACCTCTTCTCTTCCAATTAGTGATGAGAAGAAGGAGAAGATGTAAAATACAAGAAGAGGAGGAAAGACTAATTTCAAACAAACGTCTCATCAATTGAGGTCAATGCCATTTCGATACCAGAGACAAATGTTACTAATTATTTTCCCAAATGGACTGTGTGTGAGAAATGGAATTGATCTCACACTGACAAGATATTAGGACAAGGACAGATGATATTCCCTGGCAGGCCTCTAGCCAGCTGAAGAAGACATTTACAATGGGAGAGACATGCTTTAAAGCAGCGGCTGAAGAGAATTACACCTGGCAGATTGACATTCATCTACGAGGCAACTGGAATATACAGCAACACATTCTCTATCACCGACACATTTTCTATGGTACAATGGAAGGGGTGACGGAGACATTGTCTGTGACAGATGCATTCCCTATGGAAGCATGCCATGCGGGGTCTGTCGCCAAACAATAGCTTGGATCTTGATGCATTCTCTGAATCAATGGCTGAGACACAATGGAAGGTATGGAGTTGGAAAGAGACAAGTTCACACTGCCGTTAAAGACAAAACCCCCCAAAAAAACAAGAACTAAGAGGGAGATGGAGTGTTTGGTATGAATGTGTGTTTATGCGTGTGCATCAGTACTTTAAGAGTGAATAACACACCACTTCATTAAACAATCGCTTTGAAACCGCAACGCATGAGATTGTCTAGTACTCGAAGTCTCAGGACACACAGACACACACGCACACACACTGCCCTTTCATCCCAGGAGTAATTTATCGGTGAGTATTCCTCTCCCATTCTCCCACTGGCCCTGAGATCATCAATCTCTTTTTGCACTCTTCTGATGTCAGCACTATACCTCCCCTGTTCTGTTTTTCTTTTTGTTTATGTTTTTTTTTGCTCGGGTCCAGCACGGTCCTCGCTCTGTAAAGAAATGTAAGTCATGCTTTAGTGGGAAAGAAAAAGAGATGAGCCGAGTTTTTTTGTGAAGTAAAGTGGAAAAAAAAGTCTGGACAAGATGGAGTGAAAATGGGGCTTATGTGTGTCTGTTGCTCTTGTGTGAATACGTGTTGCATGTGTGTGTGTGGTTGTCACCTGAGCCTGAGAATGAATGGCTGGGGTCGCTGCTCGAATTAACTGGACGCTGATGAATAGCTCTTGAAATGACCTAAAAATAGGATCACTACTTACAACTTTTTCTTATCTCTTTCTTATCTTCTGATAAAAATCTCTCACTTCTCTTTCCTTGTTCATCTCCAACCAAACTCTTCCCTTTGTTTGTAGACCGCCTCCCTCTTTCACTTTCCTTAATTCAGCTGCATCACTGGTTTTATTCTTCAGTGACTATGTTCCCTCACAGCCTCTCTTCAACTTAATTAAAGAGAATGCCACACAGCTGTCATCCTTTTTTCGCCCCCATATCATACTGTTATTCATTAACACTATGTGTTTGCAAATCAGGCACGCAGCCTCTGTTATTTCCAGGGATGGATGCAGTGGCACTTGTAATAAAGACATTTCTCTTCCTCTCACTTAAGTGTGCCTGAGGATACTGTGCTGCCATTATTTATGAGCCCTGTTTTTCTTTCATGCACAGTGTTCCTTATTATAAGGG
This sequence comes from Chaunax sp. Z400, assembly GCA_037577475.1. Lineage (NCBI taxonomy): Eukaryota > Metazoa > Chordata > Actinopteri > Lophiiformes > Chaunacidae > Chaunax > Chaunax sp. Z400. Next base: position 23,507,583 of record CM075190.1, read on the forward strand.
CTTTGTCCGGAGGAGTGTTGGCTCCAGCTGTCAGTCAAAGCACTGAATGTTGGTTATTGGTCAAAGGTCCACTGCTAAGGCCATAAAGGCTGACACTGATTGGCTACGGACTCATTCAAAATGTGCTAAGACATCAATATGGTAATTGCATGATAGGAAACCAGTATAATTGTTTTCCCAAACAAAATCCACTCTGCCATCGCCTCAAAATTTGCCACCTTCCGTTCTCATTCTATTTTCAAAAGTCTCACTTAAATATAGGTCTCTGTTTTTCTTTCCAATTATCCTGACGGCTCATTACAACAGGAGAGAAGACACAGACAAATCCCTGGTCACCTTATATCCCCCACAATGTACCTGTCTTTTCATCTTTCCACCACTCTCCTGTGCTTTCCTTTAATCTTTCTGTAAAACCAGTAGTCTCTGCTCACTTCCTGCTATGCTTGCACTCAACCCCCCCCCACATATATGTGTGTGTTACATATATGCAAACTATTCTTCTCTTCCTATCTGTACATCACCCTCACCCTTTCTATTCTCTCTCCATCTCCGACACTCTCTCGAAGCAATTCAGTTCTAATGGGTTTTATTGGCTTTGCAATTCATCTGAGTGCAGCAGCTCACTTCAATTACATAAGGGAGCCCTCTGGGCTTTCACAAGACAATCTGCAACATTCTCCTCCCCGTCACATGCACACACATTCACATGCACCTTTGCATATACACATACATAAAAAAGAAAATCAAATTTAGCCTTAATAATAGTGGCACAGAGATGAAACCACCAAAAGAGGCTGCATAGTTTCAACATTCTGCGGTGACTGTGTGTGTTTGTGTGTGACATGTATGGAAGTGTGCGTGCTGTGTGATTCATATATGTCACAATTATATTATTGGTGACTTTCAGGAAGTTGGAGAAAGTTCATTTCATTGTATTATGCACTCTAAAGAGAAATATGTCACTCTCTTTCTCTGAATCATAAACACATCAAAGTGCATACAAACTCATTCACACACAGTGTGTGACCAGTGTGACCAGTCGAATGATTCAAATGTTTTTGCAGCAACCCAGGCTCTCTCTAGAGTTTCCTCTTGCTCTCTGATCTCCTTCGCTAGCATTAAAGCTCATCTCCCTTCACAAAACACTTGAGACAAATTGACAGCCCCGTTTGCCTGAGTTTGTTCCCACTGCACAGATGGCAGATAACTGTCCCAGAGGCAAGGCTGACATGAAATGAGAAGGAGAGGGGGAGAGAGAGGTAGTTGTTCTGCACCTGCAATAAAATGGTTTCTTTTCTGCTGACTCATCCTTTAAAACATACATCCTCTAGAATTCCCTCCTTGCTCCCCTTCATCCCCCACTGTAGCCCGGGATTCCCTCTGGGAAGGCTGGGAGTCAAGTATAATGTCATTCCGTTTATCCGACAGGCTGTGGGACTGAATGTTAACCTTCGTCTGACCTCCATCTCCCATCTTCTCTCCCTTCTCATACTTCCTGACCCTCACTCCTGTCCTTCCTCTTTTCATCCATCCCTTCCCATCATCACTCAATTACACTCACCTCTAGCTGTGCCATATTCTCAAGCCTTCTTTGAGTAAAGACAGTGAACTGCAGCTGAACCAAGAACAAGGGACAAACTGGTGCAAGGTGAAAAACAGTTGAGAGGGGTGTGGGAGGAGTGAAGAGAGGAAGCGGACGGGTGATGTAAAAGAGGTGAGAACAGCGGGAGGAGTAAATGAAAGGAAGGATTTCGAGGAAAGAAACAGGAGAGCCAATGGAGGAGACGGAAAGTCAGAAGAGAGGAGAGGGAGAAGTGGAGACCTTGAAATAGTTCTGACTGAAACAAAAAATGAACTCAGACAGTACAGAAGTATGTAAGTGAGTAAATAGGTAAGTAAATAAGTAAGTTAATAAGTAAATATATATACCAGCACACTGTAGATAAATGTTATGGGTCAAATTAAAATATTTCAGGTGAAATTCAAACTAAATCATCAGATTGTTGAGCTTACTATATAAAATCATCCACAGTGGTTTACTTACATTTAGAGAGACATACAGCAAACCCAATACTTATAGATACGTAGAATTTAAAAAGAAACACATCACTGGAAACATTATTGCCTAAATGAAGTGAGTTCATTTGACATTTATTGAGAAAGAATTAACAGCACGTTAGCAAGATTATGACTTGTGACATCATGAAAAACCAAGTCACTTTGTGTTGTCTCAGATAAAGATGATGGTTGAATCACCAACTCTGAGCTCAGTGAGATAAGGTTTGAAACAGCCTGCCCAGTGGGTGAGAGCACATTTTTTGAAGCCCAGCAAACCACCGCTGATGTGGGGCTACAGCATGAGGATTTATGAAGCTGATTGCTGGAAATCCATGGCGCAGAGCAGAGGAGCTGAAGCGCAGCTCACATTGGCTATGTGGATTTCTTTTATGGATTTCCTATGAGGCAAGAGTCCTAACTTTAAATTTACCATTTTTACACAATAAGAGAAGATTCGATATACAAAGCTATAAAAAAAAGTAATGACCAGCAAAGAGAAAGCATGAAATAAAGAAGACGAAAGATGAATTACAGGAAAGAAGAAATGGCACGGATAAACAAATGAAGAAGAAAAGAAAAAAACGTTGAGGGAGGATGCTGAGGAGGAGGAGGAGGGAGAAAAAACAGAACATTTTTTCTACCGAGGTGGCAACGCACATTAAAGCTCAACAGTGAGAGACAGAGAGAGAGAGACATAGACAAAGAGCGAGAGAGAGGGTGTGTGTGTGTGTGTGTGGGGGGGGGGGGATGTCACCTTTCATCTTGCCACTGTTGCCACCCTCGATGCCTGTGGTAAGATGCCATTATGTGTGCTGTTTGATGCTAGACATGCTTGTACAAAAGTCCCCATGTTGTTAATTGTGAGTGTGTGTGCGTGTGACAGAAGAAGTGTTAGTGTGATGGATAGATGAGGGGGCGCTAACTAAAGCAGCCTAAAAATGTTACATAAGAGACCATGATTCTATGCCCTCCATCCGTTCCTCTGCTTCTGATCTCTGCATCACATACTGAAGGGTGCAATGACAGGAGCAGCCAGCACCGGGGGGAGGAGGGTGGAAGCTCAAGAGGGCGAATCTGCTGAGTGACAGTCGGACTACCACAAAGGTATTGATGTGAAGCTATAGAAGCCTCTAATGACGAGCCAACTTAGCAATTTAGCTTTGCTGCTGTCCAATTAAAATCTCACAAATCTAATTTGGTCCTTTTGGCTGCAGGTTTGCTCAGTTGTTTCATTGCACAGCATTAACACGCATCAAACCCTTGTTTTCAAACGGGCTGCAAACTCAGAGAGAAAGTTTGACGATTTGTCATCTTGTTTGAAAAATAACATCACGGTGAAAACGATCTTCATGTGATGTTGCGAGCTCCAACGTCATCCGCTCTGATCCATTGTGTGCAGTTTATCTGGGTCAATCTTCATTAAGAATTTAGCGACCACCGGTGAATCTAGGTGCAGAAAACCTGTGAACAAAAGGCCCTTACCCACATTTCCTTGCTTCTCTGATACATCTGCTGAAATATGCAAAGGTGATTTGCCTGAATTTCAAATGAAAACAAATGTTCTTCTGTTCTGTTTTGGTAAATTCTACCTCGTAAAATTCTCATTTTCAACACTCAGCATTGCGTGAATTCTCTGCATTGTGTGTTAACTTCTGTTGCCTCTACCTGCCAGCTTGTATTGTGAAATTCATTTAGTTGTCACAGCATCTTGACTATCTGTTTATTGCGCTTGAGGACGCAAGTTACTCCGAATCCCTTAAGGAAACAATTGGGTCAGAGGGGACACGATAAATTGGTTCTTTACAAGATATAGCCTGAATAATTATGTTGGTGGCTTGTATCTGAACACGGGAGCCTATGTCTTGTTGTGGAATCAATATTTCTGTTGAATCAATTGCAGAGGAGGTTCAGCAGAGGTTTCCCGCTTGGTGTTGAACCAGGAAAACAAATAAAGCAGACAGATAGATGAGATGAGCATTACAATGTAATGCTCTATTGCCCAGTTCCAGAGTAGCCAGACTCCAAATAAACTAGGAAGATAAAAGGATCGATACATTTTTAAAGAGTTCCCAAAAAATCAGCATGACACAAGAGCAATAAATGTAACCAACAAAATATCTGTTGAACATAAAAGTAATCAGAACAGATCAAAATTGCACATAATCCAGACTGGAAATGAAAAGAATAGATAAAAGTAATGAATGACAAACTTTTTTAGCCACGGTTACTCACCATACACCAATAGGGTGTAGTGATCGGCAGCACGTCCGTAGTTGTTTTGGGCCTGACACAAGTATGTCCCATTGTGTGATTGGCTGAGACGGGAAATCTGAAAGGTGGGGCCAGAGATCTCTGCCCTCTCAGGTAAAGTGTCATTAATCTTGGACCACTGAATGTTCCTGGGCCTGAGGGAAAGGAGACGGAGAGAGATGTATTGTTTGATACTGCTGGAGTGACATGTAAATATATTGATTAGCTTGGAAATAATTAACTTTTTTGATAGGCTAAATGATTAATTGTTGTTGACAAACATTTGTTCATTCCAGATTCTCAAATGTGAGGATTTACTGATTTTCTCTGTTTCATATCAAGGTAAACAGAATATCTTTAGGTTTTGTCACCATGGGTTAGAGGAAACATCATAAGAATGAATGAAAATTGAAATATCCAAACCTAACACTACAACAAATCCCCCAACAGCATAATGTTCAACCTCTACTCTACGCTGTATTTATATATCCTTTATTAAACCAGGTGAAATCCTCATTGAGATTAAAATCTTTACCAGGAGTGACCTGGCCAGGAGAGCAGCATTAAAACAATTTGTTACAACAATAAGTAGACATTACATCTTTCAAACACTAGAAATGAATAAATACCATATAAATAAATAAATAAATAAATAAATAAAAAAACAAAATCAAGGACAAATTAGTAAAAAAGTTTAATTATAATTCCAGTGCAATTTTAAAAGCAATCACATTGACCAAGAGCAATATTTTCTCGATCCTTTAAAATGGACTAAGTTCTAAAGTTCTAAATACAGATAGATTCTAAATTTGCACATTCAATTATTTCTGCTGGTTTTTCTATCTGCTCCACAGCCACCATTGTGGGGCAGCAATGTAATACTTTGTGATGTGTTTTATTTTTTCAAATTATACAAATAGTCGTTTACAAATTCATTAATCTCACTACAGTTAAGAATCCCACTAATACGTCATTACTTTGTCATATCAGCAGTTTGATATCCGATTACTCTCTGTGTTCAATGTAGAGATTGATTCAGGATTTTTAAGAGGTGCAGTGGGTCTATCAATACCTTCAACGTTGTCCTAAGTACACGTGCTGCACCTGGTTGTGTTCACAATTGGTGGGAGTGTGAATCCCTGTGAGTAGAGGAGTGTGAGTGTACAGTCATTGGTCTACACTGGTTGCTGATGGTCAGTAAATGCCATTACAAATGTAACAGGTCTTCTACCTGTTAAACCATAATGTCTAATAATCTGTTTCTACCCCTGTTACATGCAGGACTTGGGTACATTGACTACAAAGTTGGATGACGTGACCGTTCCAAAAACATCTTCAATGCCACCTGGTGGCTGACTTCAATACAGATCATAAATTCTGCCCCCTCCAGGTTGGTAGATGGGACATGGGCCAAAATAAAAGGTTTATTTTTAATTAATTATTTGACTGACAGCTAAGCTCATCTTTTGATTGAGTCAGGTGGTCGTATGGACGAGACCTTGCTACCACAGTTGCACTGCCCAATCATTACTGTGCAATCTGTGCACCAGTGAAAAATGGCAGCTATTGAATCCACATTATTTTGGCCTCATTTTTGTACAGTGTGAAGAGGTAGAAAATATGACATCAACTGTTACAGTCAATGAATGGGAAGTGGTTTTCAGTTGTTTGAAATCACCTTTGACAGCGCTGGACTGAGTAATAAAAGTGATGTAACTCATTACTTTTGATGTTGAGCAATTAGCAAAGTGATGAAATTATTTTTCAATCTATTAATAAGTAATTAATAATTAGTAATTAACTCACCCAACTGATGGCACACAGCAACTACCTCTCCAACTAATACTGCTGGTAGACTACCCGTCGTTAATGATTTTAGTAAATTAAAACTGAAGTGCTAAAGGGTATTAAAAATGAGAAAGTGAAAAGAGACAGGGGATCAAAGCGCAGGGAAGGAGGAAAGCTATAAAAAGGGAGGTGAAGAAGGAGGGTAAAAGAAACCCACAGGGAGAAGATGACATGAGAAGAAAGTATAAAAGGGGATTGGAGAAATGAGCCAATGGCAACAGAGGGCTGCATCCTGACAAATAACGAGAAGATGGATGGTCAGAGGGTGACGATCGTGTGAAAAGGTTGGCAGGAGGGAAAGGAGGCCAGATGAGAGAGAAATAGGGTGTCAGATGTGCACAGTGGAAAAAAAGTATGAGGAAAGACAGGGAAGGAAAAAGTGTTTCTATATGTAGGGGGAGAGATGGTGTGGAGGGAGATGAAAGGAAGGAGCAGGCAGGAAAAATGAATTGGTCATGAAAGATGGGCAGGCAGAGCGGACAGGAGGTGCGGGGATTACAGAGACATCTTGGCGAAAAAAAATATGTGTGTGTTTTTGGCTGAGTTTCATGGCTCATGCCACCCTGGCCAGATTACTATCATGACTCATCTGGGTTCTAATCCCTCAGGACGTCTAATTAAACCTCTTTCTTGCTTAGTCACACAAACTCTACACTTATCCTACACACACTAAATATAGTCTCCTCTCTCTCTAACAGACACACACACTTACTTACACTCCCACACAGTAATTTCTTCAAAAAGTAACAAGAAGTTAAGTAAAATGACAAGAAATCATCTCTCAAACAATGGGTGTGCCCCTCTGCCAAATGGAAGTGGAATATAATTGGTCATTAATGCTTAAAGGGAAGTGAGCAGGGCCAGGGAGAAGGAAGGAGGGCAACAGGGGGACTGTAATGAGGGTCAGAGTCCAGATTGGGCTGCTGTCCCGCATCTCTGTGTCATATAAACACACACACACACACACACACACACACACACACACACACACACACACACACACACACACACACACACACACACACACACACACACACACACACACACACACACACACACACACACACACCTACATACACACACACACCATCCTCGATCCGCCGTTACAAAGCTTTAGTGGGGCTGTAGCCAATATGCTTCTCAGCCAGTCCTCTCTGTGGGATTTTACTTAAGTGATCACACACACACACACACACACACACACACACACACACACACACACACACACACACACACACACACACACACACACACACACACACGCACACGCACACGCACACTCTGGCGACATGCAGCTTTAGTGGGGAGCTTTCGTGGATTTGATACCCACAGACAGACGAACCAGCTAGGGGTGGGTTTTAAGAGCTTAGGATCCGATACCCGTCTGGTAAGGGCAAAGGGTTGTGAACACACTGGAAAAAGGCTTTGTTTCTAAGATGGCTCTTAAATGTGTTGATTGATTTGATTTGATCTGATTGGGTTTAGTAGCTCTACTCACACACATATTCAAATATTTATAGTATACTTTTATACTCTTCCCATGATCTCTCTGTCTCCATCTGAAGATGTTTTTCTCTTAGTCCAAGTAATATATTATTTATAAGGTGGGTTTTATCTGTTCATTGAATGTTACATATCACATATTGTGTACATCTCTTCTGGTTTTGATAAAACTTAGATGCACTATTCATCTTTGGCACTATTATGTCATGACTGTATTTACTTGTGATGTATTTAACACCACTGATTTAACTTTAGTTCAACGGATGATGCATTTGGCACAAAGAGAGCCTGCATGATCAGGGGAGGACAGCATGTGGAGATATTCAGTTAGAGTTGATGCAAATTTGCTCTTTCTAGGGGCAATTCGAAAAAAAGAACCAAGAGATCTTGCAGTAATTATAGAGAATATATTGATGACATTGGAGATAATGCTTGGTAATTATCTGAAATTTCCAAGCAAGAACTATAGAATTATGTAGAATAGTAAATATAGAAAGAAGACAACCTAGTGTTACCATTTCAACAACACATAGATCTCTTAAAGATGCCTATTTAAGACATTTAGGGGAGACACTTAGGGACACTTATCTATTTACTTTGACTGTGTAATGAGGGATGATAAAGCACACAGTGGCGTCCTGATTCACAAATTTGGTAGATGTTCAGGAAAATACTTTTTTTTGCTGCAGTGGGTAAAAAGCTTCACCGGAGAAGATACATTTAGCTCTGGGACATTTTTATAAGAGATATTATGAAGGAGGATATTTGTTTTTGTGAGGGTGGATGGCAATTACTGCTATCCATCTTGCAACAGTAGATATAGTAAAGCTATCTGTACCACAGATCATCAACGTGATTAATTTCTATAGCCCATAAATCAAACTTTCGGTGTGTGCTCGTCTGTGTGCTTTGACTCTAAATTAAAAATTGTTCAAAACTGACCCCAATGCTGCAGTGTCTTTACTTTTTCTTTAAATTGCTCTTAGAATATCCAGAGAAGCATTACAGATAGATATCAAACTCATCAGTTTTAATTCCACACTGCACCCTATATACACACAGCAGTAAGACTTTTAGCTCTGACCTTTGCAATCATTTCACGTTGCTGAATTCAAGCTCATTCTACTCTTACACTTAGTAAATGTGCTCTGGGTGAACACATCTAAAGCCAGCCACAGTTTGACCCTGCAAACACAGTCTATCATCAGAATGAAAGTAGAGCCCTGTAGGCTTGTAGCTGTTACCTACAGCTACCAGCTACCTGTCACATACTAACATTTTATAGCATTTTTGTTTTATAAGGGGGTTGTCATTGAACTTGGCAACCTCCTGCATGTTGTTGTCAATCAAACTCTTTCTGTGTAAGCCGATTTGTCGAGACTCCTAGCAGCTTTTCTTTGTTTGTGTTTGTGACAAACCTTTTGCAGTTTCTGATTATTGTCAGGAATTCATTAAAGAATGAGGGGGGGAAAAAATGCATCAACACACTGCAATGACAATCCCCAAAATGCATCATAAACTGCTTTCACAGAGACTTACAGAGGGTTTCCAGTGACGGAGCAGGTGAGGCTGAGTGAGTCACCCTCTCGCAAAATGCCAGAAGGGGGAACGATTCTCACTGTGGGTGCAACTGCGGGGAGAGAGAAAAAGAGAATGGGGTAGATAAATGAGTATGCATTTTGAGAGAGAAAACAAGAAAGGAACACCGGAAAACAAAATGGATCAAATTGATCAAAATTGAGCAACAAATGAGGAAGAAACTCAGGAATGAAAGAGAGCACTTGAATAGAAAAGGGGAACAAGGAAAAAAAGAAGAAAGTGGCAGGAAGAGGGGTCTTTAACATCTGTTTCCTAGGCAACCAGCAGACAATCCTATCGTTGAGACACCTGTTATCATAAGCAGCCCACCGCTTCAGCAACTGCTTGTACTGCACTAACAGAGTGATGGGAAGTCAAATCCACACTGACAGTCAGTCATTATTACCAGTTGTCAGCACACAGACCGACAAAATTATTGAATATTAATCACTTTGGCCTATCAGCAAAGATTAGTATACATGTGGCAAATTAATAATGCCTAAAGTTTTATGCAGAAGTACTTGCTGAATATGAATAATATCATATCAATTTGTGCCTGTGGAATACCTCCGAAACTTCCAGAATTAATGATACTGTGGGATAGGAACCATCAGGAATACTAATTTAAAGAGCAAACAAATAGAATAAATGATCAGGTGTTTTTCTAAGCTTGGTAACAGAGGCGCTGCACCCCAATACTCTCTTACCAAAATGCAGATTTAGCCTTAAATGCCACTATTAACCCTTCTGTGTGTTCTGGTCAAATGTGACCAATTTAAAAGTTTTCTCCGTGAAAAATTTAGTGAATTTCATCTGTTTGTCATAGGTTTCTATGATGACTTTGTTCACACTTGGCATCTGGTGTTTTATTGAACTTGGGTACACCCTTAATGTTCCCGGTCAAAAATGACCGGTCATTAGAAATGCCCCTTTTGGGCTTCCATGGCAACCCTGACGAAAACCTGTCCCCAACAGAATTTTTACCCTATGGGAACCACACCTCTTGGCAGTTGTCAAAAACAGTGATATCTACAACTTTCTCACAGCTCTGTTATATAAAGCCTTTTTGAGGCCTTGCTCACAGTTCATTCTGTGGCAGCACGATGGTCTACAGGCCATAAAAAGCAAATGGAAGTTCAAGACTTGTAATGTTCACAGGAACTTGAGTTGATAAAAAGATGCAATACAACATTAGGTGATAATATATGTATTATTATGGATTTATAATCAGCTAGAATAGAGCGGCCATTTTTGACTGGGAACATCAAACTAATAAACAGGAAACAAACACAACAGGAGGGTTAAACAACATGTAGTCTTCCTTAAAAGATCTTTTTTTTCTGTAGAAATATCAAAGTAATGCCAGTAAACAACTTGTCTGTTCTTTAAAAACGGTATAATTACTCCAAAAATATCAAACTTGTGGCACACAGACCATCAGGCCATCAACAGCTTTGATATAACTTGGCAGGGGGATGCAGCTGCTTCTCCGGCTAGTGATGTCGGTATTTGCTGTCGTTACGGTCCTATGACCCTTTTAGAAATAGAGGTGAATTATTCCACGAGCCTATCAACAACACTGACAGGAGCTGTTAGCTTTGGATTACTTTATGGTCCTACTACCACTACGGCGCCGCCTGCAACAGCCGCCCAGGAGAGGAGACAAGGAGGGAGTGGGGCATGCTGTCTGGAGCCCTGTTAGGCTACAGCATAACCCTAGCTAACTGGCACTACCGTAGACAAAATCTGCTCTCTGGGCAACAAACTAAATATCTTACTAAATATATTAAATATCTGCAGCGGTGGGCTGTGTTTTTACATTAATAATAAAACGTGTGTGATGGGTCAAAACTCAAAGTTCCACCAACAAGAGAGTTTTGAAACTTATATACAGGATCAGCTGACTTAAGATCCCGGCGTTCTTGTGATCTCACGTAAACAGCAAGATCTTAGGAAAATGTGATCTGCAGACATCCACTGAAGTACACTTGAAGGACAGTTGTAAATTATTACAGACCCTGGGATGTTGTGCTGCTCACTATTTAAATTTGTTACCTTTCAGCAAGAATATAAGAAACAATCATTTCCCACGTCAGGTAGACTCAGATTGCTCCATTTTCACCTCAAATTTTCAAAAGCTCCGCAATGAAGGAGGGGAAGGGAATAACACCCCCCCACTCAGACTTACCCACAAAAGGATATACTGTACGGCTGTCTGGCATTTTCAAGATTAATCCCACTACACCATCTACAGATTTTTTTTTTCTAAACTGAGAATTAAGCTTGTAATAAAAACATTCTTCTATCTGAGCTTGTTGCCCTGAGTGAATATTAAACTTAAGCCAATTATAAATTAAAATCTCTTGCAGTATTTCTTCTATTTTCTTTTGCCTGCTTCAAAAGAACATAATATGCAGAGATTTCAGAGCACATTAACTTCAGCAAATAGGCCAGGAGAGCTACATCGGTCCCGGAGCAGGACTGAGATCATTGCACATACTAATGTGACCCAGGATTTCTCAGTCGATGCTGGTTAACTCTGATTAGCAGGACTCTAACCTGTGCACAGGGCTGTTTCTGCCAGCTCCCTGCATGAAAAAGATTTGTTTGCATTAGGTTTAATTAGACCAGGTCTCATACAGAGCAACTCTCACTCTGTTAAAACCTTGGACTGAGCTTCATTGAGATAAAATGAGATATCTACCATTTGATGTATGAGGCTGCCACCCTGACATAATTATGCCTGGCATTAAAGTAGAACTCTGCTCTAATGAATAGAATTGAAGCAGCAACTTAACTGACAGCAATTCAGATGGAATAATGTCCGTTTTTGAAATAGTTGTTGATGAACAGTATGTTTCTTCATTTGTTTCCAAGAGAATAGAAAATTCTTTGATATAACACACAGACAGGCTGAAGGAGGGACTTACAATACACATCCAGGCGGTAGTGTCGAATCCTCTTCTGCCCACCCAGTGCCGGGTGTAATGCCTCACAACTCAGAGCTGCCCCATTATCTTTCCTTTCTACTGGGATCCGGATGGTGCTAGAGCCGCTGAATGTCTTCCCATTGTCCTGCTGGGATACCACACCTGGAGAGAGAAGCAGGGGATGAAATGATGAAGGGAAAGTGGACAGGTGGGGTGGCCGAGAAACAAGTTAACAAGCAAAGCATGCCCGCAGTTCCTTTTTACCTGCTGAGACATCACATGTACGGTGGGAGAGGGAAAGAGACAGGAAAGACAAGGAGAAGGCACAGGTGGATAGAAGAAGAGAACATACTGAATGGGAGAAGCTGAAATAAGCTAGTGAGTGATGAGTGAGCTTTTTACAGCAGCAATATGGTATGTATGTACCTGTAGAGGGGAGGATGACATGATGGTGTAGCGCAGAGTAAGAGAGAGAAAAGAGGAAGCAATTTGCATTTTATGGCAATTATGAGCAGATTGGTTTGTGTGCACATGGTTAATCAACTGAGTATTTTGCTGTGTGCAGGAGGGAAAGAAAGAGAGAGAGAGAGAGAGCAATGAGGGAGAGAGAAAGATAAAAGAGAGTATATGAATAATCCAATTGAGATTTTTAAATGACACAGGGAGTGCGAGAAGAAAAGCAAAGGAGAGAGGGAAGGTGGTAGGAGAGCTGCAGCGAGACATGAAGACCAGACATGAAAGTGGATGATCCGAGTGCCCAGCCAGATGCAAGATGGAAGAAAGGATGGAAGTTAGATGAACAGCAGAGTGACACGATCACGTATTGGGAGTTTGTGGTTGTTGAGGCAGTACACAACAAAATCACTTATATTGCAAAGAGTTTTCAATTATTGTCGGCGAGCAAATGAAAGCAGGCCCAATCAAAGTGTGAGAGAGAGAACTGTGCAGATGAATAGGAATAAGGGAGTCGCAGGAAGATAATGCATTAATTAAAGCGTGCTTTCCCATATCTGTTGGGATCTGCCTTTAACCTTCAGTGACACAGTTCATTTAACTCCGGGCCAAAAGAGAAGGGAAGTGAAGACAGGAGAGGAATGAAGAGGAGAGGGAGGAATAGAGGACAAGAGACAGCACGGCAAAGGAAGACAGAGGGTAGGAAACAGGAGGAATGGAGAGGCAAACAGGAAAAGGGGAAGAAAGAAGGGGTGAGAGGAGAGGAGAGAGGAAAAGAGAAGAGCTGAGACAAGTAAGAACTTAAGTGCGGCCTTCTTAAAACCATTTGCAACCCGTATCCAAGGCGAGGAGCATCATGTCTTTGTTACCAGTGAAGTCTTAAGAAAAAAGAAACAGAGATTAGATGAAAAGAAAGAGAAGCAGTGAAGGACAGGAAGGGTAGGGACGATGACCGGCGTGTCCTGACTGGATGAAAGAGTTGTTAAGAGTCGGACAAAAATAGAGAGTTAAAGAGATGATGGCTGCCATGAAGTTTGAAAGGGCAAAGCATCGCTCAATACATGTCCTGAAAACTGTTGACTCCAGATTATCTCACATTATTTCATCTTGCCTGTGTGAGTTATCTGAAGGCACCAAGTATGAATTCATGAATAACAATAATGTAATGAATCTGACAGTGATTTGTACTTTCAAACAATGTTGTCTGAATGACAATAATAGCCATGATCCTTAGTGCAAAACACTGAATAACTTGGTCTCCAAGAATTTTTTGATTTGTGTTCAGTCATCTGAACAAGGAATTCAAATCAAAATCATGCTTTATAGACAAATGCTAATTTAACAGTGGAGTGCAAATGAATCATTTCTCGGGGGATAAAGCAACTGAAACCAAGGGAAAATATAGGTCTAAGATGTATTATTGAGTGAAGTGTCCCTTAAAATGATAGAATCCGAGGGAAACATTGTAAAATAATGGTAAAAATTGATGGATGACTCATAGATTTACCAGAGGGAAAGAAGTAGGGAGATTTATATGATACTAAATTAAAAGGTGTGTCTTGGTGAGAGTTTGACAGACAGGTAGAGCGAATAAAGCAGAAAATCTGGGATGTATGCAGCATCTGGGCTTTCATGTAAGGGTGTACTTGTGAAATTACGTGCAAGAGAAAGGAGAAAGAGAGGGAGAGAAAGAGAGGGAGAAAGAGAGATGTGTTTGCTTTGACAGGGAAATAATTTGGTAGTGCATGTTAAACAAAAAAGCACAGAATTCTTTCTCATACTTATTGTTGCTGTCTGTCTTCTATAATTTTTCTATGCACGTTTGACTCTTCTAGAAGGAACGATAAAAGAACAGCTCTTACTGTTTACATCTCACAAAGTGCGTTTGATCATTTGAAACTAGATTTACTATAAATATTGCAAAGAACACAAGAAGCAGGAGAAGAAAGGAGAGACTGTGGCAGTCCTGATGAAAAAACTTTCATTTTCTCCATCCATCCATCCATCCATCCATCCTAACCTGCTCCCATCAACTGATCCATCTGCCATTCTCCATGTCAATCACCCATCAATTCATCCTTTATTTAATTCAGCACTCACTCAATAGCTGGGTTTACATGGACACTTTTCTTCCTTCTGATTGAAATCATTCCGATTGAAGGTTTCGTTTCAACTGTTTACATGAGTTGTGATCTAATACGATCTGGTGTTCCCATGCGCCACCGCATTTAATCGTAACAGCCGTGTGACATGCGCAGAAGTGACGGAAGTGGCGTATATTTTGAGCGCTTTACCAGAAGATGGATGTCAATCGTGTGATTGGTACAATTTTTGTGCTGTTATTGTGATGCTTTTAATGAAGCTGCAGCATGATAATAATGCAGGCTTACTCATACTTGGAGGCAATGAGAGAGAGAGAGACGGCGAGCATGTGGGGAGTTTTACTTGTATTGATTGATTTGATTGTATGGAGGAACACTGAGTAAGAGAGAGCACACAATGGTTCAAGAAGTTCTTGTTTGAACTCTCAATCCTTCAATAACATGATGTTCTAACCACATAAATGAAGATATGATTAGATATGTTGTTGTACCCTTCTGTGGACGATATGCAGACCAGTCATGGAGCCAGAGTGATATGTAAGCCATGAGTGTGTATTGCAGACCAAAGAGACCGTGACGTGTGTATTGACGTGTGTATTGATGGGTATAAAACTGCAGCAGAGTGGCTATTGTGTAGATCATGTCATGTGCCATGTTTGGAAGATGATGTTGAACTGACAGTAAATGATCCAGTCGACTGCAAGCCAAAGTCTCCTCGTCTTTCTTTGACATTCTGCCACAACAAGCACAAGAAAGCCTTATCCATACCTGACAATGCTGAGCTTACGCAGACAGAACTCTACCAGTAGATATTCCGTTCCAACGTTTACATGGTACGGCTGTTCTTCCAATTGGTTTAAGAAAAGCTCTGTACTGCCCCTCTTGGCATTTTTATTCTGAATGAGGTGTTTATATGGAGCATTTTCATTCTGACTGAGCATTTAAACAGATTTTAATCGGAATAAACCCAGCTATTGATAACATCCCATTCCATTTACCTGCCCAATATTCCCCATTAGTTCCTTCATTTGTGTCCAATACTCATCTGGCCATCAGTCTATATATTTACAGTATGAACCATGTCCAGGTACCTGGTATCTCCCGGCCGTTACGAATCCAGCGCAGGGTAGCGGCCGGTTTGCTGCGCGCCGACACACAGCTGAGCTCCACCTCGCCACCCTCCACGGCCTCTTGCTTCACCTCCACCGTGGGCGTCTCTGGGGGTACCAAAACCGACAGTGTGGCCACCTGGTGGTGCGTGGCATCCGTGTAGAGCTGGCAGAAGTAGCCGCCCTCATCCCACACGCTGACATTGGTCAAAGTGATGCGCACCAGTCGTTGCGTGAAGAGAACCATTTGGAAACGGTCGTCCTTCAGGGCTGGTGTTTGACAGAAATGATGGAGAGAGTAGAAGCGGGATGGAGGTGGTGAGGAAGTGAGAAAGAATGGGAAGTTGTTGTTCAGGTGGAGGGGAGTGGAGAGAGGTGGGAGGGAAAAGATGGGGAGTACGTGAATGGAAGAGTGGCAAGGACAAGGAGAGGGCAGGTGAGTGCTTCAGTCAGTGTTAGGAAAATAAGCTGTTTATCACTTCATCTGTCTGTGAAGTGTAAATCAATGTGAATAAATACTAAACACTGTTCTTAGTACTAAATGCACACACACACACACACCTATCTAGACAATGAGACTGAAATGACATTTCACTTCATTATTTAGTCAGACATTGTTTTCATATTATCCATTTTGTTTCGATAAGGCCGGTATTTTGCGCCAACCAATCAGCAGTAAATGATGCATCCACCGCACTGAAATGATTTTCAGTCACCATGGAAAGCAAGGGAACAGCACTAGTGATGATCATTGTGCGTTTACGGACCAAGGAACCAAAACTCCATTTCATATGTACTGTATATGGTTTAATTTTACATTTTGAACGTGTGTTTGATGAACTCAACATTCAGTCATCTTAGAACCATATTGTCACATTACTTTACTGTCAGTACTCCTGTCAGTGAGTGCATCAGCTCTGGTAAAGAGAATTTCTGAGAATTTCCCCACTGTGGGACTAATAAAGGAATATCTTATCAGTCTGTCATTATAATGTAATTGCAATGGAAATGATGGAATGAGATTGTTCATATTTTAACCTCTTGAGACCTTGGTGTCCTCATATGAAGGCGTTGCATGCATACAAAATCAAGCTCAAGTTGTAGGAGTATGTAATAAAATGTACATTTATTAAATTACATACTTGGCCTGCACAATGGCATAGTGTGTTGTGCTGTTGCCTCACAACAAGAAGGTCTTGGGTTCAAATCCACCAGAGGACCTTGGACTTTTCTGTGTGGAGTTTGCATGTTCTCACCGTGTCTGCGTGGGTTCCCTCCGGGTTCTCCGGCTTCCTCCCACCAGCAAAAACATGCAATATAGGTGAATTTGTGACTCTAAACTGACCGTAGGTTTGAATGTGAGTGCGTATAGTTGTTTCTTTCTATATCACCCCGTGATGAACTGGTGAATTGTCCAGGATGTACCCCGCCTCCAGCCCAAAGTCAGCTGGGATAGGCTCCAGCCCCCTGCGACCCTACACAGGATAAGCGATTACAGAAAATGAATGAATTTTTCTCTGGATCTAGTCTGGCTCTTGATGCTACACTGGAATCTAGGGTTCCCCCTTGTGCCAAATCCCACTTTAACCCTGGTTTACAATCACTATGTCTGTCTGTTAGCAATCTAATGTGTTGCTAAGGGAGATTTGTGAACTATCTGGCTCAGCGAATCAATAGCCTGGCTCAGAGAGGGGGTAGCTTGCCTCAAAGAGTAAAAAGGAAGAGATCCTGTTAGCCTTTTATCTAGCACCACTGTCTCATCAATGACTAATCAGTTGCTGGTTCGACATAGACACAGGCTCCTCAGGCTTCCAAATAGTCTTATTTTTGGCATATTCCCTTTAGTGTTTGGCTGGATTCTTTCTTCCAACAGGACAACAACTGTCAATGACCACAACACCAGACCTGCAATAGATGAATTACTGGAACAAGCCTCCATGTGGCCAGGGATTTAGAGGTCTGTAGCCAGGCTAGTGCAAACCTGAGCCAACCAGGGAATTAAAGGAACAGCAGTTCAGACCTGTAAAGGTACAGCGATGTTGCCACAGGCGAAGTAAGTGGCAGTTGCTACAATTGCTCTAACTTTTTCTTGATGATGAATGTGCAGGCTAGATTGGAAGAACAGGTCCACATTTGCAGGGGAAAGTGATTGTGCTGTACGTCTGCAGTTGAATGGCACTGCTCGACGGATGGTTGCAGGCACTTTGCATCAATAACACTATGCATGCTATTTATTTTTATTTTATTCTAAAATGATTTTCCCCTCGTTTTGAAAATACAGCGCATTTACCTTTTTGCAGGCAGTAATTGGCAAATACACCAAACAGCACAAGAGAATCAGGGGCTTTTTAATTTAGTATTTTGACACTTAGAGCCCCAAGATAGTTTGCTCGGTACTATCATACAGGCAGCTATATCTCCCACGGTCTGGAAGCAGATAGAGTTTTCAACACCTTATAATTTGTGATGTCGCTCTCACAGACAGCTCTGCAGAGGATAAATTGTGAAACGTTAAAAATAGTGGCTGTGACAACACTCCAGACGATTCTCTGCTCTGGAATTGATAGTGCTGCTAAATGTGAAACTCTATTTGATATTAAAAGCTAAGAGAGAGTTTGAAAGATCAGTCTTGATGGAGAGGCTTGAGGCTGGGCATTGATATAACATAGATGACTCAGTTCTGTCATTTATAGCTTTAAAGCAGTGTTGTTCATTTTCCCAAACACTGATTGGAACATCCTACACTACAAATCCATTCATTCATTCTCTTTGTAACTGGTTGCTTTATTCCTCTGTAATCTAATCAGTGTCTGACATTTTTGTTGTCCAACTTATTAGGTTTTAATCATGATTGTTCTCTTTGCTGTGAAGCCCTCGGTAACTCTTTGAAAGTGCTATGCAAATAAACCCTTTTGCAGGATGGAAATTTATTTTTGAAATGCTATTTAAGTGAGTGTTTCTGCCCTTTGATTAAGTGAGAGATAAAAATGCAACTGTCCACAGTGTAAATGCAAACGATGTAAAATGAACTAAGAAGAGAAAAGCATCAGTTTTTTTTAAAGACTTCATTCTACAGCCAATCCTACCTTAGACTGATGAGTTACAATGCAGAATTTAAAATGGTCAAATAAAAGAAGGCGCAGTACCAGGGAGTAGAAGAAGAGGTGACAATTTTCCTTTTGTTTCTGAAGAAAGTGCAGAATCAATGGTGAGAACAGAGCTATAATAACAAATAACTCTAATAACAGCCTGTCTGTGACAGTGGCTCAATGTCCATAGAATCTCATTTGGGACTCATTTTGTATTGACTGGACTATGAAACCCCTCCCTCCCTCTCCATCTCTGTTTTATTCATCTATAGTCATTTTATGCACTCCTTTGTGTTGGCTTTGGTTCGCAGCAGACTCTTCCCTGATCTAAGAACCGGCCATTTAGCAGCGTTATTCATCATAACATAGACACTACATTATAGATATTGGCTTTGTGTGTGCACGTGTGTGTGAGAGAGAGAGAACAAGAGAGAGTGAAGGAGGAAGAAAGAACGATAGAAATAGTCTAATATAACTAAATAATGCAGCAGGTGGGAGAAAAAAAAAATATATATGGGGACAGGAATCCCCAGGGATCTGAGCGAGAATGGCCTGAAGCGATGGAGTTAGTCCACTTTCCCTGGAAGTACCCCAGACTAATCTCTCCATCCCACCCCCAAAATTTCCCCTCCACCGGATGGCAGCAATAGCATAGTTAGAGAGCTATTCCCCATAGGTACGTAAATCTTTTTCTCCCTCTTTGCACTAAATGGCAACTAAATGTCAGACTTCTGTTTAAGTCCAAGTTCACCTTTATTGTCCTATCTCATTCACATGCCAAGGAGAGTTGGCAATAGCAGACAAAATGAGACATGGACCACTGAGGAGAAAGGGTTCATTTTGTTAGTTTCACCACTCTATTAAGGCTACCAGTCCCCACAATCTCATAAAACACACCCCTGACTGGTTGCTCACATGCAAAACAGGCGAGCCTAATTCACAGCAGCTCTTTTTGGGCAGTTAGTGTGGAATGGCTCGGCACAGGCAGGCCTCAGTTTGTTGCTCTGATATCTGGGTGGCAGATGGGCAATAGGCAGAAATGGAAGAGCCCTACAGCAAGTGATGGACGAAATGTGGAGGTAAAGAGAGCCAGAGTGAGATGTAATTTACTCTATAAGAAAATGTCTCCAATGAGGATTTCCAGTGCTTACGCAAGCCAAATTAGTTCTGGGAAACCATCTAAGCTTTATAACTTGGCCATACCTTTGGATCATACCCCGGTGATGTCTTCTCCATCGCCTTACGCTCTTTTTTATTTATTCTCTCTGTTGCTGAGTCTTCTGCCTGTAGTTTCAGTGTCCCTCATTCTTTGTCATGTTCTCCTTCATTCTAGCTTCCACACCCCTTCCTAATTCTGGCCCTGATTAGGCTTCATCATGCTTTCCGAAGGGTGCAAATCCCTGTCCCGTGGGGGAGCAGACGGGTGGCTCTGTTTCAATACTTAATGGAACTTAATGGTAATGCTGATCTGGTAGAATAGGGGGGAGAGTTTAAAGTAAGGTTTCCCAAAGTAGTGACCTCAACTACCTTATTATGGTCCCTCCGTAATGGAGGTGACAAGTGAGTATTGAACAAGAGTATTTGAATTCTCTACCAGAGAACAATGGAAGTGGCTGTTTTATCGTCAGAATTTAATCATGGAATACTGTTCTGAAAATCCTCAGTGACTACTACTTTGACAGACACTGTTCCCCAGGGGAGTGTGGGAGTCTTGATTATTTATTCAGCGTTATTAAGTGCTGGAGGTTGTAATGATTAGAAAATTAGGAAATGCGTTCAAGTGCAAACTTTAACAGACAAAAATATCACGGCGTATATTTGCAAACATGAAATATGCCTTTGAGTTACAAGATTTTTTTCTGTGCTTAATAACTGCTCAAGCAGTTCTTATGGTTTTAGCACAGTTAAATAGGCTGATGGTATGAAGGTAATAATGTTTGAAATGTCATTTTAATTCCTCTTTATCACATGGAGGATTAGTTTAACTACAGAAAATCAGCTTGGGATCTGGCAACCGTGCATTTTCTTAACACTTCCATAATCCAGTTCTTTAACGACATCTATGACTGGAACTTAAACATTTAAAATACTCTTTCCATAGAGTTTATGGTATATGTGAGGCTGGCAGATTTCTTGCAGCTGAAAAGTTCTTTATGTATCACAAGCTCAAAGCCATGACACACACAAAAAAAACAACTATAACGGTTTGAACAAATATTTTAGCCATATAATGATCAATTGAAATCTATTGAAATGAGATTTTGAATGGGTTTTTGAATGACAGACAGAACATTATGGCCTAAATAGCTGTAGCAGACTGAGACAGAAATAATAGAATGTGTAAGAGTATCCCATAAGCATCACATCAGCAACGTGCAGCTTGAGCAGCTTGAGTGAAGAGTCTGTGAGAGTCTTACTCAAGATGGTAAAAACCTGTCACCCTATTACAACAGCAGAACAGTCCTTATCAGAATCATAACTGACATAACCATTGTTGGAGCACCGTGTCGGAGAGACCGAGAGAGTGACCATTCAGGGGATCAGATCTTGAGATTTAGATTTAAAAGACTGTTGAGGAGTTCAAGCTCAGTTACGTGGAGAGTAAGTGCCATTTCTAGGGGGATTAAGGGTTTCCAATTGGCGACACTCCCAATCTGATGACTTTGCCTTTGTTTTCTATATTATTTGGAGAAAATTGTTTTGCAAAAAAAAGAAATATATATATATATATACATATATATGACATGAAGGAAAGGTTTGGGCATTAACATATTTTTGCACAGATAATTATTGCTATAACTAGTTCTGTGACTGATTAGGCATGATGTATAAGCAAATCAATCATAGCGTTGTTAAACCTCTTAAGCTTGTCAATATTCACCATGTGGACCTTAACTCAGATACAACAGTTAAACTAAATTTTACACCATACCTTGAGGCGGCGCTAAACTCTTAAGTTATTCTATAGATTACTCAGGGTATAAATATTATTGTTCGACAACAAAACACGATGAAAATATTTGGTTCAATTAAGCTTCTCTACTCATACTGTATATCAAAGGCAAAGTTTAACAGCACTGATCATTGTTCTTTTGCTCAGAGGTTTTCTCGCATCACTAACAGAAAATGTGGCTAAGGTGGCAGCTTTTGCCCTTAATTAGGTAAGAAAAAAACATGTAATGTTTGCCTAGCCTGAAGCTCTCAATGAACTCTGCCTTTGTTTTAATATTGGTTACAATGAAAATTAACCACAAAACTTCCATTAACAAAACATGAGATTGCCAAGGCCATACTCTAATGAGGAGCTGTACTTAATTCTGTTCTCATTATAGGGGTTAAAAGTGGATTATGCAGGGAGTTTTGAACTATGCTTTTAAAACAGTTAAAGCAGTCGTACTCTTAGGGCAGACAAAAACACCATCTCCTAAATTAACTCATGGGTTTATCTGACTTTCTAATGTGGAACAGCTTCAAAGGCATATTCGGGACATTTGCAAAATGGAAAATGTAAAGTGCAAGAGATGGTGAGTCATTGCTAATGTGTTTTAAAACCTGGTTTCAAATGTCACTGGGGGTAAATGCACAGACACAGATAGATCAAGTTTGTCCGCAGAGACGTGTGCGCATGCACATACATACAAACCTCGTGTGCCATTGAAGAAGAGGGTCTGCCGGCGGGGATTCTGGATGACAACGATTGATCCATCGTAGTTCTGCAGGCGGCAGGAGATCTGGGCCGTACCTCCCTCCAAAACTGTCACATTCTCCGCCTGCACCGCCTGACAACGGGCTGAAGGAGAGAAAGATGAAGGTTAATATAGTGAAATGGAGGGTGGAAGATGGAGAGGGAGAAAAGGGGGATAGAAGAGGAGATGGTGAAAATAAGATGAGCATATGCAGAGAAAAAGATGTTTTTAACTTTCACCTCACTTGAGATAACCTTTCAAATTGAGGTACTTAAAGCACCCTTCATTTACTCACTATATGGACAAAACAAGAGAGAAAAAGAGGAGAACAGGAGACCAAGAGCTAAAAGATAGTGAGAGTGAGACCAAAGCCTCAAAAGAACTCAATAAGTAAAAGAGGGATAGAAATAATTAGCCCATTGCCATTCATCGTTTTATGTGCACAAACACATACACACACATGAAAAGGCCGGTTCCCTCTGGCTACTCTAACAGAATACATCAACACACACATTTGAATTACTAATGCCTCATTTAATCTCTAAGTGGCTCTTGGTCTTGAATGTAGTAACAAACAAGCACAAACACACAAAGGGAAACACCTGTGCATAATAGTCTAAAGTGCCGTCTTATAGTATGAGTCTGTGATCGACTCAGAGTCGAAAAGCTGGCCGTAGAGCAGAGCAGCGAGACGATGCTGACAGCCTCCAATGCACTTACTGTTACTCATTCCGAATACCATTTCTCATCCAGGTGCAAGCTACAGCAATTGATTACCCTCCATTATCCTGTTATTATGGCTCTTATTATGGGTACTTGTAAGTGCTGGGGGGATCGCACACCCTGCATGTGCACACTCACAAATGAGGATGCTCACACACACACACAGGAATGTGCATGCAAGCACGCTAACAGAAACTTTTGCAGATTATTTTACAAACTAACTTGTCTCATCCGTATCAAATATTTTCAGCGAGGGGGCTGAGAAACCATTCGATGTCGCTGACAGCCCAAGAGTCAGTAATGGTGAGCTAGACTGTGTTCTGATTGGTGCACTTTTGTGTTTGTGGCTCAGGCTGTTGACCCGGCTGTGAGCACAATAGACAATGAAATCCACCATTTGAATTCAAATGATTTATGCACAATTAGCCACAAAGCTCCAGCCAGGATTGTGATTGCCGTGAGGAGAGTACCAGCTTGCTGGCCTCCCCATTCCCAACTGCATTCCCTCTCTCCCTGGCAAAGTGTCCGCTCTCGGGAGAATTTGGAGGATGCATGACATCAATACCGAAACATAATGATGAATTAGGCGGTAAGGTGTGCCGATAAAGACGGTGGGTCTAGGCCCATACACATTCACCACTGGGTCTCTGCAGTGTCTCTGAACTCTGTAAAACACCTTTAGAAGGCAGAAAATGCTGTTGGACAAACAGATGGTGACTGCCATACTAGGAGTTGCTGACTTGACTGATTTGAGTGAAAGCAAATGTCTATAATCTGCAACCAAGCATATCCTAAGTTTCAGTGTGCACGTGTGTATGTCAGAGCAGATATGCACAAAGGCGGGCATGTCCATTGCGTGCACATAGGCAAGGGTTAGCATATTCCAATTAAGTCTCTTTGACACCATCTGATTCTGACAACTTCATCCAAATTTAATTCTCTGCTCGATTTTAATCTCTTTTAATGAAATACTCAGAGCATTCATATTCATCACATCAGGAGAAAGAGAGAGAGACAATGGATATTGAACTGCAGACACAAAGAAACCAAGAGGGGATAAAGGCAAAGGGTCTCTAATACTCATTGGAACAGAGGATTTTTTTTGACAATTACCACTAATTGTAGTCATTATTGTTCCCATTCTCTGCATCAATATTGTGATTCATGTCGGGGGCATCGGGCCCTGCCACTGTCATCCCAATTATTTTTCTAATGGCTGTTATTACTCATCACCGTGGCAACCTGGCTAGGCTGCCATTGTTTTAAACAGTGTTAATTGTAATAGTGCTGCTGTGCATCTTGACAAAGGCTGTATAGAGTCTGTGTGTGATTGGTGACCGCTCAGAAACAACAGAGCAAAAAGGGCATCGGGTGGGAGAGTGACTACATACTACAGTCAAAGCAAACGGTCATAAGTTTGCACAAAAGCTAATTAGCTGTCCATTTGCACACCCACATCTCCTGACAGCTGTCACCCCTTGAAAGAGAATTAGATGCAATGCTATAGCAGCAAAGAAGAGACAAAATGAAAAATAAAAATAAATAAGTGTTAACACCACTTGCGAGCGGAACGGCTGGCATCCGCTGTTGCCTGCTGAGAGACACCACCCAGAAACACCTGCTGGCTGCTGGTGGATGATCAATCCGGGCATAGAGAACAGAGGATGAGACGGTGGGGGAGTGAGGGCTCTAACCAAATGACAGCAGGGAGTTCGGAAGTGATGGTTTGGGTATAATAATGCAGCTGGCAGGGGCTGGACAAAATATACGAGATGACGCATATTCTCCCACCCACACTCATAACACAGCTGGGTACTGCACTTTAGTTTGACTGGGGGTTTTTATAGGCTTTGCATCAAGACCATGAGCCTGTGCCTCTGATCACCAGAACATACAGTACAGCAAAAGGGATGAGGAGGAGTCAGAGGGAAACAAGTGTGACAGTGGTACCAATCTGACCCCATTAAAATGGGCCCATAATAAAACATTGCACAAGCATATCATATTAAGAGAAAATGCTGAGGAGCAATCAATACCATGGCAGTGCACTGATGGCTAAAATCAATGGATAAATTAAATGGGAAGGGGAACAAAAACAATCACTTCTCTCTCCAACCAAGCGGGGGCAGTATTTCATAGCAGTGAATTGATGCTTCTTGTCAGTTGAAATGCCCATACCCTCACTGTCAGGGCCCCAGAAAAAAAAGAGCCTTTATTTACTGCGGCAATAGAGATCGGAGAAGGGCCATCATTTCAAAATACATAAACAAATAAATAAATAATAGGCGTGCAAATTCATAAGACAAGGCTGTTCAGGGGCCCGTCCTAATGGTCCCGCAATGGGGTTGAGTTATAAGCTGCAGGAGGCAGGGGATAAAGGGACAGAGGGAGGGAATGAGGGGAGGTGTGGAGAAAGAAAAAGAGGGGGATTTGGGAGGCAGCCAGGTGGACTGCTGGCTCACCCTTGGTCACAATAAATTCTAGAAACTGCCTCACTGGTGCGGGGTTAGCCGGCTGAATTACCGCCTTGCTGCGCCTCTCTCCCTCCATTTCACTCTCAACTTATTTCTCTCTCCCAGTGTCTGTGAGAGTGAAGAGAGGTAAAAGAAAAAAGAAAAAAAAGCAACATAAGAGATGAGCTGTCTCCATTTGCCTCACAAGCCCCTATGCATCTTTGAAGTAGTGCAGTCACCATCTCCCTATTCATTATCTTTCAATTGGATGCGGGCCAAGAGCTTGTGTTTTCTTTACATGCTGGCCACGAATTTACAAGGGAATCGATGCAGGAGGCTACAATGCACTACCCCTTATGTTATTACTGTTCTAATTAAAACAATAACAGGAGCTCATAGTTTCCACTCTTCCGGGGTCGTCCGTTGGCAGCTTCTCCATCTCTTCCCATCTGGATGTATATTTTTTCCCATGAGTCTGCAAGGCGGGCCGGTTTCCACGGTATTTATGCAAACTAAGTTTGCAATGTTTGTGTGTGTGGCCGTGTATGCGTGTACAGTACATATGTGTATGCACACTTGCTCCAGGTTAATCACAGTATTTTTTTGCCGTATACTGAAGCTATGAAATAGCTGACTTTGAGGTTCTCCTCCATACCTCCCTCTGCAGACTCACAACTCTCCCCGGTTCCCTCTCCCTCCCTTTCTCTTTCCAGTGTAAAATTATCACTCCATCTCTCTCAGGGAGCCAGAACTCTGCCAATCACATCCAGTGCAAAGTAACAGAAAGATGCTCCCGCTATAAATAATACATAATCCTTTACAAATCTTGCTCTAGTCTCTCTCATTACCTTCATTATGGTGCTTTCTCCCATCCTCCTTTTCTTCCACCTCCTCCACTCAGTTTCTTCTCTAATTTCTTGAGTGACCCCCCCACCCTCGCCACCACTTAGTCCACAACTCATAATTGTCTCATCCTGCTGCCTTCATGTCTAATCTAATTCTCACCATCTCTTTCTTTCTACTCTTATTTAAACCTGCAATCTCTCCATCCTTCTCCTCCCCACATTCTCCCTTCACCAGTCCCTTTTCCTTTCTTCTTGTCTTCTTCCTCCTCTTCTCCGTTATCTTTCATCATTCATCTTCCTCATCAGTGCTGTGCTAAAGATCTCTCCTTCTCTCCTGGGCCCTGGGAGAATTATTGCAACTCTTCCTATCTCCCTCCTATTAGCTGCATACTTCTGTCCTCCCTTCTTCTTCTTTCTTCATGCAGCCCCCCCCCCCACTGCAATAGTTTCCTTCCAAGCTGCAAGAGGCTTTCATTCCCCTTGCAATCTCTCTCTCTCATTCCTTTTCTTTTTGTGACTCAGTGGGAATCTTTCCCTGCCTCTCTGCTGGTTCCATCTCCACACTCTCTTTTGCTAAATGTGATTTGTTCTGCAGCTCAAGTCTGCAGCATAATCGCGCTGTTTTTATAGTGTGCCGGAAGAGTGGGAGAAAAGGAAAGAGAAAAAAAAGGTGGGAATGGGACAAGAGGATAAAACAAAGAGAGGGAAACTGAACACCTCCGTTTTTCCTCCCTCTTTCATCTTCTTCTCCACTTTTGCTTCTTTTAATTGCCGGTCATGTGGTTCAGCCCTCTTTCATTTAGTCTCCATTTTCTCTTTCTGTCTGTTCTTAATCGTTCTCTCTCTCTCTCTCTCCTTGGCAAGAACTTTAGACCATCTCTTTTCCAACTCTTTCACCATCCACTAGAGTTCTGTGAGCACTGCACTAGTACTCAGCATAACTTTTTCTCTCTTCACTCTTGACCTCTCATTAGAAACATTTACTTTCATTTATTTATATATTTCACACCCTGTTTAAAAAAAAAGAAAAGATTTTGCCCCTCAGTCAAACTGCCTCCATCCTTGGTCTTGAAATCCGCTGCCATCACCTCCGCCCTTCCTTCCTGTTTACCTCCTCCCATTCTTTCCCTGCTGCTGCATCTCTCATTTTGACCTTCATGTCTTTATGTCTCTCTAGGTCTTTGGTGTATATCATTCGCCTCTTATCCCTCTCCTAACCCATCCCTTTTTCTTCCCTCTTCCTCCATATGGCATCTCCGTCAGTGCCCTCTTCTCCTCTTGTCCACCCATCTCATTACTCTTTCTGTTCTTTCATTCACCTCTTCTTACCCTTCACAAACCACCATTTAAAGCTGGTTAGCTCCATCAACTGTGCAGCGTTTTATGGCCCGGTCTGTCACAGCCCCGACAACCCTGCCACAATGGTCACCAAACACAGGCCAGCGGCTTAAAGGAAATTTACAGGGTTTTTACGCGACAGCTACCACACTAGAGATTCACCACAGCCAAAAGCACTTGTCTCAACACCCCTCCAAAATCTGCCACACGGCTGCCTTCCCTTTAGTGTGTATCTACATGCTGAATGACCGTGTGGGACGAGGCAAATGTATGGGAGTGTGCATGCAGTTAAACCAGTGCTTGTGTGAAATAGCGTACAAGAGGGTATATGTCTGTGCGGATTCATGGCCCGGCACAAAACTGGCCCACTGGCATGAATTGCATAACCATGCTGACTGCCAAGACATAAACTCATTCGTTCTCTGTTCCCTCACTCCCCTATTGTCACCCCCACCCAACGCCCCCCTCTCCATACCACAAAACACAATGTCTTTCTTTTTTATCTGATATGAATGGAGATTTTGTTTGCACTGAGGAGAAGGTGCTGTGCAAACTATCATCACAACACTTGTTTACCAATATGCAGCAAAGAAAGAATATCTCCCTGTATTAAAGGCGTAATAATAATGACAGGAGGTATTAATAGCACCTAGCAACTCTTCCACTGATCCTGCTCGACTTCATAACCCCTTTGCCTTGTGTTCAATCAATCTTATGACTCTTGGCTTCAAATCTCGACCTCATGCAGCTCTTTTTTGAGGCCATGTCTCTTGTTTTTATCTTTGTACCCCTTCCCTGCGTCTCTTTCTTTCTTGCACACACACACAGAGACTGTGTTGTTCTCCATCTCCATCTCACTAGGTTTCTTTTTCTGCCTCAGCTGCTCCCTCCCTCCCTCACATACAGTATAGTTTCTCTCTGGCAACGTTCTTCTTTCCTTCTGTCAGTCCATCTCTCTCTCAATAAAAAAAAATGGTCTCTTGCTCAGCACGCCCTCTCATTCTTTTTCGGTTCGACAACCTCTCCATTTGGCTAGCCATATCTCTCCCACTCTGGGGTCCAACTTTCTTTTATTAGGTTCTTCAGAGGAAAGCTGAGAGACAGGCTTCAGCCTGTCTTATATCTCTCTGTTTTAATTTGTGACTGTTTCCCTTAAAACTTCTCTCTCCGTCCGTCCACTCTCTTTGTCCGTCTAGTCTCTTATTCTCACATACTTTTCTCCTCCCGGGCATACACTCCTGCCTTCATATTCTCTGTAGTCCTTATCATAATTACCAACTCTAACTTAATTACCGGCATTTTGAACAATTCATCTGAAGCTCTCATTTCATGATTCTTTAGCAAACTATTCCTCCCTTGGCCATGTGCTGGGCAACGCACTGAATCGCAATCTCTATCAATTTGCACCAATTAGTATCATATATGATACTAATTGGTATACCCAGAATTGCGTTCTTATTTTGTATAACACAGGAATCACAATGCATCATTTAGCGGTAGATCTGCAAGAAGGTTAAATCAAAATAACAAGGACCTTTTGTTTAAACTAAATAGCCACATCCTGACTAGAATGTGAAATGAGTGTGAGCTCATGTGCTTGTTTCCTTGGCTTTTTGGTGTGTAATGACACCTGATTCCCCCTCTAGAATCGATGCTCCAGTGTCATGTAATGTGTGTTTGTGTGCACATGAGAGTGCTAATGCATGCTGACTTACGAGTGATGCAGAGCAGGACCAGGACCAGGCAGCGCAGGGCCAGAGAGAAGGGGGCAGGGAGGAGTTGGTAGAGGACAGAGCTGTGGACAGGCCTCATTGCGTATTGAGAAGCTGTGTGTGTGTATGTGTGAACGTGTGCACGCATTTTGAGTGTGCGGATGTGTGCGTTTGATCAATGGCTCCTCTGTGACCCTGCCTGTGCCGCGACAGACAAACTAGTCTATACACACACAAACACACACTGATTTGTTCTCGACTGCAATGCTGCAGGCACGTGCGCACAATAACCGCCCAGCTTTAGTTTAGTGCAGTCAGACAGAAGTTGTTGTTTGAGGAGAACACTTACAGAAAGGAATCTTATGTGCAACACTGCATTACACCAAGCAAAGAAACTACTTTAGCTGCTTAGCCAGATAGAAGTAAATAGTAGCCAAGGCTAGCATAGACAGAAGTTTGGCCAGAGCTCAGTGAGCTAACAGATGAGCAATTTAGACACTATATCACTATGTAGACAGAGGTGAGCTTATGGTAACATAATGTTGAATTTAGCACCCTGTCTGCTCAGAAATAACTTACAAAATATGTTGTTTTAAATCTATACTGGGCAGAAATGCTGCTGCTACAAAGAAGTACAGGAGCTAAGTTCTATATAAGCAAAACTACAATAAAGGAAACAGTGCCAGGCTAGCTATTTTCTACTACAGTGTTCAGAACCTCCTGAGACCACAGCCCAAGACTCTCTGATCAATAAACCAGAAAGGCCGATACAAAAAGTGACCACAGAGGACCTAGAATACTGTGTTATTTACCAGCAAGCATATATAGCAATGGCAGCTGTGCAATTAACCAAACAAGGGACAACTTAATTAGCACCTCACCAACTGTTCACTGCAATGTCAAAGTCAGAGATAAGCTCTGAGTGCCAGCCACCCGAACAATCAGCCACACAATTAACCACAACAACAGACTGCTTGTCTCTTGTAGGTCAAACCGCCCTGCTCCAAAGAACAGAGAACATCAATAATACTATATTCCAATCAGATACAGGCTGGGAAACTCTCCTCCAAAGCAAGTCAAGTTTCCACTCCACCGACATAGACTGAACGCTAACTTTTGAAAAAAGAGTTACCTACATCGTCATGTCAAACCCTTTCTGCTGTTCTCCCCCTACAAATCAACAGGCAGCAGTCAATGCTCCTCTGAGCTATAACCAATCCGGCCAGGCCTCTGGAGAGTTGGAGACACTATCTTGCAACTCATCTGGAGATAGCTAAGGTTAAATAAAATCCATTGAGCTTGAGTGCTGCTCTATAAAGACAGGGAGTGGAGGTGCTTGCCCTGTTCAGAACAACAAGCAAGGGGTTGAACAAACAGCAGTCAGACACTGTAGCTTCAGATATTACACTTTTTGGCCTGGAATTTTACCTCAGAGACTTAGACATTAATCTCACAGCGTATCTACTATTATTCGCTTGAATGCTAGAACTCTTTCGACACACATATATCATGTATACACTGCAGCGTGATTTTACATCTTAATTTCCGACTCCACAGAATAATCACAGGCTATCAGACAGTGTAATCACACAGTACTGACCTGCACTCTTCTCATCCCACATGCTCCACTGGGTGCAGTCAGAGCCCTAGGTGCACTCCAGATACACACTAATCTGAATACCTACTGTGCTTAAAGCCCGGACAGAGATCTACTGATCGTCAGGGCCGTGCATCGATGGTTTCTGGGAGTGTGTTGTGTGTTTTGTCTGTGCAATCATGTGTGTTTAGTATGTGTGTTTACGAGTAAGTGTGTGTGTGTCTCTGCAGTACAAAGACAAAGCGTGACGAGCTGCACCACTCTCCTCACTAAGCGCTATCTGATGGACTAAAGTGCGAGCATCATCCTTAGATTACTACACGCTGCCCGCTCTCTTTCCCTCTTTGTGGCGGCGCAAACACAATGCGCTCTAACGGTGATGGTCCTGACACGTCTTGCAAAGCTGAAAGCAGATCATCGCCGATGTTCCCTACTGCGCTGACCTCACCGGTCCACTGGCTGATGAAAATTTCTCTGTCTCGGTGTGTACAAGCAATTCAGGTCTTGCAGGTCTGGAGCCTGGCAGCAGCCTGACAGAAACAAAGTCTATTCACTTGTTTAAATTGATCTCCTCAAATTGTGGTTAGTTTCTCGGCTCTGTCCCCTTTCTCCCTCCATTTCCTCCAGTCAGTCTGCAGAGGCTAGTTAGTTCCCACACAGTGGTCCTCCTTTTGCTTCACTTCTTTCTTGTTGATATATTAAAACTGATATAATCCCAATGCAGTGTCGTTGTCAATCTCTTCTGTCTGTCTATCCGTTTTCTGTCCTCCGCTTGTTTAAATAACCCTGGTTACCCTCCTCTTGCTTAGAATGTGTGTGTGTCAGTGTGGGATCAGTGTCTGCATATTTTGCATACTATTTTGTGAAGGTTAGAGCTGAGTGTGTGTGGATGGAAGCAGTGACAATGGTTGCTTTTCAGGTCAACAAACAGTGGCGGTGTGTGTGTCTGAATGTGCTCGTCTGTCCAGTGTGGACTGGAGCAGAGTGTACATTTGGCCCTTTCACCATCTAATACCCATTAATTTACCAGTGCAGGCACACACAGAGGCATCATAGTGTCTCTTTATGCTAAATGGCCATTTTTATGGCTGCAGGGATGCGCACGGCTGTCTGCTGACAAGTGCTGCAACTGTGTGTGTTTTTTTGTGCAGTATTTTTAGAATTTGAAGCAGATGTGGATAAAGCAGAAATAAACACAACTATGACTGTTTTACGAGTTATGCTGACGTGAACTCAATAAAAAGGTGTAGCAGAAATCATTGCTAGCAGCTAGTCAAACCTGACATTATATTTTGCATCAACACATCATGCATAATGCAATTTCTTTGTTCATGCTCATTGTCAATTTACTGCTATTGGCAATAAAACTGCTAATACAAAGTCAATGGTGGACGTTAACTACACAAGACTCTGCGTCTATGACATTCATTGTCCCATAAGATGTGAAAGGCAACACAGTTCTGCTATGATAATGGCACCTCTACTTGTTCTTAATCAACTGATCATAAACTATGAGATCTAATCTGCCAAAAGGGGTATTTATCTCTATGCATTTAATTTGAATAATTCTATTCCCTATTATCAAGTCAAATAAAGTCAGATTTATTTATCAAGTGCTTTTAACGAAATAGGGTCATCACAAAATGTTTTATAGAGCAACAAAGCACATAATTAAAGACAAAAAGAAAAACAGATTGCAAACATTGCACTACTGGCGAGTGTGCATGTGTTTGCAGTTCTGTGTTCTTGCGTCTCTAAAAAGTCCCTGTGTGGGCAACCCCCTGATGGGTGTATTTGTTTTTGTCACAGAGTGCGGAAGGAAGGGAGGTAATGGCAAATTGCGTACCCTATCCTCCCTCTTTTTCCCTCCCTCTCTTGTCTCGCTCATCCAACTCAAACTTTTAATGGGCTTCATTGGTGCCACCATGGAATAAGTGTTGCCAAAGCACTTAAGGGGCTTAAGTCAGCGGCGTGCTGAAAATATTAAGCACTCAAACAGCCTTACAAGGATCCCTGTCTGCTTCAGTATGCTGCGGAGGTCGTGCCAGCATTTAATACCGATGGTATTTAAGTGCTCTGACAAGGGGGAGGAACAGGAATATAGTTATATACAGTACGTACCACGGCGGGGGAATAGATGGAAAGATGGAGGCTGGAGGGAGGGATGGAAAGAGGCTGTAGAAGCATAAAGCAGGAGACAAGGGAGAGTCAAAGGGGTGGTGCGACTGAAAAGGGGGCAAAAATATCTGTGGTGAGGAAAAGAAAACGGCCAAAGACAAAGAACAAAAGAAAGAAAGAGTAAAGAAGTGGTGAGAGATGCAATGCAGAGAGTAGGCCTTCCATAGGAGAGGAGAGAAAAACAAGCAGTATAGAGGAGGAGACATGCGAAGGAATCGGGCCAAGGTGTGGGAGGTAAGGGTTGATGGGATAGCTGTGAACTAGCAGCAGAGGGCTAATACAGAGATTCTATCAGGAGGCTTATCCAAGATTAAATTTCTCTTTGTCCTTAAGGCGCTTCTTGGGCAATCGGAAGTGTCGAATTTATTTCTTACGTCTCCCTTGAGGTGGTGCAGTCGAGTGGGTTTGGAGATATATATGTGTATGTGAGCGTGAGCGTGTTATTGGAGGAACATGTCTGTGTAGGCGTGAAGCTTGAGGGTTTATTAGCTGGCAAAGTGTGAAGGAGGGCATGTTTTCCTGAAAGGTAAAGATATATCACACAAACATGGGTGTTTCGACATAAGTAAAGCTCAAAGTTTTAGTGTGGTTACATTAATCTGAAATGTAAGAAATTAAAATGTAATATATCATGGATGGATTTATTTCCAAATGTCCAGAGCAACAGCTGATTGCAGTCCTTTTAAAAAGCCTATGGTGGGTTTGAATAGAAGTTTCATGAGAGGGTCAATTTGGAAACTGTGGTAATTTTGTTGCATTTTTGTGATTGTGCTTACTTTTAAATGCTTTTGCTCACTGCGATCTTCCAACGCCCCGTTTACACGACAACTTTTTTGCTGAAAACGGAGAAGTTTTTTCTTTACATTTTCAAATCCTTCTGCGTTCACACGGCATCTTACAAACATGTAAACGGACGGCCAAAAAGCAAAAAAAGGTTTCCGTTTTTTGGTGAAATGGTCATCGTTTGAACGGCCCCCAAGTATTACTTTTTACTTTTGCAGCCTGCGTAGACTAATCAGGAACGTGTTCGGTGGTTTTTGGTGTTCTGTGTGCCAAGTTTGCCTTGCAGTATTGTTTGTCTCATTGCTGACTGTATCTGCTGTATTTTCACTCAAATCCACTTGTTGTGGTTAAGTTAACTGGTTAACTGTGGTTAAGTTTCTTTCACTCTCTTGTCTCTCTCTTTGTGTGAGAGAGATCCAGTACAATGGGTTCAGCAACACTGATGAAGTGACATCAACATCAAAACTTACAACTTCTTAGGCAAGCAGGCTTGGTGAAACTCTGCCAACAACTGCGCAATGTTACAGATTGTTTGATGTTAAACTTGAACAAATTATGTGTTGCCTGTTTTATTTGTTGTGTTCTTCATTTGCTTGACTTCTACTGTCATGCTTGTGAGAATTTGAGGTTATTTTGTTGTGCCAACAAATGTCCGGACTGCCTTCTCCCGGGGGTTTAGAACTTTTAGGTGAATTGTTGCCATCATTTTTTATGAAATTAATAGTATCACTAATGTATTGTCTGTCTGTACCCTACAGTTCCCTGCCATATAGTGTCTAATGCTGAAAGGTCCTATACTCTTCCTTAAATTAGTAGACTTTCTCTGTCTCTCTCTCTCTCACACACACACATTCAACAAGAGCATCTTAAAGCCTGACTTCATGACCGCTTCATATAGTAGCAGACTTTATTTCTATCCCACCTTTAATCTCAGACTACTGTATTTCTCAGGTGCTTCATTGGAATCAACCCAGAGAAGGACAAAGGCCAGTGAGGGCAGAAGGACTCCCAGAGGACAGGGAACTTCATTCAGTAGAACATTCACATCAATCCCCATGTCTCCATTCTTATGAAGAACCTGCATTACATACAGGTCAGTGAAAGCTCTCTACTGCAGGCACTTCAATGCCGTCAGGGGTTATTTGTCATTTTCTCTTTTAAATTATGTTTGTGTAATCATATTCTTGTTCTCCTGCCACTTTGCTATATTCCACTTCAAAGATCTGGCTATTCCTGCTGTAGAACTCAGAAAAACTATACTATTTATGTAAACAAGGAGGGTGCATGTTCACTTGGCCAAGGGCAGGACCTTAGATCATTTCTATTGAGAGTGGACTCAAAGCCTCCACTTTATGCTTTTAAGAGACTGTATTTCATTTTGTATGTGATGCATTTTAGAAAAGCTGGCTTTGAAACGCAGGAAGTTAAAAAAAAGTGTAGTGTATTTCAGTTTTGTAGAAATGTTGTGGTTATTACACACATTTACTTCATGTCACTTGGTCTGATACCATTTGTACCTCATATACTATATCCTAAATACTATTGTTTAAATTTGTGTGTGTTTGATGGTTTAAGGGATGACGTATCCTGCTAATGTGTTGTCAAATATATTCTAGCGATTTGACTAAGGTACCATTCAAACTGGACTATTCACCATTTGGAGAACCCAAACTAACAAACAACTGAACAAACAGAAAAGCATGTATATACTGTACATATTAAACAAACAAAGTCAAGTCTTTTTCCTGACAGATTATTATTTTTGTGTTATTGCTGTTCTTTTTCAATCCAGTTGACAAGCTGTGCATTTTTTATTGGATATGCAGCAATAATCACACTGTCCAGATGCAAAATTTCCACAAGAATATCTAAAGTGTATATATGATAAGTTTTTATATATCATGTACAGTACGCCTGAAATCTCCTGCTGTAATGGAAAAAACAATTGGGCTGCATCAACAAATTAGAGTATATGTTTGGTGCTGCCTTTTTTTAACAAATGTTCATACTTAATCTTTTTTTTAAGTCTCTTCGTTTCCATAGAATGTTTTTACTGATGCATTTTCGTTAACTAAATACACAGTATTCATATGTTGTATACAAGTAACACATTAAAATCAAGGTTACAGTTAAGGCAGTGCTCAAGTAATTGGCTGTGCTCTGTTTAACAAAATGACTACATGATGCATTATTTGGGATTATGCTGAAATTCCATTTTTAATATAAAAAACCAATATTTTAATAGTTTTTTTTATTTTAATAGTTGTCAGTCACTACTTTAACTTCACTAAAATACATCACAACCATGTTTTAGAGCATGGTAGTAAATTTGAAGCAAGCAAAATGTAAATAAAATAAAATAAAATAAAATAAAACAAAATAAAACAAAACAGTAATGTAATAGCAACCAAGTAGACATATAATGAACTATAATTCAGTACATTGTGAACTCAAATAGATATTCATGAATATAGATTGTGTTTTCTGAATGCAATTAAAAAAACATCAAGTTTCCTTTTTGGATTATATTTGTTTGATAGAACTGCTAAAGTCCCAGACTTGTAGACAGTTTAATCCTTCACAGGAGAGCATCATCTGAACTGTCCTGGTTGAGTAATCTTCTCTGCGGTTCTCTCCAGTGGAAACAAAATACACAATCCTATGCAACTATTGTTTAAGGTACTGAAAACATATCTTGATTTTTTGCAAGTAGCAAAATCAGGTTCCATGTCTGAGTACATTCACCTTCATGGCCCTCTGCTCTCCTTCTCCTATGCTTTTCTGATGTCTTGTTTGTCTGGCTGACGTGTCATTAGCTAGCCTAGAGCCATGCACTTGCTAATTCAAGTGGATTTACTCTGAACCATAATCTAAAAAGTCACAGCTCCTCGATATGGACACTATCAGTGGCTGCATTTTCTGGGGACACGGCTCAGGCTACTTCCTGCTCACCTCACGCTCCTGGACAAAAGAATCAATAGGACCCAATCATTTGGCTTCATTTCGATTGACACCATCCGTATTTCTTCACACAATTTAGGATCAGAAAGCTTTGATTTTCTTTATTTTACACCGCCTGTTAACAGTGGAGCCTTGCAAATAAATAAAAGTCAATATGGCTCGGATCATGACCGGCTTATAAGAATACAAAACAGATGTTAGGCTTTGAATTACTGGCTGTCTGAAAATGTAGGGTTTGAATGTGGATGCATGATCAGGCAATGTTTCATATACCCCCACTTTGCCTCACCTTTCTCTGTGTATCTGCAGTAAAGCAGGAGATTCAACTCTCTTTCTGGCAGACAACCGACTTGGCACTGTCTTTTCACTTGTCTTACAGGGTGGAGGGAAAACATGGAGGCACTGTGGTGGCCATTGTAAAAATCCTATTATTAGCCTCATCCCATTATGCATTTAGCATGCATCAAGCGTGCAATTTTAGCTCATTCTTTTCAAGGCTGGCAAAGAACTGAGCGTGCATTCTTGAACAAAACACTCTCAAGTGACAGACTGCAAGAACTGAGGATGGAGGATGCAAACGCTCTTCCTTTGGTTAATTCTCTATGTTGAATTTATTTTACAAGACATTTAACAATTATTATTATTATTCTAAACTATGCTGAGGAGGCCTGGACAAGGCCGATGGAAGGCCATGACATGTGAATAATGTCACACACTCAAGCAGTCAAAAGAGATACAACAATTCAAAGTAGTGGTGGATTTTCTCATTTGCTCAGATAAAGAGACCTGCAGGATCCGAGGCATCAGAGTATATAGGTCAACAACGCTGGATGCTTTAATGCATTCATGACATTTAAATATGTTCCTGGCCCTATTCATACATGCATTAATAGAAAGATACACAGTTTAAGTATGAGAGGGCATTACAGGCATATTTTGTGCTTAACCATGCAAGGCTCCACCATTGGGATACAACAGAACGCTAAAAGCTCAGTCATCCCGTATTCAGTAAGATAAATGCAAACAGTGTTACCTGCCAAGTTAAGACCATACTGTCGGAGCTCAGAGTGGTTCTGTGTGTGCTGTGAGCTACATGCTACACAGCTACCTGCTGGGAGTTACACTCATTATCGTCGTGGCATCCTACCTCCCAGTGACAGGCTGCGACTCGGCTCACCATTTCCTCTGCTGCAGTAAATGTGCCAGTCTATCCTCATTGTGTTCCCTGTGCATGTGCAAACATTTGTGTTGTACATGTGTGGAATTCTCCTCTGCTCCCTGATGTGTGTACCGATTGAAGATCGGTTGTCACCGTGCTCATATGTGCATGTACCAGTTCACCATCTTTCTCTTTACTCCACAGGTATACGCGTGGAATGTGTTATTGATGTGCCGATCAACCTGTCAAGGCTGCAGCTTATTATGTTTCATTTTTCCCTGCAGGAGGTTGGCTTCTATACTTCAGTCTGACCAGACCAGGTGTGCTGTCATGGCATTTATTGTTGGTGATTGTAATTGAGCAGCTATTTGCCACCTTGCTTAGGGGAGGGGGGTACCCTGCCAACCAGCTTGACCCCATTCCACCAATTCACAAATGCCTAACAAAGGGATAATTTCTCCCTCGTGTAATATAATCTTTCCTTTCCCCCCAGTGTCTCAATGGAACCCTTTATGGCATTTTATTACATCTCTTTCCCTCTCATCCTTTCTTTCTCACTACACCATTCCTGCTCCCTCCATCCTCATCCGTCTCCCTCCCTCCTTGCC
This sequence comes from Chaunax sp. Z400, assembly GCA_037577475.1. Taxonomy (NCBI): domain Eukaryota; kingdom Metazoa; phylum Chordata; class Actinopteri; order Lophiiformes; family Chaunacidae; genus Chaunax; species Chaunax sp. Z400. Next base: position 23,546,546 of record CM075190.1, read on the forward strand.
CTCTCTGCCTTTTCTCCGGTACTATCCTTGCTCCACTCTTCTCTCACTCTGACCTTACAGAGGGTCTTTGCACTGAAGTCGCTCGTGTTACTCTTTCTCCCTTTCTCTTCCTCCATCCCTTTCTTTCTCTCTTTCCCTCTCTGGAGGAAAATCACACACTCATCAGTTTGCCGGCTCTGTTCCTGACGAGCAGGCTCGCAAGGAGAATATTAATGAAGCTCCTCAGCCAATTAACACCTGAAGCACATAACAACCTTTTATGCCAGCAGACACACTCACATACGTGTTCACGCACTCACACACACACACACACATATATACACTCAATGCACATGCACAGATGCACAACTGGCCGTAAACACTTGCAGGAAAATACCGCCACACACAGATCAGCCTAAACACACATAAACAGAAACAAACACAGGCCTCAAAGCGGGGATACGCTATCAAACACACACATACACACACACACACACACACACACACACTAATAGATTGTGCTTATGAGTGTGGGTGTAGAAGGAGGAGGATATTTATAGGGGCAAGAGGAGGTAATGTAGAGAGAAAGAGATGCAAACAAAGTGATGAGCAGCAGTGAGGTGTGGTGTAGAGGAGAGGAGAGGAGAGGAGAGGAGAAGGGGAGGGAGGAGAAAGACAGATTTATGGAGTGTGAAGAAAGGCATAAAGAAAAGGGGAAAATCAGTGATAGAAGGTTAACGTGGCTTGGGTGCTCCTGACATGGTTCATGTTAATTTGAAGGGTTAATAGTGGGTGCACACACATGCAAACACACACACAGACACCGTACAGTGGTATACACAAATTGTCTTCGCCGAGACAACACAATGCATAAAACATGGTGCTAGAAAGGGCATTAGCAGTGAACCTTTGTACGCACACACACATACACACACACACACATTTCCGGACACATGTGGGGCGGTATCCTTGTATGCATAAAACATGGCGAGAGACAGCAGGAGCAGGGGGCGTAAGGGAGATAGGGAGAACAAGTGCGAATGGACAAAAAGTGTATGGTAATGACCCGGCTAACGAAAGGCAGCTGCAAGGGGTAGAGAGTCAGAGAGGGACAAGTGTGAATGTGATAAAAGTAATGGTGAGGAGGGAGAAAGAGAAACTTTCCTCACGGCCTGCTGCTTTTGGATTGAGCAGCGTGCAAATGAAAAATGGAGATGAAATAATTAGACAGGCTGACTAGAAGCGCTCATCTAAATATGTAAATGCACTTAATTTTACTTTGATTTGCTCCACTGCTTCCCTATCACTCTCCCACTTTCTTCCTTCCATTCTTTCCCTCTCATCGGTTACCATTCCACTCTCTCTTCATTTTTTTTCCATCTCCTTTCACCCCAAGTCTTTGCTTTTCTGTCACGTGCTTCCTCGCTCTCTCTGTCCTTCATATTAAAGCTACACTATCTTAATAAACTGTGGCTCCGTCAGCTCAATTATTCACCGTGTTATGGAGGGATAGACAGTGCGTTTAGTTCGTTCATTCGCATCTGAGATGTGTGCACATCTCTGCATTTTTGCATGGACAGGGACATGCATGCATGTGTGCATGTTTGTTGTAAATGATTGGATTTCTTAATACAATACTTACATATCATATGTACAACAGAAGAGGTTGCTAACGTCATTCCTCCTGTTCATTCTGGCTGTGAGCAAACCCAAAAAATTCAGCTGAAGCAATCAGATTTCAGTCATATCTTGTGGAAATTTTAAAGTTATCCTTTATAGTATAATATTTATTGTTTTTGTTCCCTGGATGCTGTTTCTTTGCTCAGCTGTGACGATGGGATCCTGACATACGGGTTTGTTACATTCATGTTTGTCAGTTAGACCTATTGATTTGCCTAATTTAGAGAACTTGAACCTAAAATCAGGAATTTACAAGGCAGGCTGGGACAGAAAGTGAGGCAAACTCTTGTCATCTTGTGATGCTGATTGCTAATGCTGATAGTTTGTACAGTCCGTGCTGGTTGAGTTCACTGGGAATGACAATTCCTGTCATTTAACTCCATTCTTTTTTTCCTCTCATCACTATATGTTTATGAAGTAGGTTTAAAAAAAGCCCAAGGATGTGCAAATTCTCTGCTCAATCTGAAACTTTTACTCTTTCCCACAGTTCGTGCCGCCAAAAGCAAATTAGTGTCTAACCGTTCTCTCTTGTATCTTTTTCCACATTCTCCACAAATTCTCCACACTTTCTGTCTGAGCACAGTAAAGGAGGAGGGTATCACTCCATAGCCACTATGGAGAGGAGGAGTTTTACATTAGCCATTAGTAACTTTCTACATACATACAGTATAGTATGAAAGTGTCCTAAGAGTTCAGAGATCCTCCCAGAGGAAATACAAGCTGTTCTATGTTTACATGACCGTGTATCTGCATGTGTATCACTGCAGATAATTTGACACCCAGGTTATGATTTGTATCACAAATTGGTTCTTGTAATACAATAGTGAGAAAAAAAAGGACGAATGCATTGCATTAATCTGGGTTTGAATTTATGATGCTACCCATGTAGTTCATGGCTCTGCTCTTTTTTAAGTCCAGTAATTACAGTAACAGTTCACAGATCCTGTTCTAATTAAATACACTGTGCCTGAATCCCAAACATGACTCGTTTCTGCACCTTGTAAACAAAACTGGCTGCAAAGCACTGTGAAATTAAAATCTCCCATCCACTCCTATTTCTGAGGAATTATCACAAATGACTTGAACATGTTATTAAATTATACTGTGCCTTTTAATTGTCACTTGCATTTGCAAAAGTTTCTCTTGGAACAGAGACCTAAATTTTAATAAGATAACTACTAGCAAAAAATGAAAATGTGAGCAAGTTTGAGTGTGTGTGTGTTTGTGTGTGTGTGGAGTTAGATCAGACGAGTCACGGAAAAATGCAGCTGTCCTTCTTAATGACAATCTGTCAGAGCTCTTCCCTAACCACTCCTCCTCTTTCATCAGTCTGTCTCCTCCTGCTCAAACCTCATTCTCTTCTCTCTAGTCCGACCTCTGCACAACATCTCTCACTGGGACATTTAATTCCTGTTCCTACAAGGTGACTCTGACAGCAGTTCTCCTCATTTAACGTCTTTGAGTTTCCTTGTTTTGTGTCTCCTTCTGTCCGCATACTGTTCTCTCGACATAAATTTGAATTTCTCGTTTTCTGCCATGTAAAATCTCTGATCTGACATTTGCAGATCAGAGATTTTACATATCTTTAGTCTGAGCATCTTGAGCAATGATCTAGATACAGTCGGTGTGTTGTAAAGATTTTCTGAACAGTATGTACTTGAGCCTGGAAAAGTAGAATGAGAGCCAGAGCCTTCAATTATCAGGCTCCTCTCCTTTGGAACAATCTTCCAGCCTAAGGCTGGATTAGACTAGCTCCTAGTTATGCTGCTATAGGCTTTGATTGCTGGGGAACTTCCCATAATTATTATCATTATTATCATCATCATCATCATGATTATTATCATCATCATCATCATTATTATTATAATGATCATCATCATCATTGTTATAATTATTGGTGTTATTATAGATGCTACTATTATTATAGCTGTGATTATTATTGTTGTTGTACATGTCTGTGTCTCTCTTCCTCACTCCCCCTCCCTCTCTGTCTCTTCCTTTATCTCATTCTTTCTCTCTGTTTTTTTTTCTCTCTCTCTCTCTCTCTCTCTACCTAACTGGTCAAGGCAGAGGGCCGCCCACCTAGAGCTGGGATTTGCTCAGAGGTTTCTTCCTGTTAAAAGGCAGTTTCTCTCCACCACTGCCGCCAACTGCTTGCTCGTGGGGGAATTTGTTGGTCTCCGTGAAATAAAAAGTATGGTGTGTACAGTACAGACTTGCTCTCTTTTGGAAAGTGCTATGAGCTAACTTTTGGTGTGATTCTGCACTATTTAAATAAAAATTGACTTTTGTTAATATTTAATGGGCTTACAGTGAGGAAGGACTGAAATACAAGTAAATCTGGCAAAATAATGAGTTCAATGGACTGTAGGATTTTTTAATGTTGGTGGTATGTGTAGGTTGTATATGTTTGCTTATTTACTATAACTCTGTAAAGCCATATTTATTGTTTTCATGACATTGTTCCACAAACAATGCTGTCCTACCTACCCACATTATAACTTCCTGAATCATAGCTAAATGATCATAACAGGCAAAATGATGATCAATGCTGACAAATGACTATCTCACTAATTGTGAGACATGATGAGGCTACTAATTGTGGTTTAAGAAGCAATGGTTGTTAAATGGATTAAAGTAATGATTACTGATGATGATTTATTTAATCATAACAAGTGTATCACTATTCATGCTACAACTTTATTCTCTTCTTCACCATCTGTTTTTCTGCCACGGCTGTCTCAGGTCGAGAATCTGTCTTGAGGGTTTTGATTCATTGTAAGTTTTTTAAGTCCTTTGTTTTTCTTGTTTTTGAGGCTTTGTTATCTTCATGTTTTTTTTTCCTGTGGGAAAAAAGGTGACATTCTTTGGGTGCAAAGATTGTTTGTTTTCCTCACATCGGACAGCTAAAAGTATCAAATGCAGCTTATGTTTTTCTCTGTCCTCTCCTCACCAAGCTGCCCACATACATCAGAACTACACTGCACATGTTCAAGGTACCTTTAACTGCCTACACATGAATGATCCTGACACAGAACCGATTTTATTCATGAGCCCTTTCCTCCTCCTCTCTTCTCCTCTCTTCATCACATCGTCCAGCACAAACTACCCTCAGGGTCTGTTTGTGCATTTATAATGCACCACCTCTGTTTTTACCTATGTGATAAGTCCTAGTGCTCTCTCACATTGGACTGAGCACTGAACATACAGCAGTGAGAATATTAACAAATTCGGCCATCGAATGTTACCAGCTTAAGAGGCCCAGTTTATCCTGAGAGAATTCATCATTTTGCTTTCCAACCCCTGAAAAGAGCCAAATATTCCATAATTTATAGATCCTCATTCTGAAGACATCCTGACATGACATCTATTCAGTGGACACACCACCAAGCAGCTCGACTCTAAGGGCGCTTTCACACCTACCTTGTTTGATCTGGACTTGCAGACTTTTCATTTTGATCCAGACCAAAATTGCAGATGTGAAACCTCCCTCAGACCAAGGTCTGGATCAAACAGTCAGATTTTAGTCCGACAAAAAGAGGTGGTGACTCGACCTGGATCAAACTTAACCATGGTTCAGTTTGTTTACAGTGTGAAAGCACTTCTTTGGATGGTTCAGACCTTCTGACCCATTAAAGAAAGTTTCAGCAGGCTACCGTCGCCAATAAACAAAAGAAGAAGAAAAAGAAAAAGAGGATGGAAAAAGAAAAAATGAGCCACAGTAGCACATGGGGAGAGGAGGAGACGAGGTATTTAATAGTGATGCTGTCTGATGAAGAAACCAGAAGTGAGCCGGAAAAAAAACACATGAGAACGTAGAAACGTTTAATTTATTTTCTGCAAGGATGGGAGAGAGGATATGAGATAGAAAAGTGAGAGGCACGCCGGTCTACAAGCCAATCAATCATCAAATATAGGTAGATGCAGCCCACGAAGATGATGATGATGACAGGATGTAGAGTGGATTATTGTAGTGGAGGTCATCCACTTATCAGAAGGTCTGTGGTTTCGATCCCCAGCCCCTGCAATCTACATGTCAAAGTGTCCTTGAGCAAGATACTGAACCCCAAGTTGCTCCCCGGGTGCCGTTAGGGCAGCCGACTTATCAGGGATGGGTCAAATGCAGAGAACCATCTCCACTACATTGCACTGTGTATAATTGTATGCAACAAAATAAAGCTTCTTCGTCATGAAAGGTTATTTCGTGAACTTGCACAATTGCATTTGAAGCCAAAACTAACCAGATCAAATTTAATCAACGTAACAAAAGCCCAAACTTTGGTTCGGCCTTTCAGGTATGAACACACTCTTGAGACTGGTCATCCCCTGGAACTGACTGCAGCGAACTCTGGAGTTGTTGGACAATCGCCAAGCTTATTTCAGGTGGCCAACTGCTGTACAGATAAGGACTCATTCATTAGTTGAACAGTGGGATTTGTGTTGAGCACTGGCTGCCTCCTTGGAGGAGGTCTGAGAGCATTTTCTAGTATTTTTTAATTATTGATTCCACATGTTTTTAGGGGTCTGTTCACACTGATACGGCCTAGTATAAATTGCATTAATTTAATAAGAAATAGAAAACACGTACAGTATGTGGCTAATGAGGCACAAATAAATTAAATATCTCTTATTTGAGAGTCCGGCCCCAACACTCTCTGCTGATTCCGGCCATTAGACAAATGTAATTACCAACTCCTGACATATGGTCACCAGGACAAACACACAAACACTAATGAGTCACTGCTGTGCTGGAAAAGTCTAAATCTAAAACATAATAATCATACAAGCACAGAGGCTAAAATGTATACACACACTAACAGACCTCAACAAAGTCTCTTGTTATTATTATGAGTTACGGTTAAAGAAAGAAAACAATGTAGAAGCTGTCAACTTTCAAATTCATCTTACCATACCTTTTATTAGGGCTGTCAATCACACTGATCACTCAGTGGATCAGAGCTGAGGCTGAGAGCCGGTTCAGCCTCTATCCCACTCTGGCCAGGTGAAGAGATTTTCTTTTTATCGTTTATTGTAAAGAAACTACTGGACTACTGGGCGTTGTTTGCCTTTAACAAGCAAATAGTTGTTCAAACTGCTTTAACGAGCCTATAGCACACCGTGCCTCTTAAAACACAATGCACACTGACTACAGTGCAACCCACAAACACACACACACACACACACACACACACACACACACACACACACACACACACACACACACACGTCCCTTTATTTACTCCTTGACATCTCGGAATGGACAGACCATCTGCCAAGCCACATCACAGTGATCCACCAAATGAGCTGCAGCAATTAAGCAGCCTACAATTGATATGCCTCTTGCCTCTTTTAAAAACACTTCCAAATGTAATACTTTTCATTCAGCTTGACAGCAGCATGGTCAGTTAACTGTGGCTCGAGGGAACTTGTGGGATTTGACACTAACCACAAGAAGAATTACATCCCAACTAGCATGACTAACACTGTGGAATGCAATCAGGTGCTGTTTTATCTGTGAGCCCCCAGAGCACCTGTTGATAATTCTAATAGAGAAAATAACACCATAAGCAGAGGATGCTAAATTAAGCTGCAGCAGTCCTAACCAGGCCTAATATGGCACTCTATAAGGCTTGCAAACTGATATATTCCATGCTGTGACTGTACCTTCATTACTGAAAACATTTCTGCATGAATATTCTACATTTATTTATCTACCAACTATGCTACAAACACACTCATAGGAACATGCAGTATTTTCTGATTGCTATGGCTCTGACAGCAACCCTCCCTCAATTGTCTTTTACCCTTTAATGAGATCCTCAGCATAGTTTTGTAATGATAGATATTACGTTGCTCTGTCTGCAGGAGGCTGTCACGCTGACTGACACAGACACACACACACACACACACACAAATAAACATTTACACACTATTTTACTGATACATTGATACTGCAATTGTGCAGTTTAATCATTTAGTCATTTTGGAAGGAACCAACACAGTAAAGCATGCCAATGCATAAAATCAACACACACAACCACCCACAGCATCACACACACATAGACATAGTTACACACAATCATCCATTGCTGCTGGTCCAACCTCCACACCCATCCCCTCATACTAACATCCATCGCCTAGCAACCACCTATCAGGAAACACGCTCAACCCCTGGACCCTTGTCGCTTGCCTATGGAAGGCAGCCAATCAGGTGAGCTGCTCCCCTGGGACAAGCTACTGTGATCAAGAGGATGGGGGGAGGGGAAGTGCAGAGGGTTAGTCAATAAGCCTTCAGTGTAACCAGCACAAACCTCCCTCTCCTTTTCCCAGTCAAGCCTTTCACTCTGTGTTTATGTTCTTTTGACACAGTTATTGATGTCAAAGCACTCCAACTTCATTCTCGTCTACTCCTCTCTCTCGCTGTCTCTCTGTGTGTAGGAGGCACTCTATGACTTTAAAACCCAAACCTATTTTGCAAATATACTACATGCAATATAGTGACTGTGGAGTGTGTTTTCTATCACTATGCACAAAGACAGATCTGGATTAGAGAAAGAAAAATGAATGCTGTCATTAATGCATTTCTATCTCCAGTTTGTATTTCATCAATAATATTGCGTTGCGGAAAATTCAATATTTTTGACTTGTCATTGGTTGTCCATCTTTGTCTTGTCAAATCTGGCTTGAAACCTGCTGCTGTCCCAGCTAACAAGGATGACTCAAATACCAAGACGTGGCCGTGACGATATTTCAGATTGTGTCATTTTGCAATGTAACATGCTTTCAGAGGGATTATGTCCCGCCAAAGAATTTCATTTCTCCTCATAGCTGTCAGGTGATTGACAGTAAGTGGAGCACTATGCAACGCGGTGATATGAAAGCACTCAACCTGGGGACTCTCTGGCACAATGAGATAATGATAAAATGGGACTCTAACAAGACAAAATCAAGGCCTCATTTTTTATTATTACGTATTTTCTGTCTTAGACAATTTTGGAGCCTGCTTGACTTGTTTTTCCAGAAAAATAAAAAATAGCAGCAAAAATGGCTTCTTCTGAAGGCGGAAAAGTGAATTTTGTCGCTAGCTCTGTTAAAACATCACAGGGAGAAATATAAAGAAGAGAGACACAACTTAAACAAACATTAATATTATCAGTTAATAAAACTGGGATGGCCCTGCTGGTTCCTTATGAATCACTAACTTTAGGACCTCTAATCTCATAAGAACTCACTTGATCCAATGAAACCCCGATCAAAACAACAATTGAGACAGAGGACAAGACTCTGCATTCGAATAAACTCCTTTGACTCTGGGATGTCTGTGCAACACAGGATTTGTCAGGATCTGGTAATAATTAGCAGACATGTTTAGCATTATTGAGGGAGCTCAGATCAATCTGGAAGTTCGCAGAGTTAGCTGATATTGAGTCTTAGAACCCCTCATCATACCAGATAAATTTAGGCTGACAGCTGGTCCTGATCAATCTTTTGATCCAAATGTCCAGGTCTACAAATTTGCTGCAAGTCAGCCTGACGATCCTTTGGCATACCACCCACCTCACTATGTCTTACACCCTCTGTGATTCTCTCTCTCTCATTCCATGTCACACCTATTTTCTTCGTCTGGTCCTAAGAGTCACTATTAGAAGTCCAGGGTTTGGGACATACAACTCTGCATCTGAATAGACCCGCTCCTGTCAAAGGTTAGGGGCTCAAGTCCCACTTTGGCCCCTCATGCTAACAAGTGTGAGGAACTCTGAGGACAAGCCCCTGTCAGACGCTTAGCCCCATTCCGACAGTGTTTTCATTCTGGGTCTGTTGAACCTTTACTCTGCCCTGATGTCTGTCTGAACACAATGAAGGCGTAATGGGTTGTCAGTTTGTTCCCCCTCTGTGACGCCTCGGGAGGTAGTAACAGCACCGAAACAGACGTCTGTATGAATGGAGGGCCCCGGCGTTGCGGAACGGGTGTGACTTCGTTGTAATGTGTTCAGGTGTGCGACCTACCCCGGGGGATTTAACGATGCTGTAGCAACACAAAGTCCATTATTTGAAGAACAATCACAGAAAACGACTGCTAAACTGGGGAGATAGTGAAATATATCAGCTTTTATGCTCGCTGTTGCATCATAACATTGTGGAAGGCCGGCATACACTGTGATGCCCTGGGTTGGTCCAGTTCAGATGCACCGAAGGGGTCACAGAGAGGGGAATTCATTTTGACACTGTTGCACAATGCCTGTCTGAAAGTGGCTCATGTTATTATGTTGCCATGCCATCATTTCAGGTAGCAGGAAACACTGAAAACTTCCTGCTTTTTGTCCCCCTCACTCCCTCCCTTTGCCTTCCTTTATAACTGTGTCTCCATCTGTATGTCCCTGTGCCTCAGCTGCGATCTTTCCATCATTTCTATCTCTCCCTGGTGTGCTGTGCTTTTTCGCCTCATCACTTCAACAGCGCCCTTCCTCTCTGGCCCCACCATGTCTTTTCTCTCTCTCTCTCTCTCTCTCTCCCTCTCTCTCTCTCTCTCTCCCTCTCCCTCTCCCTCTGTTGTCATTCAATAAACCCCCTCCCTGCACCCCCTTCCCCAGCTTCATCACGTTACCTCTCCTTGACTCCATCCTTTTCCTACCACCGCTACTCCCTCCCCCTGTCCTTCTTCATGTCATCATGCATCATGCCATTTCTTATCAGTTTGTCACATTCTGCTTCTTGCTAGATATTCATAATCTGTTACACCATCTCTCTCTGTCTTTCGTTCTTTATGTTCTGTTTTTCATCTCCTCTACATGAAACAATTATCTGGCTTTCATCGCTGTCCCTGTCTTTCTCTCTGTCTCATGCATGTTGATGCCTCAGTGTGTGCTAGCTGCTGTATGGACATCGTTTTCCATGGTGTATTTTTCAAAGAAAACATTTTTTCCACATTCATTTTCTTTCAATTTTGAGAAAATATATTAAATGAAAAAAATAAATATGATTCCTTTTCTTATATCATTTTTTAGAACTTCCAGGGGCTCTTGGGCTGAAAATGTGCAGTTTAATCAGCTGCTCCTCTGCATTCTCACTTCTCCATCTATTAGCAGAAACATGTAGTGGCATAGAGACCCTTGGTTGCTGTAAACTGTGGTGTTCAGGTTCCTCTGGCAGCAGCGATCTTTGCAACTTTCTGATGCATGGGTGGAAAAATTCATGTGAAATCAAAAAGATCTGTTGTAATTCCTTCCAGTCTAACTTTAGGGTTGTTTTTTTTTAGTGATCGTTAACAACTGAAACTCTTGAATCTCTTGTGATTTTGTGTGCTACCAGAATCTGATTGGTATGATCCTTGTGTCCATTAGTGGTTTGCAGTAACCACTGAAGCAGAGTTCAAAGAGAGGACAGGGGAGGGGAGGAGCTAAATTGGATGTTCACGAGTGTGCACACACACACACACACACACACACACACACACACACACACACACACACACACACACACACACACACACACACACACACACACACACACACACACACACACACACACACACACAGAGTCAAGGAGAATCACGAAACAAGTTGATGGCCTGTATAACATTGGAGCACTGGGACACACACACAAATTATGGCCACACACAGATGAAATGTGAAGTAGTGGCTGATGGAACCTCACAATAGATTGGAGCATGGGGACGTGCATTAATGCAAATTAAAATAGCTAATATCCCTGTGTGGAGCCATAGCATGGATGCACCCACAAACACAAAACACAAGCTTACTGCATTCAAGAGAACACTTTGATAACGTTACAGCTGTTAGGCCAAAATTGTCCCTGAAAGATCAACCCCCTGCTGCTTTCTGTCAGCATCTTGAAATTGTGTGTGTCTCTGTTAAGTGTGTGTTTGTTTGTGTGTGCATGTGGTCCTTCAAGGCCAATGGTGATGAAAGCCGCCTGCAGCGACAAAACAAGCATCACCACGACGCCAACACGCCCCGGAGGACTGTAGATAGATACCCTGCTGCTCGCGCAGAAGTGAAAGAGGGACAGGGGGGACAGATGAGGAGGAGGAGAAGAGGAAAAAGAGAATACGAATGGGAGATGGGAGGCCGATGAGGGAGACGTATGAATGGAGTGAGTGTTGTGCTGAGAAGGAGAGATTGAGAGGACAGGTAATTTTCGATGACAGAATGAGAAAGGGAAAACAAAGCGGTAGCAAGAGACAGTAGGAGGGAGGAAGCGGGAGAGATTTGCGACGTGATAGACAAAAAGACAGAAACAGGAAAAGATGAAAGGCTTCACAGAGAGATGGGGGGAAACTTCTGAGACAAAGGAAAGGTAGAAAGAGTATTTATCTAAGCCCTGAGGGGAGGGGAGAAAAAAACGGAGTGAGTGGGAGACACAGTGTGTGAGAAAGTAAGCAAAAAGAAGAAAGAAGGATGAACACGAACAACAAGAAGAGCTGAAAAGGAGCTTCCTTTTGAAAGCTGTACATTTGGTCCTGAAACCGCCATTAATTCTGATCACATTTAGCTCTCTGTGTGAAGTGCTGTGGTAACAATGGATTCATCAAGCATTCTGCACAATGTGAGTTTAACTCGAAGGAGGGAGAGAGGGATGGAAAAGTGTTGATTGGGGGGGGGGATCTGAGGAGTGGAAGAGATTCACTAAGGGGAAGGAGAGAAGGGACAGGCCAAGTGTATGGTTCTCCTTCATTGTGATGAGTGCCATTCATTTTGAATAGATGCTCATGGGAGGGGTGGAGTGTCATCTTCTATTGTCACAAAGATGACTTCTTGTTTATTCACCAGGACAGACACAAAAGAGCCTTTGTGCGTATGTGTGCGTATGTGTGCACTTGTGTGTTAGTTTGCAAGTGATGTGAGAGCGTGTGAGAGAGGGATTCAAACAAGTGGAAGGAAAATGCGGCAGGATTGTTGATATTGATCATCTAAATAATTGCATGCAATTTAGTCCCTTGAGAATCAGATTTAAATGTCATCCCAAGATGCTTCTCTGTGTTCAGAGGACGCTGCTGTGCTGCATTTTCAGGGGGCCACACATTTTTGACATACTCCACTCCCGACATAATTGAGTATCTACTCCTCCTCTTTCCTCCCCTCTTCTGCATCCTTTCCATTATTCCTGACCCCCCTCCTATCCCTCGCTCTTCTCCCTCTGCAGGGATTATTTACCATTTACAGTACGCCGCTGCATCATCTGCCGCTCGTCCCTCCTTCCCTCTCTCCCATCTCGCTTGTTAAACACAGAGGTCATTGTGAGCCCTAGAACAACAGCAGACAAAAGCATTCTCTCTTCTTTTTTCATCTTCTCCCTCCTCCATTGTCTCTCTCTTTCCTACTTTTCCTCCTCCCATGCTTCCCCATTAACTAGGCTTACTAAATATGAAATGTAGTGCAGTTCAGTCGGGGCCAAATGAGTACAATAATCTCCCTTTTTCCTCCCCTGCTGACCCCCATATGTTGATTAGCAATAAGCTAATTTGGTAACCAATAAACAACATAGCAAGTTGTTTGTTTATATTGACACTCAGAGCCCCTATAAAGTCAAAGTTACTCACTTCTGTGTCTCAACTGATTCACACACCAGTATCACACAGTCAGAGAAACGTACGGCTCATTGTCTTCTTTTTTATTTTCACAGAATAAAGTGTTTTTCAAAGAAACAGAAAAGTTAATTAATCTAATTTTTACACCTTTTTTTTTGTAGATATCTGCACACTAACAAAAGCTACCACAGGTCCTGCAGCAAGAAGACTCTGATCCCTGCTGTTTACAGTAAATTAGATCTTTTTGTGAAGAGACGGCTCAAAGAATGTTCCGGTAATAGAGAGTGAAGAGATAAATGGGGACAGAATGCAAATGAGCTGCTGATTATGCACCAGAGTCCCTCTAAGTCGTGGACAGATTATGAGATGATGGACTGCTGGGTGTTAACGCGTAAAAGCCCCTTCCTACAAACTTTGGTGGTCAACTGACCACACAGTTCTAAACATTTTTATTCTATCTTCCAGAGACAAAGACGAAGACCTTCTATAATCATATTACAGAAAACCTTGATACTATAATGGTTTCTGTCTTTTGGCAACTTCAGAGACAATATTTGGACACTTTTCTTTTTGTCAGAAAGACTTTACTCTTTGTCACTGAAGGCCTTAATGTATATAAAATAAATAAAACTTCACACAGAGGTTCTGGCTTATATGGATCCCCTGCCCCATTAGGCCCATGATTGTGTACACAGTCAGCGTGACAATCAATCCATGGTCTAGATAAATTCATCCTCCCGTTGTGTTTGTTTCCTGTTAAGTAGTTTAGTGTTCCCGGTAAAAAAAAAGAAGATATAATACATATATTATCACCTAATGTTGAGTTTCATCTTTCTATCAAATCACGTTTCTAATGGCCAGTCATTTTTTTTACCAGGAACACCAAGAGTGTACAGAAGTTTAATAAAACACTCCAAAAATTTTTTTTTAAATCTCAAAATGTATTTTGTGTTCAGATGTGTGAAGTTATGGAACCTTATGACTGAAATATGAAATTAACTACATGTTTTAGAGAGAAATGTAAATCAGTCATTTCACTGGAACACAACTGAAGGGTTAAAATAACAATTTATATCTGATTTTCACCACATTTTTCTGTTGTTGTTTTTTAATTATCAACAAACAATTTAAATTACACAATTAAACCAAACAACAAGGTACAAAAATGAAGAGCCTTGCCGATATTTCTGTGGGAGAGAGAGGATGTAGCAAAGTCCCCCAAAAAAAGATAAATAATAAAATAAAATCATGCTTGGATTTGACAGCTGCTGTGATGAATTTACCTCCTGGTTTATACATCACTCGGATTCACACATTCTGTATAAATGCACACATCAACAGAACGTCTGTTCATTAATCGTATAGCTGATTTAATAGTCAAGCCAACATTCTGTTTATTTTGCATCTTATAATCTTGTTGCGTCAGCCTATCATCACGTTTGTTGACCCTTGCACACACACACACACACACACACACACACACACACACACACACACACACACACACACACACACACACACACACACACACACACACACACACACACACACACACACACACACACACACACACACACACACACACACAGTGCAAGTCTCCGTGACACAAAGAGAATTCAGAAAACCCCAGAGACAGTCAGTGCATGAAAAGGCTCTCCTCCAAATGGCTCATCTATTCAGTCTGGTCCCCCAGCGGATCTGCCCTATATTGATGGAGCAGAATGGTGAAGGCGCTTGTCAAAGTATGAGACAGAATAGTGTGACACAGTTCTCACACTGGCTGGATGACACACCAAATGCTACAACAACACGTCCCTCACTTTGAAAGGACAATTTGCTGCAATCATAGCTATGATATCATTGTGTTTGAGGACCAAGGTGGAGATAAATTTCAAACTTTCTGAGAGTGAATAAACAGGCTGCATTTTGAGGAAATGAAGCCTGGAATATGGATGTGTTTTGAAAATATAATCAAAAACGGTAACACAGTGAAGTGAAAAATGCAGAGGAAGCAGTGAGGTGTTACCAAAATACTCTTATCTGACTTGTCAACCCTGAGAGCCATACATAATATCTGTGTGTCTTTTATCATCACCCTTATTATAAGTTAAGGTTATAAGTTATAAGTTGTTTTTGTGCATCTGATTACTGATGAAACCATAATTCAGCTACATAAAAGAAAGGATTACATTTGCTCTTCAAGGTAAAATAATGTAAAAGGTCAAATGTATAGAATCCTTTAGTGTCACTAAGTGCTTCACAAGTCAATGAAGCCAAACAAAAAAAGACAGAACAGTCATCGGTAAAAGGCCTGCTTGTACAAAATGGTGTTCAGAGGCACTCAGTCTGATCAACGTAAAGGCAGGAGGAAGGCTTATGAAGACCTGAGAGACAACAAAACATTTACAAAAATAAGCAGCAACGTGACCGCAGTGAGATAATAAAAATAAGCTGGAAGGAACTATTGGCCATCCAATCCTTATTAGCTGCTACACAGTCCTGTGCCACAGCTGATAACAAAGTCTCATCTGCATATCATCCACGTAAAAACTGCTGACAGGTGGCTGAAATCATTGTAGTGGCACTAATTTCTAAACAAAAATATGGAACTTGGTTGTGCTTTGGTGGTATAATTTTCTGTGTGTTTGTTTTGAGTGTTTCCTCATTTTGTATGTATCTCCTCCTCTATTAAACATTAATGTGCTCACACTGTTACAGTAAGAGTTTCACGGGCGGGGGTGGGGTGGGGGTGGGGGGGTGTTACCCAAATAAACATAGTATAGTTCCAACAATGGGTGCAAACTGCAAGGTAGGGAAAATGAACGCAAACGATGCAGGTTTTAAAACATTCAAACCAGAATGTATAATGAGGAGGGAAAGGTATTCCGACATTTGTTGCAGTCAAATTGATGCAGATACACAAAATGTGTTTGGGTTGTTTACATGGTATAGTCCTTGACATGAAGGTAAAAAAAAAGGAACAAAAGAAAATATAAACAAACAACAAGTACGAAATACTAGTTGTCCCTGTTGATTGGCATATCAGAGAAGAAAGTTACATTTTCAAAATTATAAAAACATAATTAAAATGCTCTGAATTCACAAAATGTCAAAAGGTTTTTGTGATAAAATTTCCAAAAAGTGTTTGATTTATTTCCCAGAAAACCTCAACTGTGATAAATCCACTCACAGGATGAGCCTAATTCAACTTATAACCATGGAAATGGAAAAAACACAAAAGTTTCTAAAAAGCAAAAGGCCCCACTTTGGTACTTTGGTGTTGTGTGTAGAAGGTTTTGAGAAAAAATATTCAACAGATTTTGAGTTACACTCTGGAAACGAAATATGGCAGACACACGGACCAACGGACGGACAGAACCCATTCCTATGTCCTCCTCCTCACTTAGCTTGTGGCAGGGGATAATGAAATCGTGGATTATCAAATTCACTATTTAATGTGGCTTGACACATAAAGTTGAGCTCAATAACCCCTTTCTTAATCTCTAGTGTTATTTGAATAAAATTGCCAGGGAGGAGGACATTTTTCCTGTTATGGTTTCAGTCTCCTTCCTCGTTTGCTGCCGATGGCCAGAGTGCACCAGAGTGGAGCAACGAGGCTGTGAGACGGGAGGGAAGGACAGTGTGTGAGGAAGAAGGGTGGGCTTGTGCTGATGGGCCTTTTAAGATGTCACGTGTGGCTGGAGCGAAGAGTTGGAGGAGGAGAGAAAGGGAGTCAGCAGGGCCTCTGGAAGGATACGCTCCAGAGTGAGTACCTGTTGTGTTTGGAGGGCTAAGCAGTGGGGGGTATTCTTCCAAGCTTAACTTCTATTGTTTGAAATGTAAAGTGAAAATATAATTTCTTCCAAAGTTTCAGATGGGTTTTGGCTTTAGATTAAAACCGTATAGTGCTTATGAAGTGCTTCACAGATAAGAAAAACATCAATAGAATAAAACAACAGAGATTGAGGGCTAAAATAAAGTTAAGAAATGTAACATGGCAAGAATTGAATGATAAAAATCAGTGAAATTAGATCTGGTTATTTATGAAAGCTTTCCTATAAAAGAAAAAGTTTTTAAAAAGGTTTTAAATCAAAAAGGAGCAGTATTTCACTAAATAGTTCACTGCACTTCAAGCTGAAACAGATGTTGGAGCTGAACTTAAAGCAGGAATGAGGACAGATGAAAAATATGTCAAAAAAACAGCTCTGCGTGAAATTGATGTCTCACATGATAAAATAAATAAATTCAATCCACTCAACGGTGCATTTGGATGAAAAGTAATCATGTCTCTGCAACAGAGTTTTCTTGTTAATTTCAGTTGCCAGAATAAAAAAAAAGTAATGAAAATGTTGTTGTGTATTGTGGATTCTTATCATTTGGCTTTCATTGACATATACAGAAGGACTGAGCCCACAGACCACAGCATTGCATTAAATTTGCCAAAAATGCTGGAATTACTTTGGATGTGATGAGAGAATGGCGCAATTGCATTGTACTTCCTCAAGTGTGCTAAACTCTGTCAAAAAAATTAGAGCTAGCTTGACTAGCCAGAAGGCCAAGCAAACATTTGTTATATTTCCTGCAGAGGTGCACCTATAGAAAGTGCCTGCATGACTAACCAGTCGGTCTTTCTTGCTGAAGTTGACATGTCGGTCCTTGTCTCACATAACATAATTCAAACTGAAGAAGAGTTAAAACGGTTACACCTCAACACTCTTGACATTTAACAATATCATCATTTTTGCCTTGACAAAATAAGGCGTTGTATGTCACACTGCATTCCAACCTTGAAGACGGAGAAATGAAGAAAAAAGAAAAAGAATGAAGAGGATCTTCCAGCCTCCAGATGGCTGCTATTTCACTCGTGGATGAAAAGAGAAATAAATAGAAAAAAAAAGTACAATTTTATATTCATGTAAATCAGTCACTTAAGACATGATAGTTTCTCATTTCTTTCTCATTTATGGAAATGGCTATTATTACAATGGTGACAAACTATCTAATCACACTGTGCAGCAGGCCTTGATATTGCCGACATATTAGAAAATTCCACATGTAGTACAAAAGGAGCAAAACTTGTGCTCTTTAACACAGTTCTTCTCTTTGGAAATGTGTATTTTCTGACAAGACACATCGGTGAATGTGAAACGTGCCGCTCCTTATATCCACTCTTGTTTGTATCTGTTTACCTGTATCTGTATCATTTGTGTTTTGTTGTGTGTGTGTGTGTGTTCACTATCATGTGCATGATGCAGTGTCTGGAGGTGCCTGAGTGCATCTCTCGCTGTGTGCAATCTGGAGTCAGTATGTGGTTGTACCCCAACCCCTCACGCCAACCCCCCCACACACACACACACCTCCATGGACTCCTCTCAAATGGCAATTTGTAAAACACTGCCCTCTCCATCGCCTCACAGTCCTTCCCTGCATGACTGACCCCCTCTCTCATCCGTCTTCCGCCCCTCCTCTTCACATTACTCCCCTTACTTCCTTCCTAAACTTTAACTCTTTTTCTCTCTCCTCTCATTTCCATAACTCCTGTACACTCTGCATCCTTGACTGGCTCCCTCTCCCTGGCTGTTTGTGTCCCTCTGTCGTTCTGTTTCTCTCTCTCATTTTACCCTTCCTAGTCCAGGTGATTTTCTTTTTTCCTTCATTATCTTTTTTTTTCTTTGTCTTCTTTTGTGTGGAATTAGTGTCTTACACACACTGTGATTAATTGTTTCTCTGCACACAGTTTCATATTTGTATGAACATTAGGATGCAGTCATTCTTGAAACTTTAAATTGCACACTGACAATGAACTGCTGTTCATTCTGGCTCCGTTCCACAAGGGGAAGTGATTCGGAAAAATAAAGATTTTTCACTGCTTTTGTTAGCAGTGAAAGTTAAAAGAAACAACCTTCAGAATCGGTTGGTTGGTTTGAGTTGTCGTCATTATAATCCTTTGGCCTTATTTCAAGGGAACACACAAGGAAAAACACTGCCTGCAGTACTGCTGTGAGACTGATGCAGGACAAAAGAAATCTTGAAACCGTGGACATGGTTATGAATGTACAAACATGTGAGTCACTTGTATTATTTTTTCCCCAAGAATGTGCTGTGCTGTGACTGGCAAGTACTCATTGTCTAAATGTGTCCTTGTGATTAGATGCTAGCGGTGAGCACAACTTTCACCTGGTATTGGAATTTTGTGAAAAGTTTAGGGAGAACGTCACAGAGGATTTATGGATTGAATATTAGATTTTTACTCAAGATACCAGGGTTCAAGTCAGCATTGAGTAAGTTATTTTTAGACTCAACCATCCATTTTCTGTAGCCGCTTACAGAAAATGTAGGGTCGCCTACGTAGGGTCGCGGCAGGGCTGGAGCCTATCCCAGCTGACTTTGGGCAAGAAGTAGGGTTCACTGTGGAGAAGTAGCCAGTTCATCACAGGCCAACATATAGAAAGACAACCATTCACATTCACCCACGGGCAATTTAGAGTCACTAATTCATCTATATTGCATGTTTTTGGTGGTGGGAGGAAGCCGGAGAACCCGGTGGGAACCCACGCAGTCACGGGGAGAACATGCAAAGTCAACACGGAAAATTCCCACGTCCTGCAGTGGATTCGAACCCAGGACCTTCTTGCAACAGCGCTACACACTGCACCACCGTGCCTCCAATTTTTGGAGTCAAATTAATGGAGCGAAGTCTGCGAGGTAGTTCAGGCAGACAACTCGAGCTGCACTGCTGCAAACGCACATATGCACATGACATGCCTCATTCTCCTCAAACGTCATCGACACACCCTCCAGCCGTCTATTCAAGGTGCAACAATTTCCCATCTCTCCCTCTGCCTGTCATGCTGCTGCGGATGCTCCACATGCATTTGCTGCTCCACTTTCAGCCCCACCACCAGCCCCACATCTGCCTGTAGGCTCTTATTAGGGGGTTCAAGAGGTTTTCTCATCACTCCCTAATATAATCATATAAAGATATCTGCGGGGAGTGATGAGTTCGGAGCCTAGACGCCAAACTCAAAGTCTTGAATGTCCTGCTGTTATAATAATGAGCATTTCAAACCCCTGAGTTGTCTGACTGAACTCCCAGTTTTCTTTTTAACTATTTTTACTTTCAGTTTTCAGTCGCGGTTTGGTTCCATTTTAGGCAACAAAACTAGAGAAAAAAATGAATCGTAGTTTGGGTAAAAATACTCTTTTATAATGCTAATCATATGTTAAAATATGTTGCCGCGTTGAGGCAACAAGTACTTGCCAATCTCATAGGGCAGGGGGAACACACTTTGAAAAAAAAAACATTTCACTTAACGGTTACTTGTATTGCTTAATGGTCCCTTGAAAATTGAAAGAGCAATGACTGAGGCCCATTAAGTGTAGAAGGAGCGATGAGGATAAGGACTGCTGCATAAATAGAGGAGAGGAAGAATAACTTGAAGGACAGAAGAGAAGAAAGAGATAAACAGATGGCTCAGACAAACTCTCTTCTCTCAGCTTTGTCTACTTCATATTCCCTCCTCTCCTCTCCCCTTGTCTTGTCTCATTTTCTACCAATAACGTCAATTGTTTACCCTCGTTTATTATTCACTTCAACTTTATTAAATTTGTTCCAGGATTCAGTATTTTGCGGTATTGTCCAGATGCAATTCTCCGTCCTCTCTCGCTGTCCGTAACTCTGATGCACACAGTCTCACCATTTCATCTTCATTAACTGTCCTTCCACTCCTCTTCTTTTATTTTTACCTCTCTCTTCCCTTGACCAATCCATCCATCCAGCTACATGACGGCACGGATGCATGTGCCACTTGTGTGTGTCATTGTGCATTTCCATGACAACGTCAACATGAAAACAACCCCTCTTCTGCCTGAGGTTACGCTGATTTGCATTTCATTTGCATGTTTCACAAGCAACCAGCAGCATTTGACTTTGTGGCGACGAACCTAGCATGACCCTGTTCGTTCCTCCCTCTCAGTGTGTGTTTCTCTATTGCTTCACCCTTCCACCCACTGTTTCAGTCATTTAACCTCTCAACTCAATCTCCGCTCATCACTTCTTTTTTTTTCTTCCTTTTTCTGTCCATTGCACAAAAAAGATTTCCTAACTTCCGCAACTGTTTGGAAAACACATCGCTTTCACTTGATCAAATTGCCCTTTTGCCTCCTTCTTGCAGTTTCTCTCATTAGTCAACATTTTCCTTCCGTCCTTTTCCACCCGTCTCTATTCCTAACATTCATCTGAAAGAAGCTGCAAGTGGAAGTCTTTCATTCCCGCTGAGAAAAAAGAGTCACACTTATAGCCCATTTTTTGATTGGACAAAAAGATTTCCATCATTTCCTTTGCAGACAAACACAGCTGCTGCACACACACCCACACACACACACACACACACACACACACACACACTTCTTGACTATAAGGAGAAACGTGATGACACGTGTGAACAAACAGACACTTTCACATATCCCTACCGAGAATCCGAGGAACACAACATCCCATTCACATCGGTAAACAGACACACAAACGTGTGTGTACAGCCAACTAATGCTATTTACATTCCTGCACACGTCCACATTCAGAAAGACGTTCCCAAGTAGCTGTGAAATTAAAGTTCTTCTTCAAATCTGACGTGTTGAAAACTCTTTTGTGCAGTTAGCCAGACACAAAGCACTCGTCTTTTTTGTCTAACCCTTTTTATTTTCCAATCATGAAGATTTCCAATTAAACAAATTCTCTATGACTGAGATTAGCATCACTAATTTGTTTCCTCCACTCCACAACAAATTGCATGCCAGCATTAACAATATGCCAAAGTCACCTCCTATTCCTCATATTCTGCCGGAGAAAAGTTAAAATGATGTGAGAGTGTGAGAGAACATTGTCGTTGCAGGACTCTTCATATCCATAGGAGAATATAAAGTCGCGTTCAAGATGCCTCCTGTAATTGGCTGTGCTGTTGAAGAGTAGAACTGTTCACAGGCTTCATTACTGTCAAGTCTACATTTGACGAGTCAAGGGGGTAAAAATTAGATGCCATCACCAGTCGCTGTGTTTATGTCGAGTGTGTTGCTGCATTTGTGAGAACCAACTTTGTTTGTGTGTGTGTGTGAATGTGAAAAAAACAGTGTTACCCATTAGTATGAGTCAGAAAATATATGTGCGTGTAAGCAAAGGAGGATGCATGTGTGTATATGTGAGACAGAGAGAGAGAGAGAGAGAGAAAGAGAGAGAGTACTTAGTCCTCTGCATTTGTGTGTTTGTGAGAGGAAAAAGGAACATTGTGTGTCAAAGACTAGGAAAAATAAATGACTGTTCTCTGGTTTTCATCTGACATTTTAAAATCCAGCCAGCAGAGGACAAAGGAAGTTTTATGAAAACAGACCAACTGTCCAGCAGAGATGAGAGACAGATAGACAGCGAGAGTCAGACAGGCAGAGTGACAGAGAAACGGGGGGGAGTGGGGGGGGAGTATTCACAGAAAGAGACAGAAATGGAGAAAACGCAGCGGGAGGAGAACGTATTCAAAAAAACGAGCGAGAGTATTCAGGGAGCCGGTCGGCAGAGGAAGGGCCTGTGCAGTTTCATTGATTTCAGCCGGTAGGAGGGGAGAGCTTGGGTTCAGGGTGAGGCTCAGACACAGAGCAGCTACTGTAGGAAAATGGCTTTATAATACAGTTAAGGAGCACGATAGGAGACACAGTATGACAGACAGATGGATAGCAAGGCACAGCATAGGACTGACCGAGAAGTAGAAACTGACATAACAGATGGAGATAATTTCATTTCTATATTTGTGTTTATTAGACTTCTTAAATTACTATTGACATTTCCAATTGACAACTATCTCGAAATGTATTTTCTCTCATACTTCATACCTCCCACTCACAATGTCTGATTGATGCTGTAATTGTCAACAGCCCATTTATTATAGGCACTGACAATTACCCCAGAAGGATCATTACAGAGTCATCATTCTTGATAAAGGCCAGTCAATCTATACCTGACATTTAAAACCACGGTTAAACAGATGTAGAGTATCTGCACATCCTACATTTGCATGATCTGCTCACTTGTTTCTTTAATCTTGATTTAGATGTATCGGTAAAGTGATCTTAACACGTGCTTTTGCAATATCAGGAGGATTTGATCATGGCATTTTGAAATATGGTTTGATCTGAGGTTTGACAGAGAGGAAGTCACAGCAGTGGGGGTTGGAGAGAGACAAAAGTCAGAGAAATAAACATAGTGTCATCCCAAGTCTTGTGTATGTGGGGATTTTTCAGGAAAGGGAAGGGTATGAGGAGATTTGAACATATAAAATGTGGAGCCCTTTCGGTTGAATTTAGCTGTGTCCTGGGAGCAGCTTGGTTTTATTGTATGCTTTGTGATGACGAGCACAATGAAATCTAACACTTCGGACTCTGGAAGACTCAAGTATTTTCTTTATAGAATGTTTGATAAAATGTTGGTCAGGGTCCAAACCTTTTTCCTGGCCCAGGATGGGACCTTTTTTGATCCAACAGGATCCTTAACAGCCCAGGAAAAGCCCAGGGTGTATTTGTGGGCTGCATTTGAAGGAGTCTCTGAATGGGGCAGGCCTATTGCGCAGCTGTGATGTATTCGGTCTGCAAGTGCAGCCTTCGGAGGATACTGCCCCTGAATTGGGACACAGCTTTCTTCTTCTTTCTGCTCCTCCTGATTCGGGGTCACCACAGTGGATTTTTCCATCTGCATTGTTGATCAAGCACAGTTTTTATGCTGGATGCCCTCCCTGATGCAACGCTCCCCATTTATCTGGGCTTGGGACCGGCACCAAGAGTCCACTGACTTGTGCACCGCCAGTGGCTGGATTTAAAGTGTAATATAAAGTCTATATTTGAATGATACCATAAAAAGACCAAAACCAATGATAACAAGTACTAATAAACTATTAAAAACACATGGGCAAGGAGTTACTTCATTAATCTAAATTGTGATGCACTGCTAGTGTGATTTGCACTTGTACTATGGTAGCGAGAGAAGGATTTGATCAACCCAGAAGAGCATCTTGAATTGATTTGAACTGAGGTGAAACAGATAGAAAGAGGGAAAATGGGTATAACATGAAAGTCGCAGAGTGTTAAGCGTTGATTTATTTTGCATGCAGCGTGTTTAAGAAGGTATAAAACAGAGAATGAGCCAGGTAATCAGACATCCAAACAAAAAGACTGCTATGGGGCAAGGAGGAGGTCCGAGACAGAGAGATGAACAGATGTGCTCAGAGGACAGAAGGGAAAACAAGCCCAGGCTGCACTCCGCTGTGATCTGCGGTGACCCCGTGACAATGTGACTAATGGCCTTGAAACATACAAGGACCAGGAGAGCAACCACTGATGGAAGTACACAACAACTCACATAGACAATGTGTTGTGTGCGAGAGGAGAGCAGCTCCAAAAAAAACAAAAACAGAGAGAGATGTAAAGAGAGCTGAAGTGGGAGAGATGGCAAAGATAAATGTACTGCATGGCTACATTTGTGCAATGCTGCAGGAGCATATCTCTTTAAACCTTGTGGATTTAAAAGTGCTATACGTGCATCATTTGAACAAGAAAGAAAGAAAGAAATGCCTCTACCAGCTTATAAAGTCATTTTTACCTCTGATCTACCAGGTCGGACTTCATCAGCTGCATTGCTTTGCTGCAAAATGGTAAACTGCAAAAGTTTTATAGCACAAAAAGACATCTGTTCTTCTAGACCAAGATGAAGATTTCTGTATGTGGTACCATAACAGATGGTGGATTACTGTACTGTATAAAACATAATCCATTTTTATTTTGCTAAATTGTTGTATCATAATCTTACTTTGCATACTTTTGTCATTACCAGATGTTACGATTGAGAGAAGGGGAGGGGGACAGCAGAGGATGTGACAACATCTGGAGAGTGAATAAAGTAAAACAACTTTTGAGCAGCTCAGTAATGCTATACTTAGTCATGTGTCACTAAAATGTAATTACTTTAGTAATGAGTGGTACAGAACATAGAGAGGACGAGGAGGTGATAATCTTTTAAACAGGGGGGTAACAGAGCACATTGTAAGACAACCTCTACTTGAATGTGTCGTGTTGAAATCAGTTGTTCATATGAAGCGAGGAAAAAGTTAGACTTTTCATGTGTGCGAATGCCAGATTGTCAGTTTTTGGAAGTTACAGATACAGCCAGGGGGGCATCCTCCACAAGTCTGACATCATAAAAGTGTAGTTTCAGATTCTGTTCAACCATCCAACCAACACTTGTTAGAGCATCTTGGGTCCTTAAAGACTACGATTTAAATGAAATAATAATATTACAGTTACTGATCCCAGTAGGAGGTAAGCCTATTTACTGTCCCTCTGAGAGCTGGATGAGAGGGCTGATGTGAATGTTTTACTCTGTGCATTTTTTGGAGAGATCAGCCCAGGGAATAATAGTTTGCTGTAAGTGGTGGGAGATAGCTTGCCTCCACAAAAAGAGGAGCAATATGCCCTCCGCCAAGGTTGCTTTTTATCACCACTGTTGCCAAGTGCTTGCTCATGTGAGGTCTCTGTAAAGTAAAGAGTTCGGTCTAGACCTGCTCTTTTGGAAAGTGCCTTGAGATAACTTTTTTTTTTTTTTTGTGATTTGGCACAATACAAATAAGGCTGCATTGACTTCACTTTACTGACTTACATGCCCGTGGTGAGTTTTGTTCTAAGATGTTATCAACCTGCAGTTTCAATGTGAAGACTGGATTCCTGAGTAATTGACGACAAGTTAGCTGTTGACAGTCAGTAAATAGCTGGAATCCATCGACTGGCTGCTACACATGTTCTACAAGGAGGGTTGCCTTTGAAGCTGCTGGGCTGAGTGATGAAAAGTAATTTTACAAGTAATGTACTTCTTTTGTTAAGTAAATACTGGTGTCATTATGTCGTTGTAAGTGGTGGGAGATTGTTTGCCTCCACAATGATGCACTTGCAATTTCTCGACACTGTCACCAAGTGCATTAAACTCAAATAAAATTCAATTTTATGTTGTTTGCAGGAAATAAACAACATGACAGTGTCCAAAGTAAATTTGATAAAGAAATAAGTTTCATCCACATGCTTCTTGGGTAAAAAAAACTCTCTTGGAGAGAACAGGTTGGATTTGTCTGCAGAAAGATCATTACCTTCGCCAAGGAGGTTATGTGATCGGTTCGGTTTGTTTGTCCGTTTGTTTGTGTGTTTGTTAGCAGGATTATGCAAAAACTAATGGATGGATTTGCATGAAATGTTCACCAAAATCACCAAAGATGGACCCTAGAGGTGATTGATTAAAGTTTGGTGATGATCCGGATCAGGATCCGGGTCATCCTTGGTGGAGGTTTGCACTCTTGTTAATCTCTTGGGATCCTGAGAAAAATAAGGTAAGATGTCTGGTACATGATTTATGTTTTATGAGACTATATTACAGTTTAATTTAACCATATTTAACTTGTTACTTAGTTACAGCTATTGCCTGTTTTTGACATAAACCTTCTATATTATTTTGTTAACAATTCACAACTTCACTGTTATCCTTCAGACAGGTTAAGAATCTTCATCTTTCTTTATACAGAACATCCCACACAGTTTTCAATCAGATATGGAGGTTTGTTTAACAGACTCCTCTATGTCATTCTCTGTTTTTAAGAAGAGATTTAAAAATACTCTGCTTTCAAAATGTTTTATTTGACTCAATAATACTCGTTATTAGTAACTTGTGGGTAAACTGTGAATTGGTATGTACTCTTGGGTCTCATTTCCTTTAAAACATTCTTTAAACACTTATTTTAATGTTGTATTTTCTGTAGACCGAATATTAAAATGTATTGATTATTTTAATTGTATTCGTGGTTTTTGTATAAGCCTTTACAGGGTTCTCCCACTCATACACAAACTTTTCTTTTTTCAGATTTCCTTTAAAAGGTTTTTGCATCCATGTGTGAAATACTTCTTTTTTTTTCCAATGGGAGTAATCAGTTGCTGTTGTTGTTTTTATTAGAACAGAAAAGAAGCGAGAAGAGACACCAGACAAAAATGCCAAAACAACATATTTTGGTGGCAGAAGGCTGTGAGTCAGGATTGAAATGAGAGGACAATGGAGGATGGGTTGCGATTATTAGAATGATTGATTGAACGGCCGCCAAACAATTCTCTGAGGTGGCCTACTTTTCATCTTTATCTTTTCTCTCATCAAATCTCATGTGTGCCTCTGTCTTTCCTTCTATCTTTCAATCTCTGCATCGTTTTGCCACTGAGCTTTGTTGCATCTGTCTTTCTTGTTTGCGTAACTTTGTCACCATTTGTCTCTCTGCATCTCCACTTGTCTTACTCTTTAAACATCAAATCCTTTTCGATCTTTACACAGCTTTTATGCTAAGCATCTCTGCCCATCTTTGTAACGTTGCTCCATCACTCAAATTATACAGTATTGACAGTGTCAGTTGGCGCGCTCACTACCCATGCTTGCAAACACACCACTGGCAAAGCAAGCTTGCATTGCAGACACACACACGCACACACACACACACACACACACACACACACATAAGAGGGTGATGTCTCGGAGAATACACTGTTTCAGTCACTGTCAACACTGATCTGTCACACTCCCAAAGACATTCCCAGGCACAAGTTTCAACACGCTACATGTCAAAACTTGCTTTTTCAACATGTTGATACCGCCGGTAGAGCTGCTTCCACTCCACAACTTTTGCTCTCTGTCTCTCGCTTACACTTTAGCAGTTCTGTCCCCCCTCTTTCCATTTGTCATCCCCCTTTACTCTTGGGAGGCAATTACTGTTTCACCCTAGACTCAAACTAATTAGCTTAAAAACTCCCACAAATAAATAAAGCATTGTGCGTCGTGTGTGTATACGCTGTGCACCTATGTAATTGTCCTTTTGGGTAAACAAATGGAAAACAAAGTTGAATATATAAATACTAATATGGCACAGATTTGGGCAAAGCTAAAGCCTGTTAGAGTGTACCTCCTAAAAAATGGTATTGAAGTGCTGTGCATCTACATACACACACACTCATGACTTGCTCAATATCCATCAAAAGACATCTCTGAAAGCTTAATTTTGATCAAATATGACGTGTGTAGACGCAGACACACACAGAGTCTATGTAGAATATCTGATTGCTCATTTTGCTCCAGTTGCTGAGCTTTTGAAATACAAAGCCAATCATGGCAGCCAGCTGTGTCGCATTTCCACTTGTCAATTCTAATGATTCACTTATAGAAATACTTTTCCTTTCAATCTACATTCATGAAAAATAAGATGTAATAAACTGCTGGACACAAACACAGGTACGGGGTGGTCTCTTTCACTAAAAGGCTAACATCGCCCACGGGGGCTGCATACAAGCCGGAAAATCGAAAGCATGTAAGTGGCCTTGGTAAACACCTTCCTTATCTGGATGGAGGTATGAAAAATTAATGAGCACAAAAATATACATAATAAAAGAATTTGAGATCCGACGTACAGCAATGAGGGAAAGATTTTCAGGGTTGTGCTTCTTTTGCAGTTTGAACTTTTGGCTACATTCAGCCCACACATAGCAAGAAAACATATCACACACATATTCACCATCATACATGAAGAGTAATGTATGGAAAAATGAGCTCACTTATTTCTTGGAGCTCTAAAAGATATGCATACACACAAGCGTGCACACACACACACACACACACACACACACACACACACAGAGAGATTCCCACAAATAATTTTCAATTCATTGATTCCACTAGGGAAACGCAGGGTTACTCTTAGTCATAGCGCTGTCTCTCTGTAGTCAAAATGAACATCAACACACACACACATACACACACAAGAAAAAAAACATGTGGCATCCTGGTGGTAGAGGGAGCATGTCCCATTTTTTAATAACAAAAAAGCTCTGGGGAGCCGTGTGTGTTGATAGCTAAATGACACACACAGGTTGATGTGCTGTGGATGTGGCAGGGAAAATAACAGGCTGCAAGGCACAAGGGGAGGGAGGCCAGACCTACATAGGGAATTCATGCAGCAATGAGGAGCTGATTAAAGTGGCTGGCAGAAAAACTAGCACACTAGACACAGATCAGGGCTAGCCAGGGAGCCTCGGTTTAAAGAGTAACAATGCTAATCCCTGCAGGCACAAATATTGTTTTAACAGCCTGTGCTCCCACTGAGCGTCTAAAATATCTATTTCATTTCAATAACTCTATACAACTATTGAATTATTATCTCCTCCTCCTGAATTTTTACTCAATCTCACTTAGTGGTAAAGCTCCAATACAAGTTGCCTATACCTAAATAATTCCTAATCCTTGTAAAAAAAAAAAAAAACATTAACAGGTGAAGTCTTTTACAAGTGGTAGAGTAGATCCATACAAAGTCAATGGTTTGTAATTACAAAGTGGCTTTCTTTGATCTGACCCTGACGATACAAGTGGAAATGAAACTCTCTTTTGTGAAGCGCGGTATGCCAGTAAACATTTGCGAACCACTGCTGTAGAGCAATTTTTGAAAGATTTAACATTTTCTATATTTTATTTGACCAATTCTACTAATTGATGTTCCTAGAAAAAAACTCAATGCATTCATGTTTTTGGACGGTAACAGTTTTTTTTCTTTCATCCTGTGAAGGTTTAGTTTACATGTACAGATACTCACATTGACTTTATATCACTACAATAGTGCTCTGAGCGTGAGCTAGAAAAACACTGTAACAACCTCCGAGCACGCTCGGCCCATAGTTAGTTGGTTATATTGGCTATTCAGTGTATGTGTGTGTCTATATGCTTAGGTTCAAATGTTCTAGCCGAGCAGCAGGAGGCTCAGTACAAGGCTTAAGGTATATACTGCACTGTGTTTGGCAATGCAGCGCAGAGCATAATGTTCACTGGTGCACAGAGACAAATGTCTCGCCTATAGTGCAGTAGGCGCTGTGTGCATGTACAGTATGTGTACCTGTATAAACAGTGTGTGTGTGTGTGTGTGTGTGTGTGTGTGTGTGTGTGTGTGTGTGTGCGTGTTTGTTGTAACTGCGAAAAACAGAGACGGACTAGTGACTTTGCTCAGCGGTGACACATGTATTACTCACATATGTTTGGGCAAAGTGGGAGCAGGAGAAATGGAGAATGGAGCGAAATAGAAAAGAAGGAATGAAATGAACGAAGGTAGAGAAAGGCAGTGTGTATACACATGTATGTGTGTTGTGTGTGTGTCTTCCTCTGCCGTAATTATAGGCAGTATATCTTTAGAGACAGGAAGACAGGAAGGTCCTTACTTACTTACCTTCCCACCTATTTCTTTTATCTTCACCCCCTATCTGTACAAACACACACCACTAAAGGATATGAACACACACACACTTAGTATCAGAGTCGTCAGTCCAAGCAGGCTTTATCCTGGGTTGGATGTACACCAGTTTGCCACATATCAACCATTATGGATTTTTACTCTCTGTCTACATCACCAATATTTAATCACATTACTTTCTCAATTTGAAAAATGCTTGTAATAGAGGGACACACACACAGACACACACACACACACACACCTGCATACACAGTCGCCCCTTAGACCCTGTTCCTTTCTCTCCCTCTCTCATCCCTA
This sequence comes from Chaunax sp. Z400, assembly GCA_037577475.1. Classification (NCBI taxonomy): domain Eukaryota; kingdom Metazoa; phylum Chordata; class Actinopteri; order Lophiiformes; family Chaunacidae; genus Chaunax; species Chaunax sp. Z400. Next base: position 23,577,386 of record CM075190.1, read on the forward strand.
CCATATACATCTCCATGGAGACTGCCGCCTGGCAACAGCTGGAGGAGAGCCAGTTGCCGCGGCGACACCAAGGCCCAGCGTCCCCCACAGTAAGCAGCAATGATGTCACTGAGTGGCCAGACCATTACAGGCTGGCCAGGGGATGACCGTTGTGAGAGTTAAACACTCATCTTCTTCTTTATCGCTGCCATTCATCAGCCATCACTCCTCTTCAGTGACGGATTGTCTCTGTTGTTCATCTCCATTAGAGGTGTTTCTGTTTGTTTGTTCATCTCTCTCTCTCTCTCTCTCTCACTGTCTCTCCATTCCTCGTTCAGTCCATCTCACTCTCCATTGCTGCTCTGGTGCTCTCTCTCTCTCTCGCTGCTTTCTTCTACTCATTTGTGTCCCTCTCCTTGTTTTTCATTTGCTTAAGATCAAAAAGCTTTATCGGCCTGATTACATTATTCGTAGATAAGCATGGAAAAATCATTGCCAAATATGTATCTGGAGTTGGACTACACACAGACAAGATCACATGTGCCTTTTCATAAAATGAGTATTATTCCAGCACATTGTAGAATTACAAATTAAATCATTCTACAAGACATTAGAAGAGTTTGTATTGTTAATGTGATTATAGCTGATTTAATCCAATCAAGGCAGTTTTACATGTTCTCCCTGTGTCCCTGTGGGTTCCCTCCAGGTGCTCCGGCTTCCTCACACATAGCCCAAAAACATGCAATATAGGTGAATCAGTGACTCTAAATTGTCCATAGGAGTGAATGTGAGCACGGATTTGTCTATGTGTCGGACTATATGACAACCTGGCAAAATGTCCAGGATGTCCATCACCTCTCGCCCAATATCAGCAGGGATAGGGTCCAGCCCCGACGCAACCCTTAAGCAGTTATATACAATAGATGGATGGCTATTTCAATGAACATGAGTAATGGCGGTTTTAGGATGAAAACATCTGGGTAATCTGATCCTTTACTCAAGTAAAAGTTACAATACTATGCTGTAAGACAAAAGGTAAAGGTGCATTCAACACAGCATTATCAACCTTATTAGCACAATATGCTTACGTATCAGAAAGAAAAGTATGCACTATGTGGAATGGTGCATTTCATTAACATAAGCTGTATTTTAATAATGTAGAGGTAAATTTATGGAATTACTAACTACTTCTTTGACTGTTGGGAAGTTTAATCCACAACAATACATCATATTTTACATGTTGAATTATTTGCCAGTGTTGCATATATAAAGTGACTTGTAACTACAGCCGTTACATATATGTAGTGGGATATATATGAATATAAATCCTCGTTGAATGCGTGTCAAAGAGTTCAGTTATATTCAGTGATCTGATCTGCCACTCCATATGTTCCAAATTGGCACTTTAACATGTAACAGACCTCGGCTCCACTAAAAATGGTATGAAGAGGTGCTCACACCAGTGTTTTCTTCTTTTTTTTTAATTGACCAGGAATTTTGCCTGAGGTGCAGTCAGTCAGCTTCAAATAAGACTCACCCTGGATTTCTGACCAATTATGCAAACCACTAACACCTTTCATGTTCACGTGTGGAGGACATTTGTCATACTGGTAGCACAGCCTGTGGTGACATAACTCTGTTCTTTTAGACTGTCATCAATGCTAAAAAAGAAAAAGAAAGAAAAAAAAAAGAATTCAAAAGCCTGAATCATTTTCTGGGAATTCTGTCCCTGCTGCCGCTGCTGTGTAAAGAGGTACTATGAAATGTATGAACTTATTTGAGTCCTCTTACTCTGTATTCACTCTTTTTCTTGTGATTGCAGGCTTCGCCACTCATCTCTCCTGTTGGAAAGCTGTCCTACACTGTGCCTCAATGTCGCTTTATCATGTCGTCCACTTCTCCTCTCCTCCTCTCCCTCCATCCATCCACTGCACATCCTTTGCTCCAGTAATAATAGCCACCAGCCCAACCACATCTGACTCACTCCCTCTCCCACACCCACACACACACACACACACACACACCCACACACACACACCCACACACACACACACACACACACACACACACACACACACACACACACACACACACACACACACACACACACACACACACACACACACACACACACACACACACACACACACACACACACACACACACACGCAGGGATAGGAAGATAAACCCAATATACACAGGTAAATCCTGCAGATAACAACAGAGCCATGCTATATGTCCTCTAGTACAAACGGCATGGCATTAGTTTCCTGGGCCTAAACCATATTATTAACCTTTCACTGTTACAAGTCTCACCCTTAAATTACCCTCAAGCTGATCTTGAGCGTAAAACCTTAACCAGGACATATGGCACAAACATGTATAGTTCTCGTATTTGTAATGGTTGGCCAGTGACCTCAGGAGAAAATGAGAGCAGCGAAGGCAAGGAGACAAAGAACTAAAGCCTGAGAAGAGAAACAGGCATGTGATGAGGACGGCAACAAGGCAAGACAGAGTGGTCCTGCTTCAGTTAGCACGCTAACGTGATCTGAAATACTTAGCGCTCAAAACAGACTTAATTAACAGGGCTGCACAGTGCCTGTAGCTCAGCTGATGCTAAATGTAATGAAGAAATGAATGCGGAGGCTAATGCTAGTGAAAGTGCTACAGACAGTAGTGTCTAGTTACTGGGGTAGAAGAGATCAGTGGTAAATGGCCTGTGAGTTAAGCAATTTGTGCTTAAATAATGTCCTTGCCTTGGTGAAGGAGCAGAATCTATAGCAGCACATCAGGATATATCGAGACACGTAGAGCATATATATGCAAAAAGACAGCGAAACAACTGAAACAGACTTAAAGACCTGCTTCTAATTAAACATGTAAGAATAAAATGAAGGGATTTAATATTTCTCCCTCAAGCTTATTACAAATCCGCTATTTCTGGCAGTGTGGATAATTCTTTGATAAAGCATTTAGACCAGAATGTAGGGAAACAGAATATACAGAAAATATAAATGACTAGCAGGAACATGACCTCCTTGGCAGAGGTAAATATAAAAAATTGATTTCTTTAAAAAAAAAAAAAATCTCTATTCAAATACTCTGGCTAAACTGGGGATAGTTCAGACTCATTATCCCAGAATTCCTGTAAAGGACTCTGTGTCCTTTAAGGATGCAGGTGTGCATTTATGAAAATGTTTCTTCAGTAGCGCTGAGTGGATACGGGGTGGACTGAACATATAATATGCATGATACTACACGTGTGTTTGCGTGTTCGGTGAGGCTGATTTATGCCTGTGAGCCGTCTCAGGGATTAAATGCTGACTTTGACTCCTTAGCCTTCTGACTCTTCTCTCATCTCATTTTCTCACTTGGTCTACCTCCTCCCATCTAATCTATCTCCTTTTCTCTGCCACCAGTCTTGTTTTTCCTTCCACTCCATTTGTTTTCTGTCTCTTTCGGTCGGTTTGCATGTTCGTCTCTCTCTCTCTCTCTCTCTCTCTCCCCTCTCCTGTAGCTGTATAGTGAATCTAAATAGCCAGATACAAGTTCACAGAGAGGACCCCCACCCATCCACCACCAACATACACACACAAATCATTTTTCTAGGCTGCGGCTAATGGGATGGTTGGAAAATTGATTGCTTTCCTTCAGCAACATTGGTTGTATGTAGATAGCGGTGCAAACAACCAAGTGCAAATACACAAAAAAAGGCGTTTTGTTTTATTTTGTCATATACAATTATACTCAGTGCATTGTAGGGAAATTTTCCTTCTCTGCATCTGATCCATCCCTGAGGAGTCATGACCACAGTCATCCCTGAAGCACAATTAAGAAGAAACCCACATATTTTACACATTTGTCATAAGCATTAAACACAAACAGAGAAATCTCACTGGCTTAAATTTGCCTTTTTCTTCTACAGCTGTTTATTTCCTTAGCTCTCAACTACTGTATGTCAAAACTAAGCAGGTAAAATCTGAAAACATTATATGAGAGATCGGCCAGGGTTCACATTATTGCTGTAAGGTTGTTTTTCTCATCCATACTGAGAAAATAAAACAGCAACAGTGAGAAAATTATTAAATGGCACCTTCTCTCCCCTCCTTCGGTTGGCTAAACAACATAACTGTGCATCACAGTTAACATCATATAACAATTAAGCTGTCTCCAGGGGTTCATTCCTCTGCTTTCAACAGTCACCTATCCTATGTTTCAATACAGCCAACCCTATAATTTACCTGCTTCATTTACATAGTTTTTTTTATTTCTGCTGAAACAACTGAACAAGCGAAAAATTATGTTATTATGGCCTATCCATGAGTGTAATCTTCACTCTGCTCCACTGAGATGATCAGATCGCTATTTTATGACAAGAACTACTAAAATAATAACAATAATAATAATAATAACAATAATAATAAATAAATAAATAATTAAATAAACATCTAAATAAATATAACATTTTAAGTGAGTATTGGCAGAGAAGGCTAGCGGCAAAAGGAAGTCATATTCATAACTTTACTACCATACAGCCTCCAAACATTTCCGAGCAAGCATCGAGTTACATTTTCTCTGACCACACAAAAGAGCCTCTCAAAAGCTGGTTTGAATGTGTTAAGAATGCCATTTTATGCCGGGGAAAAAACATTCAGCCACCTTAAAGGGCGTGCATACAGCAAGAGAACTGCTTCTCAGGGGCCAAAATAGCTTCAGAAACCTTCTCTCCAAAAACCATTCAAAGGTCAGATTATTAACTTAACAACTTCTCTCTCTAGTTCCGTCTTCTTTCATCTGTTACACAACTTTGTGTGCATGTGAATAAAGACGCAAAAACACTGTGAATGTCTTCCGGAGAGACTGTAAAAACGTGTGCTTATCCTCACATTTAAATGATATCACATCCCCCCCGCCCTTCTCTATGACAGCCAGCTGTTCACTCCGCCCTCCAGTGTGACCATTCAGAAACAGCCATCCATACTTTTGATTTGTAGTTGGACAACGCATCATTTGAACTATTTCTAATTGGGTTTTGAGTGGTGTGGATGTAGTTAAGCTCTTCCTCTGCACCTTATGACTTGTTTAGGACTTGAAACTCAAAGATATGGACTTGTGACTTGTCAGTCTTGACTTGGAATCTGGCTTAGAAGTTGAATTGCTCTTTTATATTTATTAAATGTTTGCTCCAAAATCTATTCAATGTGCAAATTGCTTATGGCCAAAACTGTAATGCAGTTATTTTATGATCTTGTTAATCTAAGCGTTCACACAATCATATTACTTTTAGCCTGGATTATGTGTTTAATTTCTTGTCTGTTGTTTGTCTGTCTGATATTATGCTCTTCTTTTGTAAAATATGCTGCTCTGTTGTATGAGGCCATTATTGTAACCTATTCACAAATATCGGTACATATTTAGCTAGATAACAGATAGGTTGTTGTCATGGAGGTTATGGCTATGGTGTTCTTGCATGTGTCTGTGTGGGAGAGAGAGGGATACTTTAAGAATGAGAGTATGTGGGAATTTATGCGTGTGTGTGCGTATGTGTGTGTGTGTGCGTGTGGGCATGCGTGTGTGTAATCTTCTAGCCTGTTAATGTTTGGGTCGGGAGGATAGCCTGCACATGAGAGATCCAGTCTATGTGTAGGCAAGGCTTGAAGCTCGCTCATTAGTGCACTTATGTGAATCAAATCTCTCGAAGGATGTTTGATTCCTCTGTGTGTGTGTGTGTGTCTTCTGTGTGTGTCCAATTATTTATGAACAAATGAATTTTTGTGGCCTCACTTGAGCCTCTGTTTGTATTTGGTGAGCATGTTTATTCTACAACTGATGAAGTGCTTATTTGTTCTGGGGACTTCATTTCACTGAGTATGTGTGAAGTATTCTTCTACCAGCATGTGTACCTCTCTAAAGTTGTGTGTGTGTTCGTTGTCACGCTGTTGTGTAAAAGGTTAAACTTAAAGCACTCTGCGTGAAACAATAAATTCAAGCTTCTCTCCTTCAACTGCCTCGCCGTCACTCTGTCTCCACCGTCTTCTCATCCGTCCTTTTCTATTCCTCCTCGCCCACTCCTCCCTCCTTTGCTTGGCTGTCTGTCACATCAGAAAGACTGACAGATGCATAAAGACATGCAGCCCCTTCCGCAGATTTCAAAGGCCACACGAAGACAGGCTCACACGGATATCAAAACACACACATGCTTGTATGCATGCACACAAAAGCAGATAAAGACGTGCAGAAAATAATAACAATGGACACACAGATATGGAAATGTGGACACATGTAGATACTCCCACACATACATACACACATATTATGTGGCCAGAGTGAAGAAGCAGAATGAATCCTGGTGGGTTGCCCAGTGTGTGGGCTGGTTGGAGCGTCAGAATGGAACAGCTTTATAAACTGACCAACATGACTCTCTCAGATGAACCAACTGGTGACCGTCTGTGTGGCTCTCCAGCCCTCGCTTTGTGTTTGTGAGTCAGACTAGTAATGGCACACACACAAAATGTAATATAAACACTGCTGAAAGCGTTAAGCCTGTAATGTATACATGTCCATAACACCTGCAAATATGATATCTAGTATGAATAAGGATGAAATAGTCAGGATCCTCCACCACGGGTGTATTTTATTGGAGAAAGACAGTTAGAGAGAATTTATTTACGTTGACCCTGTTAATTGCATATCTGTGGAAAAGGTTCCATTTTCAAAATGTACAAAATTAATAAATACAATGCTTAATATTCCTGAAGTATTCAAAGGCACATCTCCAGTACATGGGAGATGTGTACATAAGGTTTCATGCAAAAAATATTGCACTGTTTTTGAGTTATGGCCCAGAAACGCTCATCTGAAACAAATTCCAGTTACAGAATGAGCCGAAATTTGACTAGTAACCATGGAAACAAAAAAATACATACATGACGAGAGAAGGAAAAGTTCCTAAATTGCGAAAGGCACCACTTCGGTACTTGCTTGTTGTGTGTAGAAAGTTTCACGAAGAAATATTTAGCAGTTTTGAGATATGCTCCTGAAACGAAACATGACGGACAGATGGACGGATGGACAGATAGAACTCATCCTTATATCCTTCCCCTCACTTTGCTCGTGGTGGTGGATGCATACACTACAGCTCAGCAACACAACAAAGTGTCAAAGCACCTAAAAATAACCATAGCATCGAACACACTGCTGTCTTTTTCAACACAACAATCTAAAGTGACTATCATTGCTGTGTAGATCATTAGACATGTTTACTGCTTCATGCAGTGATAAGCAAATATTTCCTTAGGTACAAAATCAAAACAATCATGTGCTACACAATGAACCCATGTGAGGGCAGAGGAAGGCTTCTTGTAAACTCTTCTCTTCCAGTGCGACAGTGGTGATGTGAGTTATAGACATTTACACGTCACATTTTGTTTGGAATTCAGTTTGTAAAAATCGTAAGGACAAAAATAGATTTTATATACATCTCTGAAACATGATAAAATGGAGTAGAACTTGCAGTGTAAACCTCAAAATATAGAGAGGGCAGTGATGCTGCAGCGCTGGCTCTAATCACAGCTGCTCACAATGGCTCAGTGCTGCCTGCAACTCTGCACAATACCAGTAATCTTACAGGAGGAACTGTGTGTTATATTTATTAGAAAGGACGGACATGGCTCCTTACAACTCAGTAAAAATGTATCTGGTGTTGATGCTCCACAAAAAGAAACACTATTTTACAGATGTGGTTGTGTTTATTCCTTGTGAATGCCCTCATTACTGTTATCACAAAAACAAAATCTACACAGGAACACGGACTACATGTTAAATTCTCCTGATATAGCCCCTGACAGTTTTCTTCCAACATGTTTATGGTCATTCAATGACAAAATGCCAATGGATAATATGTCAAACAGATCAAAATGCTTTCATGCGCTCATGAGCAGGCAGCCAGATGTTAAATGATGTCACTGATGATGCTCCCACAGATAACAGTGGGCCAAAACTGAGGCATATGGCATAAAGACATTACATGACTTCATTAGACTTTTGCTGAGGAAAGGATTTGCTGGTGTACGAGCTGTAAGTGTTGAATGTTTAAGTGCAGAATCGCTGCACCTGGCCACTCATCCTAATGCATGCAGTGAGCTTCCAAAGACAATGTTGGCCCATGCCATATTGTGTGAGAATCTCATTTGCTGTTCTACTTGACTTTGCTAGTAGTTATCGAGTAGCAGGGTAATTGAGGAGGAAGGTGCCAGAAGGATCCCTGAGGATTTTGACAGACTGTGTGTTGTAAAGTGAAAGGACATAGAGTTTGGTACTAGTTCTAATACTTGTACCATTATCGGCCTTTTAATTTTCGTTTTAATAGAAAAAAATTCATAGTGCAAAAAAAAAAATAAAAAAGAAAGAAAGAGGAAAACATTAAGGGAAAATGGAGAAGGCTTTTATGAAAAGTATACAAAAATACCCATGCAGAATTACAAACACATTTTAAAACTATTAATGGAAAGTAATCCAATCACACACAGACTAAGGGAAGCTGGTTTGTTTATCCGAATTCAAAGTTCTTTACACGGCGCATTAAAAACAGCAAATTAAAAAGAATAGCATTTTAAGTCAAACTTTTTAAAGTTCAGTCATAGACTGTGCAGAAAAAGTTTTTGACCTGGATTTAGAGGTGGTGAAAGATGCAACAATTTCTGGAAGTTTGTTCAAGCTCTGCGATGGACAGTAAATAAAATTCTGCTTCTCCATGTTTTTTGCACCATGGTAACAGTGTTACTCTGTACCTGATGACCTGAAAGGCCAACAGGGCTCAGACGGTACAAGACAGAGTGCTGAAGTAAAAGTACTGCTTTAATTTTCCCGTTTTTATGGGTTACTGGTATCATTCTGCAGCTGTGGCTGGACCCTGTTAATTCATTCATCCTGTTAATTCTTTACTACAGCGATCAGTTGCCTGCTACACACTTACGCCAACAGTTGTTTGTCTGAAGCATTTATAATAATCTCTTGTTTTAGCCACTTTCTCTCTAATCCCATGACAGCACAGAGTTGAAAGCAGGAGGCAGAGTTGCAGTTCTACACGCCTCTCTGCGCTTCGATTGGAGAAGTTATCTACCAAACCCCCACAGAGACTGAGTCTCTCCCCCAACAACTTAAATTAGTGCAATACATTTTTTTTAAAAGAGGAGTTTTACATAAAAATGAACACTACCATTACAATAGTTAAGAAAAATAGGAGGATTAACTGTGGACTCTTGAACATTAGATCTCTGTCATGCTAGTGATAGCATATCATGTGCTATCTTTTTTCTATAGGCACTGCTTCTTGCATTTACTCCTTTTGTTTTTTATAATTAATTAAGTTCTATTTTATCTTATCTTATTAGTAAACAATTTCATATCAGATTATTGCATTGATTTATTCTGTTTTACTGAAGCCTGGCTGTCTCAGGAAGAATATGTTACCTAAATGAACCCACTCTCCCCAGTCACATCGTCTACGTTCACATTACTAGGATGAAATGACTCAATTCTGATATTTTGCCTCAATGTGGAATAAATTTGATTTTTTTCAGGGCTGTGTGAAGACAAAAATCTTTTAATATTAGATATGAGTCACCTTCATATATGGCCTTTTATCAATTTATTATTTATTAATTAAAAATTTTGTGTGATTTCACTATCCATGTGGGCATAGGAGACAAAAGCCTTGGTACTACATTTACCTCATTATTAGACTCTGTTGGCTTCTGTCACTTTGTACTGTAAACCCACTCACTGTTTCAATCACAGACCCGACCTTGTTCTTACAGATGCCATTGAAATGGAATGTTTGAGTCTTTTCACAGACTGCTCTTTCATCACCTCATTAACTTTAGAATTTATATTACTCAACTAAAAGCCACTACACAGAAAATTCCATACTATATGTCTGATTATGTTGTGGCTGAATTAAATTAAGTGATTCCATCAGCACTTTTTTTTTCATTGCCACATCTCAATTAAACACTAAACTGGAAGTCTCATTTAGCCTAGCAGGATAGCCTTAAAACGCAATGCCAGAGCAGCTTTTTATTTAGAACTAATTGAGGAAAACAACCTCAGGTTTCTTTTGAGCACTGCAGGCTGCCAGATCATGGCTCCATTGAGTCTTGTATTCCCAAAACCCTCAATTGTAATGCCTTTATGAGCTTTGTAAATGATAAATGTCTACTTATCAGAGACTAAATTAATCACCTCCCACCCTTAGTTAGTATTAATTTACCTTCAAACACAGTAACCTTAGAAACAGCTGAAATATCTGAGATATATCTATACTGCTTCTTCCTTGTGGAAGCATCTTCCAGTGTCGGTTTGGGAGGCCGACACACCCTCATTTAAGAGCAGGCTTTAAACTTCCCTTTTTCATGAAGCTTATAGTTAGTCCTAGCTAAGGATAGCCCCTAGCCATGCCTTGTTTGGCTTAGACTGACAGGGGACTTCCCATGAGACACTGAGCTTTTCCCTCTCTCTCGCCCCAACTGATCAAGGCAGATGGCCGCCCACCTAGAGCTGGGGTCTTTTCCGAAATTTCTGCCTGTTAAAAGGCAGTTTTTCCTGGCCATTGTCGCCAAATGCTTGCCCTCGGGGGAACGTTGGGTACGTAAACATGCACGAGCATGGTCTAGACTGGCTCTTTCAGAAAGTGCCATGAAATGACTTTCGTTGTGATTTGGCAATATACAAATAAATTTGCCTTGACTTGAATAGAGTCCTCTGCCACTTAGACATTTATAGACATGTATTCTATTCTCTGAAGCTGGTGCAGAGATCTGAGAAAAGGTGTGATAAGTTCAATTTTCTTGGTTTCTGTTGAGAGCAGCGGCACCCTGAATGAGCTGAAGCTGTCCTTTGGGGGAGACCTGAGGAAAGACAGTTATAGTGATCCAACCTGCTTCAAATGAAAGCATGGATTAGTTTCTTTAAGCTATGCCTAGACATGCATGCTTGATGTATTTTTAAGATTGAGGAATGGAGCCTTTGCATTTGATTTGGATGTTTAAAACTCTGTCCAAGATTATTGACTTGGTTATTGATTTTCAGGGTTAGAGAAATGAGACGAGCGCCGACTCACAGCTTCCTGTCTTTTTGTGCAAAAAGTCATTATTTTAGTTTTTTCTGCATTTAGCTGGGGAAGTTCAATTATTTAGTCAAGCCTTTGCACAGAATATCTATGGCAATGCAGTCGCTAAATGACAGAGCAAAGTAAACATGGGACTCGTCTGCTTAATTATGATTATTCGTGCTACTGAATTGCATGATGTACTCTAATGAAAGCATATAAATGTTAAATAGAAGAGGTCCAAGGACTAAGCCTTGTAAAACCACACACATCATGTTGATCCTCTCAGAGTAGCTAGACTCAGGTTTACATAAGTATACTGAATACGAGCTGTATTTGAATTCCTCATTGAATGTGGATAATGACTGTTAGATGTGCTTTATTCATTTGAAGCGATCTCAAGTTTGAGATAAGGTCAAATTGGCTAAGACTGCATAATTAGAGGTACATTCTCACTCTATCCACTGAGATTCTCAGTGTGTGACTACTCTGAGTATTATTTATTAACTACTCAGTGCTGCCTCCCCACAGAAAAGCACAATGATAGGACACACACTCACACGCAACTACCTACCCACAGGAGCCTCCAAACTCATCATAAACGCATATAGCTCTCTATCTAAGTATATCCTTATTTTCCCATATAGATAGAGTAATGCTACAGTAGCCTCAAATTCCATTTTCTGCACTGAGTGTCTTGCCAAACTCCCTTCACTTTTTCTCCCTTTCCTTCTCTCTTTTTCCCCCCATCTCATAGGCCACCTCTTATTTTATTTTTTTCACTCTTAATCCCAGTCTGTGAACAGCTCCCTTGTTTCATTTACTCTCCATCTCGCTCGCTCTCTCTCTTTCTGCATGGTCGAGCGGGGCTGTTGACAGTAACCACAGTGGGTTGCAATTAATCTTTCAAGTAATTCTTTCTAACCACAGACAGTGGACACACATGCAGAGGGGGGGGGAGAAAGAGATGGGGGGTCGGGAGGTGGACGGAAACAGAGAGGCAAGATAGATGGCAAAACAAAAAGACACAGGAGAGAGAATTAAGTCTGTTCTTATATTTTTAAAATGATGAATAAATAAACGCACTGCCCATGTGTAAATGTAAGGCCATCTATTTTCTTCTCTTCCCATAATATTCAGAAACTCACTGAGAAGGAGTGGAGGTGGCGCAGTCTCTGGCTGCCAAATCTGTTTCAACACGTCACAATCTCAGAAGGGATAATTAATCAGAGTCTGATGCATTAAACATGAAGTCCACATTTATAATACACACTACGCCTCCATTTTGACATTCATTGTTTAATACAGTGGCAGCCAATATATTTTGTTGAGCTGTTGGTGAAATAAGACATTCAAAAATGCTTACATTTGAAAAGCCATTTCCTGTTACAATAGGATCGAGTGCACTGATTGACAATGACTCAAGCTTTGAGGGAACAAAAAGTCCCCTCTGCGGTGGCTGTCTAAGTACTTACTGGGTATTTTAGTTTTACAGCATTGTGGGAAATTCTTTGAATTCTTTTGAGTCAGACGGTTGTTAAGATAAGCTTTTCTTTGGTTGTCAGGTAAGTATTCTAGATGGAGGGGAAGTGATTGAAGGTTATTCTAATGTCAAATACAGTCCATTTCAGCGTAAACCTTGGCTTTAAAAGAAAGAAATGGGAAATTGAATGTGTATAAATCCATGACAATTGACCAAATCCCATCTACTGATGAAGATCATGCTCCAAAACAGCAATAAAATGGACATTAGCATGAAATTATTGTCTCATCCTCATATTTATCTTTAGGATGTGACATCACCAATGCAGTTTGACTACAAATGAAAAAACACTATCCTTAAGGGGAAAATAAAAGTTGAAACATTTTATTTGTGCCTGTTAAGGTGCAATTTTACATGAAATGTACTATAATTATCTAAGACTGGCATCAAATGATAGCAGATGTTTTTCTTTCATATATAAGGCATCTCTTGTTTGGTCATTAACTTCTCTGGAACTTGTCACAAGTCACAAGAACTAATTAACTGTCAGTTTTATACTGAATAAAATAATCAATATCAGGGTGAGTCAAAGAAAAACTGCAAACAGACATGTCAAACTGGGGAGTTGTGGCATGTTGAGCTGTGCTCAATTGTGCATGACAATCTTCCTGACATTGCAGGGTCTTTTAATCACACTATTTAATTAGTGTTTATCCATTTAGACATATTGCCTGGGTCTCTTGGGCTTTCTGTTAGACGAGTGAAATATGCCCTCATAACATCAAGTCTTTTCCAGGCTTGCTGGGAAAGGAAGAGTAATTAACACTAGGCTAATTTTGATTTATTTCATTTAATCTAAGAGGTAAACATACATCCAAGAGTGGATCTTGTAAAAGACTTCTTGACATGAAAGGAAGGGAAGGCCAGTGGGATCGTGTGATTGTGAGTGAATGTGAACCAATAAAACAAGAAGGATGGATGGTCAGGAGAGAAAACAGAATGTTTCGTGGCAGGAAAAAGCAAAAACAAACAATATAATATGAGACAGAGAAAAAAAAAACAGAACAATGACTAGAAGGAGAAGAAGGGAGGGGTGAGTGGAGAAGCAAGAGAACAGATTAGCCAAGAAAATAGTGCAAACAAAGAAATCAACTATAGGGAACAAAGCAGAATGAGGCAGGAAGAGTGGAGTGTGAGGAGAAGCAGGTGTAAATGTGGAGAGGGAGAGATGAGGGATTACAGAGAGATAGTGTAAGTCACAGAGATGCTGCAAGACGTCACTCTCGACTCATTGTCTGCAGAAAACAATCACGGCTCACAGCGAAATCTGTAAGTGTGATGGTGTAATGTGTAAACATCCACATGAATGCGTGAGTGTGTGTGCTAACAGCTCCTGCAAGGAACAGTAGGTGTGAGGTTGTACAGATGGAAAAGGCTGAGAAACCATTACACCACCGCACAAGAAAAAGAACAATATGGTGTTGTACATCAGCTGTAAGTCAGACGGGCAAAAAAAAAAAAGACACATTTATATTTTGGGCATCTGATCAAGGCTCTTGTTCAGAGTAATTTACACATGTACATCTAGATTGCCAAAATTCAAGACATCCAAGTATAATGGAGTGTAGCCAACAGAGCGAGGCAAACACTAGGTGCTCTGGTGCCACAAATTTGGTGAACAGGCAAAGCTCATGGAGCAAAAAACATCAAAACTTCGCTCCTCAGAGTCAAATTTCAACTCACAGATGGGCATATTTTCTGATTAAATATGATTCACACCTCCTGGGTATCTTTCATAAAAGATAACCTGTATATCTTCATATTTCCATCACAAACAGACATCCATAAATCCACTTTGAAGCCATAGAAAAATAACATTCCTCCCTTCAACTCCATTAAATCATTGGCTGAGAATCATCACATTTTCTTCAATTTGAAAAATAATCCAGTGATGGGTGTCCATGAGAATATTGCAAAGAAGAAGTGCTAATAGCTAATCCAGCACACTTTCAATGGTGGTAAATTTTGTCGAATGGCTGTTCCAGTCACACTTTGAAAACCCCTTGACACGTTTTTGAAGACCTTACAGATACGGACGAAACGGAGCAATACTACCGGTAATGGTTGAGGGCAGTGTAGCTACAATTCAAGCAAGGCACGACAAATATGTACGGAAACAACGAAGAAGAAAAAACTCTCTGTCCTCTAGTCTTGATGTACTGTACTTAACAGCCTCACAGACCACTGCCGAGTACATTGTTAACTCCGCTTTTGCCGCTTTGTATTTACTAGGTACATTATCACAACCTCCTCCGACCATCGCCATATTTGTTATTGTTGAAACTTCTGAAACTTCACTGCCCTCCTGCCGTTGTATCGATGCCAACGTAGAGGACGTACAGAAGTATGTGCGGGTCGACGGATAGACCGTTGTGGACAGACATAGAGGGAGCAGAAACGGGCCTTAAGAAGAATAGAGAGCAGAACACAGTTGCTGCTCAAGGGCGGATTACTGAGCCGACCTTTCGGAACACCAGCCCCAAGAGTCCAAAGTTTGAGGGGGTAAAATAATACTTTGTCAATATGACATAGCCTAAATCTAGACAAAGGAGACTTCAACAGTGACTGCTTAACTTTACATGAAAGAATTAAATTGCATTGCTGAATAAAACCACATATTAATTCCAAGTAGGTCTGATTCGACTGACATAAAATTTGATCAGCATGAATAATGGAAGTAAACTTTCACCTTACTTCCTAAGTCAATGCTCAGTCAGGTGTAAAGAGGTCAGATTCACAGTGACCTCACAAAATATGTAAAAATAATATTCTTGTGTTCTTGGAGTGAAGATGAATTATACAAAGGGTGGAAAAGGTCATATTTTTTTTCACTGCAGAGCCAGAGACATAAGACAGAGAGACAGTGTTGGCAAAAGCATGTGGATTGATTAATTAAAGATCTTTATCTTTCATTCCACTGACGGAGAGAGAAAAAAGAGACCGCACTCCAGAAAAAGAGGCGATTGGTGAACTGAAGAGGGAGGGATGAGGGGAGCTGGGGAGGGTGAACCAATAGAGTTACAGAAAAAAAGATGGAGAGATGGCTTTCTGGAGGGCTAGATATAAAGATAGTGGGTAAAAAAAAAAAAAGAAAAAAGAAATGTGATGGGGATGTGGAAGCGAGGACCGAGGACCGCGCTGTGAGTGGAGAATGGAGGAAACAAGCCAAAAAAGGATGAGATGAAGGTGTGTGTGTGTGTGTGTGTGTGTGTGTTGGGGGGGGGGGGGAGAAGGATTGTTACTCCTTTCCCATGATGGAGTGTCGAGAGGTGGGAGGCAGAGAAGAGAAAGGAAACTGTAATTAATGGAGGAGACAAGGATGGAGGAGATAGACTGGGGACCTGTGTTGCTAAAAAAGAGCACAAATCTTCACACCTTCTCTGTGGATTTTAAGGTCATGTGAATTTCAAAATAAAATCACGTTACACAAATAATACAGCATGCCTGGTTGTTTGTGTTGACATCATTGTGGTGGTTACAAATTATACTCATTTGCACGGCACTTAATGTGTTCACTGTAATTCTGTTTGCATTAAGGTAAGCTAGTGTTCCTATGCAGTCAGGTAAATAGCTCCGTGGGCACAAACACACCATATCATTACTAGAATTATCCCCTTCATTACTCCGTGATATTATTCCACACGTTGCTTTATGTGTGTTTTTCTCTCAGCTTATTTATGAAAAAAAATGGATGTCTCCTCATTCTGGCTCCCGACCCTCAGAGCTTCCATCGACGGTTTCAATTTTTGTTGGGTTTGTGGTTTGTAAGTGATGTGCCAATTGCCATGAAGGGGATGCAGTGCAGCCTATCACCTCCTCATATCCTTATCCAAGCATTGCCATTACACAGCAATCTGGTTTAGATGACAAAATAAAAGGTAAGCCGTGGGCTACTGGTGGCTCCCATCGCCGGGGGTTTTCCAACACAGAATTCCAATATTTACTAAACCCTGGAAATATTCTTTATCAGCTCTCAGCACTTCAAATCTACAATAACCTGTACTTCTGCCCAAAAGGACATTTCTGAGCATCAACATCAAAAATCTCTGCGGTACTAGAGGCAGACTTCGCTGACTCAGAGACACTCGCAAAACAGCTGAAAAATGTCCAAACTGATTTGTCCCCGCTGTCTTGAAGTAGCTCCCCCATCAACTCAGAGGTTTACAGTAACACTGCAAACTGTAGCATCATTTCTATAAGCACATTTTCTGAATATCAGCAGCTTCGGTATTTTCTCCTCAGCCGAGGCTTATGAATACGTGGCTCTCAATCACATCTGAGCTCCCGGTGTGTTTCTTTAAAAAAAAATGACTTAGTGAATTTAAGAGGTGCAACAAGGTACTTCGGTTCAGGTCAACATCACCCAACCCATGCGGGTCAGGCCGGTAATGAGACTGGAGGTTGAATGAAAGTCATTATAAAGACGTAACTGGCAGGAAGAGGGAAAGGTTTGGAAACTAAAACTCTGAACTTGCTCTCTTCTCACTTTCCTGTGTTGCAGCTCCTTCCTGATTCACTCTCCTCCGCTTCTGGCGTTGCTCATCTCACCCTGTGTTCTATTTACGAAGAGATCATTCATTTACATTCCTCTTCATCTTTATTTTCATCTCACTTTCCTCCTGCCATTCATCAGACTCTTTCTCTCACATTATACCTCTCTCTCATCACTTCGTGTTCTCCTCTCTTAATCAACTTCTAGCCTTGAGCCATTTTTTTCCCCCCAGCTGCAGCGGCACCGTCGACGCCATCGCTCCTTATTTCTTTTCCCACTCCCGCAACGCTCTTCTTCTCTGGTGATGACAGATGATGGCGACGATGGTATTCAGCACTTAAACGATTCTCACATAAAAATAAACAAACATTAGAAAATTAATGGAAAATAATTTGCAGAGGCACCAGAGAGTAGAGAAATTCCAAAAAGGAGACAAGAGCAACAAAGACCTGAAATATAAGAGGTGGAAATGATCATAAAATTTTCATAAAGCTGAAATAATGAAAATTCTCCCCCCCTCCCTTTGCCCCCTCCTCCCCTCCTTCTACTCGTATCCCTCCCTCCTTTGCTGTAGGGCAGGTGCCAGGTCTCATTAGAAAGTATTGGTCGCCCCCTCACAGTGAGCTCTCCCACTGTTTTTCTCCCCCCTTATTCAGTTATACCCTGACCTCTCACCTGTCACAGTGAGGGATGACACTGAACACATGACATGCACGACATTTACCACAACCTACAATGTACCGGAGTATAAAAATGTACGTGATGGTCCCAAATACACAGAAACACACAACCCAGCAGAAACACCAGCGCACACGCATACAACACAAACAGTAAATTGCACCTAAGCAGACCCTTCAACCCAGATAACATAAACACATGTTCAATCTGCTCTGCACACACACAACAAACACAAAACACACCGAGCCTGAGAGGTCAAGCATTCGCTGTGGTCACAGACAGCCAACAACCGCATCCAGAAAACCGGTCTCAGATTCAGCGCGCCTGCCCTCGCTCTCACTACAGGCCACCCACTCACACTGGAAGCCTGCCAAAAGCAAGGTCAGCGTAGGTTTAACATTATTATACAGGTGCAACATAAACACACCATATCGGCCCATTACAGCCAGCCAACCGCTGATTTCTCTTTTCCCTGTGAGCGTCTTTGGATGTGGGTTTCTTAAACGCATCCTTGTCCATTTCATTGTAAAGATTTTAAAGGTCCCGAAGGGATTGCGGCAGTATTATTCACCTATAATTCTGAAAATGAAGATGTTGTTGTCTGGCAAACAGAAAGATGTTGTTTCGGATCAGATATGGGTCCATATCTCCCTGAGTGCAGATGCAGAGAGGAAAAAAGCCTCCCCTGCTATTTGGTCCTGGAACACTTACCAGAGGGTTTTAGGATGTAAAAGCACCTTCAGTTGTTTTTAAGGTCTCCTACACTTATACTATCAATTCATTCTCATGCATTTACTTTAAATTGTAGAATTACATTTCAGTTAAGGCTGTGGTGACAAATTTTTTGTGTGTTTAAACTTCAATTTTATCGTTTAATCAGTTTTTATGTAACAAAACTTTTCAAATGTAATGAATGTGATGCAGGTCTACTGGTCTGGTTGTGGTGTGAATGCAGCCAGAGATGTTTTTAGGATGTTGCCCCTTTCCTGGACTGTTTACTGTACCTATCCACGGTTTTACAAGTACTTTTGAAAAGCATCCTCCAATGACCTGAAAGGATAGGTTGAGATTTTTCACTCTTCCACAGTGAAAAACAAAATGCTGGCCACTGTAATAATTCCTCCAGTCCACAAAGGATGAGAAAAAAGGCTCCTAAGGTAATTTCAATGTAACATGATGGCCATGTAATAAAAATGCTTTCAAAGCAAAGATGAACGTAATATGGATGCCTGCGTGAACAGGAGGATGCATTTCAACACTTTGGTAGGCACAGGTTAAAAAAATGTGAACTTCTCCTTTACCTTAAAATTTGGTAAAATGTCAGCTTGAACAGTGATCTCAGCTAAGGTCATTTAGGACCATTTTTAAAGAATGCATACAGACCTTGGTCATTATTTTTCACATTAGTTGTGCAAATGCAGACGCCTCAACAGTATAAGGAGGAAATGCTCCTGTTACCAGACAAGTTGTGCATAAGGGACTGCCAGCTCAGACTGTTAAACCGCAAGAGCCACCTTTGGTTTTCTATTTACCTCCCACTAAGAACAAGACAACTATAATCATTTCACAATAAAGTAAATAGAATATTTCAAATATTAACAATGTGGGAAGGTTTGAGGCATCAGGTGTGGGCATCCTTGGCAAAAAGTCAAACAGCAACAACACCAATAACAATAATAACAATAACAATGACAATAATACAGAAAATAAGACTCTTGAGATGAAAAACGATCACTTATAAATGTCAATGAACAAAACTTGACAATATCTGGGGGAAAAAACATGAATAAAAAGGGAAAATTTTATGATCATTGTCAGGTACATTTATATATTTCAATAGATTACATAGGCCAGAATAAGTCTTAAGGGCAACTCAAAAGAAAGATGGTAAGACGCAGAAAAAGTGCAATAGTAGTCACAACTTTGCCTCTTACCACCTTCTTGTACAATATCTTCCCTTTATGCATTTGAAAAGCCTTTTCTGGTTCTTGTCACACCATGTGCATTTGTCAAACTCCTGTTGTAAGTATTATGTTTCTTTTTATCTCATTTTGACAGTATTTTTAAACTTCGGTGTTTTCTTTTTTTAATTACTGTAATTATGTCAGCCTGCTAATAAGATCAGCTGCACAACTTCCTAAGTCCTTCTTGAGTTCCTAATTACTATTGTTCGTGCATTCTTTATTTTTAACTTTGCATAAGATCTGTTCGTTCCAGAAAACAGATTACAGTCTTTGAGCCTTGTGGCTGTTGAAAAGAAAAAATGAATGGGTAATTTTTCAGTGACACAGTGAGTGAAATTTCCAGTGTATGATAATTACATGGGGGGGAGTAATCTGTGTTAGACTTGGTTATGATGTAGCGCTGGTTAAACAGACAGGCAGAGTTGGGGTCTATGAGCTCGTCTAATCCAGAAGACTGGGTTGCAGCGCTTTCATGCCATCCTCTAGCTTTCATCGTCATGCACCCACTCACGCGGAGCCCAAATTATAACAGCATGAAGCCATGTGAGTGCTTGGATTGGTGCTGTGTGCGAGAAAGTGTGAGAGAGTAATGAGTGTGTGCCTTCTAATGTGTGTGAGTCTATGTAGGGGATATAGAGAAAACGACGAGTAAAGGTTGGGGCTAAACCGCATCTCTAAATTTGGCATGAGCTCAGATCAAAGGACTGCGATGGTGGAGAAGGAGAGAAAGAGGAGGGGAAAACGATACCAGAGCAACAAAGCTTCTCCGTTTTCCGCTCCCCTCTCGATCCTTTCTGTACTCTAATTTTTCCTCCTTCAAAATTCCTTGCTCCCCTCTATAACAGTATACTCCAACACAAGGCCACATTTCATTATTAATGTTTTTCTTCTTTTTTGTATTGGAGCCTCCATCAACAGCAAGATGGAGTTTGAAACAAGAGAAAAGTGATGCATTTTAGCTCTCTCCAAATAGGACAAATGTGAAAAAGGCTTGATCGTGCTTCTCTGGGCAGTACATGACTAAATCAGCACCTATAGGAGACATTGGATTGAGTGTTTCATATGTTCTTTTCCATTTAAAACCTACCACTTAACAGTATCTTGCCTGCTCTTTCATGAAGAGGTGGTGCAACTTATAATTATCAAGAACAATCTTCCCTGCAAAGACCAGCAGTGATCTTTATGCGTGTACTGTAGCTGCAGAGAAAAACAAGTCCAGCCTTATTGAGGACATGACACTAAGCTTTTACATGTTGTTTTCACACGTCAACAGTCTTTTCAAGTTTAGCCGCATTGTCACAATTTCTCTTTTTTTCTCTCTCCCTCCCAACATTGGCTCTCGTCCCCTCCAACCTTCCTGCCCCATTCCAACTCCTGCATGGTAATGTGCTTCCTCACTCTCCCTCTGGTGTCTGTTTCCCTCTTTTTCTCTCTCTCTCTCCATCTCTACACGGGTGGAACAAATGCATATCAGTCGGACTAATGCCAAGTTAGTCCCCTCATCACTCTGACAAAGCGACAGCATTACCCCTCTCATTTAACAAATGCTCTGATCCGCAGGCTTACATACACAACCACATGCATATACACTTGAAAGGGCACACTTTATCTCCATTTGTCTCTTGAGCTGTCTAACACACACAGGCATACACACAATATGCATGCCCACACTTGTCCAGAGACTTTCATTTTTCCAAGCACAGGTGACATTTCAGCCCTGGAGAAGTGTTTGTCTTCATTGCTTCCAATGCTCAGGTCAACTGTAACAAAAAGGCCTCCAAGCCAAATGAGTGAGTCTGGCTGTTGTTTGTCAGTTTTTTGTAGGAGATCTTGGATCACATTCTTAAATGAAAATTATGGTTTAAAACAACTTAGTGCTTATTTTTGTAATATTGGCTTTTTTCTAAAAACTTTATAATCACCAAGTTAATTGGTGAAATCTGGGGAAAAACAATCTGATAGGTTAAGAAAAACAAGTCAGGCTAGAATGAGTGCATAATTCTTCCAAGGCCCAACAGTCCCCTTTAATTCAATCAGTCCTTATCCAAAATAAAACTGATAGCCCCAATGCAAAGACTAACCATGATGAGAACACATACAAATCTAGAGGATGCAGATTTTTATTTACATCTGCACCAAATTGCACAGACTCATAGATAACAAACCCCTAAATGTACCAGATTAAAAAATTAATTTTAATCAAGATCCATGCATTATTCCCCAAGAAAAGAATCTCGCAAAGTTCAAGAAAGTTAAAAAAAAATTAGAGATCCACCCTTTATGAAGGTCTTCTCCAAAAAACAAAAACAAAACAAAAAAAAAATCTTTGGGGTCTATTCTGGACTGAGACCCATCCTCCCACCGAATTTCATAGAAGTCTGTTTGCCAGTTTTTGTGTAATGCTGCTAAAAAACCAACAAACACAGGTGAAAACTTAAAATCTTTGGCAGTGGAAAAAAATGTATGCAAACGTATTTGGAAGAAAAAAGTTGGAAAAGAAAAAATGTAAAATTATTTTTGCACTAACTGACAATGGAATTTCTTGGAAAACATCACAATTTACAGCCCCCTTTTTGGGTCAACCTTTACTTATACCTGATACACTTGTGTGCATACAGGTTCCAAGATTCCAGGAGTTACTCTATTGAGTACAACATTACCATAAACACTAAACCACAAAAAATGAGGCCTATGTTGTAATAAACAGCAATTATCCATTTGGAATATTCAGTGTGTCTGCACACATGTAACAGGATTTAGCCTCATTATCACCTCTAGCACTGCTTTTCTTTGTTTTAGCACCAAACCATGTCTTTTTTTTTTATACTCGGTATGAGTGTGGGAAAAGGCGCACACCCACACACCCACACATCCACACTCACACTCGCACATCAAGGCACAATAACGCATTAGTAGGAGTCTTGTACTTCAATCAGCCAATTAACCTGGAGCGGAGCAGAACAAAACATTTGGCATTTGCCAATAGGGCAGCAACCTTCCAGTGATAATTACTCTTTGAGAGCGCACACACACACTCCCCACAGCGCAGCATCCATCACACATCATGTTGGAGACAATGGCGGGTATACTTTGGGTGTAATCAATTATCTATCCTTGTGTCTACATGAGCAATTTTGAAATGCCATGTCCACACATAAACACACACAAAAACACGTACATACGCACAAGAAACAGTTGCCAAACTTGTCAACAACATGCTGACAATATGAATGGAGTGATTCCGAGCAACGCCTCAGGGCACCAGAATACTTGATGAAATCGAAGCCCTGCACATTTTTAAATAAAGGCAGGGTAAAGCAAACACACGCACACATTAGCACATGAATCAGCGCAACATTACGCGCACAATTGAGACATTCTCTCCTGAAGACAGAATGCCTGGGATGAAACCTCAAGACAGAATGCAGTGACAGCGGTGGAAGAAAATATCGTTTAAAAGAAAGAAAAAGGAGACGAGAGAGGGAGGCCTCCCAAAAGCATGTGTATATTTGATTGGAAAAGGAAATGCAGAGAGATGAAAAAGGAAAATGAGGAAAAAGAGAAACGATGGAGAGTTACAGTAAATTGGCAAGGCCTCTTCTGAAAACACGCTCGAGGGGAGAGGGAGGGAAATGGAGTGAAAGACAAAATAAGAGGCAGAGGCTAGGGAGCCAAAATGGATTGTTAGCTGGTAAATGACTGTCACTTTCTTTTGGGAGATAAACAGATTTGACACCTCCGCATTCTTCCTCTCTCCTCTTGTCCCTTCTTTTCTGTGACTCGACACTGCCTGACAACCCTTCAAAAAAAATCACTTTCTGACTCTCCCTCTCTGTTCCCTGATGTTCTCTACCATCTCACACTCCTCCGCAGCATTTTTTGTTTTGTTTTTCTTTCCCCCTTCTCTCGGATGTGTGCTACGAACTTGCCCTTCAGGCAAAAAAAGTGGCAGATAAGAAGGAGAAAACGGAGAATTACATGAATAAAGACCCCGTTTTCCTTTTTCCACACGGCCCTTTCCTCTTCCTCACTTGCCAGGGCCTTTGTGACAAGATTAGATGGGGGAAGCAGGGGAGGGGAGGTACCAAAAATAAATAAAATGAAAGAGATTCCTCTTCCGACATCTGGAAGAGGTAGAAGGGGATAAAGAATAGAAAGGAGGTAATATGGAGAGTGTAAACGACACAAAGAGGAGGATCAGAAAAGGAAGTCAGCGTGAAGAGTTGGAAAGGGGAAGATCAGTGGAGAGAGGAAGAACAGATGACTTAAAGGAAGACATGCGCCGATGCAGAGGGCTCGTGATCAGGTGTCACTTGGGATGTGTGGTCCGAGCACACGTGTGCACCATGCCCACACACACACACACACACACACACACACACACACACACACACACACACACACACACACACACACACACACACACACACACACACACACACACACACACACACACACACACACACACACTGAAACATGAAGAAAAAAAAAAGATTACATAAATTGGAGTGATCCCCATTATCATCATGACTGTTTTCAGAATGCAGGGTTCTATAGATCTGCACTGACCAAAGCGACAGAAAAAACCAAAATAGATATGAGGAACTATCAGAAGCTTATTTTACCAGGATGAAAGATAGGAGACAGAAGATAAGAGGGGAGGGATGGAGAAACAGAGCTAGCGAGGACAAAAAGATGGAAGAGCAGCAATCATTCAAATAAATGAGAAGGCAAGAAAAGGAGGTCTGAATGCCTTAGAGCGGTATGGTGCCTGTGTTCTCTCCCTGTGATAAAGGAAGTTGTTGTGCTGTGATAGTGAGGCCTCTGGAGGAATTACGTGAACATCTAAACATTGTGAAATTAGGCCATGCAAACACACACACACACACACACACACACACACACACACACACACACACACACACACACACACACACACACACACACACACACACACACACACACACACACACACACACACACACACACGCACACACACACACGTGCTCATTTATTCCGCATAACACGTTATCTGCTCAAAGTGGATCTCAAGAAGCACAAAGCAAGCCTCCGCTTGTCTGCAAGTATCTCCACTCCCCACCACAGTCTCACAGACACACACATTCACACTCCGGCTGTTTATGTAGGCAGTGGCGGGAATAAATAAAAGGCAAGCATCTAACAAATAAAATGAATTTTTAATCAATGGAGCCATTTGAATTAGCTCTGTCATTAAACAAACAGGAATGAGGCAGAGTTTGAAATATTCATATTGGGCCCTGAATTCATTAGGCTGTTCGGATGTGTGGTCCCCCAGGAGCCCCATTCTGATCTGGGACAACATTTAGGGCACAAAGATGTATATCCAGTACACATACTGTTAGAATAGGGGGGATGGGGTGGATGACGAGGAGGTAAAAACCATTACTAATAGACTCAGAAGGCTTTTTTTTTTTAAATACATTTTTAGGGAGAGGGGTGGTTAGCAGGAAGATGAAGGGACAGTGGAGATGAAGCCTGGAGAAACTGAAAGTATGACAGAGTGAGGGACTAAAAGAGGAAAAGGAAATGAAGAGGGGAATTAGAAGGCGATGAGAAACAAAGTAGGTTGAAAGGAAAGAGGAAGCACAGATGAAGGATGGGCGAAGCAGAACACAGGGAAGAGCCGGCTAAAATCAAAGCAGCAGGTATGGGGTGTGAAAAATTGAAGAGGGAAAAGCCAGAGAGAGGTAATTCATAGTGAGCCCATAAGAGGTATGGATTACAGAAAACAGAGGTGGGAGGGCCGCGCTGTGGCTTAGTCTGTGGAGAATACATGTACATCCTATGTTATGAAGGCAAGCCACACACAGGAAGGGAAAAGTGGATAACAGAAGATGGAGAGATTATAATATTAAGCAAGGGTGTAGAGAGAAGCATCAGAGAAATAGAAAGTGAAGGAAAAGGGAGACTGCCAGACACCTGAGAGTGATTGAAATGAGAACAGAGGGGGGATGAAAGGGAGGAACAGAAGCAAGAGATTGAGAGAAAAACAGAATACTGTGGAGAAAAAAAAAAATATATATATACAGTATATATATATCTTAAAACGGGTTAGAGAGAGCAGTGAGCAAGTGAGTATTGCAGGAAAGAAGGAAAGACAGAAAGGAGGATGGAAAGGAGAGAGCAAATGACAGGAAAGGAGGGAACATGGGAGATGGTGTAATGACTTTAATGAAAGCACTGAATCCCCAACGGACACTTTAGATATAACTCCTGGGGAATGACAATGAAAAAAAAAAGACAAAGGGAGGGGTAGTAAGAGGGAAGAAGGAGGAGGAGGAGTTGGTGCAAGAACGAAGGATGGAGAAAAGGTTTTGTGAATAGAAAGGAAAAAATAGGTGCAAACACAAAAAGCAGATATTGGGGTGGATTTTTAAAATAAGAAATTGAACAGTGCTGGAGGTACAAGGACCATGTGTGTGTTTATGAGTGTGTGTGTGTCAGGGAAGGATTGGTGAACACAACAAAACATATGATAGAATTTTAACATGATGACAAGGGGCACTGAGTCTTACAAATAAATGTTCCATCGCCTTCCTTTTTGATGGGACTGTAGCAGGTTTCATTTACAAAATGGTAAAAACATCTCTTTGTGTCCTGTGTGCATTTGTTTGTGTGCTTTTTTGGGGATGGAGTGATGCAAAAAAATATTTTGTATCCCATTTCTATTCTTGTGAAAGCTCTGCATTAACTGCAGAATTCCCTGAATTTGACCAACATATCAGGTCTCATTCTTAACCATTTTGAGTCTCAAACTGATGCTCATGGCAAAGTCTAAAGGTAGTGAATGAGTCGTCCATTCATCACAGCTCTGGGGGTTCAATCCCTGGCTCCTCCTGTCCAAGTGCCCTTGAGCAAGAGACTAAAGTGCTGCCAGTGGTCAGGTCAGACCCTTCAGTGGTAGCTCCACATATCTCAAAATTTAAACTGCATTAGATACCATTAAAACAGAGGTAGATTTTTTTTTTCTTTTTTTCTCTTTAACTGAGGCACTCGACAACGTTTTTGCTGAAAACGGAGATGTTTTTCTTTGCGTTTTCCAAAAGTTCTGGGTTCACTTGACATCGTTTCCAAAACGGTCCTTGTACAGATACGCAAAAATGATTGAAAACGCTGTAGTATGTATGCAAAGGCAATAGATGGTTGTTGAACTTTTCAAATGCCATCATCGTTCACAGTGGAGTTGCGTTTTGCAAATTTACACAACAGCAGTAGGGTGGCATTTTCCAAATTTTCCGCTCTGGAGCATGTATTCAAAAGTTTTCGTTTTCAGTCCCCAAAAATGCCGCATAAACGGACAGCCAAAACACAACAAAAGGTTTCCATTTTTGGGTGAAACGGTTGTCATGTAAATGGCCTCTGAGTTTTGACCAAATTGTCCTCACACCTGAGATGTCCTAGCTTCCGATGTCTAGAGCTCAGACTGGTGCTCACAAGAATAGATAAAGGAGAACACACACACACACACACACACACACACACACACACACACACACACACACACACACACACACACACACACACACACACACACACACACACACACACACACACACACACACCTAAATCCCACTGCAATACAATAACATAAAATCCTCGGTGGGTCTGTCTCCCACTCTGTTTCTTCCTCCCCTTTTCCTCCCTCCCCTCCTGTGCCTGCGGGAACAAGACGGCAGACAGAGGGAGGCTGGAGGTTAGACAGGGGTTAATTTAGTCTTAAAAACAGGACAACCGATTGGAATACTGACGCAGCACACCACGCAGTCACCCAAATTAGACTCTCACCCGACTCGCACTCCAATCGAGATGCAGAACATGAAGTGGTTGCAGGGGCGCATAGGGAAGCCAAACTGGGGTTGCTTTTATTGCCCCTCCACCTTAAGCTAATACCAAGCGATTTGTTCTTAAAGTAGATGGGATTGAGCCTCCCAAAAAAGGAAAAAAAAGGAGAGCACAAAAAGGAAAGGTTGAAAGAACCACCACCGCACACTCCAAAAAAACCCGTCACGACAAGATGAAAGAGGGGAGGACGGGACAGAGTGAGTGATTGATTTTCATGCCGCTCTAAAGCGGAGCCTCTAGAGGCCTGGATAACGGGAGAGAGAGGAGAGCAGGCAGACAGAGAAAAGAGAGAAAATTGAGAAACAGAGAGAAAAGACGATAATAAAGAATAAGATACTTTGCCCTACTCCTGTTTCCAGCGAGCCTTTTTCCTCCATTTTCACTCATCTGATCTGTGTTCATTTGGTTTTCCTCTTCTTCCTTGTTTGAATTACACAAGGCTGTCTTTATTTTGACTAGACCATTGATGGAACCTGAGTGGTTGCTGAGGGAAAAGGAAGAAAGAGGAGAGAGATGGACTGAAAGAAAAGGATTTCAATGTGGGATAAAAGTATACGGCTGGAGAGAAAGAGAAGAGGTGAAGTGTGAAGACGAAAGTTTGTGATGGAAAAAGAAGTAGATCAGAGGGTCCAAAAATGACCACAGAGATTGGAGAGGAGGTGTTCGGCTGCCCGTCACTCTGTTGTCGTGTGAGGTGGACTTTTTGTGAGTGTGTGTGTGCAAACGGGGACAGCGACAGGAAGGAAAAGAGAGGTGAGGGGAGACAGGAAGGAGAGACTGGGATAAAGGGCTTTGAAGCCATGAACATCATACTAATAAAGCCCGGTCGGATATTGAGGTTCAGTGTTTGAAGTGAGCAATGACAGGAGGGAAAGAAGAATGGAAGAAGGAAAGATAAGAGGGATAGAGAATATAAGAAAGGGGAGCAAGAAAGATTTATGGAGTGGTGAGAGAGAGAGAGAAGACAACAGGCTAACACATTCACACAGCTGGTAAAACTGAAAAAGGAAGAACAGTCCATTACAAAAAAGATGAGACAGAGACGTACAAAGGAATGAGGCAGGTGTGCGGAATGAAAAGGAGAGAATAGTGAGCTAGAAGAAAAGTGAAAGCACATGTTGAGGTGTATTGTAAATGGGAATAAAGGTGGGAAGAGAGGGGGGGTGTAAAGGAGAAAGAAGTAATAATAGAAGAGTGAGCAGAGACCAGGAATAAAATGTTGATTTGGAAAAAATAAAGTGGGAGTGGGGGGGCACAAGTAAAACCAAATTTCTGTGATGTGGGGAGTTCACATTACTGTCATCTAAAAATAACATTGCCGTTGGGCGACTATGGTCTGGGAAATAGGGAGAGAACAGAATAAAAGGTTAAATTATGAACCTAACCCTATTTGGACATGAATACAACAACAAAGAGAGGAGGAGGATGCATATACACATGCCCATTCATTGACTCAAACCTGAATTCGATAAGTAGCAAAACATTTAAACACATAATAATAAAGGTAAACACACATTCAGGCATTTATTGGTACCTGCAAGCTTTAGGTTTAATTTACAGCAATCAGGAAAGCTGACCAAACTAGCCTATTTCCATGTAACTGAATTAAAATTCAAAAGTGTATTAGCAATATAAACAAAGCTACACTAGGGAATTATTGAGGTACATTATGTTAAATTGTGTTAAGCAATACAGATACAAATAAAATGGTGTATATTGTACAATTAGTCCTTCCACTGACTAAAGAAACTGCATAGGGGAAAATGA
Organism: Chaunax sp. Z400; assembly: GCA_037577475.1. Lineage (NCBI taxonomy): Eukaryota > Metazoa > Chordata > Actinopteri > Lophiiformes > Chaunacidae > Chaunax > Chaunax sp. Z400. Next base: position 23,606,800 of record CM075190.1, read on the forward strand.
GCTCTGTATTGAGGACATTTTCATTTAGACAATTTAAGACATTTTCAGGCTTTCAAGCACCCCTAAATACTGTTATCCAAGCAGCCAACAAGCCATAAAGCCTATTAGGCAAGCAGCAGACACATAGCCAGACGGAGAGACAGACTAATGAACAGCATGGGGACACACGGCACAACAGAGCCTCGTGTACTGATCTGTTAATTTACTGGGGTTGTGTTATGGCAGTGTACATACATGTAATCACACATGAACACATGCAAAAACAGCAACTCATGCACTGTCACACAAACGGAAAAAAACAGAAACAAATTACACTGTCGCCATACACATGCATAAAAAAAGACAGAAATGAAGAAATGAATCCAAACAGGCATTCTGACATAAAATTTCACTGACACTCAAAGCCATCTCAGCAAACGCACTCACCAGTATGCTTAAGCACTTCCTAACTCAATGACGTTAATCGTTGCTGACATTCTGACACAAATGCGGAGCAATCTAGTATAAATAAACACATGTCCACAATATATCTCACACCCAACACCTCTGGTACTGATGCAAGCAGACAGTCTGATACAGAAACACACATTACACAAGTAGCACACACAAAACCCCTGAAGAACACAGAGACAGAGATAGACACATGCATGACAATACAAATATATACAAATATAAAAAAGTGCTGCCATACATTCAGTATACAGCTAATGATTATTTTCATTATCAGCTAATCGGCTGATTTTTTGCAATTAATTGATTAATAATTTTGCCAATGGAGAACCGTATAAAAATGTTAATCACCAGTTTGCAGGGCCCAAGATGATATCTTTAAACACCTTTTTGTTTGATTAAAATATAAGATAAGCTATATTTCTTGTCCCTGTGGGGAAATTCTTTCTCTGCATTTGACCCATCCCTGAGGAGCAGTGATTGTCTGTACGGCGCCCAGGGAGCAAATTGGGGTTCAGTATCTTGCTCAAGGATACTTCGACTTTTAGACTTGCAGGGCCTGGGGATTGATCCACCGACCTTTTGTTCCGTGAACGACCGCTCTACGTCATAAGCCACAGCCGCCCAAAAAACAAAAACAAAGATAAAAACACAAAGATATTCAGTTTATGAATATATATATATATATATATATTATTTAGGGATGCATATGTAGAGGGAGCATAAATGGGCCTTTACACTGTGTTTTAGCGTCTTTCTGCTCATTGTTTTGGTCTGAAGTTCCAGCAGCTTTACTGTTTAGGTTCAGTCCAACTGTTCACATCAACCTCATTTACAGACACAGCGGGCAGCTTCTTCAGCAACGAAAAGAAAAATCTCTGATAACTCCATTAGACACAAACCACTCACCACCAAAAACAAACACAAGTAGATGTAACTTGTGACTAGCATTCAGCTTTACCAGACAGACCAAAAACAGGTGTGAATATAAGGCCAGAGACATGACATGAAAGTCGATGTTTCTCTGTGCAACTGTAGGCCATAGCAACTTTTTAAAGTCAACGATACGTCAATGTTGTGCTTACAACTTAGTAAGTTGGGAATAGAAATCAGTTAGCACCTTTAATAGCATGACATGAGTAAAGCTGCTCAAGCACAAACTGGCTCTTCAATTGGCCCTAATTCTAAGATGTAGAATACGGTACTGTATTGCTCTGGTGGAGGTGTATGAATGGTACTTCAAAATAAAATACAAGATAATCTCTCACCTCATTATGGTGGATGTCTAGGCAATAATAAATGCCATCTGTATCTGTAAAGCCAAATATTTTTTTATACAACCAGTAGTGGCTGGGGAGTCTCTCTTGCTTGCTTTTGCAGGTAGAGATACAGGTGACAATGATAGGAAGACAGACACATGTTATCAATAGCGATACAGGCTCACAAACCTTAATTATCCTGAGTCACACCTTGGCACACACTCACAGCCGGCCTCCGAAAACTAACAAGTACAAACATGACCTAGCCTTGCCCCCGAGAAAAATCACACTGGTAAGCTGGCATACAGTGAAAACAGCTTTGTGCCAAACATGGACGCCTACACACAGTGTACCTGCAGCACAGTGACTCGTGCATGCAAATAGACGGTGCAGAGAAATAGACGACACTGGATGTGAATAAGCAATTGCTGACTACAGTTAAGAGTTGAGATTGCAGGACTGGGATCACAGCAATGACACACACCTACACATATAGTATGTACAGCTCACAACCAATAACAAAGAGTTCACACACAAACTTTATATGACTCCCATGATTAACAGGTTTTCATGATAGCATGTGTCGCAACATCCTTTTGATTTTCTTTTCAACCCTCAAGCACAATGGTGTGATTGTTTTCACAAAGTCTTTCACTGTGTTCACATGCAAGCGATTCATTCATACTTTCTATCATAACCCTTTTCCTTTCATCCATTTGTGTAGGTGAGAACAAAGCTGATTCAGTGTTGGTGCCACTGAGTAACTGCACTGACAGCACCTGAAAATACAGGTCTCAGTATTCATCCAAAGGAGCAGCTGAGCTTATTAGAAACTGAAATGACTGCATCTGTTTACCCTGGATGGTTTAATAAAAATACAGAGATACTTGTATAATAAATTCTTAAGTCGGAGAGATAGTCGAAAACTTATCTATATCTCATGTTTAGGTATTAGTTTGGGTGTTCCTAAAGGGTCCATGTATCTATATGGTATGTATATATCTGTATGTATGGTAGTCTGCTGGATGAATGGGGAGGATGGGGCGGGTCAGGGCCTGTGCCACCGCATTTGGCATTCTTTTTGTAGCCAGGTTAGCACATCTGGTCTAAAAAAAACACACACACAAAAACAGACTTATTCATTTCTGTGTTCTACTAATCAAATTCGTTCTTATTCAAAACAGAAAATGAAAATCAAATAATTTTTTTTTTTTAATTTCGCTCCTCCCTTTTTGGGCACAAAAAGGAAAACGCTTTGTATATCAATTTTGGTTTTTGTATTTTAAAACAAAAAATCAAATAACTAATTTTTCTTTTTTTTTAAATCCGTTTCTGAAACAAAAATCAAAGTACCAATAGATGCACTGACCCTAAAGGTAAAATGTAATAAATCAGCATATTATTGGTAATGTAAACACAACTGCATATATATACAGTATGCTTTCCATTTTATGGTTGTCTTTGTTTGGATATTTTTCTAATTGTACATTATCTTTATTCCTAAGAGTGGTCTTATATACAGCAGATTGTGTCATGTCACAATGTCTTTCAGGAGTAGATTTTTGGAAAGATATTATCAATCATTTCATAGAAGAGCTGAGAATTTCCAGATTTTAGTCCAAAGACCTTGTCAGTGAAGTAGAGTCACACTGTGCCTGTTAGAACGTGTCTTATCAAAACCTATGAGCCAACTGTGAAAAGAAAGGCTCTTTCACCAGCTATTTCTGTTAAGTTAAATAAACTGTTGCTTAAGTTATTTTCCCTCAACTTTCACCTTAAAACAGAATGAAGAAAGAGGACATGAAACAATGTTTTCTCTCTGTGTTAGAGGAAAACAAAAGTGGAAGCAACAATGAAAACTTGACCTGCAAGTCCAAAGGCTCCTCTCAACATTTCAAAAAGGCCAAACAGCTTTCTGTGCATACTCTCGTATGAATAGACACAGAAACAAAATATCACAAATGCTCCCACAAATACTTAACCAACATCCCAGCAGCTAGGGTAAATAGGGTCAGGTCCCAATTTCCACTGCCTTTTGAGTGCAACAATGCTGGGATAATTCCCAGTGCTCCCAATCCAGACAAAGACTGACAGTAGAGCCACAGTCTCAGACATTTGATTACGTAAATCTTCTTACATAATAACTCCCCAAGGATAAGTGTTTACTTGTGTGTTGCCTGAATCAGTGAATATGCTTGTGCCATGTCGATCCAATGAACGACACGAGCGTAGGAGTGCTGAAGGTCACTTGGACACATTAAGAAAATGTCGACAACAAACACCAAAAGAGGCTTCAAATGAATTCCAATTCTTTCTAGTTCATGAAACCCCAGAAAAAAAAAATTGCAGCATGTTCTTTCAATCTATGAACAACCGTGTGACTTGTTCCCACAGTCTGTGCAGATGCACAGTGTAGCTGACTGATGGTTTGGAAGGACAATGTAATTGGGTTTTGGAGGCGTCTGAAGCTCTCCCCTGGGGAATGGCTCCATATTTGCCCCGGTGATATTTGTGACACAGAAATATCTCAAACCACTGATATTTGAAAAGAGAAAACAACACATACTGTGCCAGCATAGTAATCAGCTCTGTGGTAAATAAAAGATGGTGAAGCTATGATATTCCTTCAGAAATTATTACAAGGGTAGCATTCATTACTATGAAAGTTTAGAACGTGTTTCCAGGGAAGTGTTCATTTTATACTTTATTCTATTCTACGCATTAATAAGTAAATTATATGACTTTGATGCTACATATTGTAACTAATGTTCATATTTGTACAGATAAATGTTAGCAGAAAAAATAGCATCAAATCTGCTGTGTCAGAAAATGAGTTTTCTGGTACATGAGTTTCAAAACTAGACCTTTTATCCCTGCTGTTGTGTTTGTTTGTTGTTTACTAGTTCGATGTTCCCGCTCAAAAATGACCGCTATAAAGCCATGATAATACATATATTATCATCTAATGTTGTGTTCCATCTTTTTATCAACTCATATTCTCGTGAACATTGCAAGTTTTGAACTTCCATTTGCTTTTTATGGCCTGTAGGCCTCACTGACCTGAGCTCATATCACTTGGCCATCGTGCTGCTACAGAATGAACTGTGATCAAGGTCTCAAAAAGGCTTTATATACCAGAGCTGTGAGGAAGTTGTATATATCATAGAACCAATGTTGCAGTTGTTTTTGACAATTGCCAACAGGTGTGGTTCCCATTAAAATTCTATTGGAATATTTTCCCGTGGGGATTGCCATGGAAGACAAAAAGTGGCAGTCATTTTTGACCGGGAACACTAAGGGTGTACACAAGTTCAATAAAACACCTAAAATTTAATAAAAATTCTCAACATTTATTTTGTGTGCTCAGATGCCATGTCATGGAAACAGATGAAATTAACTACTTTTTATTATTATTTATTTTTTTTTTTTTTACAGAGAAAACTTGTAAATCGGTCACATTTGACCGGAACACAACAGAAGGGTTAAACACTACAGTGATGGATGGTTCTATAGTGAGGCTGTTTCTCCTGTATTCATTCACAGTTACATGCAGCCACACCAGGGAGCTCCCCAGTACATCTGCAGTCTTCTGGTATTGAACACAGAGCAGCTCCACTGGAGCAGCTGGGGGAATGTAACCTTGGTGATGATTTGTAAAAGGTGAGGACAAACGTTTTTCTCCTTTCTTCCAACATAACTCTAACCCGGTCAGCCTCAAACACCTTATGTTGTCAGATAAATTGTAATTGTTAAAATCAGGTCGCATTAGTGCAAATAAATCTTGATATAAAATCAAACATGGGAAGGAGATTCATGAATCTTTGTATTTGGCTGCCTGGTGTTCATTAGATAAAGGCCTCACACTGGTATTATGAGGAAATGCTTATCATATGTAGACATACAGAACGCACACTTGTCTCCTTTTTACCTACCATAAAGCCATGGGGCAACAGCCAGAGGTGTGGGAGGAAAGACAGAGCCACGCAGGAGGAAGAAAAAGAAACGGGATAGAAAGAGAAAGAGTGTGAGAGGGCCCCAAGAAAGAAAGAAGTGGTTGTGTTTGCACGAGATAAGGCCAAGGAGCTAAATCACATAGTGAGCAAGGAGGTATGCTATTAAGCAGGACAAATATGCCTATTCAAACAGCAACTTCCACAGCCCAAATGAAAATACGTTAGGGCAAGAAATTGAGGGAAGGGAGGGGGCGCGAGACAGCGCGGGAGACTGGGAGAGAAACAAGGGGGAGAAGACAGGGAAGGGTAAAAGGGGCAACAGAGGGAAGGAGCCAGAGATGGATTACAACCAACAGAGGGAGAGCAAAGAGAGATAAAACAGGGACGGCGCTATTTCATTTGTCTAATTATATTTATCTCTCGCTCACAAACAAACAAACTAGACAAATGGTTGTGACAGAATAAACTGGGGCTGAATGGGTACAAACAGGTACTCCGACACACAGGCACAAACACAGGAATTAACCAAACGCATGCGGGAACGACAACAAAACAAATTCAAGTGGGAATAAAACAGAGAGTGAGAAGGAAAATATGGGAAGCGAGTGAAGTGGCGGAGAAATGAGAAAAGCTGGGAGTGGAGAAGATAGTAGGGCTAAGGGCACAAGCCAGATTGACACTGAAAAATTAATGCGCAATTGCAAAGAGGGATGAGAGTGAGATTGAGATGGAAAGAGAATGTGTGAGTGACACAAGGACAGAGGAAGAGAATATTGGCCCCAACAACTGACAGATTTAAGGTTATGGTCTATGCACAGACAAACAAACACACACATCTTAACTTTCTCCCACTCACTCTCCTCTCATTTCCTCGTTTCTGCTTTTTCTTCCTTTCTATTCCCGTTTCTAACATCCTCTGAGTTGTCAGCGGTGGCAGTTTGCAGAGGTTGTTTGGGTTTTGTTGATGTTTCTTTGTCTCTTTTTATTGCACTGATCAGGAGTGTTCTGTACAGTGACAATTAAGGCCATCTATTCTTTTCTCCCCCCCCCTTCACTCCTCCTCCTCCCGTCTTTCTCCGTGCATATGTGTGTTGATTTGCCTACACTCACGCACACGCTCCACTGTTCATCGTCATATATCTGATTGTGTCAATTTGTCTCAGTGTCAAGCCACTCTACAATTTGCCATCTGCCTGACAGGATCTTATTGATTGGCCCACACACTTGTCATTGCTCCACTTTCTCACCCCCCTGTCCAATCTCCACATCTTTAAATGAGAATACTTTGCAGACACCCCCTTCCTTCCATCTCATACCCCTGCCTCCATTCTTTCATTATCACACCTCCTCTAACGCTTATCTCTTCATCTCTCCACCATTCTCCATACCATTCCCACATCCCACTTCACTTTTTCCCCTCATTTCACTCCACGGCCTTTATAGCGCACACAAATCAGGGCTATGGGCTTTTATGCTGTGATCAGTAACCCAAATGGAAACGCAGGCATAATAGTGATTACCTGCCATAGCCCGCCTTGGCTTATAAGCAGTGCAGGAGCATCCACTGCCAACTTGAAATGGCAGAGTAACGGTTTTAACAGTTTCTGTAATTTAGCAGACGTTCCCAGTCAGAAACTGTGTTGCTCTCTCGCCTGGCATTGAATGCCAAAAGAAAACTTTGAGTCATTGAGAAGTTTAACTTCAAAAGATGAACATATGAAAAAAAAAAAAAACATGATGGAAAACTCTGTGGATATTATTATTTTTCTCTATGTCTGCCATTTCTCATTGTCACTTTTGACACTGTGTAACTGTGCGCGATCCAAAGTCTCCCACTTGCAGTACACATGGAATATGGAACTCCATCAAATCCTGCTGACAGACAATCATGTCAGTCTGCAGCTGAATCCATCAATGTAAATGCATTGTGTTCATTTTGTTCTGGAAAAAACACGTCCATTTTCAATCGTTCATTTGTAATGACTTTCATCTGGCAGCCGGTTTCCAGATACTGTCTAAAACATTGTGCTCAGCAGGAAACCTGAAACACAATTTAGCCTGCCCGAGCCAACTGGTATTAAGATTTGTTTTTGCCCATGGCACATAGCAACTAGTAATTCCTGCTTTTTTTTATTATTTTTTTTAAGTTCACATACTGTACAGCCTCATTTGTATCTTTGTTTTAACTTGTTTCACTAAAGCCCTGTAGTTGTTTGGAGAAGGAAAGGATGATGCAATGATTAGAGAGATTCTGCTCACAACACAAAGTCTGCAGGTTCAGTCTCCACAACATCTAAGGTGTCGATCAACTGCCACGTGTATTATTGATGTGTTTTGCTAGCAAGAATCCGACTGACTCTCTTTAATCTCCGCGTAGATAATGCATGAAAAACGCAGAAAAAGCTCTGCTCTTCACATAAAATAGAAATGTGATACAGGAGACGAGCTATGCACGGATGTTTCTTCCTTCCATTTCACTTTGAACAGTCATTTCTTCTTAGTTAGGTTTTGTTGTCTTCGTTTTCTCTGCTCAGTTCAGCAGTGCAGTCGTCATTTGTCTTTTTTGGTCCATTGTTTTTGAAGTATGTTGATTTATTAGCCACTTGCCTTTTATTATTTTCTTTTTCTTTTAATCCTGCTTTGCAATCCTTATGCCACTTAATTCCCGGTGGTTTGTCATATTTATTTACTGAAATAAAGTCTATATCGCTGAAGCAAGACTTACAGGAATATTAAGTTTACTGATTAAAAACCTTCTAGTCTTGATGCAAGCCCCACATCATTTGACCCTGACTGCAAGAGCCATTAAGCACAATGTAACCACACAGGAGAGACACGCAGGAGACGGCGTGTCACAGTGATCAGTCAGAGGTAAGACATGAAGGGGAAAACTGATGTAGGCCGACACCAGGCAGTGGAGTCAGAGGAGTGTCTCTTTTTCCATCAACAATATTGCATACTGAGCTTTCGTCAGTGTCATGTCATGATTGTCTCGTCTTCATCATGGAAAAAAAAGTCATTGATTAAAATAATCCATAGTTTTCTTTAATGAAATTAACACGACCGACTAAGCATCCAATGCTGCGTCCACACTGACCAATCGGTGTTATCTCTGCCTATAGAGCAACACCGTCATCATTCTCTCTATACATGTGAGGAGTAGTTCTTTGAATGAATACATACTGTATTTATTTGATATAAACAGTTTCAATGGAAAAGTAATCACAACCGGTAAAGATAATAGAGCTCTTCCACAAAAATGCATCTCCCCCCAACCAGGTTACAACGAGACTGGTAACAAGGTAAACAGTATTTTTAACACTGGCTAGACCATCAATGTATACTTTAATCCATACTGCAGACAGTCAGTGATAATAATAATAATAATAATAATAATAATAATAATACCTTTATTTATATTGTGCTTTTTACAAAGCACTTTACAAACAATGAATAAAAAAATCAAGCAACAACCAATAACACATAATGGGAATAAAATGACAGTACTTAAACACTAACAATAGATCAAATTAATAAAACAATGATAAAATCAATAGAAGGCTTTTAAAGAGTGAGTATCAGAGTATCAGCTTTCCTGATCTCCTCTGGAGGATCATTCCACAACAGAAAAGGCCTGGTCCACACCTCAGTTTTGAGGTTTGAGCGGGGAATGTGCAGGAGTGACCTAGCAATAATATAGTATAGTTCAGTATAAATGTGATGAATTAACACACAATGTATTCAGTATGTAAAGCCATGTCCTGGTTAATGGTAGAAATTGAAAGTCTATGTAAAAAGAATTTAGAACTACATAAGTTACATAAGTTTGTAAAAATACCCAAGTATCAATACTTAAAACTTCAAAAGTATTCATGTTTAAAAGAATAGAACATCCACATTTGATATTGTCAGACAGGCGGTATAAAAAATGATGTCCAATCAGATTTTCAATCCAAAGCTGCACAGACATTGACATTAAAATGTGTTTGTATGTGTTCAGTGACTTTTTTCTGTGCTAGCAATGTGTGTGGATTTTTAATCAAAAAAGAGAAACAATTTCGTGCGCCAAGGACTTTTTTTTCATTTTGCTGCGGTATCAAAGTTATCGAGTACAATTTTTTTCAGCACTGTCTCCGAGTTAAAAATTCAGGAACTGTGACAACCGCACGACAGCATCTGGATAATTTATCTTAGTGTGAAGAACAAATGTGTACAAAACGCTGCTGGATGGAGCTCTGCCTGCAGAATCTGCACTTCTCAAGTCAGGTTGGATTTTCATTAGATAAACATCTAAAATCTGACATCCTGCTGTTCTCAATCCTCTCTTGGTGCAGCTGCTCAATAGATGACTCAGCAGTTTAAATGGTAGAATAATTAACTTTTGCTAATCAGTTTAAATTAACTCACATGCTTCTGCAGGGGTTTAATAGGATTGCTGATCAATATCAATACAAATGTGTCCATGTTTGCTTTGCCAGGTAGAGAGCTGTGTGGTTTTCAAAACCCATTTTCTCTGTTTTTTTGTGGTTCAAAGACATGATACAAAAAATATTGTATGTGTTGTATGTGGGATGTTAATGGGAGAAACCATGATTTTGGAGAGGGAAAGATGATGATCCAACATACTTTGTATAATAAAACATAAAGAATCCTTATAGTATCAATCAACTCCACTCATCAAGTGTCTCATTTTCCCCTTCCAAATTCACTGTGCATGAGCCACTCTGCTTTTTGGTTTGCACAAATCAAGCACTTTCATTCCGTTTCGTGATTCGCTGTATTTCATCACAAATAAAAGTCAAAGCGAAACCTAAGAATAGGCAGACATTTAATGAATTGTTTTCTCCCTGCCGCTGTCAGATTGGATCAGCAGCAATAACAGGGATTTTAAATCAAAGTCACTGTACGCAATATGAATATATAAAAGTCAGCTAACTCATTGCGTCTCTCACTGAGAACAGCAAGCACATTGGTGATAGCTCAGGGCTGAATGTAATTTTGCCAACAGTTGCTATTTATAAATCACATATGCATGAATGTCCAGCAGCACCCTCATCCTATACATAATGAATAGGCCCCTCACTCTCACCTATAATAGCACCTTACCAGGAATAGAGACAAAGACTCAATGGACAAACAAGTCCTCAGCTATACCAGGAAATAACACCAGCATGAAAATACTACAATCCCCTATTGCCAAGCTATAAATATTAAAATCTAAAAGTGTATGAAAAAAAAACAACCTCCTCTCCTTTGAGACCCTAAAAGATTCCAGTTTTCCAGTCTGCTGTTGCTTGTTCCTCACAAGACAAACAAGGACTCGGCTTGGTCAAAATTAGCTTTGAGCTGTTTGCAGCACATTTCGTCTCACCGTTAGTGGAGGGAATGATGCCCAAGGCAGAGCAGGTGATCAATATTATCAAGGTGTATCTTCGAATGGAATCAATCACATCTGACGGCTCTCCAATGAAAGAGCAGAAATGAAATGTGCCTGTCTCCTGTGAGGAAGCGATGAGAATCACAGCGGTCACTAATGTGGCTGTGTCGGATGCAATTTTAAGGACTTCTGGTAATCTGTCTCTTTTATTTCGTTTGCTCTGGTTATACTTTGTTTTGTACTTTCAGATACTCAACAGTGAGGGTGTTTCATGATTTTCACTCTAACCCAAACCATAAAATGCAGGTTTATGCAACTCTACCCTCACTTACACCATGAAAATTAACCTCAGGGCTTTGATTGGTGTCTGTAATCAGCCCTTAGTTTTATTCCTTACAGAGCAAATATCACACTTTGAGGCTTCTGATGAAACAACAGGTTTTCTAATTTGGCATTTAATATGTCAGCAGGTGGCAAATGAGACTCAAAGCCCTGGCTGGCAGTTCCACCAGCATGACCACCACGTCCATAAGAATGGCCATCTTTGATGTAGGCAGCCAGAGGCCTTACCATTGACCTGTGCTGTGTGTGGCCAAGATTGACTGGCTCATCATTGGAGCTGCATTTGATGACAGCAGCACCGCTAAATGGGTGCGGCTAAAAATTATGCCCTATCTATCGCTTTTATCATTACTCAACCATCCTTATCCGCCTCCTCTCACTTCCCACTGTCAAGTCTGAGTCCTGTATGTTCTATGTGTGAGTGTGTATGTGTGCTTGAATGCACTCAGGTCTGCATTTGTGTGGAGCGGCCATCCGTTCATCACGGAGCCGGGCTCTGAGGAAACTGCTGGATACATAGGTTGTCTTGCAGGACACTGATTGGCCCAGCAGGGGATGATAAAATTGCAGTAGATTTGGAAATGAACTAAACCTCATCTGCAGTGCAAGCACACACAGCCACTCTGGCACATATACACCACTCATGCCTTTTTCATACATAAGCACGGTCACATAAAGACCTCTTACATCATTTTTAACATCATTTTCAAAATAGCAGCTTTGCTATGTAAAGATATAGTGACGTAATGACAGAGAGGATAGAGAATGACATCACATTACCTCTATGTGTGCATTTTCAGCTTCCCTCCTCCTTCATTTTGGTAGCCATTACAGCGGCGGCGCATGTAAGTTAGTGCATGCAAGTGTGCCCTTTAATGCATGCTATCCCCTCTCGCCCTCACATAGATTTTCACAGTAGTGGCTTGGTGAGAAACGTTATCTATTTCAGCCAAGCTAAACAGTACTCTAAAAAATATGGTTCTGAAAACATTCGCAGTTAGAAATAAACTTTGCAGCAAAAGAATATTGATTCATATTTGATCAGCATGACCTAATTCTACAGTTTGATCTGAGTTTCATGAGTCGCCATTTCAAAGCAGGACACAAAATAGCCGCTGATTCATCATAAACGTTCTAGTTTTAGAACTAAACTGTATACAAAAATATGGTTGTGAAAACATTAAATGACAAATTTACAAGATTGTGTTACTATGTAGTGACACACGAGGCGTCTGATGAAACAACAGGTTTTCTAATTTGGCATTTAATGTAACGCTCTCTCCCACATTTCCTGACACCTCTTCGACTGTCTCCAAAAAAAATGCCTGAAAAAATGCCTGTAAAAAATTTTTTTTTTAAAAATCAGTGTGTACCTCAGATGTGCTTTCTTTTATTTTTCTTTCTAATTCAATTGAGGGAACAACATACATGTTTGTTACCTCGGCCAAGGAGGTCATGTTTTCACCCGTGTCCATTAATTTGTTGGTTTGTTGGCAGGATTACACAACTACTACTACACACCGGGTTTCCATGAAATTTGGTGGGGGGGGATGGGTTTTGGGCCAGAATAAACCCCATTTAAATGTTGATGTGGATCCGGATATCAGATTTTTTTTTTTTTTTTTTTTTTTCTTAAACATTGCGAGGACGTTTTTCGACATCTGACTTGAAGACAAAAATCCAGCATATTTAGGGGGCTGGTATCTATGAGTGTGTACCGTTTGGTGCAGATCCCAATTAAAAATCCAGATTCACCAAATTTTAATTTCCGGCTGTTACGAATCCAATAACTTTAAACTGGGGTTGCAGGGGTATGAGTTTGATTTTGGATAAGACTTAATTGAATCAAAGGGGACTGTTGGGCCTTGGAGGAGGAATGTGCTCTACTCAGTGCCATTCTAGTTTCTGTCTGAGATGCTTGTGCTCTAGTTTCATATACAGTGGCAAAATCTTTAAATTAAATACACAAAGACTCACCTCATCTCTGCATGTATCCCACAGCTTGATGACACCATGTGATGTCTCAATGCTCCATTGTTTGTATTCCCTTCAGTCTTGCTCTGTGTGTGTGTGTGATGTTCTTCCATTCTTTTCTTAATTAACTGTAGGCATTTCAGTACCGCAGTTTCATCCATGTCCCACCATGTATGTTTGGCTACAGATAGCGTTGTGCTTTGTTGTTCATGGATTCATGAGTATGAATTATGTGACATGTAATTTCTGCCTACGTTTGTTGGCGATGCACCGTGTCTTTTGCTCCCTTGTGTGTGTTTAAGACTTTCTCTGAACCCCTCGCAGGTCTACCATGGCAATGACAGATAACCTTTCCAAAGTACCTCGTCATGAATGTAGAGGCAGACTATGAGCTAAAGCTTTAGCTCCGAGCTAAAACTTTGGAGGAGATTTTTGATACATCCCCCCTCTGGTTACTCCATTGGCAGGCTTTTTTTTCCCCTTCAGCAATGCAGGAAGTCTTGCAACTATCTATCTGGAGACAGAAAACTGTAAAAAAGCCACAAATTTATGAGGTTTCTGAAAGGACATATTGAAGCCTGGCCGTCATTTTCAGTTACTCTCTGTGTTTGCCAAAAATTTGGGGGATTTCCAACAGATTGTGTTACTCTTTTACAGTTTCCGTGGGGACTATATTTAACGTATTCTAGTAAAACATTTGCCCATGGCTTTTCTTCTTCTTTTTTTTTTTGATCAACACTTATTGCTAAGAGAAAAGAGTTGACACTGACACTGTGCAGCAGTTTGCATATTTGTGTTGCCTGAACTTGAGCCTACGTCGCTGGTGAGACAAAACATCTAACCATGCTGAATAAGCCAAAATAAGCTTGTTATGATAGAAACAAACTCACTATGTTTAGTTACTCAAATGCTGTTAAACTGACTCATGTTGTCTGTTCGGCTGCACTGCATATCAAGTCCTCCAGTGTAATGCTAACCCATCCATCCTGTTTGGGTGAAGGTATCAGTTCTGAATCATAGCAAGAGCATCCTTCAGTATTAATATGCTTGTCAACCTTATACCAACAACTGATGCTGACCCCTGAGCAGCACGGCAAGCTGTTTCAGGGCTATCTCCATGCTGTTTGCTACCACAGTGTCTATCACTACACTCACCCTGTCATCCAGCGACATCAACTATATCAATAAGATGCCTCTGCCAAAAGTTCCAACACACTGTGGAGAGTTGAGACATCAGTTTCCCCTTATTGTGACAGTAGCAGGGAGACACACTGCTCACCACACTGAAAAGAAGTGAAGCAACACATAAAGTCAAGCAACACATAAACCTCATGCAGATCACTGATGTGTTTACCACATTCCCTGATGATTTTTTTTTTTTTTACGTCTGTTGTAATAACAAGAATTATTCACCACCATGTCATAGCCAGGGCTGCACGTAAAGTTTTTGGTCTGGCTTTGGTTTGGTCTTGGTGCTCATCTTTTGCACTGCATGAAATAGACGTGTGTTGGGTCAGGGGTTCCCAAAATGTTCACCTCCCCAACCCCAAAAAATAACGGTGCCAGAGACTTGCGACCCCCACTATCCCCATAGGTGATTGAAGCGTACAAACATTAAGTGCACACGCAATAATAGGCTTACACACTACACATATTTCTATTTGCATGGTTTTATTTTAACTATTTATCTTTTGTAAGAATTATGGCTACAATAGACTTTTTCCGCTTGAATTTGAGTAATAGCCTCCATATTTTCAACAGTCCCATCTAATACTGTGCAACTCCCCCTGTTTGACAAAGGTAATGCAATTCTCACCACATATCTAGACACAGACACAACGTACAGAATGGTGGCACGCAAAAGCACTTCTTGTTCTAATACATGCCGTGCATCGTTTATTTTGACCACGCATGCGTGCCTGAGCATTAACATTTGCAAAGCTGGTGGAAACGGTGGATTTCCAATACTCAAAAATAATCTGGAGATATTCTATTATTAAAATTGCCACCAATTTATCTTTTGTTGATCCAATATTTGCTTCATGGACTAATTTGTCAGCTCTAGAATTCATAATTTCAACAAATTTTGCAGAACATGCTTCATTTTCTGTGTGGCTTGTGTTTTACTTGACTTACTTACACTAAGCTTGTGTTTTTTTCTAGGGTAATTATTGCTAAAACTACCCTGACCAAATTGGCTCACTAATTAGTTCGTGCAACTGTGAAATCACTAAGACTATAAAAATCCGTCAATAGTAGAAAGATTTTCACCGAGGGAGCTGACCCCATGAGTGGAGAAGATAAACAACCCTTGCCCTCTGCTGCTATCAATCCCTGTGACCACAAGCCCTTCACAGTCTATCATCCATCTTAAACTACTGGTCACACTGCAGTGGAGAAAAAAAGATTGAGTGATAAAGTGAGCAGAGGTGGAGTCCAGACGAAGGTGAGGTGGAATCTGAGGTGAAAGTTTAGGAGGGGAGGGGGAGCGGAAATAAATAAATAGGATTGACATGAAAGACGTGAACGACATGAAAGATGCAGGTAGAAGACCGGTATAAAGACCAAGTCAAATCCTTTTAAGGCCCAGGAAGCCGCAAGAGAGGATGAAAAATAGCAATAGTGCCATGGAGCGGAGGAAGGGTTGAAAAATGACATGGAGGAGAGAATGATGTGTGTCCTACGGGTGTAAAACGCCAGAGAAGAGAGACTCCGTCAGGCACTGAAGGAGAGAGCAATTAGATTTATCTGCTCATTAACAGAAGGGATAATTGACTACAAGAGTCTGCAGTGATACACTAGAAGACAGGGGGGAGAAGGAGAAAATGAGCCAGGAAGAAAAATGAGTGCAGGTGGAAAGAGAAAAGACAAGAGCCAGACGTGGAGGGATTGGGAGGGAAAGGGAACAAGGCAGGAAAAATAAACAAGGGAAAAGTTAAAAATGAAAAGAATGGGCAGAAAGGAGAGAGAAGGATGGAGGAGGGAGAAAATCAGCCCACAGAGAATGCTACAAAAAAAGGATTAGTGAGCGGAGAAGGAGAGTGGGAGGGAAAGGCAGGAGGAGTAAATGAGGACAAATGTACACTGTGGTGCTTTGGTAGAGTGAGTGCATTAGTGCGTGCCTGCACTTCAGACTTTTCTTGTGTTTCTGTTTTGGGGCATTAAGGCAACATCTCACACATCCTTGTATGCATGAATAGTAGCCACATAAGGTCTCTATGACATCATAGAATACTAGCAAGAAGACACACATTCAGGGTTTCCTCACACAATAAAGTGTCAACAGACCGAAGAGAAATCTCACATCTTTTGTTTCTTTGATCAACGTCGGCATGAGTCAGTATGTATGACACAAAGGTTGACGACGACGGCATACAAAGCTGAGAGGCCTTTGACACCTGAAACGGAGGATTTCATCTTACTTCTTGTGTTATAAGGTTAATGATACTAAAACATTTATTGAACATGTCAAAGTCAAATGTTTTAGCTAGAATAACACGTGTCTCTATGTATGGAAATATGAATCTGTCTTTCACGACATCTTCCACTTTGTTCAGAGTGAAATATCCTGTCTCAGGTGGATTTCCATGAAGATTTGCACATATATTAACGGTTCCCACAGGATAAATTGTAATATTTTTGGCGGTCCTGTAACTATTAAATAATAAGCATGTTGAAATGCGCGCTAATGCAAATAATTTGAAAACATTATTTTTAGGAAAAAGGGATGAATCATGATGATCACATAGGTCGTCTACATATTAGTATTTCTAATTATTATCAACCATCAATTAATTCATCCTTGTTTCTGCAGTAGAACGTACCCTTCAGAATCTATGGCAGCCTGCAGCCACCCATATTCTAGGCACCCATAAATCTGTGGGGGATTTAGGATTTAAGAGACAAAAGCGCAGAACATTTGACTCCTTGAAACAGCAGCCTGACTCTGAGCCAGACAGGCAAGAGCTTCTGGGATAGTTAGACACGAGTCAACGTGTGACGTACCATTAATTCAACATCACGTCTTTGATCCCACCGAGGTGGCCTCAATTCATACGAAGACGGAAGTAAAGAAAAAAATAGAGAGAGCAACAGCGACAGCCACCCTTAGCCACCTACTTCATCCCCCATTATTTTTTTCTGTTGATGATTCAATGAATCTGTAAGTAAAGCAGCCATTGCCCTCCGTTGCATCATGTATACAGCAAAGATGTGAAAGAAATAAAGCACAGTGGGGAAGGTGAGAGATAGCAGAGAAAGCTCTTGACTTTTCACCAGCCTTCAACTTTTGCACAAATTAATTTTACTTTTGCCCCCCCCCCCCCCCCCCCCTGCTTTTTAACTCACCTTGTGCCTCTCTTTTACTTATCTTCACCTCCTTAGGCTGTAAAACTGTTGAATTGCTTTCTAGTCTAGTGATCGCATGCTCATTCATTCTACATTAGAAAATGCGATGGAGTTGCATCATTCTACTGCAGAAGGAACGTGATGTGACGGCAGTGTTACGTGCATTGGATTTATTCCGCTAATGGAATCATGCATAATATGTTTAATTATGCATACGGTGTTTGATGAAATGCATTTATATTGTATTATATTTATGTTTGAGCCTCACACTCATAAAAGTCTCATATGTTAATGCAGCTTCTATGTGTTGTTTTTTTTTTTAAAGGTCACTTAGAGTAATATTTGAGTTTGTGCTCATTTCTTAACATGTCTGGTGAATTTTGTAATGAAATGTCACTCACTCCCATTTACATCCGTACAGCAGAGAAAACAAATCAGGAGAAACATCTTATTCAGTCTGCACAGACAATCCATCACTGAGTAAGAGGCCATCAATCATGCTTTGCAGAGCTGCATCAAATATGAGGTTTTATACAGAAAGAAATGTAACTCACTGGCTCTTATTACTGTGAGCATTAAGACGAAGCTGAAAAACTTTCTCTTTTTATTCTGCCTTTCATGCCACACTTCTGTACTTTGCCACTTCTCCCAGCACAGCTACAGTTTAAGGGTTTTACAAGAAGTGTGATTGTGAAAGTGAAGGTAAGTTTTAACTTCCAACAGTTGGCCGGATCTCAGCCTATAAGACATGAGACTGTGAAACTGCCTGACAACACATTTGTCCATCCAAACGGTGGTCTCCATCACAAACGTGCATGCACACACACATGCATGCACACACAAGCGAGCCTCAATGCTTGACAGGAAGAGGAAATGGCTTTTCTACATTTGGAGAGCCACAAACAAGAGGTGCTGCTGGCCCATTTCAGATAGCAGCCCTCTTAAAGAGGCCCTCTGTCTATGAATATGGAGATGAGGATTTAGGAGAGAGGGAGTGGAGGAAATGGGGGGAAAAAATCGAGGGAGAGATCAGAGAGTGAAAAATAGGGAGCAGGAGAGAGATTCTATGTCTCGGAGGTGCTTTTCCTGCCCACCCTGTGGCCCTTGGCTAGATTTACACACTGGATTTAGAGGAGTGTGTCTGTATGTGTGTGCGGTGCAAATGAGAGGGTCTATGTAGACACAGAGCCAGGGGCGACAGGTCAGAGAGTAATCACACGCAGACATGTTTAGAATCATGGGACACAAAAACACACCATCACTCACAATCCTTAATCTCCCCCTCTCCCTCATCTATTTTCTCTTCCACATAATCCCTCCAATCATCTCCATGCCGTTAAACACATCTGTAATCACACACTCGCACAGATAACGCATACATATGGATCAGCTGAGTGCACAGTGCCGCACTTCTCCACCTGGCTCCCTCTCATCCTTCTGTTCATCTTTCCCTTCTTTCGCCACCGAGGAAGCATCAGTTGAAGCCTATATGATCGGCTTCCCACCTGTGTTCATTTATATGCGGCTCTTCAGCAAAACAAACGGCCATCCGTGCGCGGCAAGATAGCATCTCAGTATCACCATCCAACAGCAACACACCACATGAATTATGGATTGGTGGGAGAGTGAGTCCGAGGTCAGACAGGAACGAAAAAGGGCAATCCCTCGGGCCCTGTTAGATGATTGATGACAGGGAATGGAACAGTTTGTTTTCATCATTATCATTGTTAGCGCCGTGGTAATGATATAAACACTTAGAGAGTCACTGTAAACATGTGAGGGAAAACAACCTTCATATTCTGAGGCTGACCTATGACATCAACAAAATTTAATTAAAGCGCGCAGATGCTTTGAATAGCATGGATATCATCATTGCAAGGTGCCCACATCAGAGTCACCGTCATCGCCATTATAGCATTATATAAGCTTTACCCATTGCTCCATGAGTCAAAACTTCAAGTTTAATTATCATGTGCCTCATTGGAAATGTTTTCATCACTGACATGTACAGTATTAGTAGAGAAATTGTTCCAGGATTGTTAATAGTTTCACTCACATGTCCACATGCACGCTCAGAGTTAGCTGCCGCAAATGTTATTTCCCAGAAGCTTTGGACTTCCCCTCCTAATATGATTGAAATGAAAGTGATGAGAGACAAAAACCGCATTCCAACATCAGCCAGTTTGAGTCAGACAAACTAAGTGGACAATTCCCTCAGGGGCTGCCTGGTGGATTTAAGGCACAGCACATGAAGTGCAAAGCCCCAATTCTGAATCCAACTGAAGACTTAAGTTGAATGTTGTTCCCTGTATCTCTCTTACCTGTCCATGCTCTTCATAACCAATATAATAATTTCAAAAAAATCCCTCTTGAGCTTTCACTTCCATTGCAGAAACCAAGAAACCAAGACAAGGAAGTCAGAAATATGTGATAATGTGTGTGTTTTAGTGCACAAGTGTGTCTGCAGGCCTATGAGTGGTAGAAATAAACTAAGATCATGTACTGTACAGTACATTTATGTCAGATGGAAATATTTGACTTTTTATTCCACTACATTAATTTTTTTTATATGTTTGCCTTTATTAGACTGACATTGAATAATAAAAACTCAGCAAAGAACGTTTTTACTAAGAAGACAGTCAAATAAAAATATTCTTCTTCTGAAATTTGACAACCTCTTTTACCTGTTTTATCTAACTTGAAATTAATAAGTGAGTTCCCCCACCCCCAAAAAAAAATCATCAGGACACTAAACAGACTGCGGATGCTGCCCTCTTCCCTCCCCTTGACAACATGAATCAGCACAAAATATGCACAATATGCATTTTTCTTTTTACCTGTCTTTTTTATACCAGTGAGCTAATAATATATTGCACATAGTATTTTGTTCATACTGCCAGCCTTAATGCCTTAATGCACAATTCAAATTTTTTTGTGTACTGCATCTGTTCACATTACTTTTAATTCCGTGGAGAACGGTATTTCACTCCCGTGTATGCTGTCATATATTATAGAAGGGACATAAATGTGATTCTGATTCTGATCATTTTGATTTAGAATAAGAGCATGTTGAAAACTGAACCTTAGCATCTTCGAATGATGGGATATTTTTCACTATTTCCAGCCATTTTACAGTCAGTTTTAATTAAAAAATAAATGATAGCAATATAATAATTAAAAAAATGTTAGTTGCTGTCCCTAATAAATCATCACTATTTATACAATAATTATTAATTTTGGTTGGCGAAAAATGTCCTCATTGCTTTTAAGCTATCTTAAATTTACTTTACGATAATTGGAAGCTGCTCCAATTCTCTGCAACATTCCAGAGACATGAAGTTTATATAAATTGGGACTGGTATTAATCTAAGTATATGACCAAAGTGTATGTGATAGCCTGTGATATAGCTCTCATTTCTTACCTAATGCATGCTGGGAAACGCTCCAGCCCTCCTTTGACCCTGCACAGGACAAGCGGCTATGGATTGTGGATAGATGGCTAGTTAGCAAAACTCAAAGCACAGGCAACTATGACTCTGCCATCACATCTATCATCACCTCTATCAATGCAATCATAATTAGCATTACACCACTATCTTCATCACCATCACCACCAAGCCCCAGGAGGACGGTATCTTCCATTATTACTCTTCACGATCATCATCCTCGCCGCACTAACCGATATCACCGCAGCAAGCAGCAGCTTGTAGCTTCGTCCTCCTGCTCCTCTGTGGTTTCACACAGACCTTGTCAGGCCTCATTTCTTAACAGTGGCACCATATAATGAGAGCCATAACCATTATTGTCCAAAGGTCTCCTGTTCCAATACTTTACTTTACCAAATGACTTTCTCTTGCCCCGGCTCTCTCGCCATCTCTATTTCCCATTTCCCTGCTCTAATTGCACACTGTTTATTTGGCCTCCTGGCTGCCCCCTAATGCAGAGGAGAGGCATCATTAAAATGATTTAGAGATGTAATTCCCCCCCCCCATTACCCCCTACTCTTTCTCTCTCTTTCTCTCTCTAAGTTCCCACCCCCTGGCACCCCCCAGGATCAATCTGTTTCAATTAATCCCTTTTACTATTCATGCTTTCTCTCTTACTGCCCTTTCCACCTCTACAACTTTCTCCAGCGCCGCCGCCCCACAACTCTCAACTTTTTGGTTTAAAACAGTTTGTCTTCATGACTTTCTTTCCCGTCTCTCTTTCTCCCCATTCAGACTCACAAACACTATTCCTCTCTGTAATTATGTTACGGTTAGAAACTAATCATTTTCGGGTACCTGACACGAATGTTATCTCCTTCTATTTACTCTGCTTCAAACACGAAGAAAGGAAGTGAAGCAGGTTGTGTCCTTCCCCTTAATCTGCCATCAGAGCCCTGATGGCTTTAACTTTTTCAAACTTTTATTTTGCCTTCTTCGACGTCCTGGAGCAGACCCAAGAACACATGCATGCCCTTTAAATGAAACTATGAAACATATACAATGAGCAAACACAAACAGCAGGATTAAAATAAGATTCAATTAATCCCTAATTCACACAGCCTCCTACTCAGCAATGCTCATTTTCTTGCAGTTTCCACATCAGTAACTTGCTCATTTTATGCCTCAGCCCCTATCTTCCCAGGTTAAAATGGGTTTTTCTGTGCATCTGTGTGTGTGTGTGTGTGTGTGTGTGTGTGTGTGTGTGTGTGTGTGTGTGTGTGTGTGTGTGTGTGTGTGTGTGTGTGTGTGTGTGTGTGTGTGTGTGTGTGGGCAGGTAAATAATTTTTTATTCAGCTCTTTGACTCCATGTTATCTCTCTTACCTGATTTTCCCACACCTCCACTCACTGCTTTTAATTAACACTCTTTATTTCACAGCTCTCCCTGCTAATCTCTTCATCGGAGCCCTATCACACCAGAGGGTAAGCTTTCACTCCCACCGCAGGCTCTTTGTACTCTTTCAAAACAGAAATGGCAACAAAAACGAGTCTGAGCACGCCCCCCCCCACACACAAACACACACATCTCTTGAAATGCATTAATGCATTCAATAGCTGTACAGGCAAAAACATCTGCCATCTGATTTATAGCGAGAAATTCCTCCAACTCTTTATCCCTTTGAGACGATGATGGTAAACAATGCAGGCGCGTTTACAGTTCTGGGTGATTACAAGTGATGCTTTTCAACAACATAAATGGCTCATTTCTACACAGCCAAGGTAAATCTTTGCAGACTGAGATCCATATTGATCAGATGCTACTTTACCAAGGCAAGGGAGTGATAATTGTGTATTCGATCGTGCTTGTCTGTGTGTGTCTTCGTTTACAAATGAGTGTGCATCAGTGGTGGAAAGTAACTAAGTACTGTACATGTACTTAAGTACTCAAGTACAATATTAAGGTACTTTTTTTGAACATTTCCATTTCATGCTAATTTAAACTTCTATTCCACTACATTTCTATTCCTCCTACAGAGGAACATTTTTGGACTATTCACTCCACTACATTTATTTTTTAAAGGTTTTTGCCTTTATTGATCGGTGACTGAAAAAGGTAGACAGGATATGGGGCAGAGAGGGGGAGCATGACATGTAACAGAGGCTGCCAGCTGAAATCACGGTATGCACTGCAACCTATGGCACTATGACACCATTAATACAAAAAACATTATTTTCAAGTTCATCATCACGTACTATTAAAAGTTAAGGCAACCCAAAGTCTGTAAATACCTACACCCACCGGATGATGGGAGCCAATCTGCACTGCCGACCCCCCAAAATAAGCGCTAATCAATCATCTCAACTCAACCTAAACGCAAACCATCACCTCTATGCATTATATCAGGACAATTGTCAATACCGAGAGAAGAACAGAGACAAGTCTTGGCACCGCAGCTCTCTCCAAGGTGCTGATCTTGCTGATGGGAGCAGCAGAGCGATTCTCTCTCTTTTCTCTTTCTCCCCCACCCAGAGTAATGAAGATCTAGGCTAAAAAGACAGATGAATTGTTCCAAATAGTGTTCTTCATTGCTTGACATCAGCAAAACAAGTAACCCGTCATGGAAGACATAAAAACTCCTGTCTCCATTTTCTGTCACTCTGTCTCTGAAATAATGTGTGTTTGAGAACAGAGAGAGTGAGAGTGGAGGGTGGCCTATTATACGTATCTCTAAGTTATTAATCATTTACTTGGTATGTTGTTTTGTAATGCAATGACCCACCAGGCCAGACACACAATCTCGTCAGCTGACCCACAGCTGCGGGACCCATGGATTATGTTTCAACCAACGCATCACTAACCCCAAAATAATGTCAATTAAAATTAACTCCATGGAGGTTAATTTCACATACTTTAATTATATTTCTATTCTAATATCTTTGTACAAACATTGTAAAATGTTGGCCATGCAGTGAAGAAGTTTTGTCTCTCCTCCTGGCAGTGAGAGTAATTAGCCTACACAAACACTGTCAACGTGCTTGCATGATGCCATAGCCTCCATACTTCTGCTGCATCTTACTCTGTAGCTCAGGTTGCTCCCTATTCAGCTCTGGCGGACCGAGTTTTGCTGCTTGATCTAGAATGCATTCTTACTTGTGTACCAGTGTGGTTAAGTTGTCATAGTCTCCCGATTTAAAAACTTCAGCAAACTGCAAATTACAAAGAGATTTATCTGGCAGTCATAGGCTTAATCGGCACTGCGTGAACTCGTTTGGCAAGGGCATGAATGTAACAGATGTTAATTAATATCTTAACGTCCCACACTATGGGTTTAAAGCAAAAACTTCACCTACATTTCCAATGTCAGATTATTGGAGAGGGACAGTGTGTGACCATTTCTGTAACTTTCCAATACAGACGATCCAACCTTCACAAACCCATTGATTGGTCTGCTGTCAGAGGTGAGAATATACAATCTATTTGAATGTCTCCCTCTAGTTCTCTTTTTCCCTAGTAGTTACACATTTGTGACTTTTTTTTTGTGCTGAACTGAGCATAAAATTGCAATGTGGCAAAAAGGGGGATAGAATCAAAAGGAAATTTGGGCTTTGGGTGACATTAGATTTGGAGCCTTAATCTTTCCATGCTGTGGGTCTGCAGCTCTGCAGTAATAGAGTCCATCCAATTTTGACATGATGATTTTATTTTTGTACAAGTTAATATGTTAACATACAATATATACACCCAAATTGTGTTGTAATGTGGGAATAACGTGCATGAGATTATATAGTTCAACCACGCACACGTCCCATGAATAGGCTCACAATATATCAGTATGTAATGGATGCATGTAATTAATTACTGTCGTGGAACTGTCAGAAATATTTTAAATATTATATTTTAATGTCAGGTTAAGGACAAAACAAGTCTGGTCAAAATGAGGTCAAATAGGGATTTGTAGACATAAATTATTGGATAATTGTGCAAACAGCCATTACAATTATGTCCTTGCACATAATTTCACACTGATTTGAGATTAATTTGTAAGAACATGAACATAGGAGTACACAGTCTTTTAGTTTGAAATCATATGACCTTCACAATATCAAGGCCACCTCTTGACTATACCTGTGAAAACCTAGAACCTAAACCTAGCTAGATTCACCCAAGCTTATAGCACCTGGATGGATGGATGGATGGATGGATGGGTGGATGAGTAGATGGATGGATGGGTGGATGGTTTCTCCCCTTCCCCGATTGTTGGGAGGAACAAATCATGTGAAACTGTCCCAGTTCTCCTGGGTTAAACTTTTGAGTTACACTGAAGCTGGAATATCTGTCTTATTGGACTCTTCCATCACTTGAATATTAATTTTTATGATATTAATCATTTCGCTTTCATTGTTATAGTGGTTTCTGTCGGATGGCGATGCTCTCCCATCGGCTGTGTCGTGCAGTGAAGTGTAGCGTATGTATTGTTTCAGTCACTGGGCTCTCTTCCAATCAAAAGCAGCTTTTCTGCGCCAGGATGTAATAAAAGTGTCATCTGGTTATAAAACTTTTGATGAATGAGAGACATATTGATAAATGAGGGAGGCCAGTGATGATGTCAACACATTTGGCATGTTTTCAAAGAAAAGCAAAAGTGCTGTCAATAAACAATGTGTCCTTGTAATTTTATTAATGGGTAATGGTGGTTGCACCATGATCAGTTAAAATCTGAAAATGTTTTACAGTGGATAGATGCATACATAATCCAGTAAATCCGGTTAGGAATAAGCGTTGTGCACATGACATTTCAATAGCATTAAAACGAATGAGTTTTGTGCACCACTGAACATCTGCAATCAACTGTGTATATGCAGACTTTTCTTCAATCAGGATTGTACTGACTTCTTCTTTTAACTCGTACAGTCATCCCAAAACCTTCCCCTTGAAAGGCAGCGGACGGCCATAAGCAGCAAAAAGCTATGATGTTCTGCTCCCATTTCCTCGCATGGAATGAAAAACAGATGGGTCTTTAATGGCCACGTCTTGATGAAATTAAGATTGTACTGCTCTGTCCAGTACATCAAAAGCTCTTCTGGCAGTGTTTTTGCATCTAGTGACTCTCATAATGCACTGCACACAAATTAAAGGTGTTGTAAGTAGTATTACGCAGTCATACCCTGACAAGGCACTGCCTTACCGGTCATATGCAGACATATGATGACATTGTGACGGGGGAAAGGGGCATGCAAGACAAATGTTGATGATGTATTACGGGGGTAATGATCTGCATACTCATGATAAGGTTTGTTTTGCAGAAGTCAGGTAATGATCTGCAACCAGGGAAAGGCGGACCTAGAACATATGTTGGACATTCATGTTGTGCAATTTCTTGTTAATTATCGGTCATTACTAGCCTGGCATTACCTGGCATGGTCAGACTAATTCATAAACGCACATTAGTCTGGAAAATCTCATTCCCCAGGGGTGCCATCAGCAGGTGCCGACCAAAATGCCTCTGGACATAAATGGATAGACCTACAACCAATCAGAGCGACAAAATGTCTGACCTTGTATGGAGCAATACATGCAAGTTGGGACAGTCATTGCTCAGTTTTCAAGCAGGCCTGGTCGCAAACTCAAATTGCAGTATACTAAAATATGTATCTGAAAACATTTGATTTGATTTGATCAGCACTGCCTAATTCAACAGATTGATCTGAGTTCCTTGAGCCTGAACAGACCTGGAGACTGGATGCAATTGTATACACCTAACTAATTAGGGCAGGAAATTATATGACCACTGACAAATCTGGAATCTGGCAAATCTGGACCAGAGATGTCTGTGATTAGTCAAGTAGTCGATGAAACGTAGTCCCCACCAAAAATACCAGTCAGCTATGACTTAATAACCTTCGCCAAGGAGGTTATATTTCCATGAACATTAGTTTGTTTGACTGTTAGTTACAGAAAAAAAAGTACTGAAGCGATTTCGGTGAAATGTTGCGAAAGGGTTGGGCATTGGCTGAAGAAGAACCCGATGCATTTTGGAGTGGATCTGGATCAAGTTGCAGATCAAGCAACGTTCTTTAACAGTGCTAGCTCAACATCAAAATCAACCGATTTCCACAAAACATTATGGAGGGGTGGTACATGAGTCAGGCAAGCTAAATTGTTCAGCCTTGGTGGAAGTATGAACTCTACTGAGTGTCATTCACATTTAGGAGCCAGAGTATATGGGGCACCAAACTGGTACAGTAGGTGTCACCTTTTAGCGTCGTGTCACTTACAATATCAGTACGAATTTCCACTCAGGTTGCAGATGTTGCTGGACGGAGAAGCCAAAATATATTTTTTACCACTACACAAGGCAAACACTGCATTGCTGAATTTGTGAAATGTTACACAGTATGGAGATTTATGGTCAATGGCTATGGATTCTTGCATGTAACATGTTGCATTAATTAATGAGCAACATCAATGGTGAACAATAACTATTCAATCAAAGACGAGAAGCAATTTCGGACTCTTATTCCACTATCAAACCCATCCCATTTTAGATAAATGTTAGTGATTGGCCCGTCACAGCCAGGATGGTGGGAAATCTGTTTGAATGGGAGGGTGGCCAGACGTATTTGGCAGAGATGTTGAAACACGAGCTTGCAGATTTGTCTAGTTCCCTGGCTAGGCCATGACATTCAACGGAATAAACTATCTACCAATATATTGCTGCGGCCATTTTATCAGTCTAAGGAGTTCCTGCTAAAACAAATATACACACTTTTCTGAGGATTTTCACACTGGTGTACAGGTGAAGGTTTGAGAAGCTTTTGTCGTGTAATATATAACAACCAATGACGTAACAATTAACCGTCATCAACATTACTGAACAAATATATCCAAAATCGTCCTTGTTGTTTCAGCAGTAGTGGAGAAAATAAAAGTAGAGAAGGAAAAAAAGTCAAGAAAAGTTAGGAGTGATGACACAGGCTGAACAAACACCAATCAGATGAGGTTCTGTGACTGCCTTTCTTATCCATCTCCGTCATCCAGCCTTGAGATGTCTTTATTATAGTGAATTACATCACAGCGCTATTCTGTATTTACACAGGGGAGAGTCATCACATAATTGAAAGAGTGTCACACTCTGATCCAGATAATTGTTAAATGTAAGTATGGCTAAATATTGCTGAAGTGGCTCTGAAACCCGTGTTGCATTCACACCAGCTGATGAATAGGCCCATCATTGCACTGTAGGTCACATGCAGCAATTAAGCACAGTCGATTTCCTTGAACTCTCGTCAACTCAAATAACGTGGTTGTGCAGAAAATCAGTGCCACCTTTGATTGCAGACATCAAGTGTGTAATGCTATCACAGACTCTCTTTACCTCTCTCTACGCTGTTCTGAAAGCCGGTCCACTCTTTCCAATCAGACCTTTATTGTCCTGTAATGAATACATTTCCCATAAAAGAAAGGTGCTGTTGGAAGAGGGGACAGAAGGAGGAAGAGATAAAAAAAACAAGAAAGACCTAGAGCAGAGAGGGGTAAAAGGAGATAAAAGCGGGGGAAAAAAGACAAATACAAGCAAAAGTGAATGTAGGGCCTTTCAGAGCGAGCCTGCTGGAGGGAACTAGCAAAGTGCTTTGCTTTTTCCGGCACCCCCATATTTCACTCCCATTGTTTTTCAGTTAAGTATAAAAGGAGTTTTGTCAGACTTTGGTGTGCAATTGCAGATGAAATCAGCATTCACTTTGCTGGCTGTTGTGTGTGCCTGTTTTCTAGCCCATTAAATGACCCTCGTTAAAGGGCAGCAGCAACTAATAACATTGTCCAAGCTGCACAAAGTTGGTCGCCGTGACTTGGCCCCCTCTCTCCTTGTTTAATTACCCTTTCAGGCAGCTTATTGATTGCAGCTCACTTCATTCTATGCCGCGTTTTATTAATAACACAAGCAATAACGAGTGTCACTAACCCCCGTGTTTCGCACAAGTAATTAACAAGATTAATCTAAAGCTGGTGTATGATGTGTGTTTGCGACGTTCTTCACAGTAAATGTCTCTCCCAATGGCTTGCCTGATCTCCCTACCATTTTTTTTTTCCTGCCCTCTCATTTAGGATTTCCCTCCTCAACTCTCTGCCAACTCAAATTTCTGAAAGAAGGTGTGGAGAGAGAGAGAGAACGAATGATGCAGAGGTTAGGTCCAAGTAAGAAAGAGAAGAACCTGTGACAGAGAGAAAGTGAGGCCAAGAGGAAAACGACACAGGGGGAGAAACAGAGGAAGAACTGCCAAAAGACAAGTCTTGGTGGTAAATTCAGAGGTGGACAAGGTGCAGAAAGAGAGTGACAGAGCAGGAGGAAAAGAGAAATATGGGTGTGCTGAGGGGAACAGAAATTAATAAAAGATGGAGGAAGATGGATATGATTGAAATGGTAGCTGAGGTGAGCGATAGAGTTGCTGGAACTATTAGATTCTCAGTAGGCAGTCGTTTCCTCTCTCTCTAACTCTGCTGTGAAAGTCTGGCTTGGTCCAATGCTGCTAATGCAACTACTTACTGTAACTGCCATAGTATGACGTGTATGCAAGCATAAGTAAGCACTCATCCATCTCCTTGCATTTGTGTGCATTGCATGTATGTAGATTATATATTAACAGAACTCCATCTGTGAGTATCTATGTTAATGGGAATGCAGAGCATGAAGGTGGGTGCACATGCATGTGTGTGGGCCGGTGTATGGCAGAACATCCCCCAACTGCAATACTGTATGTGAAAATCTGATGCGTTTACAGAATGTGGTTAATCTGGATCATACAGACACGTTCTAAAAGCTTTAGTTGAATAAACCTCAATAAACCCCTTGAATAAATCACCATAACTGCAGGATTTAAATATTCTCTGACACACACCACCTGTTTTCCACTGACAGCTCACCTGTTACACCTGAGATGGAGCTGAATTTTGTCAGCTGTCCATCTGGTTTTAAAAATAGCATTTCATGTTTAAAAGTAAGCTTGCCAGGTGTAAGTTTTGGCCCAAAGCTGCCAAATATTAGAGTCACTAACTCATTTGTGTCCCAGACCTAAAGGATGATTTTGGTCCTTATTCTTAATGCTCGCCGTAGCAGGGAGCATGAAGCATGAGCTGTCAGATCGTCAGACAGGCTGTAAGCAGAACACTTCAGCCAAATAATGTACAGAAAATCCATATATTTAGAGGTATAAAAAAATTTGAATCGTGTTTCTGTCAAAAGTACACCCCATCTCAGAGATTAAAAGTTGGACATGAGGGTAGTGATTTTTTCATAGTTGTTGTTTGACACTTGTGCGTAGTGTCCTGACAATACTGAAGCAGTACTGCATAAATAATGGAAGTACCAACAGCTAAATCAGGCGAGGTGTTTGTAGTATCAGCCTCACACATAACACCCCCCCCTCCCCCCACAAACACACACACACACACACAAAAAGGGATAAGGAGAGAAAAAAAAACGGATGCATCCTGGGTAAATGATGCATTATTTTTGGTGATTGTGTTGATGGTCCGCTTGTGTGAGAGACAGATAAGATAGACAGATAGACAAAGTAGATAGATAGATATAACTTTCTATGTGTGTATGCTGAGAGCAGAAATGAAGCTGTTATCATCTCCCACTGCCTTCCTCCCTCCCTCCCTCCATCCATCCCACGCCTCCCCCCATTCAGTAGCAGGTCCATGTAAGTTGTTACAGCCACATCATTTTCGGAAGGGTCGGATGGCGGCGTTCTGCTCTCCCACGCCCCCCCCTCCCTGCCTCCCTTCCTCTATCCATCCCCAACCCCTGGCCATTACTAGCACTTCACAACTGGATGAGCAAAACGGCAGTGGATACCTACCTGGCTCTGTGATTGACTGCGGTGCTGCTGAGCGAGCCTCACTGTATCTGTGCCGTGTTTATTGCTTCTTTCACCTTCACCGTAATTGAGTCCCTTCCCCATGCGAAATATGCACAGTCAGATAGGCCGACGTGTGTGTGGAGGGGATTTGTCAGGGGTGTGTGTATGTTTGGGAGTTGACTGACAGGCTACATAACTCAATTCAGCAATTTTGAGGCGAGCTGATGGCCATTTTCTTGTGTGTTTGTTTGTGTGTGTCCGTCTATGTGTATGTGAGTGTACGCAAGTAGATGTGAGGCTATCAGACACTGTCAACTGTGTGTGTGTGTATATATATATACATAAATATACTGTATATGTGGGCTGGAATGTTACAGAGGAGAACCTGCATATCTCTCAAAGGAATGTGTATATATCAAATTCGTAAAAAAAAAAAATCCCAAACCATTAAAAAATGTATTCATACATAAGCACACGCTTCCTTATGCACAATTTAGGCTCGGACTCAGGCTGAGCCAGTTAGGAGTGTGTTTGGCATGACAAAAACGGCAGGACAACGATGCATGTGTATGTGCCTGCATGTGTGAGCAGAATACTGCTCAGCCCCTTGCGAACACACAGCTACGCAACAGCACACACAACTGTAAAATGGCCAATATGCCATCAACAGGCCAAGCACAGGTGAAATCGATATATAATGTATATAATATAAGTGAGTGCAACAGAGATTAGGGAAGAGAGATGGAAAAAGTTTAGGAGGAAAGAAGAATGATGCAGTGTGCTGTGTGTGTGCTTGTCTGTGAGTGATGGGCTGATCACAAGAGATTGGTAGGAAGTAGATGGGGAAATTAAATATGAAAGAGCTAAACTCTGCTTTGCTGCAAATAATAGGAACACAAAGTTATGCACAGGCTTCAGGAGAAATACAGCGAGTGAGTGGGGAATGAGGAGAGGGTGCTGGAAGGAAGAGAGGAGATATAGGGTTAGTAAAAAACAGTCATGGGAGCAAGAGAGGGTGGGTGGGAGATGAATGGAGATGGTTGGGGGGACTGCACGGTCTCTGAAGTGCATGTACAATGAAAATAAGCCTCTACCTCCAGAATACTGCAGAGCAGCATGTAAGTAAAATGCACAGTTCAGCAAGCCCAAAGCAAGAGAGATGGGTAGAGAAGGTAAATCTGGAGGTACGGTAAAATGAAAAAAGGCAATTGACTATAAAAAGAAAACAGCAAGTTGAAAGAAAAGGAAGGAAGTGAAAGTGGAACTTATTTTGAGAAACAAGAACAGCAGCAGGAGAAGAAGGGGGGAGAAAGCAAAAATAATATTGGAAATGAAATGATGTGGTGTGTGAAAATGGAATGAAAGAGTGAGGAAAATAAAGAGGCAGAGGGAAAAACCATTTTGTCTATGCAAATGGGAAAGGGAAAGCAGAAGCTCATGCGTTCAGGCCAGCCACCTGGGCCCTGTCAATCCCTCCTTCTCTCTTTTCTCTTCCTCTCTCTTCATCTCTCTACCTCTACGCACCTGGCCCTGTCAACCCTAAAGCCTGCGGCTACAGCATAAGAGGTAAATAGAAAGAGGAGGCTGGAATGGGGTGCAAGCAGCAGGAAGGCTATTATCCAAAAGATCCATCAGCAAGCGATCCTGGCAACGAAAAGTTCCTCCCACTCCTTCACCAAAATCTGTCTTTCTAACTATCACCAAGTCTCCTTTTCAATGCAAATGCACAGCGACAGATGGAGCAGGTTTATGTGGACACATGCACCAGGAGCACATGAGCAGAGGGTGTGCATGGGAATGGGCATTGACATTTAAGTACCAACAAGGTTATACAGACCTGCCAATCTTGGGAAAGTATTCTGAGTGGCACAACAATGTAACCATAATGCTAAATTCACATGCTTTCACACCACTTGGCTATGACTGGGATATTTAGGGGCGGCTGTGGCTCAGGGGGTAGAGCGGTCGTTCACGGAACAAAAGGTCGGTGGTTCGATCCTCAGCCCCTGCAAGTCCACAAGTCGAAGTATCCTTGAGCAAGATACTGAACCCCAATTTGCTCCCCGGGCGCCGCATGTAGTGGCAGCCCACTGCTCCTCAGGGATGGGTCAAATGCAGAGAAAGAATTTCCCCATGTGGGACTAATAAAGGTATCATTTACCAACTCACCGCCATATCAAATTATTCAACATATAAATCAGATAGGAAGAAAACAAAACAATTATATATTCATGAGAAGAAGAATGAAGACATATTAACTTTTGGGAACAGACATCCGTTTGTGGGCATGTGAGAACGATCTGATGTCAGTTTAGAGGAGGCAGAACCCCGATTTCAGATCTGTTTCTAAAATACCTTGCACTGCATTGGGTTATATTATAATATACAACGAAAGTCAAAGGTTTAAGTACAACCGCTCAAATCTATTCTTTTCATGATTAATACTTTATTGCATATGTGTGCTTATACAAACTGATAATGTAAAGTGAATTGCAGTCCATTATTTTATACACATTCAAACAATTTATTTTGTATATAGTAACAAATATGTTGTTTTTTGTTTGTTATGTTGTTTTGAATAAAAACCAATTTCCTGTTCACGATTTCCATGTTATTCAATAATTAAATTATTGAATCATCTTATATAGACACACATCATACAGGCCTAATAATCATGTTATAAATTATCTTGGACTGTAAAAAAAAAAGAAGATAAGTTTTTAAGATAACTTTTTTAATATTATTTTTTTAGATATTTAATTTGATATAAATTCTAATGATGGGGTCATTTTGGTTGAGACGGACTAGATACCGGAAGCTCTGTGAGTAAAACAGTGGATGGAGTTGCTCTGATAAAAGGGAGGACAGATGGCAGCCATCTTGGCCCTTGGGAATAGAAAGATAATCAAGAATGAAAGCACATTCCCCTACAGCTTTCTTTTATTAGTTTCTCCTGCAATAAAGTGTGTTACTGTATATGCAGTCAAGAGGCGACAGTGTGTGTACTGTGTGGCTGCAGACACAAAAACCAGTCGCTGTATTTGGTATCTACCATAAAACCCCATCAGCCTCTGCAAGTTGCTTCACAGCTCAGTTACCTAGTACGGCCCAGCAGGTGCCCGTTACCAACCAATGTTGTTCCACAACTGTGCCCAAAGCTCAAGGCCTGTGTCAAACTCTTTCAGTATCACAGAGTTTATGGCTGTTCCACTCCTCCACTGTCATGGCCAGAAAGGAAAGGCGCGGTCTTTCTGCAGTCCATGATAACATTATCAATCGGACGGACACGGAGATAGGAAAGTGCTGCTTCAATCTGCTGGTGCGCTTTATGGGACGTAAGGGGAGAAGGGGTGTCTCTGTTTACGGCCATAAGGTGGATCAGCAGTCGCGCACTTAAATGTCACTTCAGCTGCTCGGGAGAAATGAATCCAGGGACGGAATCAGCCAGCACTTTCCTCAAGGTCATTGATGCTTGGCCACTTTTTAAGTGGCCTTGCCAACTGTAACAATCTCTCCAGAAACAATTGGAGCACCAATCCAATTTGGCCCAGCTTCTTTTCTTTTCTCTTTACTTCAGTGCAGATGGTGCAAAGCCTCACTTTTGTTTAACCCTGCTGAGCACAGAGCATGAATTGATGACCTTATGAATCTCAAAGGAGCCCAGCAAATCATTGCGGTAAATCTCGCCCCAGCACATTAAGCATGACTGCAGGCTTATTCCCCTCATTTTTTTCCTTTTCTTTCTTCTTTCTTTGTCTCTCTCTGTCTCACCCTTACAAGCGCTTGAGGGTCTTCAGAGCGGCAAACTTTTCTAGGATTGTTTTCATGTGCTGCTAATTAATTGGCTATAATTAATGGTTGTTTGCGGTTCGCTAATGAAGTGGATCAAAGCTTAACACCCCTGATGTTGAGGCTCTTATCTAAGGTTTGAGAAAGAGATTTGAGACCCTTTTACACAGCTTGTTTGAAGCGGAACTGTTGTGCCTTACCGTTCTGTATGAGAGTTAATAACCCCATTTACACAGCCTTTTCAAGAGGGGACTGGTGCGCTTTTATTCCAGCGCGACTTTCTCTATAAACGCAATGAAGGGCATCTTTTTTGTTCCACCTCTGTGACAGCAATGGAGGCAGTAACAGTGCCGAGTCACAATTTCGTGTAAACGCAAGAAGGAAAGGCAGGATGGGGCTGTGATGTTTTGCCAACATATTGTGCCTGCAGCCCACTAGTAGCAGTTAGCAGCTAACTCAAAGAAGAAGAAAATCAACTGAAAATGTCTTCAGATTGAGGAGACGGCACGAGGATCGGGACCTCCTTATCTTGTGATTAGAGGACGAGATCAAGAGTCACGTAACAGGGAAGGTGAATCATTTTGTTGCCGTGTTAATCCATTCTTTAGAAAGCACTGCCCAACACGTATGTTGGGTGTCGCACTAGGCGCTGACGCTGTGTTATACAATATGCTTCTTTTGCTTGCGGAACCACGGCTCGCTATAAAAAAATCTCACACCAAAGCTGTGTTGTTCCACCGTTGTTTTGTTCAATATAAACAAACAAAAGGCATTTAAAAAAAAGGGGTCTTCGCTGTGGTATTGTTGTGCAATCTCTATGTAAAAAAGCCTATAAAGACTAAACTAACTCAAATAAAATCCCACACTGGAGAAGCGTTATACCACCACTGGTTTGTTCAGTCTAAACAAAGGTGGTAGAGACAAGGCTCTGTTGCGCCACCTCTGTGTACAAACGGCTAGAGAAGCAGAACAGATAGGGACCCACTGCAAAGATAACATATGATCTTTTCTGCTTATCTTTTGCTTTTTAAATGAATTCTCCTTTAAGCCAACATCCTACTTTTCCTCCTAATTTCACATCACTTTCACCATGCTTTAAACTTTAACACTGATAACAGTAGAAAAAGAAAAAATGTCGGTACTGAAGTTTCTGAAACCACTGCAACTGACTCCACAATACTATCTCTGCCAGACAAGGTCACCGCTCAAATGAATTTGCCACTCGTGGTCGAAGATATTTTAAGAGTTCTCAGTAGTCATCTGAGGCCTCTTCAGCATTGTTGTGTCTGCCTTCTGAAGATCTCCATCTGATTTCCCAGTAGATAATGCAGTGCTTTGACTGGCAATTTTCAGCATCTGACGATCTCATTGAAGTGAACCTCTTAATTGCGATGGTACGAAGATGGATTCTAAAAGGCAGACAGATAAATAGGCTTGTGTGCGGTGTGGGTGTTTCATTCTTTGAGCCGAAGAACTATGTAGCTTCTCGTAAAGCAGGAGGATGGCCATGAGCTGTGGAAAAAATCATTTTGATTCTTGTTTGCCTCTGTCAGTGTGTGTGTATGTGTGTGTGTATGTGTGTGTGTGTGTGTGTGTGTGTGTGTGTGTGTGTATGTATGTGTGTGTGTGTGTATGTATGTGGGGGGCGCGCCTCATCGATCATGACATCTTGTCTCTCTGTTGTGGTCACCTGCACAGTGCTTGCCTCTCTCCATCTTTATCTCTGCATCACCATCTATCTCTCTGCCTCCTCCTCCTCCTCACACCTGTACTTTCCTGCACTGGTTGTTCTCACCCTTCCCTCCTTCCTCCCTTTTTTCAGCCTCCAAAATCCGTCACTCTGCGCAGCAGGGGTCGCTCTCTCTCCCCCTCTTACCTGTCTTTTTCCTGTTACACCCTTTCATTATAGAGCTGAAATCCTGCAATCAGTCACTTGTTTGTTGGACTCCTCTCTGCCCGAGTTTCTCCCTCTGCTACGCTCCTCCCTGCTTCACTGATCTGTGACACATGCACAGCACTTTCTCTTTACCCCTAACTCCCTTCTTTCACTCTTTTATACCCTGTTCAGCCAGCCATCTCTCCCTCTCTCTTTCACTCTCCTACTCTAACCCCATCAGTACCTCAGTGCCCTGGCTAAGCCTGGTCACTCTTCATCAGCTAGGATCCATTAGACACACAGACCTCCCAAGGGTAAAGGGAAGGGGGTCTTGTTGGCAACCTCTCTGCCAAGCCTTGACAGTTTCACCTGGGTTTAAGTCCTTTACTGACCCTTCTTACCACTGGATGAGCACCTCATTACCAGCCATTCTACCCTTGTCATCTCTCTACATCACATCATCCAGATGGGATGTGTTTTAGCCCCCTCACTGGCAGAGTACACAGTTTCCATCTCTTCAATTTTAGGCACTTGCCCTTTTTAGCTCAATCAGTCTCTCTCGTCCAATCATGGCCAGTGATGGCTCCGCCATAGTGCCTTAGAGGGGATAATCACCTTGGTTACTGGCGTTTCCAGAGGCTAAGTTAGCACTGCGCCCCGTGGGAGCTGGAGCTGCAGAGATAGGTGTCAAAGCAGCAAGAGAGGGTGTTAAATGAGCTCACGGCTAAGCAGGACGTCTAAACATTTACTCTCAGTCATGGAAACTGTGTCACCAATAGGGAAGAATGCTCCCCCTGTGGTGTAAGTGTTTTAATGTTGTTTCAGACCCAGGATCTCCTCTTTCTCCCTCCATGCCTGCTACCCAACCACAACTTTAAACAGAGGAACATCTTGTACCCCAGTAGAAAGAATACATATCAACTGCCTTTGTGTGTAGTGCAGAGGGGATCGCTGTTTACTGATTTCACACTGCCATGGCAAAGACAAATATACAGCTAGAGGGGTCAGCGGCTAGAGAAAAGCTGCTGGCTCAGGGGATGTGAGGTCACGGTACAGAAAGCTGCATCCGAAGAGGGCGGTTCGCTTTTGCGCAGTGCCAATCCGATTGGATGGACTTGAGAGCGCTGATTGATTGACAGGCTTTGGATGGCAGCAAATGTAGGAGACATCCTTGGCATCCTACTCAGCATTAAAAAACTTCCATGACAAAGTTGGTGAAATGCCAGTTGTTCTCACAGCGCGACACATAAGGACGACATAGATCACCATTATGCTAATCACAAGCAGCACTGTCTGGGGAATAGTAATGGGAAGGGAATTAGGTGGCAGCCATAAAAAAGTGTTTCTACATTAGCACTGGTCTGATTAGCTTGACAGAAAGTTTCACTGATGGATAATTAAAGAAATGGTCTAATGAGATGTAAGACCAATCAGTGTCTTTGTGTGGCCCCTCCAATGACCGTGTTTACACATGGACCTCTAATAGGGACAAAACAGATTAAAAACACAGGGATATGTGATGGCCATGTCATGTGATCTGTCCTTGTAGTGGAAACACAACAATTTATCACGTCTTACTTCTTTATTTCTAAGCTGGTGTGAAAGTAAAATTGTCTGGGGACCTGGTCTGTAATGCTGAAGGGGGTCATTGAGATGCAATCATAATGTGAAATAAAAGTACTCCAAAACAAGAAGTTATAGATCGTTTTGAGGACCGGGGGTAGATTAGGAGAAAATGACTGTAAAATACATCACCTGCACTAAACGATGAGCCCAGGACCCTCTTCTGTGTCTGAGTAATGGACCCATAAAAGCCCAGGGGAGAATAAAACCAGCCCACACTAAGCTCTCTAACTCTTTCACTCATGGCTTCCACAAAAAGCGACACAGTTCAATTTGTTTATGGAGCTTATTCCAAAGCAGTTGTTCAGCTGAGATAGTAGACCGTCCTGTCAGGACCCTTTGAGACTGCATTAGTTGATCAAGGAGGGCAGTGAATGACGGTAGTAGGCTGCTTCTTTTTTTTCTTTTTTTTTTAAAGACTCATTTCAGCTTCTCTTGTGCACAGTCTGTCAAGTTCAGGTTGTCCAATTATTTAGAGAGTATCACAGCACAAAAAATACAATGAGATCTGGGCTCAAAACTTACACTGTGAGCCGGCAGGTGGCAGGGCAGAGAGCAAAGACGGGAGGTCTTGCTCTTTTTTAATTAAACTGTGGACATGTTTATTTTACTTTGGGGGTGAATTATTGTCCGAGGATCAAAAGAATAAACCTTTGCTTTCAGTGAGGCCTTTTTTCACTGTATTAGACAACAAAGAAACATGCTGAAATAGCAAGGCCAGTGCAGCGCTGAGGAAAGTAAAGAGGCAATCTTAACTCTGGCACGATGCAAACTGCATCTGACAAGCATCAAAACCTGCAATTGGACTCATCCACTGGCAATCCTATACCTATGTTGAAAAGAGGCTCCAATACACTACATAAGCTGTCTATATTCAAGGTGTGTGTGTTTCAAACGTGTGTTTCTGCACCTATGTACATGTGCATCTGTATTTTTTGGTCTTTGTGCGTAGAACATTTCCCTTGATGTTTGTGTTTACACGCCAGGCCTCCCTTCTGTGACTCACAGCGACAGTGATTTATGCATGGCCTCTGTCTGTGTGCGTGTTTGTGTGCTTGTGTGCTTGCAGACCCATACCAGCTATAATTGGTATTCAAATCTCCTCCCACAAGTACGTCCAACTGCTGCCGTTTTTCAACAGCCAGAGCCCCAGCCAAGGTCCAAACAGCAGGATGGGGTACAAGCTCAAACGGATGGCTCTCATTGCAAACGTTCAAATAAACAAATGGGGGTGATTTAATGCACACGGCGATAAGGCAGGTGGTAATGGAGGCAGAGGAGAGGAATGGGGAGGAGGTGGAGGAATAGAAGTGATGGAGGTGTATGTGGTAATGATCAGCGGGAAAGCACCAGAGGTGGAGCTGACAGCATTTGTTACTGCTGTAACCGTACGAAGGGTGGAAGTGTTGGCCCACAGCTGTGGTGGCTCAGCCAACCCCACAGAGCCATGCACTCAGCACTCAAACACATAGCAGTGACACTATGTGTGTGTGTGTGTGTGTGTGTGTGTGTCCCTCAGGCCTGCCCGTCA
The DNA here is from genome assembly GCA_037577475.1 of Chaunax sp. Z400. Classification (NCBI taxonomy): domain Eukaryota; kingdom Metazoa; phylum Chordata; class Actinopteri; order Lophiiformes; family Chaunacidae; genus Chaunax; species Chaunax sp. Z400. The sequence goes on from CM075190.1 coordinate 23,646,608, forward strand.
GACAAACTGAAGTCTTTCTGCCTTTGTTCTCTCACTCTTCCTCTCTTCTTCGCTCTTTTTCTGCCCGCCTTGCTCCTCCATCTTTCCAGCCTCTTCAAAGGAGGGCCAAGTCTCCCAGCCTCGCCATCTTCACAGCACCCTCCCATCACCCTCTGTCCTCCCATTCGTCTGTCTGTCCAATCAATCTGTCCATCTCTGTCCTGGCATCATAACATCCACCAACCCCCACCCCCTCCCACCTTTTCTTTTGCTCTCTTGTAGATTAGTTTTGCCATTTTTTTTTTTCTGAGACGGAGAAAGGGCCAAGACATGCTGATTTGTTATCCGAAATATTTTTGACTGCGTGCACAGTGTGTGAAGAAACAGACATATCTTTGCAATTCCCTCTCCCTCCACCCTGCTGCCCCTGTCTCCCCCGGCCCCTGTCAGTGGCTAGATTAATGGCAATGATCAGTGAGCAGCCCCCAGCAGAGGTTGCCTGCAGCTCAGGCAAAAACCTGGCTCAGTCAGCAGCACAAACACAGAGAAATAAAGCACATTTACATGCAAGACACACATATTCATAAACGGGCATCCAAACGCACACATACACAAAACTCTTACACAGTACTCCAGTTAGACTGACATACAAACGTCTGCCCACTTGTGTGTCTAAATCAAGGCTCCATACATACAAATGGACACCAAGACACTCAAGGGAAGAAATCAATGCACATGCCTTTGTGACGACGGTATCAGGTCAAGTGGGAAAATGGCTAACAATGGAGTGCTCCCACTACAAAGGAGACATCATAACAACAGCACAGCACTGGTCTGACTGAAAATATCCAACCCTTCCCCTGCCTCATGACAAAGTAAGCAAAAACCTCTACAGCCACATAACGCAGATCATCGAAGCAACTTCTGTGTGCACTTCTAGGTTAACGTTCCTAATCAGAACCACTGAAGGGGGGGGGGGGAATTTAATAAGGTTTGATACCAGTCTGTGATCTAACTTCCATGCAGATGGTTGTCGCTCAGAGTCAAGATTGGGGCCTCATCCAAACCCTTATTTTTGCAGCACTTGTTATAGGGTACAGAGACCATAAAATCCTTTGTGCCTATAAGGGGAGAGATGCAGGACTATCCCACACCGAGATGTTCAGGTGGGGAGGGAAAACAGCAACAGTCACAGGGCTTTGTAATAGATTGTTAGGTGTTACTGTGACTGATAAGGTGAGGTCTCAAAGGTCCATTCAGTCCCTGACGCTACCGTGGAATATAAAACAGTAGCAAACGCCACTGCTGGGTCTGGTGTGTGATACACGTCTGGACCTCTGCGGGAAATTGTTAGGTCTCATGTGGCTGTCAGAATACTAAATCGAAGCTCTTTGCATACGTGACAGTATGCAAATATGCCTCCAGAACGTATCCGGAGAAGGCCGCCGCATCTCACACACGAGGGTCAACAGAGCACGATTTCATTAATTATTTGTTCTTTAGAAAGTGAAAGCGAGCCCGTTGCTTTCACTTTTTGTTTCATCTTGAGGTGTTTCTGGGTATTTCCAGCTAAACGTTTCGTGAAGCGCTCAAACCAATGACTCACACCAGAAGCACCGACGTGCGCAGACGGCTTTCATTCTAATCACCCGGCGATGAACACTAGCAGTGGTCCGCAGGATGATTGTAAATGGGAATATCTGCACATGTTTTTGTCCTGCGGTGAGCTCCTCCTTCACCTTAATCCTTGCCTGACAAGCCTGAACAGACCTGACGCGTTTTGCAGCGCTATCCCAGCTCCCTCTTTCCTAGACTTGAGGAAACTTGCATGTGAAACCACATCGAGACGGGAAAAAACACTCTTCTCATTCACGTCACACTCACTCTCTCGTCCGACCCTTACCGGTGCGCACCAAGCAGGCGACTGTGATGATGGTGAGAGGGACGCAGTAGTTCCACACGGTCGCGAGAGCCATCGCTGTCGCTGATATTCCCCTCGATCTCTTCTTTGTTATTCCTCTTCCTCGGAGAAATCACAGTGACATGAACCCGTAGGTTCACTCTCCCGACAGAGCCTTCAGCGTCTCAAGCGCGTCTGCGTGCGTTTGTGTGTGAGAGCGCACGCGGCCGACTGACTGTGCGTGAACGAGTAAGTATTTTTAATAGAGCCCCCTGTGCGTAACAGCAGGTCTTTACATAGTAATGATCCCTCTCTCACACACCGACTTTCTCCGCCTCTGAATGGGTCTAAACTGTGGTTTGTCCGGTTTTTCTTGGTTACTTTTCATTGTAAACATATTTAAACAGCTTGTCAATTAGGGCGGGCCCGCGTGTGTTCCCGACCAATTGCAGAGAGCCGGAGCAGGTGGAGGGGTGTGTGGATGAGACGGAGGGGCTGGGCTTTTTAAAAAGAAAAAAGCCTACAGGAGGAAAACGGGGAGGAGAGAAGGGCTGCAACTTCCAATTAATTGAAATCAATTCGTTCTAAATGTGATTGATAACCAACATTAATTTTCCGACGCAAATAACCAATTTATTTCCAATTTAGTTCCAAGGACCGGGAAGGATGTGAGGCACAATAATTAAGATGAACAAAATGAAACAGATGTTGATTCTTTTAAGAGATGATAACACTGAGATCATGATATATCATTTATTGTATTCTAAAGGCAATTGTAAAAGATTATGCAAACTAATTAGTGTTTGCATTTTGTGTCATGACTCGTCTGCAAGTTAGCAATTGTAATGGACTCACGTTTTCGACTTTTTAAGGCTGATATGGTGGCAAACAGGATTATAATCTGTATTTGCGATTATTTGACCATAACAGGAGGAAATGTTGTATATTGACTCACTGCCAAATCAGCATGTGTGCAGCAGTCTTAAGGTGATTAAGGGGCATTATGTTGCAGAGGCTGCTCTGACTCCAAAATGTGCATAACACTAATCAAGGAGAGCAGAGTAGGCTTGAGTGTATACGGTTAAATTGCCGTTCAGAATGACAGTAATGGCCCGGAACAAAAACTTGTACTCCGCAACAGCCAGTGTTGGTGCTCATCTGTAGTCAGAACCTATTAGGTCCTGCTAAAGGGCCTCTTTAACTTTGCCCTCATGCTGTGGCCACAGTTTGCCCATAATTGTGTTTTCCAGTCAGAGAGCGCTGCTCCATTATGAAAATTGTTCCTCTTTCCACATCTCTTTTTTCCCTCCAATCTAGTGATATGACATGGGTTTGCATAGCCACCAAGGCTTGACGACATCTTTTTGAAACTGTGTCTTTGGCGCCTCCCTCAGGTGATATTAGGTGTAGCACGTCATGGGTTTAAAGTCTGCTTTGGCCTGTTTCATCTGTCAGAAAAGTTCAAACAGGCAGTAAAATGTCAAACCAGTCTATTGGCATTAATAAACTATTAATATTTCTACCACTGGCTTCCATAAAGTTCCCATCTCATTTTCCAACCTTGACTTGTGGATCTTTTCTCAACTCCAAATTTAACTTTGTCATTTTGGTGAGAATAATACTTAGCCTGCTCATTCCCCAAGTGCCATCCCATTTTTTCCCCGTCAGCCTCTCTATAAGTGTTTGTTCCCCGGTTGGCAGGGAGTTGGCGGTGGCAGCATCTCCGCCACACCAGATGGGGCATTGTCAGGAAGTAATGAGGGGAAAACACCTGCTTCTCCAACGAGCGCCACTCCTTCATTTTCAGCCATTTGACACAACATATGCAGGAAGCACTACAAACCCAAGTGACTATGACGAGAACAGCAGTGGGAGATGGAAATGCATGGCACTTTGTTGCGTTGTAAATGAGGTGTCATGTATGGTATAACTCACCTTTACCTGGAGGCTAAGGTACTGAGTGCTACTAGGATGGTTAACTGATGACACTAGTGATGAGTTTTACACCCTTGTCCTGTTAGGATCCAGTCTCCCCCTGACAAAACATTTTGACTGCTCTGTATTCTCTGCACAGCTCCTGCCTTCCCCCTCAGCTGTTGTCCGGTGGTTTATACATGAGGCACTACCAAGGTCAAACTGTCACTGTAAACTACACTTCTCTACCTCCTAACTGGAACCTCATGCCTTGGGGACAGCTCCACTGTGTGAAATTCCTGATACAAAATCTTGTATTTTCTGAAGCCCCAAGACCAATGCCCACAAGGGAGCACAAAGCTTTTCACTCATGACCGATTCAAAGGCCAAAACAGATGGAGCTCAGTGGCATTTCACATGCAGGAGGGCATTCTAATTTTTAAAAATATCATTTTTTCCTTACCAAGCATGACCGGATTTTAAAACTCTTTGTATTTTAATTGCAGTCTCTGTATCTGTTGTCTCTTTGTTCTCATGTTCAACCTATGACATGGAGTAAGCAGGAGTTTGCGGAGTTAGAAAATGAATCCAGTAGTCTGTAAAATGCTCAACAAAGGATGTCTGCAGCCGAGGCGAGCAGTACAGGGCGCTTGAATAATAAGTTTAATAACATTAGCCTGGCTGTGCTCTGTGGTGCATGCACCCGTTAATGGAGTGTCAATGTTAAACTGCCGCTTTCCCCATTATTAACGACGGCCTACGGTCAACCACACACCGATAATAAAACCCAACCCATCAAATAAAACCAAAATAACTTCAACAGACAAGCATAATGAAATTCTTTGTATTATGAGCACGGTTATGGTAATAGCATGGTAATAATTATGGTGGTGTGGCATGATGTTAAGGTTTCTAAGGCAACAGAGGAGAAAATTAAAAAGATGAATTTGTTGTCTATATGATTGTCTGTGCTTATTCGGGGTGAATCAGAATAGATTAAGTTAAACTAGGAGTGGCTACTCCTTCCAATTCTTCAAGGTTAGCTGACTTTATTATTCTCACTGTCTGAGTTTCAACCTTATGTATGTGTTTGTGAGCCAAACTCACTGAGAATGGGTTTTGTGCTTACAGCCAGATGGGGAAAAAACACAGGCATGCACAGTTCTTGAGTAAAGGTCATTGCTTCAGAGTAAGGTCCAACAGACTGAAGGGAAAGGTTGGTAAACAAGGTGATGCAAGCTTGAGATGGAGATGGATCGAGATGTGCGGTCAAGCGTGCAAGCACGTCCAGCTTTCACCAAGTTTTCTGCACATTCCCCAAATGCTTCTGTATCTTTAATATAGAACAAATTCAACAGAAGACACGAAGGCAGTAAACAATGTTTTCTGAAATCCATTTAATACCAAACAAATCCAAAGTATATGAATGTATGCAATGTGCTTGAGAGCTGTTACAGCGAAGAGATAACTTTCTCACAGATGCTTTGGGCTGCTTCAGCTCTTGAAAGGAGGCACAGAAAGCGGGGAATTACATGTGGAGTCTGTACAGCTTCTGCCGTACACAACTCATCCTGCCTCATTTTGCGATGAATGTAGCTCAGCATTTTTCACACAGCAGAATAAATGAAGAGAAATTGCACACCTTTTTTGTCAAAGATGCATAACTGCAGCACATACCCACAGGCAAAGCATCTTTTGTGTATCTACAGCAATCATTTTCCATTCAATTTTTTTTACACCCAGCTTGTTATTACTGATTTTGATTTTCGTTCACCCTAGTCTACAAATATGCCTCTGTCTCCATCCTTTCCTCCCATTCTCCTCCCCCAACGTCATCATCCATAACCCTATACCTTCTCCTCCCTCTTTAAGTATCGCTCATTTTCTGCACACCCACTCCTCATTCCATTTTCCTCAACACCTCTCATCCTTCCACCTGCCTGTGCAGTCACACCAGAGGCTGTTTGTCTCCACAAGTGGAGGGTAGGGACTCCGCACTGCTTTTGTAGATGGGCTTTTTCTGAGAATGGTCATCGCTGCAGAAAGGGAGAGAAGGGAAGACAGAGGAGCGTGATTATCAGTGTACTGAGTCCCCAGCAGGAACTAGAAATGTATAAGTAAGTAAATTATAGACCGTAACCAAGCCATAGACCCACACCTGGCTGATGAAAAGTCCATTTTTCTCTCTTTCTATGCACACATGCTCATATACACTTGCCCTGCCACATTTGTGAGGATTAAGCATTAGTCAGTGGCACCGCAAAGACATGCACATCAAATATTGAGCTGGAAATTCATTTTTTGTGCAGCCCATATGGAAAATGATTAAATGAGCGAAGCTACATGCGATCACGATGCACATAAAAAAACAAAAAACAGACTGAATGTGACTTCCATTAAATCTTTTTTATATGTGATATTATCTCAGAGATTAAACCTGGTGCAATTAGTCCTGGCTTTTCACAAGCAGAAACACGTGAGAGAGGAGGGAGCATGAAAAAGATCAAGGATGGGGTTGATTAAGTCAGACCTGCAGAGATAGACTTTTAATATTCAGCACGGGTAATGCCTTTTAAAACACATGCATAAAAAAGCACAATGCACTTGTCTGCACGTGTGTAAATGTTTTCTGTGTATCTTAGACACAAACAGGGTGAAGTATAAACCAAGGTGCATGCACCAAAATACACACCGTAACTGAAATGGCCTTGGTTCCATCACATGTGACAGAATGAAATATTACAGCAATAACCATATCAGTTATATAAAGTCAAACTGCAGGACGAGAGACTGCAGGCTGAGTTAAGAAAAATATGAAGGTGAGTGGGAATAAAGTAAAGAAATCAAAAAAATCTCACAGGCACGTATTAACTCGCATTCAGAGGCATGTTATCCGTCACATTTTGAAAGTGATGCAAAATGAAGATCACAAGTGCAAAGTGATTTCTTATCATGACAGAGAAGCAGACACAAACACTCAAATGTCTCATCGTTCCTTACATGGGTCCCTTGTTGGTCTTGAACTGCTTGGCCCTGCGGCACAGGAATACGCTCATAACAACGGTGATCATCAGGAGAGACATGGCCACCGCAGAGGTCATCAACATGAGATGGCCATTACTAGACGCATACCAGGGGGAATCCGCTGTGGGACAAATCAGTCAGACATGAGGGAAAGCGTATATCACACAGACTCTGAGATCAGCAAAGCTATGCACTTCCCACCTCCAGGCAAAGCCTCCAAATCCTGTGGGAGAGTTTCTGAAAGAGGAGGGGGTCTGTAGTTCAGATCCTTATGCTGCCCTGCACAACACCCATCGTCAAGAAGTCTGCCTTTTACAGTTTTAAACTTCAAACTAAACCTAACACAGCGACAAAATTAATCGAAACAGGAAGAAAATGTGTTTTTGATGGTGGATTAATCCACATTTATGGCAGCAGAATTGAGTCAAAATAAACTGATAGAAACTCATTACCTGTTGGTTTCTGTCTTCTCATGAGACTTAACCTTTAAATGATGCTTAAACCTTAAAATCATTAACTCATTTTCATTCTTTCCCCCTTTTTCTCGTCTGACTCCTCAAAAATGTCAGATTGTTCCTTTAAATCTTCGGTAACGCTGCATGTTGTCGTTTTATTTCTTGGATTTTATGTTCTTTGGCTAGTGTAGTGGAAGTGTAAAGGTCAAAAAAAATAAGATTATAAGGATTTAAGGCAGCAAACACATGCTCTATCTGTTTATATTTCCAGTAATCCCATATATGAAGAGGATTTCTTGCCAGCTAGAGATATTGTTTTGACCATTGCTGTACAACTTCAAAAGTGACATGCAACATTTGCTCACCCTGCCTGCAAGGATGAGTAAACATTAGTCCAGCATCTAGAAATTATTATCATTTTAATTAGTACATGTGCTTCAGAGAAAACACTGGAGACACTGTGGAGCGCAGTGACCAATAAGTCAATTGCAGCAGTAATAAGATAACCCTACCATAATAAATAACATATATAGTCTTAATTGCATTTTTAGAGGTTGCATAATTTAAACGATTGGAATCGCATAGCTTTACTGGTGAGAGAAGAGTGTTTAAAAACGGCAGTGCATTAACACCGAGCACTCATCTCACAGGTCACTGATAAAGATGATGAAGACAGATGAAGTGCTGTAAATTGGATTAGCTGTACGAGTTATGCCGTAATGAAATTAGCTCTCCGTTTGAATACAATCTTTACGTTTCGTGAGAAATAAGTCAATTTGTCAGATAAAGAAAAACGGTCCCTCCGTAGGCATCCATCCACAAAAAGCTAACACACTAGTATTACACTGAATGCTTTCTGATGATGATCGGAAACCCAATGGGTGCATTTAAATCTCAAAACATCATTTGGTACAAATATAATAAATTTTTAAAAAATTAAAAGGAAATCAAATGCTCCCATTTTTTTCAGTTTTTATTGGCTCACGGGTATTTCTAACCTCTCTTCAGTCTCTCTCTGTTCTGCTTTAGAGTGAACTTATGTTTCAATTAGTATTTCTGTCAAAAGAGAAAAAAAATCAAAGGCCAGGTAAAATCACTGATTCTTTCATATTCAACTATTATCCTTTAATCTTTTAGAGTTGGTGCAGTTTTTTCATTTATTCATTAAAATGTCTGATGTCCTCTGGTATCTTATCACCTATTACGGTTGTCATTTTAGAGCTGAATTTAATCTGTACAGCTTTATCAACTTTTTTTATGTGAGGTTTTTGTATAAATGTCCTCATCAGCTTATGTTTCTATCATTTCTTGTGCAGTTTATTAGATGAGATAAACCTCAGTTGTGAACTACTGTACTTGCTGAGAAATTAAGGGCTTTAAAGGTTTCAGACTTACAAATGAGCACTTCTGCATATTTCCATTGCACCCACACATCAGACCTCTATGGTCACATTTGATTGGCTGATTTGTGGATGTTTACAGCTGAACTTCCCAACATTCATAAAGAAAAACCAACCAGTTATTAGAAAGAGGAAGAGGGAAAAGACAGATGTAGACTCATCCAGTTTAAACAGGACTAAATCAGTGAGATTTAAAGTCTCGTCTTACCAGGCAGTACGGAGATGCTGATAGTGCGACTCTTGCTGAATGACGCAATAGATGGATGCTCGACCGTGCATGTGTACAGTCCTTCATCCATTGCATTCACCTTGTTTAGTGTGAGCTCAGAGGAAGGCAAAATCCAGTCACCACCCTGAGAGAGAAAGATATAGTCATACAAGAGAGTGTCATAGAGTTAGACAAACACAAACAGGCCGGAAAGTAGAGAATATATTTTATTGACTGGTTTGATTGTGGCTCTAAGAGAATCGACAAAGTCCTACAAATTAAAACTGTGCTGAGCTGACAGCAGAGGACAGACGGAGAACACTTAGTGGCTACTTGGTGAAAGAGAAACAGAGACATGAAGAGTAAAAGAGAGAAAGAGAACAAAAAAAGACTGGAAAGGGTTGTGTATGAGTGAAATAAAACTACATGGGCACAAAGATTGGCAGTGGCAGAGGGACACAGACAGAAATATCTGCTGCTGTTTGGCACTGAGAGAACAACCCTCAAAGTCCCTCATGGAGTGTATTTACCTGAGCAGTAACCCCAATGAATGAACACACATCAGCACAAGTCAATAACCCAGATAACGGCATCATCCGCAAAGAACGATGCTACAACAACACACTGTTAACATAACATATAATGAGATGGCAAGGGAGAAAGATGAATTGTTGACACAAAAATAGCAGCACTATTATGAGATAGAATCCAACATGGAAGGAAACAAATAATAGCCCAAACATGAGGATTGGAAAACAAATGACTGTAGAGGAGAGGGAAAAAAAAAGAAGACATTACACCATGCAAATGATTTGGCTCTTGGGAGCTTCAGCTCCTGCCAAGAAAGTCCATTTCAATTTGAATGGGTCTGAATTAAGAGGATTTCCCATAAAGGCCAGGTTTGGCCAAAGCAGCATTTTGTATGCAAATCCACTGGCTCCCAGAGAAGGCCTGTTCCTGCCTCTGTCCTGCTGTCATTACCGGAGGCCAATGTGCCCACGGCAGCTATCTGTCAAAGTGGCCGATTTTGATTCCACTGTCTGCCCCGAATCCGTTCATGTCACACATAAGAGTGGGTTTACACACACAGATAGACAAACTCCTGCTCACATTTCATCTCATCATTCTCTACAATGTCTCATTCCTTTTCTCCTAAGGTCTTGTGACTTATTTAAATGGAGCGAGAATATATGACAGGTAGAGGTGAAGCATGAGCACCAGAGGACTGAATGATTCCAACTCCATACAATGATGGACCTGCCAGTCATACTGGCAGTAATTATTGCTACCTTTGCCAAGGAGGGGATGTTTTTGCCAGTGTTAGTTAGTTTGTTTGTTTGTTTGTTTGTTGGTCCGTTAGCAGGATTACAGTCAAAGATCAAAAAGTTCTGAATGGATTATGATTAATTTTTTTTTGGAGAGGTAGGGAATGACCCAAGTAACAATTAATTAGTTTTTGGTGGTGACTCGGATCATCGTCACCATCTTATCCATTGCGGTAAAGGGACATTTATATGATTTTTGCCTCCATCCTCATGGATAGTAGCTACAATGGTGGGACAAAAATAACGCCATTACATCCCCCTAAGATCTACAGTACCACACATCAGAGTCTGATCTGGATCCAAGTCCCGGTATATCCTGAATGTTTGAATTTACAGGGCTCATGGAAAATTCACTAATGTAAAAATATCAAGATCCCTAAGATCAAATTGACCTGAAACTGTGTTGATTCAGTTTGGTGTCAAATTTGATGGATCTTCAAAAGTTACTGAGCAAGAGTAGAAACAGTGTAGCAGTACACTAAATTGGTTTTTGTCTTTAAAACCCATTAAAACCCAGTTTAGCATAGAAACTTGCTAGTTATGTCTGCCTGTCCTCAATATATCTTCATAGTTGCATAGCTTCATCACACCTGCTATTTGTTGCTGGTGGTAGTGGTGATTTTGACGACACTATGAAAATGTAATACCATTTTCTCACCACAAGTGTATCTCCCCACACATCATCTTCCTCTTGTTTTAGATTCTTATTGTCACTATGGCATTTTATACTGAGATGTCTAAATATCCCCTGGGCCTTTAAAGGTTCCTTAGCTTAGTGAAGGCCCAAGTTGAATAATTCAATAGCGGTTAACCAAACACAAAAAAAATCATTAGAATCTATTCACATAATTGTTTTCAGGTTGACTGGCTCTTGTCTAGACCTCATTAAACTATTAATCCTCTGTAAGCGGGCAAGCTGCAATCCCCTGCGAGTGGTGGGCCTAAGCCAAGCGGTCTCTTAAATACGGAGCACTTCTTCAGAGGGCGGAATGAAAAGGTGGCGAGAAAGGGGAAACAAGAATATTGAGAAAATCAGGGAGAGAAACAGGGACGTGTTAGAAGAGGATAGGAAATTAAGAGAACGCTTGAGCCCAGAGTGAGAGAGGAAGACAGACAGACGGGGAAAAAATAGGAGGTCACATCGAAATCGGACAGAGGGCGCAGGAGAGAGTATGATAAGTTTCAGAAAGTGTAATGATAGACTTCCACTGCACATTCCTGGTGCTTCCTTACATCCTTAGTCCAGGTGTACATTGGCTCCTCTGATGAGCTGGCAGAGCACTTCAGCACCACGTTGTCACCAGGTCGTAGCTTCAGCTCTTGTGGGGAACCCAGATAGCTGTTGTAGCCTTCTCTGAACACTGTCAGATCTCCCATATCTAAAAACAAAAAAAAATCAAATCAAATAAAAACAGCCAGAATGAGGAAGCATGATTGAGCATTAATGAAGCAAAAATTTTCATGTAGACTGAAGCTCATGATCTTGGGACGTGACTGAAAATACATTTGCAGAGGTAGCAGCTGATACTTCAGCATATAGACTCAAGTATGAATGCTTCCCAGTGGTACAAGCTGTACAAGCAATCAATAATAATGATAATAGGCTTCATCTTATCGAAGTCTTTAGGGAGGCAGCGTTGTGAATAATGACTTATTTTCTCTTCCATCTCTAAAGATGGCGAGTGTCTATCCAGCTCCTGGCTTCTCTTCATCTCTGTCTCCTTCAGTCCCTTAGTCCATTCTAATCTTTGCCTCTTATTGATTCCCCCCATGAGGCTGAAGAGCCTATCGAACAGCATCATGGTCGATTTGATGGCCGCTGAGAAGATAGGGGACACAGATAATGTGACTAGCTGTGCCGAGGAAGTCGTTTCATGCAACTGTGTATCCTACACTGATAGTTCCACACTTGGAGAATGCATCAGTGTCTGCTCGCTGGAGTTCATGGGTGTCACAGTGTTCGCAATGGATGCTTTTTGCAGCTGTTTTAGTTGCCGTACACATTCTGCTGCTGTACTGGATAGATATATCCTGTGTTATTAACTATACATGTTTTTCTATCCGTCACTGTGAGTAAAGATGAATCCAATGGTTTATTTTATAGGGACAGATACAATGTGCATAAATAAAGCTACCCAATGCAAGCATCATAGTGTTTAGAGCAAATGTTAATTTTTAACACTCATCTCCAGGATGTTTATATGACAAAGGGAATGAAGGAGAGAAGTGAAAGAAGGCAAAGTGAGTACAAGGTACGGTAAAACTGACATTTAAAATATTGCATGAAAAAAATAGACACAAGTCCATGTTTGTTGCTGGATTAACTAGGATTTGGGAGCTCTCTTGTTAACAGTGAACTTTGCAGCAGACTTCAGGCAGAGGTTTCTGTCTGAGCAACGGATGTTTTACAGGATGGAACTTTACATTTGCCACTCGAAGCTGCTCTGGTGGATCTACATCTCTATAATCTTGTGATATAATTACCGAAAGGTGGAGGAGGGAGTTCATTTCAACATTTAAACACAAGCGTTACTTAATGGAAATAAATGAAGTCTGCAAAGCGTAAAATGCAGTTTTAATAAGTGATGATACCTTATTCTCTTTTTGTCCAAAATTTTCAATGCCCTGTAAAGACACTTGCTGATCTTTTTACTTGACTTTTAAAACTTAAATTAGAGTCTAAAATTATCTTTGAGTACTTACCAGATAAGTCAATCTCAAAAAACTAAACCTAAAAAACCATTCAACATTTTTCATGACACTTGCTAACACATCAAACGTATGCAAGAGTAGTGCCTTTAGGTATTTGGGGATTTTAATATTTAAATTTTTTGCTTTTCCATGGCAACTTGCAGCTGTTCTTAACAAAAGAGTGAGGTTTGTTTTTGAGGCACATCTTGTAAAACTTTGTATTCCTCCTGTGTCAAATTGTACATGTCTACCAAGAATGATGTGAAATATATCTTTTGCTAATTATAGGTTATTTGAATTTTTGTATTTTGTATTTCTATGGCAACAATTTGGTGTTGACTCGGCCTCAAAAGAGGATAAAGTTTGTTTACAGAGCATATCTTGTATTTCTTAAACTTTATCTTTTGCATTTGCATGATAATGATCTGATATTTATTTTTAAATTGACTGCTAAACTGAAAGAGCTTATAATCATGCAAATACACTCAGTTCAATTTTAGTGGGGGATATGCCATTTCCTGATGGAGCTTGTTGCCAGATTCCTGCAGAAATCTCTCTGACCTCTGCAGGACACAGACAACATGAAAGATGTCTGGTTTCTTTATCCGGCAAATAGAGAAATCACAGAGTCATTGTTCCATGGCAGACAGCCCCTGCACAGCCACTGTCCATATCAACCCGGACACTCACAATGTACTTTGATGGCCAGCACCTGGGAGGCGTTGTCTGGTGCAGTCACATTTGCGGCGTCAGACACACAGCGGTAGGGCCCCTCATAGAACGTTGCAGCTCTGGGGATGGACAGAACAAGACTCCCTGCAGTCTGCTTGATTTGCATTGAATACCGGCACCAAAATTGCTCCCAAAGCGGACGCCACCTCTGCATGAACTGTGAAGTGAAAGAGAGAGAGGAAGATTGGTCATTGAAGGATCATTGTTGCGGTTAATGGTGATGATAATAGTCTATTTAAATACATATTTTGCTAAATTCAGAGCTGAATATGAGATCCGGAGGTAATCCATTTTTTTTCCACTGCAGTTTTTAATAAAGCCTAAATAATGGTGTGGGGAGGATCTTTCCTCTCACACCCATTTGTTCCGGTGGCTCACCTTGGAAAAGATCTCAAAATGGACCTGGCTGATGTTGAGTTCAGAGTCAGAGTATAGACACTCCAGCATCATCATCTCTCCCTCCAGAACTGGCTCAGTTGGCCCTTTAATGAGCAAAGTGGCTGCATGTGCACAGAGATTACAGATTTGGGTTACTGATCACAACATGAATTGGCAGGGAAGTAGAGACTTCTGACCTGCGCTTGGGGATCTGGCTTCTGTTCTGGGAGCACTTTTAAAAAAACCTCTCCCTCTTCCTGACATTTTCTCTCAAGCTACTGCTGGAAAACTGCCAACACTCTCACCATGGTGACATGACCTGCAACAGGTTATTCTACTTTATTGAGGCTAATGTCAACAGAGCCAATCTGTCTTTCAAATATTGCAAAACCGGAACAGCTGTAACGTTTTACAATGTGAATTTGATGTCAACTCTCTGGATTGGAGTGTATCTATAAGAATGTTGTTCTTCTTGTCACTGCCTTGATAATTCGAGCAACATTTCCTGTTTGCGTCTGAGCCTCATAAACCACCAGGGGAAACACAGTGTGTCGCAGTGTGACGAAGATAGAAAAAAGTGTTTTCTCCTGAGGACAAACAGACAGGCAAGCACAAACAAACACAAATCCCATGGACAGAAACTGTGAATATATTTGTGAAAAAACAAGCAAAAAAAAACAAACAGTGTCGAGCAACACTTGAATATTAAACCAACAGCTCATTACAGGGGACATATACAATTAAATGTTTTGAAGATATTGTTACAGATAGAAAATAAGAAAAAAATACATATTTACCATAACTGCCATGAATCAGGACGACCACCGCAGCGACTAGTAACACTTTCATGACAGTGGAAAACCTTTTCCTATTTATACCAATCAGTCCTACGCAGCTTCTAATCTAAAATGAAAGTAAATTCAGCGCCTTTTATGTACAACAAGTTGTAGGTGTGGCTAGTGTATTGTTTTTTTCAGGAAGTGAGCTCAGAATCGTCTGAAAATTCTAAAAGTCCAAAGAAAGTCCAAACGTAGCAATAAATAAATTGCTAAGTAAGCCAAATCTGAAGATTTTCTTTTGGTGAGATGCATTTTACGCCTGAAGTATTGTGTACGTGAACTGTCCATGAAGGATCTGCAATGCCTCAATGGTGAAATTAAATCCCAGTGCGTCATCTGTCATCCGGTTTCGCTCTGAGTTTGCTGTTGATGTCCGTATTTTTCTGAAGAATCAGAATTTGAGTCCTGGCATGTTGTCACAGAGCATCGGAACATCTGATACGTGACGCCAACAAGCAAACATTTTACGCTTGATTTGGGTCGGCGTTTACTTTATTATCTGTTAACCAAAGCTGAACAGGAGGCAGGAATCGAAAGTAATTACGCCTGTTAAAGGGTCTCTGTAGCCAACGCTCTCTTTAAATGCTTGCAGTCACATTTAGACTGACACCACTGTGTGCCACCATGGCACATACTCAACCAATTTTATTCTATTTTATTTTTCTCATATTGAGTTAAAAAAAAAATGAGTGGTGCGTTTTTAAATCCCTGGACTGTATTAATGGGATAGTAAAGGACATTTGTGTACTGAACTCATAATACCTGTATTTTATGTTGTTTCTGTATTATTGTGTGTTCGTTGTTTAATTTAAGGAATAATAAAGGCAAAATCTCAATATAATTCCTGTCCCTGTATGTTTATCTGCCGTGTTTACATTTATTCACTGGCGTTTCCATAAAATGCCCAGCAGGTGGCAGAGTAGAAGTGATGTGGTACCACCGGAAATAGACGGGAGAAAAGCGGAAGTAGTACACAGTCTTCATCGCTGATATTCCCAACAGTGCCGAGTCAATTTGAAGGAGTCTTTCTTTATCAATATTAAACTTTGTCGTCGCAAGGATCCCAAAACATGGACAGATAGTGTTTATTTATTTGGGTAAGTTGGCGATTTAGTGCAGAAGTGTAGGATGCACCCTGTATAAAGCCGCGGCGCTAGATTAGCTGCCACTGTTAGCCTTTACGGCTAAATTCAAAGGTTGCTGCTGATTGTTTTTAGCACATAATGTTATGTCAGCGTCGGTATTTTACATGTTTGCTTTATTTTTTGAAACTTTAAAGTTACTTAACAGTTAGCTTTATTTAACGAGTGTGGTGTTATTTTGCCAACTTACGTCTAGGGGTTAATATTGTTAGTAGCGCCCATACCGTTGTTCTACGGCTAAAATTCTATTTGTGATTTGTAGCCATACTATTCTTAGTTATTATAGTCAATCATTTGTATATCACCGTTCAAGTAAAACTACATAGTTTAATACATGGGAAGAAAAAAAAACATTAGCAATGCAAGTAAACAAAATCGGAAGGCGAGAATAGTAACAAACAAAATACACCATGCAAAATACGATACAGTAAAATAAATTACACATATAAATAATGCATATAACAAATGACAAAACTTAACGCTGACTCTATTATATGGCTCCTTTATCCACCTACTGCTTCTGTGATGCTAACCTGTGTAATTCCTGGCTTTTCCACAGATTTACGGACGTGGTCCTTGTAAAAAAAAAAAAAAAATCCATCACATCTGTACCCATCTTGGACTGTCACTCACAGTCACACACACACACACACACACACAAATAAACAACAGCTTGGCTCTTGTGAATCTCCAGAGTCCCTCTACTTGTTCTGTTGCCACCAGCATGGCTAACAGCACCGCAACAGCAATGAAGGTTCTGCAGTCGGGTCCTGCTGGCAGAAGTAGTCCGGAGGGATCTCAGGTCAGTCATTTTTTTACTGTATAAATCTCTTGTTTTTGATCAGTAATAGTGACATTTGACAATATGAGCTACAAAATTGAAAAAAGAAAAACTGCCTAGTACAGTTACATAAATTGTGCTTGTTCATTTTATTCTTATTTTATTCTTTGCAAGAACCTTCCGACATCAGAGCTGCTGAAAGTGTGACTGTGCCATTGTGAAATTTGTCATGTTCAGAGCTTATTTTCCCACCTAAAATGATAAATGACTAATTATACCCAGTGATTGGTCTCATTTGGCATTAATATTTTATATTATAGATGTGCTTTAAAAGCGATCAGTAAAATCTTAAAATCAATCATAAAATGAACAAGTAGCCAATGTAACGAAGTCAAGATAGGGGTGATGTGATGTCTGTTAAAACCAGTAACACGTTTTGTTGGTCTTGACTTCAAGCATGAAAAAGCTGGGTAGAGATGTTCTGATACAATGTTTGCCTTCCTGATACCAATACCTGAACTTTGCTATCAGCTGATACCAACTACTGTTATGAGACAAGTGCATACAGAGAATAAATGCTTTTGAATTTTCTTTACACCTGTATGGAACCCTATAACCTGTTTCAGGGTTAATACATTTAACGGTATTTGATCGGTGTATAAACACATGCTTACCAAAATTCGATCCGGCATTTAAGGCTGCATTGGATTACATTTTTGATACTGGCATCAGTAGAAACTCTACTTGTGGGTGCCCTCTTGTCAGTTTTACATTTGTTTTCTATCCAGGTGCTCAGTAAGAAGAAGCTGCAGGACCTGGTGAGAGAGATTGATCCAAATGAGCAGCTGGATGAGGACGTCGAGGAGGTCTGTCAGTGGTTTTAATTGCAGTAACAAATAAAATTTGTACTGTTTGTTTTCTTTTTTCTATTGTTGAGTAAATATAAGCAAAATTTGAATTTTTGGTGCAAAATAAATACCACTTGTTTATGTTCCCCTAAAAACTGCCCTAACTCACTGCCAAATGCGTCATTTAGAAATCTTAATCCATTCAAAGTTTGGCTGCGTGACAAATGGTGCGAGCAGCTGAAAATATGAGGGCTTTTCCTGCCATTGTGGAATTTTGCTCTCCTCTGCTGCAGACAATTGATCATTTAAAAACTTTGTCTCTTCTCAGATGCTTTTACAAATTGCAGATGACTTTATAGAGAGCGTAGTGACAGCGGCTTGTCAACTGGCACGCCATCGCAAGTCCAACACCTTGGAAGTGAAAGATGTTCAATTGCATCTTGGTAAGTTGCTGGTGACTTTTCTTTTCTGGGTTTTAATACCCAACATTTACATAAAGGTGGGTAAAGTGTTTCTTTGTGGTTTTGAAAAATCTCAAGTCTAAATTATGTGATGGTCATGTACTTACTGTGTGATAATTACTTCTAAAAATATACTGATTTGATGCATGAATCATTTATTTCTTAACCCAAAGTGTTACCTTACTAATTTTTGCTATAATGATATTTTTGTTGAAGTATGAAACTTAAGGATAAACGTAATAGAATTAGGTGGTCATTTTGATGACCTCACAGAAAGTTTTTGGCTATTAATGAGCAATTCATGTGCGCTATTATTCACAGAAATGTGTAATAGGATAAATTGATGAAGTGGTAACATTTTATATGCAAAAGGTCACAGATCAACTTCAGTGCAACATTGTAATATTCTGCAAAAAATCATTTTCTGGCCATTATTCTAGGCCACAAATCAAGAACAGGAGGGGAGACTGTGACCATATTTCACAATTGAATTGAATTGAAACTGTGGTGATTGTGAACTGAATTTTGACTGACTCACTGAGACAAATGACCATGATGCAGCAATTCTAGCTGGAAATGAGATGGAAAGTAGATTTTAGGAGTGTTCTGGATCTGTTCAGGGAGCATCTGTCATCTTGACATTGTGCGTTACCTCTCACAGAGCGCCAGTGGAACATGTGGATTCCTGGTTACGGCTCAGAGGAGATCCGGCCGTTCAAGAAGGCTTGCACCACAGAGGCTCATAAACAGGTGAGCAACAGAAGGCCTTGTTTCTGTTGATGCTAGAATATTCATCTGCATTAGATGCAGAGGAAGACTGACTACTTTTGATTACTTATGCAGACCTGCCAACCACTACACATTTTTAGTAGCAGCTACACATTTGCTGATATGATTTGTAACTCTGCAAAAAGCAGCTTCAGCTGATTTTGTTTCTTTTAAGTCCTCCTTGGTAAGGTTCAGTGGATGAGGAAGGTTGAAATTGCACTTTTCAATAAAGTTAATGCAAACCTAACACACCAAGCAGCATCAGGTAGTAATGAAGTTAAACCTCTAGTTTAAAGGGGCCTACATTCCTAGATAATTAATAATATGTTCATTAGGCCTGTATGATGTGTGCCTGTATGATGTGTGCCTGTATAAGCAGATTCAATTATTTAATTAGTAAAATACATGGAAATCCCTAATAAGAAAGTAGGGTTTATTCATAATTAATATTAACATGTTACAATACACAAAATAAATATTTCAATTATATAATCAATAATTGAATGCACTTAAGTTATCAGTTTGTACATATAAACAATGATATATTAATCACCAAAAATATAGCTTTAAGCAGGTGTACTGAAACGTTTGACTTTCACTGTTTATTATCATTTAGCCCAATTCAGTGCAGCATATTTTAGAAATGGCTTTATCCTCCTCGGAACATCACATTATTCCCACAAGGGCTGTCTTTTCCCAAATGTTAACGGCCTTTTCATTCAAAGAGTTCTTCTGAACATCATATGATTGTATTGTTTTCTTCCTAGACAACTTACATGTTGAATAACTTGATTCAGCGGTGAGTGGGTGAATGACTGTGTTTAAGGGAGGTGGATTGAAAATGTGGACACAATTAGACTATTGTTCTACTCAAAATATCTTTCCAAGGTTGGCAGGTCTGCTAATTTTGTATTTTATTGATGCATTTGTAATTGTTAAAAAAAAACATAAATGAGCCTAACTGTTCATTTTTTGTTTTCATTTCAGAGAATGGCGCTGATCCGCAAGACAACCAAAAAGTAGCAAGACTGTGCTAATATGTTGTACCCACTCTTTGTATTGTCTCTTCTAGTTGTTTTTTGTGTTTTTTTAACTTGCATTTTTGGACTAATGAAGATGATAAAGATGGTTTAGGATGGGTATTATTTTTTTCTTTCTCTCTGTTTCTTATTTTTTCCCATTAGATAGTGTTTAATCGTCATGACTCCCCAACATTTGAGTGTTTTGCCGGTGCCGTCACACAACAATGCAATTCTTGTCTCCGATTCTGTTTTGTTGCCAATAAGCTAACCTGGCAAATCTCTACTCATTGCATTTTTTGAAATAAACGTTGACTGGAATACTTCCTTTGGATTACGACCACTGCTGTATCCAGTTTACCTTTTGATACTAGATCAAAGTGAATGCTACCAATTCATTTGTCTCTTAAAAATTGATATTTGTTGCCGTCTTGTCAAGAATAGATAATCATAGCCATTGAGCATGTAAGACATTTTGGCTCCCCTGTTTATCCACTTTACGATGCTGTTGAATATAGTTTTCCTTTTCAATGAATAGATGGTCTGTACCAGATTCATTCTGCAGATAGTGGCCACTAAGAGGCCACAGATACAGTAAATTGTTTGTCTCTGTTGTTAGACATGTCTGTGCTGTTGTGTATTGTTACTGAATGTGGTAGGCTTTATTATATTAATACATTAATTTCAACTATCCTTGTAATTTTATTTACTTTTGACTTTTTCAATTTATACAAAATAATTTGAAATTAGGTTCCCAGATGTTGACTTTTCAGTGTCTGCTTAAAAAAAAAGTGACATATCAAATGAGATGTAAAGCATGTAGCACCAGACTGAACTGAGAAAGCCAATGGTTCTACACATTTAGGAAATGGTTAATTTTAGTCTGTAAGGAAAGACTTATCTAAATTCACATTGCTGTTCATTTTAATATGGACCATTGTTTGTGCTTGAGAGTTTCTCTACATCTATAACTGGATTTCCCAGTAGTTGCTACACTGCAACTACACTGAGGACTCGAAGGGTTAAGTGGAGGCAAAAGGTTTTTTTAAAAAAAGAAGAAATATACAGTCTTATATGATCACTTGCTGTATATTTGCAGAGGTTGACATGCAAATGAATCTTTAATCTGTGTAGCAAAATAAATTCTCTTGTGGTTACAGACACACAGGAAGTAATCATCAGCCAGATGAACAGTAACATGTCACAGCATTTCAAATGAACATTATCCAAAGGCACTCTGGAGTATTTATATTCACAGATCTATACACAGAAATGGGTCCTGAGGAAAAAGCTGAATGTTCTTGTAGTATTGTTGCTCCCAACCACTCATATACCTTAAAACCTCTCAGGGCACTTATTTAAGTAAAAGTACTAATACACGATAAGCTGAAATACTCCAAATGAACGCATAGTACAAGTGAAAGCCTTGCATTCAAAACATTATTTTAGTAGAAATACGTATTTTTAGCAAAATGTACAACCTGAGTCAAAAAAAAGGTTGGGATGCTCTGTAAAACTAAACCAAATGGGATAATTAGCTGATCTCTTTTTGAGATACACTCAGTTGAAAACAGTAAAAACCATTGAATGTTTTACCTTATTACCTTATTAACTAAAGCAGGGATGTGGCTATGTTCACCACTTCGTGAAAAACATGATTTTATAAAGGATATTACCACATGGGCTCAGGAACACTGTAAAACCGTTAAAAATGATTTCATCCTGTTTTTATTTGTGTATTAAACAGCATCCAAAGTTGAATGGATTTGGGGCTGTAGTTGAAGTATTAAAGGCACTCATTAGGAAGAAATAGTCACAGTTTGAGAGACAGTCACAAACCAAAGGATTGGGCAAATTCAAACTTTGGTGTGATGAGACATGAAAATTTCACCCAAAACCAAATGTCAACCTGAGGATGGTCCTAGATGAAAAGTCAGGGGATCACCAAAGTCAGTAAAACGTAATCGTCTTGATCCAATCTATGTGAAAGGTGGCATGGCGATCCATCCAATAGGTTTCGATCATTTCAATCTGGACCAAAGTGGTGGACTGATCAACATTCTCACACCCTACTATTGTATTTAATTTTAAGTTTAATCTTCATCCATTTCAGGAATGGCAACGTATGAAGTCACAAACCGTTTCTCTTATCAGCCTAAATGGTAATGGTACCCCTCTGTTACTGCCCTGTGACCCAGTACATGATGCCCCCTCCAATTATGTAGTATATTTTAATCTCCCAGCCTGATCTGTTGTGCATAGTGGTTGAACATTATGAGTTGTCCATACCTGGGTATTTTGTTATTTTCATATTATTATTAATTTTCATGGCCTCTGCAAAATCACTTTAAAGAGGTTAAAAGCTTTTAAAGAGGACCTATCTTGAAGAAAGTGACAGAGTGATCCAGAATTTTGCATCCATACCCAGATATGCATCGACGTTAAATAAATTATTGCTTGGCACAAAATCCAACCTGTACAAAATTTCATCCAAAACATTCCGAGACATCTTGCAGACAAACACACAACCATGTGCGATCACATAACCTCCTCCAGCTCTAATTTGTTGAGGTGATCAGAGAGTTTCATCAAGGTTTTGTTGTTACAGTAAAATACCACCGCGCACCCCCGACCTCCCGGTGGCTGCTTTTGGTCCACAGTAACGAGTGCCACCACTATTTAAACACAGCACTTCTTGTTCTTGGAGGCTTTGCTGGTGTTTGTCTGGCCGGCTCTCTGTAACCGCAGTGCCTGTGGCGCAGCACATTTGATTCCATCCCAGCCCTCTTCCAGCACTATCTCTCCACTCAACAGACTCTGGTAGACCCGTTGAGTGAGCACCTCAAAGACGTCCTTCACATTATGGCCCGTCTTGGCAGAGACCTCCACATAGGTCATCCCAAGCTCTTCGGCCAGTTTCTCAGCCTCCTCCTGACTCACCACTCTCTCCCCCTGAGCATCCAGGTCAAACTTTTGGCCCACCAGGATGAACAGAACCTTCTGCGGCTGCACTCGCTCGCAAACCTCCGCATACCACTCCTTAATATGGTCAAAGGAGACCCGGTTGGCCATGTTAAACACCAGTAGGCCTCCGACTGAGTTGCGGTAATAAGAACGGGTCACTGACCTGAGGACAGTAAAGAGTCAAAGGGTTAAAATGGAGAAAGAGAGAGGAACAGGGTCATTGCTAAACCTATAGAACCAAGAGTATTTTGTATAGCACATTTCATATATAGAGCAGCAATTCAAGAAAAGAATTGTGATTTGAGAAATGGGGGCCTGGCCTGTGCCCCAGTAGAACTTCACATTTAGGAACGCCCCTGGGTTTGAATTTCAACTCATGAAAGCGTCCTGACACCCACTCAGGTTAGTGCAGAGTTCAGACTTAGCTGCCAACTTATTTCCTGTTCAGTGAGTAAATAATCAGCTGATTGCCTGCACTGTTTGAGCTGAGCTTTCTATTTAGATAAGATGATTGAGTCAGTAAGGAGTTAACCACAATTTTATTTTTTTCACATCCTAATCATGAAGTAAAGCAGCACAGTTGTCCCATGAGTCATTGAATGGGACAGATTAGTGGGGGGGGGGGGTTCTCCCAGCAGCTGTTTGATTAAGAAAAACTTACTTCTTCATAACAATCCTGTATGAAAACAAACCTTTTAGTTGACTCATGTGGGATAAGCTGGTGAAGAAGAAGTAGTAAACACACACACGCGCAGTTTGCAATTTGCTACATTTCACTCAGCCGGAAAAGTGAAATGAATTTTATAGACGGAATGAAACATGTTGCTCCTAGTTTGTTTGTTTTTTTCATTAAATATGCTGAGCAGGAAGAATAAGGCCTTTTCAAAGATCTCACATTTCTACTTATAGCTTTATATGTTCTGCACCTCTGTTGACACTCCACACAGCTTAGAGGGCTGACAGGGTGGCCACAGAGGCATAGATGACAGTACAGAACACTGGTGAACAGCTCTGATGTGAATGAAGTAACCAATGGTTGTATATGTGTATAGTATATTTACAGTATAACATATGATGCTGCTGTTTTACTCTCTTATACATAATGGCATATGAAAAGGTTTTTTTATAATATACATAATAAGTCATCTAAGAGTGTAAAGAATTGAAAGTCTTTATTTGTATAGGTGTTAAGATATGACTGGTACCAAGAAGAGGACGGTGCCCTAAGCTCCATGTCGCAAGATGTGTTCATCCTCACCTGAACCTCTCCTGCCCAGCAGTGTCCCAGAACTGCAGCTTGATTCGGACCCCCGGCGCAACCTCCAGGAAATGAACATAGAAATCTACACCCACTGTCTGGTTGATGGACTCCAGGAACATGTCTTCAGTGAAGCGCTTCAGTAAGGAGGACTTGCCCACTGTAGAGTCCCCCAGCATGATGAACCTGAACTGGTACTGCCACAAAGTTAGGTCCATTGTTGTTTGATAGTGGGAAAAGAGGGATGAAGACGGTGAATACAGCTTGTGGGGATACAGAGGTGCACAGAAGAAGCTGTGGGGAAAAAGAAAAAATAAGACACACACTGCAGAAATGATAAAAGGTATTGTAAGTTCAGAATGGCTGAGGAGGAGGAAGAGACTGACACACCTATTTGCTCCCAGTCTTTGCTCCAGAAACAACCACAACCCTTATAAATGTCCCAATCTGTAGCGCAGCCTGTGTTTACAGTCATGCCAAACTCTTATTTCCATTGGTGGCTGCATCACAAGTCTCCCAGCCTTATCTCATGGTGGGGATATCCTCTAATCCCGGTATGCAGAGGAATCTATTCCACGAAGTAGATCCCAGCGGCACGGCACGTCTCATTTGAGGTGCTGATCTTAACTGCTATTGTAAGCATGGGCAAATGTGTGCCATTCAGGGGCGTGGACTAAATTTGCCTGTTGATACTTGACAAAAGGTGGGGAGAGAGAGCACAAGGGCAAGGGAGGGCTGTTGACAGGGAGGGCCAGATGTGGGAGAAAAGAAAGGGGGTGAGGATTATGAGGAAGCTCTAGTTGCTTTTAATACCATATCAAGACAAACCATGCAGTTTCCTGCTGTCACCAGCTCAAAATATACAAGTCATTATTAACAATCGCCATCGGTATAACCCTTAGCCCTTACTTTATGCAGTAATTCAGTTTATGGTGTTGTCTGTAGAGTGAACATTGCCACCTAAAAAGGGAAGTTGATAAAAAATACAGCTTTACTTTCCCTGGGAAACACAAGGACAGGCTCAGGATTTGTAACTCATTTGCTAGGATAGGCTCGTTGGAGGTTATATTTTCATTGAATACATTCTGCGATCATTGCATATCTACTTCATTGAATTTAGTAATCATGGCTAACACCTACATGTAATTATGTTCTGGTTTTGCTCATTTTATTTTCCTATTTTTTTACTAAACAGCAGCTGCTACCTTTTCATATTGTGGATGAGTAGAACAGTCTGTATGAGCTGATAGTGTGGCTTTTGATTTTTAGTTTATTTAAATACAGTGGGCAAGAGAAGTTTCATGTGGTCTGAATGTCTGAAGACAATCAGTGCTCTCGGTGGAGACAAAGCTCTTCAGTGTGATAGTATCAATGCATGGCGATTCACAGGTTTGCTTCTAAGTTCAAGTGTCACATTGTCCCCGTTGAAGAAGAGACAATAGGCTTCACGATAGAATCAGGGCAAGATACTCAGGAGGAATAAAACACATTTATTTTCAATAAACATACATAACACATGCATCTTAACCTCATCAATTAAAAAAAAACAGCAGTTTGCATAAAAGAATTGTCAGCAAGGATTCACCGTCACCTAGTTTGACAAGACTACAAGTGAAAATGTAACATATTTATCATCCACAGCTGACTGCTACTGATGCTTTTGTTTCTGTTTTACAGACAACACGTCAAGCGCTCTTTTTTAAGTTATTATAATTGTTGTTGAGTTAGCTGCATAGTCAGATGACTGTGTATCAGTATGAATTCAGTTTAGGAAGTTCTGAGTCAGCTGTTGCAGTAAAGGTTAACAGAGTTCAAAATCACATTTGTTGATGTCAGCAGGCACAAGGTCTCAAATTTGAAAGTCATGCAACCTGAACGGAGTTCAGGTTTCAGGTATAAAATCTTGAAACACCCCAAAGTGCAAGAGGTGGTCTGTTACGACTTTCATGAGGCATCTAAACCCCCTGTGTGTGTAATATTAAAGATCCATTTTATTACAACAAAATTCTTACATACCCTACAGCCACAAAAGTACAGTTTCAGGATCCAGCATAAAGTCATTTACAGGATCCACTCCATGAAGCTCTATGATAATAATAAGATGGCATTAAATGTAAAAGTAAAAACATATCAATATATAAAGTCAAATTTGAAGAAGCAACAATTATTTCAAATATGTATATCAATGATATGTATTTGTATGAGAGGCCATATTTTATACTCTCCCACACACTACTATACTCTCTTACATGCAATCATACTCTCTCACACAGTGAGTGTAACAGTACTGTTGTGATTACTTATCCTAAAAAGTATTGTAGCATGCTGAAAGTTCTTATTGCATGAATTTGACTAAATGATTAGCTTTTTTGCTCGGGAGTGCTTGTTATTACAATACATCACACTCCTTTATTTTATCACCCTCTTGCATCACCCAGGCAGGACATCACTAACCGTGAGAGACTTAACTCATGATGCGATGGTGTTATGTAACAGTAACCATTTTCTATAGAAATATTTCTAAAGACGTAATTACTACTTGACTGATAATTATTCAGAACACATTTAAACACAGGTTACTTGGGCTTATGGCCTCAAATGCATTGTCTCAAGGTATGCTGGGAAACTCCACCTACATATCCCCAACACACTGCAGTATCTATTTACCCATTGTGCAAAACCACAGTTCGTAGTTAGGTTGTTTCAACCGTCATTAAACATTTATTTTCATATGTGGAAAAAAAAAACGTCAGCTACCCAACATTAAACAGGACAGCTGCAGAACAATGGACAAGTACATGTGAATCTATTCTGGTGTGTGCTATTGCCACAACTGTTAAGAGCATTCCATGTAACAGATCTGAATGTGAATTAAAGATTTTAGAAGCTGGGACAGCAAATACCTGAGTAGAGTTTTACAAAGCAAAAATACCATTTATCCAACTTTTCTCACATAACAAAAGCGCTGTTTAAGTGTGGAGTACAAGTAGAAAGTGGTATGAACAGAAAACAAGCTATTCAAGAAAAGCAGCTCTAATTTGTGGGGTACTTAAGTATAAGAGTAATATACTTTGTTACACTGTGGGATGTAACTTAGTATTGAAAAAAGCAAAAGTTCCCAGTACTTGGTTTGTTTAAATGAACCAAAGTAAACAAGTAAACTGAGTTTGACAGTTTCCTTGAAGCCAAAGTCACTAAAATAAAATGAGTGTTATTCACAAGTTGTTAAAAAGTTAGGTCATCTCAGTGCATGTAAGAGAGTATAGTAGTGTGTGTATGAGAGTATGATTGTGTCTGTATGAAATTATGATAGTGTGAGAAAATATAAAATATGGCCTCTCATATAATTGCCTTGATACGTGTGCAAAAAGTTGCCAACAACTGCACCAATTCATTAGTTTCTTATCAGACTTTTCATCAGTTGCATTAGATTGATCTGCAGAACAGCTGCCAAAAAAGAAACCTGTGTATATTTAGAAAAGAAAAAAAATCAATGAAGAAGATTTTTTCTAATGCAACTCTAAAACCCCAAGAAGTTAAATACAAGACATTCCTTTACCTTCATACAAGCACAGAAGGCATAAGATATTTAGAGTATAAACTTTAATCTATTCAGTGTAGCGACACCGTGCGAAACTACCCTGACTTCATCTTCAACGCGACACACACATTCTGTGCATGCCGGCCATTGATCACAGGGACATACTCTCTGACCAATCAGTGGGTTGCAGTGTTTTCATCAGTGTTTTTGAAAACTCCAGAGAGGGAATACCAAAAAAGTCAGTGCCAGGTATTGTTTTTACCTAATGGAAAACAAAAAAGGCAAGAAAAGTCGAGTCGAGTTGAGTCGGTGCCACGTAACGAAATCGCAACTTTAGTTTCCAGACAAAGAGGGGAAATTCAGCTCACACATATCTGCATCAGGAGAGCTGTTGCCGCTGCTGCCACTATAAGTGTCCCTGCAAAGGAGGATAAAGACGTAAGTTTTACAGCAATAACACCTGGCAGAGTTTGAAGGTGCAATGATGACATAGTGTCACTGTTAACTGTAGCCGTGCCATGGGTCTTTTGATGCAATTACATTGGATAATAATGTAGGAGTTTATGACAACGAATAAAAATATGCTTGCAAACGTCCAATTTCCAAAGTCAATGCATCATACATATTTATACATCATGGTAAACATTAGTTTGTCCCATGTGAAAAAAATATTTTTCAAGTCTTTAAATGTGATGTGTGATCCAAAAAGAATGACTTTTGAAACAGCTGTTAGAATAAATTCAGAGAGTACTTTAAGGAGTGCAGCGAACAAAAAGAAGATGGATGTACAGCACTAAAACAACACTTCAATTTACTGTTTCATTTATTGGCAAACTGTAGAAAAGCCAAAAAGGAATGTTTACAATCCTGCAGGACCATCATACAGTAATGTAATGATTTCATTTTAACTTCCAAATCAAATTACATTTGAATTCAAATTACATTTTAAATTTCAAATTACGTTTGAACATTGCTATGTCACAGCTTACCGTGGAGAAAGGCGACAACCCTTGGCCAGGTAGCTCTGGAGTTTTCCTGCAGCAGCCAGCAGGAGACCAAAGTATGGAGGAGAAGGTTTGATGGGCCTCGAGGTGAACTCTGGATGGTACTGCACTCCAACAAAGTAACAATGATCTGGAACAACAAATACCAGCCGTTAGTATGAACACACTGACCTCTACTACAGTTAGCAAGTGACTTTGTACAACACACGTGGCTAACATACACAAATTCGAGGCAATGCATGTTTAAGAAACAGTGGAGATGGTATGAGTACATTCAGCCTGGTGCTATAAAGCTTGTTGTACTCATTATCACTCAACAGCAAGTGCATTCTTGTTTCCAGTGACACTTTCCACTCACCCTCCAGTTCAATGACCTCCATTCTCTCTCCTTCAACATCCTGACCGACAAACTGAAGACCATTTTTTTCAAAGTGGTGCTTCAGCACAGGATTCACCTAGAATGAGCGAAGATCAGTGATCGGGGAAAGGTTTTTGGAAAAAATACTTTCTGACATTACTTTTTTTAACACTTAAAACAAAAGATCTGAACATAGAACAGAAACAGAAAAAAAAAATGTACAGTCAGAAAAATAAATCAGACAAAAAGTTTAGAACAAGGGATGCACAATATGGTACAATATATTTTCATTTTAAAAAGGAATTTCATGACCTGTAGCTTCACACACACCTGAAGGTAAGAGAGACTAAGATGCCGTGAGCAAAGACGGATGATTTAATATTCCATAGCTAAAATAAGACTTGTGTTATGACTTTTTCTCTCCTCTCTGAACTCTTGTGGAAGATTTATTACAAATTGCTGTCATGTTGTCTTTCTCTGAAACTGTATGCAAAATATATTGGGCATCCCTACTTAAAACCTGGTTTTAGTCTCTACCTCAAATCTGTGTCTGTGCCTCTCCTCAACGTATTCCACATTTCCGTAAAGTTTTCCTGAAAAAAAGAAAAGAAATATCAGCTATCAGAAACAATAGAATTGGAAAAGACAACAACAACAAAAAAAGCCAACAGTGCACCGTGACTTTAAGGAAGATGCATACTCAGCACACTCAGATTGGATTTGAAAATGGTCCGCCTCTTTCCCAACCTCATAGTCCCACCCATCTGCCCTGGGTTGTGCTCCGGCATGTCAATCACCTATCAAAATCAAACAGGATGTCAAAACCATTCTGGTATGGCCCCTGCTCATATGATGTGATATGAGCTTGGCAGAGAAGGATAACCTACCACGGGGTGTTTGGACTCTGGATTAAATTCTGTAGAGTTGGCATCTGAAAATGATAAGCAAAGATCATCTTAGCTGAAATCAACACAATTAAGATGTTTGAAATTCTGTCATCATTAAATTAAAAAAAAAATTTCCATAGCAGTGTCCCCAGCTGAACTGCGCAATTACTCACCCTCCCATCCGAGAACATTGCGGGCGAACTCACACACTGCCAGCTGCATGCCCAAACACACCCCTGCAGAAAACAAGACCAGCAAGATTCTTGCGTAATGAGAGCCATTTTATAGATTTCTAAAAAAACCTAAGACTGAACAAGATCCCCTCTGCACAAAACACTCACATGACTGTATGGCACTATTGTATTTGCCTATGATTATACAGTATGTACCTCTCTTTGGACTTTTTCATGTTACATTAACGTGAGAATTAAGGGATCCAAATTAAAATGATCTAACATTTAATTTGTTCTTCACAAACCCTCCAGGTGTTGTTGCACATAAGCATCCCCACAGCATCAATACTGCCATACATTTGATGGCCATTCAACCTTGTATGCGACTTCTAAATTACTGTTAGCGGCACCAGTAATGATTTGTGTCGAAGTGATGGACTACTTGTTGTATTGTTTGTATCATGTTTTGTTTTGTATTTGTATTTAAGATTTACAGTTTGATTTCACTTCTTGTAAACGGTCCTGTAGAACAATAAAAACACTGCAGCAAATGACTTCTTAGAGACACTGCAGCTATTGCCTTCAAAATTTCAATAAAAACACAGACTTCAATTTGCTTCAATCACTGGTCTCAATCTGCCTGTATTTGGAACAGGTGTCTATGAAACAGGTCTTTAATTCCTTCCTCACAAAAATCTTGATAGGTAAAGATGGGGAATGCCTGTACAATCAGATTGTTCATTTAAACCTGTATAAATATTACTTGTATAAAAAAGTAGGCTATCAAATAACGAACGAATGAATAATGTATTCAATCTACCACCGAAATGAAGGCGCATCTGGGCCAACCTCACACACAGACTGAGGGTGAGAGATCATTTTGTTGTGCCACAAATCTTTTTTAGTAATATTGTGGCAAGCAGCGAGGAATGACAGACGGAAAGCAGCTCTTAGCTGTGTCAACCCTTTAATGACATCCAAGACAAACATGTTGATTGTAGTCACCACAGTGATGTCAGCAGTTCTGTGTATGCCTACTTATTCTGTTGTTTTATAAAAGCTTCTAAATGACCCTGGTTGCTGGATTTCACTTGGTTTCCGATCATTTCAATAGGTGTGAAAAGCCTCCACCACACACAGCTCTCCTGCTGCTGTGAAAATGGAATCATGGGTGAAAAAAGGCTAGAACACTTGTGTAATACGTCTAATTGAAAATTTGCCCAAAGGTTCAAGACAGGATAACAAAAATAATCAAAAGTGAGTACCTTTTACTGAAATAAGCCTCTCTATGTGGTTATTTTATACTGAGTAACTTTGCAGAAAATATGCTACATGATGATGTTTCCTTATCTGAATATGAAAAGGCCTATATCAGGATAAAAGACTTTGCTCACAATGCACATATGTGTCACCTGTTTAATTTTAAATCTAGCAGCCACCAACCCAAATTAATTATTTTCTCTGGTTTAGAACCCACATCCAGATGGACATTTCATTGTGCCTTTATTGGTCCTTGTATGCTACATTGCCTTTTAAATTATGTGGAACATCACAGGCTTTCCAGGCGATTTATTCAGAGTTCATTGTATGGCTATATGAGCGGTGCTTAATTTGTAAACCAGAAGGTCCTGAAACAGAGAGGCACTGCAGAGCCTGATCAATGACCTCGTTTTAATGATGGATCGTTCCACTTTTATTTCAACCGGGGTATGTTTAGTTTACGTTCTCTCCCACCAATGCATCTTAACTCATCGTTTCAAGTATTTTAACCTATTGTTTTAAACACCAAGTTTATCCACCATTGACGGGCTGAGAAGTACATTTCTCTCTGTGGATGAATGCGTGTAATAATCTCTGGGATTTTAAATAAAGTTTTATTTCACCCATTTCTAGGGTAGCCTACTGCCGTTTAGTGTTACAGAACTTGTGAGATAGAGGAGTTTCGAATCTCTCTTACCCAGGAATGGCTTATTATGTTTCCTTGCCCAGTTGATAGCGAGGATCTTGCCCTCTGTCCCTCTCACACCAAAACCTCCAGGTACCAAAACACCTCTGTGGAAATGGAATAATAAAAAACAACAACCTCAATTCATCTTATCAATTAATGCAGATAATTTCTGAGACAATTCTCTATATACATATAATTATATGTATATGGACATATAATTACATCTATACAGAGATATATTAATAATCAAAGTGTTATGAATGAAAAACAGAAACAGACTGAGAGGCAGACACTTGAAAGGCTACTTTTCATGATCCTAAATATAAAGAGACATTAACATCAATATAATATAATAATGCACCTGCAATTTTTGGTGATGTAGAAATAAACTATATGTGCTTGTAGGCTTTTAATATCCATAAAAATGGATATTAACTATTATATCTTAAGTCATACTCTGCTGAATTCAGTATTTATACCCTCTGTACTGCTAGACAGTTTTTGTACAGCCATCAATCTACAGTAGTAAGCTAGTTCAATAATACTCTAATGACTACTAAAATAGTTTACTATTACTTGTTTTTTTGTACTTGAGATAATATAAGAAATGCTCACTCTGATCTGGATACACAGACTTATTTTTTAACATTTAAAACTAATGCATTAAAAAAAGAAGGAATGCTCCAAAAGCATGTCAACCCCATGTTAATATGCCTCCTTGAAAAAAAAGCTACCACTCACAAATTTTAGCGTACATTGCAGACATATTCTTTACATGAACATGAAATAAAAAAGAGTGAATTCTACAAGACAGACAAGTCACTAGTCACAACAGCAATCTACTGCCATCACGTGGCATAAATAAACATGAAATACTCAGGATCCACTGCCACGGATCCACGGTGCATTTCATTGAGGACAGACAGAAAGACGTTATTGAAGTTGTGCCTGTTAATTGCAATTCTTGTGAAACGTATATCGACAGATCAATTTTCAAAATAAAAAACAAAACAAACAACAAAAATAAAATAAGTAAACTGCATAAAATTCCCAATTGTCAAAAAGTACTTCCCCAGTACATGGAAGGTGTGTTCATAGTTTTGTTGAATGACATTTAACAATCATGCCCCAGAAACCCTCATATGAGACAAATCACACTCACAGAATGAGCCAAAGTTCAATTTGCAACCATGGACACAAAACAAATAGAAGCTGTAAAGGTTCCAAAATAGCAAAAGGTACACTTCAGTACTTGAATGTCGTGTGTAGAAAGTTTCATTAAAATATATGAAACGGTTTTTGAGTTATGCTCCAGAAACGAAACATGACGGATGGACGGAGCCCGTTTTTATATCCCACTTCTCCCTTCGTCCATGCGGGGGATTAACACCTTATTAAAACAGCGCGAACCTTGATAGTTGTACATTTTCGTCATCATTCCGGCCTACTGATGGTTCTCCCAGGCTTGTCTACTCACTGAGAACTGCAGAGTTTCTGCCAGGCTTCGTGATATTTCACTGGCTCATCTTCCAGAGTGGTAGGCTCCAGGTCTGCAGAGTCTACGTACTGTAATAACAACAAACAGCTTCATTTTGGAATGAGGTCAGTCAACATCTTGGCCAGGAAAACTAACTGGAGTACAAATATGAGCAAACAACACATAAAACTACAAAGCAATCATGCTAAATCCAGATATCAATATAAAAAAAACATTAAAGTGTGAAATACTTCCATACCTTGACCTCAAGTTTGTGATTAATGGCGAGGGCTGAATGCTGCAGGGCCTTGATAACTGAGGTGTAGGAGTCAGCTAACTTTGTGTATTTCCCAACCAGGGCTATGGAAACGAGTTCCAAGAGACGGTCAGATCTGAAGAGAGGGAGGTAAGTCACAGTGCTTACCTGGTGCATTATTTAACCAGAACTTCACAGCTACACAAAGAAATGTAGCAATGCAGTATGCAGCAGTAACAGAGGAACATTTGTCTTCCTGATTTGGGGTTTGTAATGATTCCCAGAAGACACAGAGTGCCGGAGTGATTAAAATGCCTGCTCCATACCTGCGAGGTTAATTATTTGTGCACCATTTCCTTAAACCCCTTGACCAAAGTTAGCAGCTGAGATACACTTCTTTACCTGTCAGCCATCTCCTTCCACTTTGTGAGCGTCTTTCTGGGGCTCATCTCAATAGGCAGATTCAGCCGCTGACAAAAGTAGCTCACAACACCTTGGTCCTCCAGCAGCAGGGGCACTCTGTAGACTGTGGAGACATCTTGGACACAGATCACCTGGACAAATTTACGAAACAAGTTCTTTTAGTTCATTTTTAACTGATACAAGAGCTGAGAAGTGTTAACATTTTTAGATTAACTTGATGTACAATATAAATGCACCAAAAACAATTCAATCTATTAAAAAATTGCATGGCTACCAAATCCAAGCTGAAGCCAGTCTCTATCCAAACGGATACCAACATACAGTGGAATAATACAGTAGTTATATCCTTACTTACTTAGCTTCTTAAACATACTGTGTGCCTCTTGTATTATCAAACAGAAATAAAATACCACAATTGAAGATGGTGGGGGTGACAATAGAAATTGTATCTTTGTTTTTGCAGTGCTTCACCTGTGTGGGTTCCACATGACAAAACATGGAAATCTTCTCCTTGACAGCCGTTTCTAGGGGTGATGAACAGCGGCACATAATCTGACAAAAACAAGTGTATCCATTGTTTTATTTACAACATACAACAGGTCTGGGATATAGTCTGAAAGATTGCATTTTGTTGTGTACACTAAGCTTGCCATGATAGTTGGTCCTACCCGTATTACAGGCATACACTGATTACATTACTTGCCCACTGCTATACCTTCCTTTCACGTTTTTTTGGTCTTTAATTCAATCATTAGTCAGATGACGTACGTGACAGTCACAGACTGAAAGTGTCTGCTCTGTACAGCAGCAGCCGAGTCGCAGCACTGGAGTCAGATTTCACTAATCACATGACAAGAGCAAAGAGAGAAGAGGCAAAAAGAAAAGACGACGGCAGAGGATTTGTTGCCAAAACCAAAAGCAATATTTATCCTGACGCACTGAGGTAATCAGTAACACTGGTGTTGTCACTGTGGCCACCCTAGTGTGCACCATGAGGTGAATATGTAACCAAGAATTAGTAGTTATAGATTTCTAAAGGCAAAGAAAAGGCACTGATGTAAAATTGCAAACTGTCTCACCAAATCTGGAGTTAAGCCCAGCCCTCGGAGCTCTCGCACACTGCTCTGGGTTGGTTTGGTTTTCTGTTCGCCTGTGGTATTGGGCTGAGGACATAAAAGCAAATTAAAATTGTATGAACAAAGAAGTAATTTTTTATGTTCTATAGCCTGTTTGCTTCCAGTCACAAAATGACATGAAACAATTTTGTTTCATGAGAAAAAAAAATATTGAAAGCCATTTATAGCTAATAATGCAAATGCAGTGACTCAGCAGTTAAACATGTTTGATGACTGTGTGACATGTGTTCATCAGTGTGCCACACCTGTGGAATCAAGCTGACATGGATGTTACAGAAGTTCTCCTTCTTCACTTTGAACTGAAACTGTCTGAAGGCTTCGATAAAGGGCATGCTCTCAATGTCGCCGACTGTGCCTCCCAGCTGTTGGCACAAAACAACAAACCTGACAACCAGAAAGGCACACATGAACACACAGGCTTGTTCCTCGGAACATTACATAACACTGACACAGACTTAAAGTGTACAAAATGTGCTAAGCTGAACTGGTTTTGATTCATGCCATAAGGAAAGAACTGCTGGATGCAAGGCCTTTGTCACCTTTCAACGAGGAAATTAAAAGAGTTTCGCATTAGACGGCCACGCATTAAGATATAACACAAACAAAAGGCAATATTAAAATACATGTATAATTAACATTTTAAAAAAGAAAAGAGAAAATAAATCAGAATAAGACAAATCAAACAAATAGAATGAACTCCAAGGATAAGTCAATTGGTCCATCTAAATAAAATTAATCACCACCTATACTTTGATAATCAATTAATCAATTTAGACATTGTCATGTCAAACATTTGCTGGTTACAGCTATGCTTGTCTTTGTCATTTATGATCGATAGTAAATGAAGGGTCTGTGTTTTGGTCAATTGGTTAACAAACAAAGAAATTTGAAGATATCACTGAGGACTCTGGTAAATTGATACCTTTTTTGTTTTCCATTGCTAGAAACAGAGCCAGACTTACAAACGGGAATAATTATATAGACACTGCACAACAAATCCCTTTTAAAATCCCTCAATTGTTTTGTTTTTCAAAATAATGCTTATTTTTCTGCTTACAGACTCATACTATGACTCACACTGAACTCCAAGTAAGCAAATTCTCCCACTGCTTGCTGAGTGGTGCCAATATTTTCTATTGCTTTAAGCAACACGCTTGGTTTCATATCTGATCAAAAACCTCCTCTATTTCACTTCTGCACACTAAATAAATGCCCTGGTCATAAATCCCTCAGGTATGGACCAATAATTTGTTGAATTATCACACATTTAACTCAGTAAAGAAGGTTTTCAGTGTTTGTTAGAACTAAATGCAAAATCTTTGTTAGCAAATCTAAATAAACACTTGATGAGAACGTACCTAGGACCAACTTACCTCTATGATGCAAATTTGAGGCTCCACATCAACATCATCTACTGAGATCTTGGCCTGCTTCATCACCCACTCCTGAATGGCATCTGTGATGTGGGGTACCACTGAAAACACATTTATGTATTTAAAGTCAAATAAAATCAATCAATATAGCTCATCGAACATACATACAAGATTTGTTGTTCTGCAGACACACTGGAAAATACAAATACAAAAAAGGGTGATGGTGTGACGAATGTATTGGCACCAGACTTTCACCAAGTCAAAGGGAGCTTCCATATTTTGGGAGCAGGCGCACTAACCCACTCACCCTGTACAGTCTTGCCCAAGTAGTCTCCCCTCCTTTCCTTGTTGATGACTGACTGGTAGATCTTCCCAGTGGTGAGATTGTTGTCTCTGGTAAGACAGATGTCCAGGAAACGTTCATAGTTCCCCAAGTCCAAATCCACCTCCCCACCATCATCGAGAACAAACACTTCACCTGCACAACAAACATTATATCCAATCATCATAGGATGAGTCAAACAGCAGATACAAAACTGGTAGAAATTCAATGCTTTGCTCACTGACATCACAAATATCTATCTGTATGGAAACAACTTGGCCTACACACAGCACAGCCTTGCTGAATGCACTTCATTACTCACCATGCTCATACGGTGAAAATGTGCCAGCATCAATATTGATATATGGAT
This sequence comes from Chaunax sp. Z400, assembly GCA_037577475.1. Taxonomy (NCBI): domain Eukaryota; kingdom Metazoa; phylum Chordata; class Actinopteri; order Lophiiformes; family Chaunacidae; genus Chaunax; species Chaunax sp. Z400. The sequence goes on from CM075190.1 coordinate 23,683,962, forward strand.
CAATCTTTATAGCCGTCACATGAAGTCCACACGATTTGAGGATTGTTCCCACACTGCTAGCAATGATCCCCTTACCAATGCCAGATATGACACCACCAGTAACCAGGATGTACTTCATCATGTCATGTGAGACTAAACACAACAAAAAAGGAGATGCATTCAATATACAGTGCACAAATACTTAGCATTCCAGGGGTTTGCCCATTTCAACCTGTTCAACTACATGTGCAATACATACGATCTAAGCTGTGGGCGTGTTCTATGACTGAAGTGGACTAATGTAAAGTTATGTCTCATTAGATCATGAAGGACACCAGTAGTCTGCTTTATTACTGTCATTCCTGTGTGTTGAACGTTTCATTACACAAACCTGCATTATTAGCATTAGAGAATTAGCATCTGACTTGATCTACACACATATTTATAACACCGATTGATTCTTCACATTACCCATTCCAGACATACCACACGGTGTCGCTGAACAGAAATGTTAAATCTGACAAACTTCAAGGTGTCCCACCCTTTGCATTTGTAAAATGAAAGGCGGGGAATTACAGCGGCACAATAAGAGAGCAAATAACTTTGTAGCTCGAGGAAGCGACTCCTCAAAGCTTTCTGGGGTAAATTAGTCCAATCCAACATGCTGTCATGCTGACAACATGACAGGCTCCACTGTCAGAGATGGACAGCTGAATTGATCATTATACAAAGCTGTTAAAATGTAGAGGTTGGAAACTTGGGCTGGCGAAATGTAAATATGTGCATCCTTCGTGACAGGATCGTAACAAGCTGACTCACGTTAACAGGCTAAAGTTAGCTAATGCCACCAATTTCGAGACAGGGACTAACGTTTACTTGTACTTTTCAGATCTCAACTCTCTAGCACAGGAGTGCATCGTGATGCAAAGCTGTCAAACTGGAGCAACTGGCTCTATTATTATCCCACAGCTAAATATTAACTATTAATGTCCCTGTTTTTGAAACCAAATGTTTATATGTGCATCCCGCATGACAGCTATGGCAGCCTAACTAAACCTGACTAGCTAGCGTTAGCAAACGTGCAGTAGCCAATAGCCACTTGCCACAAATTCCAACACAACGATTAACTTTTAAATTTCCAGCTGTTAACTCTCTAGCACAAAATAGACGTAACCTTTTTAAAACTACGCACACTCACCTGGCAGCCGAAGAGAATGACGGTGTCGGTAAGTACAGTTTAGTCTCAGTAAAGACTACTGTTGTGAATACACCAGTAGCTCAATCTACTATATTTCTGTTTACGAGGCAATAGGTTGCACGCACGTGTGTGAGAACCTGACTACTTCCCCGTAGCAGGCTGTCATTTCCTTTATTTTAGTTCTTTGTTGGGAAAATTTTAAGCCCTCTTCTTAGCCTGTCAGGCAGACCCTTTTCTCCCGCCCGCAAAGCATCCACCAATAAGGTGGATGAATTCAGTGTTCGGTTACTGAGACAATCTCACTGAGAAGCTGAACTCTGGGCCAAAAATTCCCAAAACTATGTGCTTTCACCATGTACTGGAATGAAAAGTGTCTTCAAAGTCAATGCCTGTATATCGACATTAATATAAAATATAATTAGCCTAGCCTTACTGAAGTATAATCATGTTCTCCTGTCACTTTTTGCCACGAGTCTCTTACCTTCTGACTGTCTGTCACCTCAGTCACCCGCGTCTTTCATTTGTTCTTGAAGACATAGTCTCACCACTAGATGGCATGTAACTTCTACGTTGCATTATTCAGCATGTATCTAGACTAAATTGAGCTTTACACATGCATAAGATTATTCACATTTAATGAACACTTTATGGAAGTAAATAAGACAACAGATATAGCAAAAAAAAGGGATTAATGGTGGTGTGATCATAAGTACCCTTATAGATTAGGCTTTGATCGAGTGAGGCACTACAAATCCTTCAAAACCCCCATTTATACAGTAACACTGAGTCTATGATATTAAAGTTTTCCTTCATGTATTCACTGTCGTGCTGCTCCAGTTTTGCTGTGGGTAATGAGAGTGGTGATTTTAATTCATTTCAGTCCATGATCTTGATCTAATTAAAGACCTCATCCCTGCCACCTCATTTTCATAAGCTGTTCACTTCAATTACATCTGACAAGTGAGCACAGACACAAATTAACCTCCTGCATGAAGAGGTGCTGTGCTTCCTTTATCTCTCTGTCATATTGAAATAACTGGGAGTGTAATTCAAAGGTAATTCCATGTCTTTGAATGCACCTTTTTGAAAAACACATCCGTAGATGGCAGTGTGCATTTATTACCCACCAACGTGTTCCCCTTTTTGATACAGATATCAAGATAACACCAGGCATTAGCATGTTTTGTAATGTGTTTGTGTCACATGTCTGACTGGGTCCAAAGTCAGCTCTGGCAGCTAATCTTTCTTTGTTAATAATTGGCCATATTTCTTTTATATACATATACCTTCCACACAGATTAAGAGAAGCCAATGAATGTGGAGGAATCTGAAAACTGAATGAAATTTGACTCAAAATAACTTTGAGCTTTAAGTCTTTCAACCTGACTTTCAACTCCATTAAGATTGGAGCACCCACAAAATTGGTTGACTTTGCTACTATTTAAATGGACATAAGATGATATATAGGTTTGCCATGCTCATGCCAGTGACTGCGAAGTGAAACCACATGGCAGTATGTCGATGGACTCATTTCATTTTGGTTGGAAATTTTCATTATTGAAGGGATAGCTTGACATTTTGAGAGACAGGCTGCATTTAGTTGTTTTCTTTCTTTCTTAACGTTAAATGAGAAGTTTGGTACCATGGAGTCAGAGTCAGAAAGTCACAACTGACTGTTATAAAATATGTCCTGCCAGTACTCTTAAAACCTAGGTTAAGTATATCTTCGAACTTTGGGCAGTCAGGCTAGCTGTTTCCCTTGCCTCCAGTCTTTATGCTAACTTAAGTTAAGTACATCCTGACCTCAGCTCTATTCTTAAAACCCAGATATGACATCAATCTTATCTTTTAACACCAGGCAAGAAAGTGAATGAATGTATTTCCCAAATGTGTAATAATTTAATAACTGTCAACCCTTCATTATCCATTTTTCATTTGAAATTAAAAAAACTACAAGGCTTATTATCTGTTTCCAGAGTGTGTAATAATTGGCACTATGCTGACTGTCAGCAGCACACAGCAGAAGAAAAATGGTTACTGACTAATGTTTCTTTGACTTCCTAGACTTCGATTAAATAATAATAAACTACATTGATTCATGGCAAAAATGTAAATGCCAGGTAAAATGCCCATTAGCTAAAGGATAGAAGCATTCTACCAAAGTAAAATATCAGTTCGTGTTGGCAGCGTTTTGTTCACCTCCACCCCCAGAAGTTAGATGGGACTGGGGTCAAATGTCATGAGTTGCTTGACTCTTCCAGACCTCCGGTAGGCTGGAGACATCCAACTCCCTGCTCAAACAGACACACAAAGAAACAGTAGCCCACAACCCCCTGCATGCCATACACGTTATTTATGAATGGGAGTGGTGTCTCTCCCTGTCCTTTTGTAGTTTTGGAATGTGAAATATAGATCGATTTAAGACGGGAACACAGATGGCTGTTAATGCACAATGCAGTACAAAACCTCTCCGAGGAAAAGTGAGCTCCTGGGCAATTAGTGTCATTATGGCTGCTCATGTGCTTGGTGGTCTGGATAAAACAGTGGCTGTGGTGGCAAATGGTTAGCCAGATGGGTAGCCATGATGATCAGAACAGCGTTGTGCAGAGAAAGATTACACACTTCACAATTTAACCAGGTGATAGACAGAATGCAAAGGGTTTCTCTTCATTAGACAAATAATCAGTTAAGGAGCTAAGAGCATTCATAGAGCTGCAAATATTGATTGGTGTCAATATTTTATATTATGCCATGGTCTGGGTGAGTGGACGATTCTGATTGCTGCAGCGTTACCATTAACTCCTGGTAACAAACAGCTTATAAGTAGTTCCAGTGAAACCCTGTTCACTGTTCTCAATTATTGATTGCCTCAGTCTACAATAATTGATCTATCATTTAAAATGGTAATTCATCACATAATACTTTGATCCTTAGCATGTCCAGAAAAAAGTAAATAACCAGGAGAGGCACTGGCCCTCTTATGAGTGATCACGTTTTATGCTGTCACGCCCTCCTTGAACCTTGACTGACAGCTTCTGTTAACTGAACAACAGGCAGTTTGGCCAGAGGGTTTTTTTCCCAAACAAACTGACTGTGTCTCGCAACACTGAATTTGATGAAATCATGATTTATCAGACCACTAATGAGTGAAGAATTAGGTTGGATAAACCATAGGCTCACAACATATGAGAAACATCTAACATTGTATTTGTCAGACCAAGAGTAATGTAAACCCATTACAAGGATATTTAAATAATGTAAAACAGAAAAGCAAATCCTCACATTTTAGAAATTCGAACCAGCAAATTCGATTGATTTGCTTATGAAATAACTTTAACAATCAGTTATTGAAATTGTTGTCTATTTATTTCCTATGAGCTAATTTAAGAAATTAACATTTTATTTCAGTACTTGTTTAAAAAGATTCCATTTGAGCTACCCAAACACACTCATACAGTATGTATTCCCTGGCAGCTTCTGATACACAAGTATCAACAAGGTCAGATATGACTCAAAACATAATCAACAATAGGCTTGCTGAGAAAATCCACACTCTGAGATTGTTGTTAGTGTCTTAAACCTAGTTATCCTCGCCAAGGAGGTTACGTTTTCACCTGTGTCTGATGGCTGATTTATGGGGTTGATTGGAGGGTTGGTTTGCTTGTTTGTCGGCAGGATTCTGCAAAAACCACTGGATTTATTTTCATTAAATTTGGTGGAAGGATGGTGCATGTGCCAGGAAAGAACCCATTAAATTCTGGAGAACATCCAAAAAAGAGGCTTATCAAGGATTTTTTTCCCCCCCATTGTCTTTATTTAACATTTAACATTTTCCCTAATGATGCAAAAACTACTGAGCTGTTTTCCAGCTTTGTGACAGAGTGAGACATGGGTTAGGCAAGCTGGACAGAAATGTAAGATAGTTTGACCTTTACGGAGGTATGCGCTCTACTGAGTGCATTATAGTTAATACATTTTACCCATGTGTGTGTGTGTGTGTGTGTGTGTGTGTGTGTGTGTGTGTGTGTGTGTGTGCTCATTTCTATGTGGGAGGGTGACAACCACAATTCTCCTCTCATTGCCTAAGCCACAAGTTATTGAGAAAACAAATGTCAGTTGAAGGGTGTTGTCTTATTTGGTTTCTGCAGAGTTAGTCTTTCCTCTCACTGCTTGGAGCAAATCTAATTTGATTATCAGCGCCAGTGAGGAAAGGCATGGAGGAAGAGAGTTTATTTGATAATATAGTCCAAGGATGACAATAGAGAGATGAGAGGGTGAGGAATGGAGAAAAATAGAAATGTAGTGCTTTTGTGAGGGAGAGAAGGGCAGAGAGACACTCTACTATAGAGTGAAAGAGAGGCTCTTCTTCACGGATGGTCAGTGTCTGATTCAGTGCCCAGCATGCCACTGTCATCTGCCGATGTACATGTATGGTGGCCAACATATCCCATGATCCTAAGCTATTATCCCGACTTAAATCCTCGCATTTGGCCTTCCCCCTATTTTATCCTTCCTCTGTATACCCTAGACCTCCTCATCCTTATTTCACTCCTTCCTTTCTCTATCTCTCTCCTGTTTCTCCCAGCCAAAGCACAGCTAGAGGCTGGGCCTGTGCCACCGCCATGAAAACAGATGACAGTGATTTTTTTTTCTCTCTGCCCCACTGCCGCAGACCCCCCTTCAGGAGAGGTCCCTCTGCCTGAGAGAAGAGGGGGAAATGAGAAAGATTGATTAATTTAAAATGCATGCTCTCCTCTTTTTTCTACACCGAGCCCCCCTTAAGGAGGACATGTCTGCTCAGTGAGAGATTAAGAGGAAGATCATGAGAGCTCATTCATCAAGACATGTATGCCACTATAATGTGTGTAATGTGAAAACAACCGGAACTCTACTTAGGGTTGTGGCCTTTGACCGGGGCTGCTAGTGTATGATCTGTGAAGAGTTTTTGGTGGAACGGTGACAAGATCAATATGCCAGAGCCAGACTAAACAGAGAGGGGTTCTTCTGTTGGTTTAATGAAAACTTGACAGCACTCAGAGAGCTCAAACATCCGCCAAGGCAGCTCAATTTCCCCATTATGTCATTGCACCTAAAAGAAATAGCGCAATGACAGTGTGACACTCATAATATGACTCCTTGACCATGAAAACCTGAACCTAGAGATTTGGAATCACATTCCTTTCATTACCTCCGCAAAAGGGGTCATGTTTCCACCGGCGATGGTTTGTTCGTTCGATTGTTTGTCTGTCTTTTGGCAGGATTACCCAAAAGCTGCTTGACATATTACCTCCCTCCTAAAGCACAATGTTCTCTTTTAATTAAAAGCCACATTCATGGTTTCAGATAAAACAGAACGTCATGTAAAGGTGATTACTACACAGAAACATAAATGTACTCTTGCTTCATTTAATATAAAAGAAGGTCATTCAACTCAATAGTGTGTTTTTCTTAAATCAAAAATACACAGAGAAAATGATTTCTCTTTTCCATCCTAAGTTAGAAGTCAGTGTCCCGTCTTAAAGTGAACTGGTGGCATTTGCAAATCCTTGGATAACAGAACATAGCAAAGACAGGAGAGAGAGGGACCATGATGCTCCATGCAACCACGTGGATTAGCACTTGTAGACCACATGTCATTCTCAAGTCAGATGCTAGGCTGAGGTGAACAAGCAGTTCTTTTATCACTAACTCAGTTATTCAGTTATTTCAACCTCTTCATGCATTTAAAACTGTTCAGCTTGGTTACACCACCTAGTTGTGGCAGTATCCTTTTCGAGCAGGAGAGGTGGGGTTGGCTGCTGATAACATCAAGTTGAAATAGTTTACAACTTGATCTGATGATTAGGATATTTCCCTCCTTGTCCCGAAATCATCATATTATGCTGTTGCTGCTGCAAATCATTCTTTATCTCGTGTCCTTTATTGTTGTTTTTGGGTGAAAACACTCACTGACCAAAGAACATTTTAGACTTCTCTGATCAACATGCTGAGGAAACGAAGGAAGGGACATAAACATTTTATTCAAACTTGCATCAACTGATTATTTCACCACTTGCGGGTGGTGGCTTAAGCTGCTGACACACCACTGACATTCTATTAAATGATGTATTTTTAGAAGCCCCTTTCAGGCAGAGATTGCGCAATTCTGCTGCAGTAAAGACACTTCTTTATGCTGCCTTTGTTTTTCATAGTGAACCAAACAACTGCAGCATAATGCTGCCCCCAATGTGTGATTTTAGATAGCTTACCGATGTTCCTCAAGCAAAACAGGTGAAACATTCATGACCTGCGCTCTGCAAACATGTCAGGCTGCACTTTCTCAAGAACAACAATGACGTAACATGGCAACAACAATCATTTACCATCTCTATTATGATGCTGCTGATCCAGTCCTCTGCTTCTTACTCATTGTCTGCTCAATCTGTGGACATGTACAGTAGTTTCTATTCTTTTTTGAGTAAGTCACTTATCAACACGCCACACCCATGTCCCTTCCTGCCAGGGCTATAGTGAAAGGCAAACTGTCTGTTTCCACATCCAACAGACAATAAGCAACATTAGTATTTATTTGAGGCCATGTTTCTTGCACCCTGAAGAAATGAAGTCCAACAGTCACCCTCCTTTTATCTCTTTTTTGGTCTCCGCCAATGTCTGAGGGAAATATCTGACCCTACCAAATTAATTATCCACTTTGTTCATTAGTTAGCATCTCTATGTCTGTTTAATTGTCTGTCTTCTGCTTGGTGCTAGGCAGGTATCGAAAGGATCTTTCTGAGCTTTTTTTCACAGAAAACATCCTAGCATCTGGAAACATGGTTGATGAGGGTAGGGCTCCATGGCTGAAGAGTTAAGTGATGGTTCAGAAAAGAACAATGGTGAGAAAAAAAATAGAGCTCCATTTCTCTCTAAACAAATTTAATTAATTTCATCTGTTAGTCTTAATGTTGCATGACTTTGTTCACACATGACATCTGAACACACCAAATACATTTTGAGAATTTTTATTAAATTTTGGGTGTTTTACTGAACTTGTGAACACCCTTAGTGTTCCTGGTCAAAAATGACCAGTCATTAGAAACACCCCTTTTTGGCTTCCAATGGCAACCCCCATGGGAAACTATCCCCAATAGAATTTTTTACCTTATGGTAACCACACCTGTTGGCAATTGTCAAAAACAACCACAACATTGTTTCAATGATTAAAACAACTTTCTCACAGCTCTGCTACAGCTGGTAAAGCTTTTTTGAGACCTTGATCACAGTTCATTCTGTGGCAGCATGGTGGCCAAGTGATATGAGCTCAGGTCAATGAGGCCTACAGGCCATAAAAAGCAAATGGAAGTTCAAAATGTGTAATGCTCACAAGACCTTGAGTTGATAGACAGATGAAACACAACATTAGGTGATAATATATGTATTATTATGGTTTTATAATCAGCTAGAATGGACCAGTTATTTTGTCCGGGAACACCAAACTAGTGAACAGAAAACAAACACAACAGGAGGGTTAATCATGCAAATAACAGCGTATTCTTATCTCAGCACAAGCCCTCCTCCATTGCATTCATGTTTACCCTGCATGAGGGCATTCAATAAACATGGCACATTCCCAAATCCACACACGTGTGGTATTTTGTCCACGGGGACCTGCCTCGATCCAATACTGTAGCTGTCTTTGTTACTCTCTCATAAGTCATAGTCATAAGTGTTTGTCATTGCATTATGCCCACAAACAGGCAACAGTATCACGATGAAGTGTCCTGTTTTGGTCGCTTTATCAATAGGGGATCTGTCTGCGTCTCAGCCCCCTGCTTCATCTGTGAGAAGTCTTCATGACACAGGGTAAGGGACAATGGTTGACTTGATTGGAGGACATATAACTTTGGATCACATGTATGAAAGAATGCAGGAAGATGACCCAGCCAGAACCAATGTGGTTTGGCGCTTGTGAATTGTGGACTGTTTGGTAACAAGCCTGGATGCATAGCTATAGAGTCCAAAGGTTCATCAAGGTCCACCATGAGACTTTAATGTATTTCCAGACAAAAAGACTGAATAAGCCAGTTGTTGTCTGTACTGCATGACACATCAGAAACAAGAAGCCATTGACCACCATGCCTTGTTCCTATGTGTTATTTCTTTGTAGTAGATCCCCTTCTATGTCTTAGGACTTCTTTTGTGCGTGCACATTCTCCTACAATACAGTGTGCACCAAAAACAGTGTGTGTTTAGGATATTTTACTCTCTTCCATCCAATTTATGATGGACTAAATTCCAGCCTCATGTGACTCTGTGCAAGGTAAACAAAATCTTAACTGCACACACTCTCCCTTATCTCTCGGTCAATGTTTATCTAGGAATCCTGCAGTACTCATGCTTAGGTGGGGGTTAAATCTGCAAAGAAATAATCCACTTAAGATTCTCGACTCCAAAGCACGGTAGTAGCTCAGCAGGTGCTCGTGAGTTTGAATCTGACTCATGACTTTTGCTGCATACTTCCCTCTCCCCTGCTTTCTCTCTATCTTCATTGTAGACATTCGAGTGAAGCATGGCTGCCATAAAAATAATCATTAAGGAAAGATTATCTCCCTCTCACCTCCCTCTCAATTTCCCTCCATCTCTCATTGAGTTTGGAATGCACCAGTGCAATCACCCCCACTGAGAATAACACTCATGTTGGGTAATTTTGTCTTACATAAGGGAGAGTATTGCACACAACAAGACATGTAAAAACAACATCAGGCAAGGCCAGAGGGAGAGAAGGCAATCCTCAGCTATTTGTAATGGAGAACAGAGGAGGGGCAGAGGGGTGGAAGATGGATGCGATTTCACATTAATTGTGTGGGATCACAGGAGGGTGTGCGCATCCACATGGGGTGGGAGGTGTTAGTGGAATTTGTGAGAGCTATGCTGATTTTACAGGCACAGCAGGGATTGTGTGCAGGGTGGTATGTGTGTGTGAGTAAGTACCCACATGTGTATTGGGGAACATGTGATTTTGTGGCAACGTGTGTTTAAATTACTCGGTATTTGTGCGTTAGTCTGTGTGTGTGTGTGTGTGTGTGTGTGTGTGTGTGTGTGTGTGTGTGTGTGTGTGTGTGTGTGTATGGGATGGGGGGTAGTCCACACTTGGCTGGGATCTTCGGAGAGTGATGTTATATTTGCAGGGTTTGAAGAGTCAGAAAAAAGCCCGGTGAATCTTCCACAAGTTAGTTGCTGTACAACAATGTTTTTGTTGCTATGAACAAAAACAAGCCACCCAGGAAGGTAAATTAGCTTTATTAGCAATTGCTTTTATAGCCTTTTAAAGTTCCATTAATTGCCATTGTTTTTATGAACATTTACAGACATGTAATGCGAAAGTGGTGACAGATACTCAGAGATCTCTGTTTTAGCCTCCTTTAGCTCATGTTTCAGTTGTAGATACAACACATTTCAGGGCAACACACACTGGTGATTTTAAGGACATCAAATTCACACAACCATAGTTGGTAAGTCCACAGACATTTTAGGATCTGTTTTCAACAAATAAGCTCCCATAATCCAACTGCATGTTCCCTGCCCAGCATTAAAAAAGACAAATCAGCTGATGAGGAAACGTTATATATGTACAATCCAATATTTTTCTCAGGAGCTAGTAATAAAACACACAGAAGTAGGTTGTAAATATTGGACTTAGTGCATATATGTTAAGTGTCAGAAACTCAATTTGAAAGTCCTGGCCTGCTGTACGTGCATACCAACCACCTTTGTCAAAAGAAGGACATTTTGTGGGTATATCTGCTTCAGGCTGTCCTGCCATTTTCTACATACCCCTTACATTTAGATAAGGGTGCCCACACTGACTCTTAATCATCAGCCACCACCACCACCACCACCAGTGTCTGGACTCCATAGGGGAAATATATATCTTGCCACTGCTCAGGACAGATGCACTTCGTTCTCAGCCTCCCTGAAGAGTCTAAGCGCCAAAAACTTTCTGACAGACTAATTATCACACATTATCGGATGTAATAAACAATCATATTTATTTCAATCACTAGTCTCTCCTGATTGAAGTATAGTTTTTAGTAATACTCTTAAACTCTGGCACTTCAAGCTTGGTCAGATAAACACATATCCCAGCCCAGGTTGACCCAAATAGGTTTTGACCCATTAAGCACTGAGGGTTGACACAAATTTGTACTTTGATGCCTCTGACACCGACCTGGCAGATACTCTGTTTCACAAACAAAACCACAGAAGGGATGATCTGGATTCTAAACAGAATTGTTAAACCAAGCTGCAGGAGTCATTCTTTAATTACAATTCATACACTAAGATTGCTAGGTATTTTAGAAAACTGGAATCAACCCATTAAAGCCTGGCCTGTTTTAGCCAACAATTATTTGGTCGACATCTACAATTGGATTTAACTTTGGTTCTGCTGCAAATGCCAGTTGCCAGCTTTACTTTCTTCATTTACAAAAAGCAGCCTTTGGATGTTGTTGTCATTTTGGATCACATTCATCCAGCTGAGCATAGCGTAATATTTCCTGGCCTGGCATAACCTGTCAGCACTTCCTTTAAATCTAACCGGCTGTCTCATGAGATGATTGCGAAAAAGTTTCAGTCCTGCTCCCTGAGAAATGATGAAAGTCAATTACAATTGATTATGTTTTCACTCTGCTGCCCCTTTCTCAGACCCATCAATCACAGAAATGCTGCTTCTCGCCCAGATTTTCTTTCTCTCTCCAAACCAGAGGTGGATCAAAATGTCCAGCCCTGCATGCACGATCCACGACACTGACCTGATTTCCCCTCTTTCCTTTGCCTCGAACGCTGTTCTATGGTCACTGCCACCCCACCCCTTAATTTCCTCTCCCTTTCTCTCTCTCTCTCTCTGTCCTCTCTCCAGCTGTCCTTATCCTCAAAGTGAACCCAACACATAAGATGTTTTTGTTGCTTTTTCGTGTTGATGCGTGTGTAGTCATCATGTTCCCCACTCTTCACCTGTTAATCAGGATCTCACTGCGTGAAAACACTAGTATGCAAAATGGGTGTTTCCAAGGTTACCGCTGAGGCACTAAATAACTGTGACAGCTGTGGCTGGGGACTCTAGTCAAGCAAAACGATATCACCATAGATACAGAGTGCTAATAAACAACAACACTTATTCCCAATCCTCCACAAACAAACAAACAAATTGTTATTATGAACTCAAACATGACTCTGGTTCCTTAAACAGGTGAAAGCTCGTGTCGGGTGTGTGAGCAGTGTAACAGGAGGTTATGGGGCATTACATAACCTGAATATACTTCACTGCAATCTTCATGGAATGCCAGCCAGTGGCTGTCAATGCCAGCTCTTTCGAAAGAGAAGCAAAACGGCAAACATCATTATCATTAATACGAACCTGTCAGTATATTACATCCACTTAAGTGAAAGGCTAGAGGCAGTGGAGAATGCCAATGTTGTAATCTCCACAGTAGTGTGTCTCTGGCCATCTGTGCCGCAGTGCTAGCTTGTGTGTCTGGTGGTCTGCGTGACGTCTTTTCCGTGCCCATGCGGCTGGTGCGACATTCATCTTTCAATCACCCAAAAGCAGATGTCACCAGGACGATGGGGAGCGGCAGATTGTTGTGGCAACCGACCGGTGGCAGGTTGAAGGTGTCTCCACCCCGCAGTGGCCAGCAGATGGAAGCTGAGGTCATTATCTGCTGCTCTATTCATCTCCTTACCCCCACACACCCTCTCTCTCTCTCTCTCTCTCTCTCTCTCTCTCTCTCTCTCTCTCTCTCGCTCACTGTGCTGCAAAGATGTATCAAATCAGTTATTGTGTGATTGGCATTAAATGTACACACAACACACACACACACACAAGATAATTAACCATTTTGTTCTGCTGTCATTTAAAACTCATTATTGTGGTCTTCCTCTCTGCTGATGTGAAAAATGTTTCCTTGCTCCATGAGGCCCAACCTCACAACCCTGATACCAATGATGGAAACTATTCAGGGAAGCACAGCAGTAGGCTTTTACATTCTCTGCCCCCAATTGTAGAGCCAATCCATTTCCTCATAAACAGAAAAGTAAAAAAAAAAAAAATTTAAAAACGGCAATACGGGGCCATTCAGAACAAATAAACCAAGTTAACAACTCGAGGCAGAAAGTAGGGCAGCCTGGAAAGAAGCACTCTGCCCCAGCAGGCGGCAGTTCCTGGTTTATTATGCATCCAACATCCTTCTGTAATAAGCTGTGTGGGCAGTATGGAGAACATAGATAAATCCATGTTTACATGCTTTGTGTCATGTCCTTTCTGTGTGCCATGCTTCAGACATGCAGCTGTCAGTACAGGAGGGTTTCCCTAAGCATTGCAGCACAGAATGGCTGTCTAGCAACCAAGGAGTGTCAGCAATTATCCATCAAACTGCCGCAGGCTACAGTATATTGAGTAAATTTAACTTCCTGTGTGCCTGCTGCTGCTGCTCAACAGCTCCATGCTGTTGGTTTTCTCCTCTTTATAAAAAATGAGACAGTCACACATGTCAGCCGTGTGATGTTGTGCATTATTGGGGCCACCATGTATTTTCTTTGTGTTAGTGCAATAATGTTTGCAGCTCTGGCGCCTTTCCAAATGTGCCGAGTTATTCTTGTTTGTTTGCTCTCTTGGAGAAAACAAACATTATCCAAAGCAGCATTGTAACTATTTAACTACATATGGGCAGCTACTACTGTGAGTGAGGGAGCTCCAAATGTTTTATGTGCACACATGTGGCATACAGACGTGCTGAACACCAGCTCACTGGGGCGTTGCTGTCTGGCCGTAAGCTTTATTTAATACTGAAAAGGTTAGGCCTATATAAGATGACTTTTCATGGCTGTTTCAACACGTTTATTTTCCACTTATGTTTGTTTCCATTTGTCATTCAAATAATTTGGATAATTTACAGATGAAATTTGTAATTCTTTTTTTCAATATATCATCATTATTATACCATTATTATGAAAACACACACAAAATAAATACAGAAATGCTGAACAGCACAGACAACGAATGGAAACTGTTTCCAGGGAGCACTAAAAAGTGATGAAATAGATGAAAACACCTGGGTATGGCTGGGACACACTTTTCTCCACCAAAACAATTTATATTCTAGCTCATTTTCTCACACTTTAATAACTTCAGGAGTCACAGCCCATGGCATCAACCAGCATGTCCCAACTGTGTTCATCACTTTATAGTGTCCCCTTGGTTGTGTTTTTTTTTTTTTTGTACACATCTGTTGTGAAAATGGAGCAGATGATTTCTTAACTTGCTAAACCTCCATAATATTTTTACTAGATTAACAATATCTATATTTTACATAGCCCAGTAGGATATATTAAATGTCACATTTGTTATTGTAATAATTTTTAATCGTGGAATCACTGAATTTATGTGTGTGTACACAATCCTGTACATATCCATACACATATTCCATCATTGCATTCACTGTCATGTGCAATACATACTCATGCATACTTGTTCATTTTTTTCTGTTCTGTCCCCTCACATTTAAATGAATGTTAAACTAATTTATAAAACCAAACAGCCACAAATTGGCCCAAATGTGAATTGCAACATCTGTTCCATTTCTTTTTCCTCAGATTTTATTTTTGAATAACTCAGTATCATTATACAGTGTTTACATGCTTCACACAACTGCCCACAAAGTGACTGCCCTTAACATCCTTAAATAATGCTATTAGGGTGGAGACTATTTTGCGCCCAGACGGAAGCTCAATCATTAACATAAACCCAGGCTGCAAGGCACACTTCTGTCTGCAGTGAGGCTGCGTGTGTGAATGTGTATGCCGTCACCCCCCCCCCAACCCCAAATAGTGCATCTCAGTGAACTGTTTTTGCCTCGGTAGCATTTTGGTGCATAATCGTGGTGCTCCCAGTCCTCCATTTACATGTGAAAACCTCCCCAGGCTCTGGATGTAAGGAACCCAATTTGGAATGACAAAGCTCGGCCAGAGACAGCTGATCCACAATGGAGGCCTGGTTAAGTTCTTCCTCCCAGTCACCAGCTGCTCCACTGACCCATACTACTATTCAGCAAACGCACACAGGAGAGAGAGAGAGGTAGCTGTTGACTCTTATAAATCACCTTATGTTTGCTAAGAATTCTTGCACCTGTATTAAGACTTTAAGGATGATTCAGCCCCAAAATGAAACATCTCAGTATATATCAGGAACAGATCTGTCCCCACTTATGTAAAATGTTGCCTTTCCTTGTATTTACAGCCTGATTTAAAAACTTTACTTCCATTAGGTACATTCTGCTGTTGAGAATGCTTGCTGAATTATTGTTTTCTTCAAATACCAAAGTGATTTTTTACTACAAAACCAGTTTACACAAACAAATCCTTCAATGATTGTGTCTTGAGGTAGAGGTGACATTACTGCTTAATGGTGCACTCTTGTGTGTGCAGACGTTTTGTTTCAACTGCTTTATTTATTTATTTCACTTATTTATTTTTAAGAGAAACAAAGCATAGAACATCAGGTGAACTGAACTGTCATTGATTTTTTACACGGCCCTGCGTGTGCAGCATCTGTCACATGGAACTCCACCCTATTTGTGTCTGCCTCTGACACAAAGTGGCTTAGGGATTTGTCACCTCCCTCCCTGCATTGTGCGCTGGAATGACAGGATACTGGCTGGGACTTGCGGGTCACACCCAGCTGTGTTTTTCTTGGTTTGGTGCTTGACACCCAAATGGAAACATGTGCAATTACTGCACTCTCACTTTCCATCTCATGCACCTGACCTCTAAGAGAAAAAACACATGCCGGATTTCGCGGTACAGCAATGACAGGAGGAGATAACTGTGGGATGAGGTCCAAATTACAACATATGACCAGTTCTTCTTCACGAGATGAAGAGATTACATAACTAGATTAAAACCAGTGAAAAGAGGGACATGTTTCATTAACGTCACTAGTGCTAGATGTATATTTGGAGCATGAGCCCACAGAAACCGAAGTGCAGGGATGAAAATAGCCTTTAATAGCCCAGTTTGGGAGCTTTATTCCATTCCACAGAGAGCAACTCTATTCACCCAATCACAGCGCTCCCTCAGGGAGGGAAGGAAGTAGGAGAGTGTGGGAAAAAGGAGGGGGGTGGAGGAGTGGGGGATGGAGATGGAGAAGGAGAAGATGTGGCAACCTATGTGGAGCTGTGTATTCTGTTTCAGCTGCCATCTAAGAATGATACTAGAAAAGAGTTCATAGCTGCATGCATGTTATATATTGATGATATTGCTACATGTGCAACCTAAGTATGTTTTCTATTAAATGTACCCATGTTTAAAGGTGAAAATGGAACATAATTCTACAGTGTGATATTCATTTATGCAATTGGTGTCTTTGTATTTGCACTTCTTTGTGAATAGATGCATTCCTGTCATCCCCAGACATCAAGGGTTTTTTCATAGTCCAGAGTCAGCCTCAGACAGAAGGACAGACAGTCCCAGTAAATGCTGCTACAGATGCGTGGGAGGCTGGGAGGGAGTGTGTGGATGGAAACCCAATCTCCTCATACTAGGTGCCCATGGCCCCCCAGAGAGAAGGCAAGAAACAAGAGGCGCAGCTGTCCTTAACAATGGACCTGCCCCTCACCAGCCAGGACTCAAAAGGACTCATTCATTACCCTCACTCTCCTAAGGCTGCTTCAAGGGAGACTAGCCGGGGCATGCTTACATTTACGGCAAGCAAGCCTGTCTCTGTTTTGTTTAAGTTTGTGTGTTTGTCTCCATGAACACAAGCATGTTATGCTTCATGACACCAGAAATAAACACAAGTAGATTTATTCACACAGTCAGAAAGCCATCATTTAACTGTTAATATTCACCTGGCTCTTAAACAGCAAAAAAAAAAAGAAGAAAAAAAAGATGTGCTACATGATGTCATTATATCATGTACAGTATTTTTTACTGTACATGATATTTACTGTGGCAGGAGATTTCAACCACTTTCACTGAGAATTCCTAACAGATGTTGATGAAAATTCAAATGATTCACTCCTGACTGCAACAAAGGCAGGGTGCTAGCATGCTTTTGGCTATTAGAAATTAAATGAAAATGTTCATGGCAAAACAGAAGATAATGCCAGACATGGCCTTCCTGATTGACATGACATCACACCTAAATGACCTCACATTAAAATTACAAGGCAAAAAACAACTTAGTATATGATTTGGTAGCAGCTGTCCAGTCTTTGAAGAGGAAGTTGGACATTTTCAAAGTGGATCTCCAAGAGGACACATTTTCCGGCAATGAA
Organism: Chaunax sp. Z400; assembly: GCA_037577475.1. Classification (NCBI taxonomy): domain Eukaryota; kingdom Metazoa; phylum Chordata; class Actinopteri; order Lophiiformes; family Chaunacidae; genus Chaunax; species Chaunax sp. Z400. The sequence continues at coordinate 23,701,449 of CM075190.1, forward strand.
ACAAATTCAGGTTGAGAGAGATGTTTCCTCTCATGTTGAGTTCATAAAAAACTAATGAATTTTGGAAGGAGAAACGATGCATGTGAATTTTTTATTTTTATTATCGTATTAATATTATTATTAGCAGTAGTAGTAGAAGTTTAAGAGTTTAGTAGGGGTGGCTGTGACTCAGTAAGTAGAGCTGTCGAGGGAAGGTTGTCGGTTGGATCCCCAGCCCCTAACTGCTTCTCATGGCTAATGCATTGGTGTGCAAGTGATTGTGTGAATAGTGATTGCTCCTGTTGAGGTGGCATGCAAGACGCCAGCCTCTGCCATCAACGTAGAAATGCATATGTGAATGGGTGAATGCTGGCTGACCTTTTAGTACCTACTCGGCTCACTTGGAACTGGAACGGAGGTGTTACTAAAAAAAGTTGTACCAGATACCAGGTACTTTTTCCCTAATGGAAAACCAAAAAAAGGCGAGTAGAGTCGAGTCGAGTGGAGCCGGAACTGGATATAGGGCTTCAAAGTCAACTCAAGTATTTATGACAATTACCCGACACTTATTTGCGTTGTGAAGATGTGTAAACCAAACCCATCTGGTACTCCAGAAATGCCCCCTATATCCAGTGTTTCTCTCATCATCATCCTCTCCGGCTGTTTATATTGTGTGCTAGCTGTTGATTGCTGAGGCGGATGACGTGTCGTTATAGGTGTGCGTGCATGAGTGCATGGAGTTGGATAAATACATTTGGGAGATAGACATGTGGGCGTACAAAGAAGAGGACGATGTTGTGTGTGATGGTGTTTTGTGTAGGTGACAATCCCCTGGGTATTCCCCTGCAGCAAGGTCTTTATTCCATGCAGCACAAACACTGCCAGCACCCCACAGAGTAAAGCACCAGTCAGTCAGATTCAGGGCTTAAAGCGAAGGCTTCCCCTCCCCCACCACAAAGATGATCCTCGCAGGCACACACACACACACACACACACATGCACACACGGACATGCATGCAAGCTATACATATGCTCAAAGGGACATAAGAGAATGCTTCCACGCACAAGGTTGGCCTCCTTCTCCTTCACACACTCAATCGTCCTCAGTGCCCTCCCTCTGTTTATTCATGGTGACCTCAGTGCTGATACCATCTCATTCTATCTCAATTACATCAGCCAACTCCCTATCCTCCTCAGCAAGAACTGTTTTTCTTCCTCCCTTACGCCTGCACTTGCGCCCTCTGTCAAATTTGGTCTCATTCAATCAGTATTTACGGCTTTATAATAATAGGCTCAATTTCCCAACAAATACAAGATTAATAATAATAAATATGAACTCTATGATTGGCACCTGTTTCATTTGTTTGATTGTTTAAAGCTCAAACAAAAACAGTGCAGATTAAAGATAAATAAGATTAGGGTACAAAAACATGCTCCATGGGAAATAATTAGGCAGTTGCATTCAATTGCATCACCGCTCCTGGTTACTCTAAACAATACGCTGTACTGGTCACACCTTATCAACTCAAACACAACTACAGTGGTGTAGCATAATGTAATTTGACGAAAAAAAATCAAACAACACGCCTGTGAAATATGATTCATCACTTATGCTCTTTTGTTCTTTGTTATATGTTGTTGTAAAAAGATGATTCCCTTTTTCAACGTTCGGACAAATTTCTATAGCCTGATAAATAATTCTAAATGTGTCTTTCAGTACATCATTCTCTGTGACAGGTGGTAAGGATTAGTGTCTGAGTGTGTCATGAATCAATTTCAGATATTTGACTCTTAAATTCCCATATAAACTAAGGGTTTACCCGCATATTGTCTTTGTTGGTCATGCTTATAAGCCACAGGTGTCTTGCTGCTGCTATTAATGGTGTCACATCATCCAAACTGTTTTATTGCTAACCCTTCTGTGTAGTATTTCATCACAATTCCAGTGTGGTGCGTCAGAGAAATAGTTTGATAATCCACAATGTTCTAAACCCTGCTGCCTTTTATCATGATTCCCTTTCTCTGCCACCTTTCTCGATCTCTGGTCAAGTAGTCCCACTGTATTTCTTGCTGAGCTATATACCTAATTAACTGCATTTTGAAAAAAACCTCTGCAGGATCTTCTCTAAATGTATTGTAATAAAATAAACTAACTCATTGCAACTTTCTGTTGCACACTGAAAGGAGGGGTAATTTAAACCTTTTCTTAAACCGATCGGAAGAACAACCCTGCCATGTAAACGTGTGTATGGAATATCTACTGGTAGAGTTCTGTCAGCGCAAACTCAGCGTCGTGACGCATCGTAAGGCTTTCTTGTGCTCGCCGTCCCTCTTTCATTGCTTCCAGTATGAGTAAGCCTGCATTATTATCATGCTGCAGCTTCATTAAAAGCATCACAAACAGCAAAAATTTCACCGATCACGTGATCGACGTCCATCCTCTCGTAAAACGTGCAAAATATACGTTGCTTCTGTCACTTTTGCGCATGTCACACGGCGGTTCCAATTAAATGCAGTGGCAGATGTAAACACCAGATCCTATAAGATCACAACTGAATGTCAGAAGAGTGTCCATGTAAACCCAGCTAATGATAGTAGTCACATTTTGTTTGCATCTTTCCACATTTTTATGGTCATTTTTGTTTTTTCCTGTGTCATGAATGTGTTCTATAATTTGTGCTTAGTATGAACACACACACACACACACACACAGAAAATTAAAATTCCTCCGTTGAACTTTGCAGTGTAGTGGCCATCAGATTCCTGTCACAGACAATAACAGGAAGTGGTTAACAAGGTCCCCAGCAGCCATTCCCAGTAGTGGAAATACATGCAATTCCTTCCACAGCAGCATGGCAGCTTTAAACTGAATGTCAGAGAGCACAGGATTGTCACTGCAGGACACTCCTACAAAAATTATTTTGTACACAAAAAACAGGATGCATACTAAGAACAGCAGGAAAAGGTGTGGCCTCCTTTTCGGGCTAAGCCATGCATGTGACAGATTGGTGCACAACTACTTAATAAGGACACCCCTGATTAAGTGTTGGGATCTGGTTTAGTTACTGTAAAAATGTGAAAATCAGTTTTAATTAGAGCTGCCAATGTTAACGTAATACACTAAGACACATTTTCTGAAACCATTCATTTTCTCAAAGCTCCACACACATTCTTCAAAAGTCATTCCCAGCTGTACAACCACCTCACCTTCTGATTGAATTCAGATTTTGCCCTCAGACACCACACACAAGCAATCAAAAGCACATACTACATGACTGACTCCTAGACACGAGAGAGATTAATTCAAAACTCTCTTACCAAAATTTTTTTCTGAAGTCAGTATTTTCACAGTCTGCATTATTTTGAACTTTGTAACATCACATCATTACAGATTACCCATACAGGAGAAACCGTCAAAAGACATTCAAAACAATATTATACAATACAATGTCCCGCTGACAAATTACCGCTTGAAGAGAGCAAAAGTTTTCAAAGCCTTTTTTTTTCTCCAGAAAACCACATGGAATGGGTGGAACTTAGGGAAGGTAGAGTAAAATAATAAAACATAAAATATATGTACACATAAGATGAATAAGTGTGGTTCCATACTGTAAATCCGATTACACCTACTCAACATCATCGTCTCTTCTCTGGTCTGATCCGGCCACAAAATTTCATCAACATCACAAAGGATGTTGCAATGTGGGAAATACGCTGTCGTATGTCTTATCCAGCCTTGGATGACTTCTATGTTTTCTTTCGCGTGGAATTGAGTAACGACTTACTTGTCATAAACATATTTCCACCACCATGCTGAGAAAAATTGCTCTTTTGCATTAAGGAACAGGGAATATGCAGGTAAGAAAAGGTGTGTGAATGTGGTGATTAGTGAAACAATCGCAAACCAGAGCAACCCAATGGAAACTGACATTCTCCAAGGTGATAATGTATTTGGACTGGTCTGGTTGCCCTGGTTTCCCTTTCTGTTGAAGTTGTTGGTAAAATTGACCTATGAATTCAAGCAGATGTGCAGACCCACAGTATAAAGGCAGTGAAGGAAATCCTTGATTACTGATTGCAGCACAGAAAGTCACGTTGCTTCCTCTCTGGCCAGGAACCTCCACAATGGCACGTTGGCCAATGACGTTTCATCTCCTTTAGCACCTTTTGTGAACTTAAACTCTGCCTCATCAACGAAGAGGGAGATTCTCTACAAAAGTACAATTGAAAATATATGTAAAAATACAGCAATGCAAAGGCCACATGTACTTTGTCAAGTCAAGACAATTTTATTTGTATAGCTCCAAATCACAACAAAAATTATATCAAGGCACTTTCCAAAAAGAACAGGTCTAGACTGACTCTTTACCCTACGGAGACCCAACAGTTTACCCATGAGCAAGCACTTGGCGTCAGTGGGGAGAAGAAAACTTCCTTTTCAGAATAATAATAATAATAATAATAATAACGGCTATACTGATGCTATCAACATCCTGAAACACCACCTGATCTTCAATTATATGCCTCTGAATTTCCTGCAACCTTATGGCATTATTAATAATGACCATGTTGACAACTGCAGTTTCTTGCACATCTGTCAGTAGTCCCTACCTCCCCCCTGCTGGTGGCTGCCTTTTAGTTTAAAACAACAAAACAAAACAAAGGTAATGGTTATCCATTACTGTGGAGCTGTAAAAGCCACATGCTCCAAGTAGACTTACAGTCAGTCTGTAAATGCCCTACAACATTACCATACGTGTATACGTGCATTACTGTAACATCAATGCAAAGTATTTGTTTTCTTGCTTGAAAGTGCAGACAATAGATGCAACAGGGAAGTGACTCAAAAAATCTCTCCAGCCTCCCTCATGGTCATCTCATATATCAGATCACTGTGAAAAACAGTTGCATGAGTTGCATAAGAAACACATGATCTTTGTTGTCATCTTGGTCAACGTCATCTTCTTCCTCTTTCTCTGCATGCTTGGCTTTCACCACCCTTCTGATGTCTTTCAGCCTCTGCATGGTTAGGAGTCAGAGCACATGCAAACAAATTGTCCAATTTATAGGGGTCCTGTGATTCTGATTGGTGAGTCACTAATTTAGTGGCTTTACGTTTACACCTGGGGAAAGGTGTGCTCTTTGAGGTTGAATCATAATGACTTTAGTATGTCGTATTGGTTGTGTGTGTTTGCTGAATGTGCATGTGACATATGGTGCAGTCAGTGACTCATTTGGGCTCTTTTGCATATAGAGTTATACACATACTAATTTGTGTGAAAACATGTGACTAGTGTTGTGAGAAAAGTGTGTGTCTTTGGAGAATTGAGTCAAGGCTATAAGTTTTCTTGCTGAGGGAACAGGCAATTGGGAAAAAACTGTAACCCTTGTGATTAATCTGGGAACCCTAAGGTGTTAATTATTGTTTAATGCAAATGAATCTAATCAGCAAGTTTGACCCCAATTTCCTCCCATAGTTCCAGCGCAGATTTTACCCTGGTCATATTACTGAAACCTATGGCAAAGGCAGGTAACATAATGATTGAGGAGACACGTATGTGGAATAGGAAATCTAATTTTAAAAACCTTCCAGATAAAAGTTTAGATAAAACCAAAATTGTGTGCACATATTGCGGTGATGTAATATGTCTTCCCACCAAAGCACAACAAATTTGATGTTATAATTAGCAGTGTTTTAGGATCCAGGATGCAGAAGTCAGACTCGGACGAGGAGTAAAAGTTTAAAGTACAATTTATTGTACAAAAATACGACAAAGACATCATGTCATTGGAGCGGGCATGGGCAACGCAACAACAAAAAGACGTCTTCTCACGGCTGAATCCACGACAAAGAAGAGAGTGGGTTACCCCAGGACGTGGCCACAGCGATTGGAAGGTGAATGGACCTGAAGCACAGGAAATACGGTCGGGAATAGAGCAGGCAGGTTAAAAAAACACACTGAGAGTTATCTAAAAAGCAAGAGTCATAGCACTAATACCAGCAGAGTAAACAGGCAATCAGATGAAGGGAAGAGCTGCAGGAGTCAGGTGAGGTGATGAGCCTGACTGGTTTCAGGTGTGCTCGATTGAGTGACAAGATGCCTCAGGTGGAGGGAGAGTGAGCTGAGTAGCCGCGCCCTGGTAAGCACAACGCAGACAGACAGAGGGAGACAGAACAAAGACACAAAGGACGGGCAAAACACGGGTCACAAGAGGGGAGAGGGAGGTAAACTGCCAGATCCTGAAGTGACATCTTCAGGCAAAACACATCTTTGGTGATGTTAGCAAAGATGCTATTATTGAAATCATTATTCTTAATACAGTATATCTTTAAAAGTATTTTAACTCATCTTCATTCCTCTGGATATCTGGATTGATTTTGTTGTTGGATGGGGTCTTGGCTCATCCCTAAAAAAAATAATACCTCCTTTCAAGATATATCTACAGAACAATCAAGTTAAATTTAATTTTTTTAAAAATATAATAAAAACTCTAAACCATTAGAGCCTCTCTATGATCAAAAACACATGTTTATCATGGTTTACTTGCCACAAGTATAAACTGTATTGCAACAGCCGATAGTAGGGGAAATAAGCAAAACACACTGTATAAACAAACATAATTAGTATGAAGTAAATAAACATTTGCAGATTTGTTCAACATTTTAATGATGATGTTATGTTAAAAATATTGCCTAATTATGTTGACGAGAAACAATTCAGGTGGCATTTCATTTTCCCCCTAAAATTATTTGCTGCTGTGAACCAGTGTTATTACTAAATAAAGGTACGTTCTAGGAGACATGATTACCTTGGGAAAAAAAAAATCCATTCCAGAGAAAGCAGAGACCAAATTTTCTTTGGCAATAGACTCAATGATGCAATGTGTTGTGCTAGAGTGGGACCATGATTAGCTCTTCTTGATTGCTCTTTCTTTCCCACTGGTATTTATTTGACTGATTTCCTTTGTCATGTATAATCCACATCTTTTATTTCTTTTAGAGATTATTAAGACGCAATCTAGGAAATGGAGATAATCACCAGCAGTGGATGTAGATGACGAACGTGTGGTTGTTATGTCTTGTAAAGAACATATCAGCTGTCAATCAGTTTTAATTCACTCAGATTTAATACAGGAACCCTCTCACCTACAAATGCATACATGATCTCTGATTTTTGTTCTGATGTTCACGTCTGAATTGACATAAGAAAAGCTTAAATAGGATAACAATAAATTAAAATGTATTGTAAAAACACAAAAAAAATGGCTTAAGACGAGAAAAGAGTTATACATACTCCATCTGGTGAGATCAGACTGATAAATAAGTCGACATTCATGCTTATTGAACTTATTTAAGCCATCTGAATCCTATACATGATCTTAAATGGTACCAGAGCAAGAATATTACCATCCTTAACAAGCATTCATATGTGCAGCTACCAGCAAAGTGATGATACTTCTTTCTCTCTCTCAGTCTGTAATTAATGTTCTTCGGGGGATGTGTAAATATAGTTGCTCAGTCTTTTAGCCAATTACGCAGAACAAAGACGGCGGATGTCAGCAGAATCCTCAGTGCTCTGGGAGCTCCCAGCACAACCAGGAATGACCTTCAGGCTTTCACTTCTTTGCTGCTCCTTATCAGCACACATTACTTTATTATTGTCATCCAGGCTCACTGCAGTCTTCCAAGGACAGTATGAATCATTCTGGAAACAAACTTTGATTTCAAAGTTTCTTTCTCCAGAATAAGATTTTCGATTTTCTTTGCCAAACAATGCCTGATCTATAACATCGATTTGATTAATTTTCTTTCATTCGGTACGACTGCACCTCAACGCTTTGACACAATATGCTATATTACAGTAGCTTCTAATCTTAGAGCAACGGTCATTTATGATGACTTTTGTTTTTTCCAAAGTAAATAAAAATAAAGTGGCAGTCAACTGCTTTACATGGCCATTTCTCAAGTAGCCTAGGCCTATGAACTCACCTACACTCCCACAGTAAAATTGTCATTGTTCATTGTTGCCACTTCAGTCAAGTGGCTGAGCAAGAGGAGGAAGCTGCCTGCTTGCGTCTTTTCCACTGGCTCCTTTGTATGGAGAGTGCCTCCCCTGCTGCTCTCAGCTCAGCAGTGTGCAAAGGTGGCAGCCACTTCTCTAGTGTCCTTCAGTGTCTCCAGTAGGTTTATAATATACATACTTGACCTGACGAAGATCCAAATCATCTCTGCTCCTCTTTTTTCTGTGGGAACTTATTGTCTTGAGTCTAGCCTTTTGTTAATTGAGGAAGTGGCTATTTTAGTCATGAACCTACACTGCAAAACTGAACAGACTACAAACAAGTGAATTTTATCTGCCAGTGCCATAAGATAATTGTGCTTGGTAAGATTTCAGATGTTTAGGTCTTATCTTATTTAGATCTTATTAATTTTAGGTCCTCATTCCAAGCAGGTATTGAGTATTAACTTTTATTGTGATGATTCTTAAGTCAAGAGTTTGTCATCATTATAATGAAGAAATTAAGCACACTTACATCAAACCCAGTTGAAATTATAGGTGCGAGTTATGATACCAACTGCCATGCAAATTCCAAAGAGAACAACTCTAACCAGGAAGTGCAACATTACCCCATGGCACAGTGGTTTCACTCTAGGATTGAATACCACTGCTGTCATCTTGACATAAGGTTATAAGGCTTATTTTAAACATAACAATCTATTCCAAAGTGAGTAATCCTGACTAAGACAAATGCACTTGTACAACTACTTGAAATTTAGATTGAGATTGTTTTGCCAATAACAGGAAATTAATGTAAGATAATAACAAAAATATAAAATGGCAAGTGTAACAGTGCTTTAAAAATTCTTATAATAAACAACAGCCTGGCTATTTATTAAAGGATATCAGATCTGTTCTCTGATCAAACCAAACACTTAGTTCTGTTTTTTCATATGTGAAGAGATGAAAAGGCTAAAAAGATGCTTGGTAGAAGAAATTTGGACTTTGATAATGTAGTTTACTACTCGTCAGTGTTGATTAAACAGCTTTAAGATTTTGGTAAATCTAGTTTCAATCATTAAGTTACGCAGAACCAAGAGAGAAAAAAATATGTGAATCTGTGTATTAATACCTTATTAGGGACTAAATAGCTCGAAAGAGTTGAAATGCTCTAACATCAAAATGTTTAGTAATAAGAAACATCTTTTGTTTAGACAAAAACTATTTAAATGTTTGGGATTCAGGATATTTCATCTTACACAGATTACATTTTTTTTCCGGTGTTGGTGCCAATCACAGTTTTCAATGTTTTCAGCTGTGTCTGTTATTTGTTGGTTTGTTTGTTTGTCTATTAGCTAGATTACACAAAAACCATTTGATGGATTTTGGTTGGAACTTGGTAGGAAGGTTGGGCATGTGCCAGGGAAGAACCTGTCAAACTTTGGAGTCGATCTAGATACAGGGGTGGATCCAGGAATTTTCTCTACTGTTCTACCTTCTAGTTGAATTTTTCTTTTCATAGAACTACAGTTAGGGTATGAAACTAAATTACAGTTCAATTAGTAGTGTATACAAATATGTCTTAGTCTTATGTCAAACAATAATGATAATATATTCTATATTATATAACACAAACCAGGATATGTGAGCCACGCGAGACAGCTAACGATCAATTCCAACAAGGGCAGGGCCTCCATAAGAAAAGGACATTGTATTGTAAAGGAAAAGGACACGTGGGCCCTCTTTACCACAGTCACTACGTCACTCTGCATTGATCCATTTCCAATTTACTTTCACGACTAAAGATGATCTTACCACAATGACAAAGAGTCAATGAGCGCTGGAATGGATTCGATTCACAGGAGCCATAAAAAAGTGCTGTGACCTGTGATGAAAAATCTGACAAGGCAGCTGGAGGTGTGGCCCATTGCCTACAGGATGTCTGAAAATGGGTCACATGTGTGGGAAGACTGATCTTTGTGTCTGTTACAAAAAACAAAAGGATTCATGTTTGCCACAGTATAGACAGGGAGCAGGACTCCCTCGTTGCTGATGGGATAGAATTGGGGGCAGGGAGCATCGGTGGCCTTGTTTAATTAGATTTAGTCTTGCTTGCATCCAACCTGAGGGGGGGATGAATGTGCTGTGCAAACAAAGTGGACATTCATCAGTGTTGCCAATCACACCGGACGTGATTAAGTTACACACCCTGTGGCCCGAGTGCTGGGGCTAGCATTACACTGGTCACCAAGGCAAACATAAGCAAGCTGCACTCATAGGCTCAAAGGTTAGAAGCCGTTTGACTCTGTTTTTACATGAATACCCAAAGAGGTCACATTGACATGTGAGTCTTCCACCCAGGGCAAATTATCATTAAGTGTCATGACATCAGACATGTTAAAAGTTGAAAGCATTAGAGCTCCATTATGGCGTACTGTTATTAGTGACATAATAAGTTATGCAAGACAGACACTGACACGTGCAGTCATGCTAAGTTACTAAGCAACCACAGAGGATACATCATATGGATTGATTTACATTGACAGGAAACTCTCTTCACTTGCCCTTTACTAAAGGAGATTTTATTTGCAAATATTCTTACGTAAGCAATAAAACGTATTCCTTGTTTTCTTATAGGTAGAGTCATTTTGGACGTGACGATCAAAGCATGTGCTGAATTCTAGTCAAGCAGGGTTGCATTCGTTTAGTTTAATTGTTTTCAGCATGTAGTGTTTGGATCCCATCCACTGCATCATTTGAATGGGAGGGCTGGCACCGTCTGACACTGTGTGCAACACCCTGAACATAGCTAGTTTGACTCAACTCTTGACTGACATGCAGCAGCTTAATCAGTCAGAGTACTCAAACTTACAGACATGCATGCATTTTGTAAGACGGAAAGGGAATTAATAAGAGGTGACTTGATGGGATTTTTGTCATGTTAACTACTTGTGTTGTTTGTCTTGAGGAATTGTAAGGAGCCAAACCCAAACCAGATATTCTTCTCTTCCAGTTGTATCAAGAGTAAACAGGAAGTGTGTGGCATGTTACAAGGGGGGAGGGGAGGTGCAAGCCTAGAAAGAAAGAAAGAAAGAAGCAATTTCACAAGAGTGTTAGCACACACACACACACACACACACACACACACACACACACATAATTTTGTTTAATTTATAGCATTTGACATTGATTGCCTGGTATCTGTTCAACTTGTTGGTTGGCACTTAATTGATCAACAGTGCTCATAAATGCAAAAACAAGCAAACAAACAAACAAACAAATAGATAGGCTTCCTGTCTCTCATGACTTAGCACAGACACACCATGTAAATTTCATGACCACAGCATGTCTCCGCAGCCAATTCTTCACTTTGAGCCAGATTCACTGGGACGCCCACAGAAGCTGACGGCATTTATCTTTTACAATGCTGTTTTTGTCTCTATCTGACAGTCTCAATGAAAGATTTAGGGAGAGACTTAATCCTATGTGTCTAGTCAGGTAGACCGACGCTGCCTCTGCTGCTGTTGTGGTGATGAGACCCGCAGTGGAGGGATGGAGGGAGGCAGAGTGCAGACTGACAAGCAGACAGACAACCATGGCTGGTAATATAGAAGAGAGGGAGGCGCTGATGGCCTGTTGCCAAGGTGACATGGACCAGCCGGGTTCTGTCTCATTTGCAGATGCAAACGAGACCTCGAAGCTCCTACCAATGCTTTCTAAGCCTCCACTGGAGACACAGACTGTACCCCCTCCTCCCCAGAGAACAGCTCCTGCACACACCTGAACTGAGGAGAGAGGGGATGCGCAACTATTTATTTGCTTTTCACGTTTGCTTGTGATGTGCCTCCTTTGTGCCCCGTCTGTCTTGGCTCCTTTGGGAAAGAGGGATTGCTCATAGTTTCTAAGTGTCCAACAACCCCCACACTGACATCTTTCCTCCTTTCCTATTCCATCGATTCTGGGTGTTGAATTGGCCTTTTCAGGGAGGGGGGCTGATAGCAGCATGTGTTGTTGAATAACAGCCCTCAGCCGACGCAGCACTCCACCCCATTGACAACAAAAAGGCAGACTCCTTTGTTTGGCTGGAGGTAAACAGCTGGGAACAGATGATGCTGGCCGGGCTGATTTACGTGGCCCCGGCTACCGTGGTGACAAGGTTTTGTTGTGATAAGGACAAACAGAGAGAGAGAGAGAGAGAGAGAGAGAGAGAGAGAGATGGAGAGAGAGCATGAGAAGTCAAGTAAGATGAAAACAAAAGAAATACAAATTTGGAGAGCTATTTGGGTATTTGTTTAGTTTGTGTTGGTCTGAAATCCCCTCGGGAGAGCTTGTCCTGAACACACCTGGGAAAAAGCAAAATGCCTCAGGCACCAGCGTGATGTCACAAATGTTTTCAAAATTTAAACTGCAGTAAATTACAAGAAAAACGTGTTGTTTTTCTCCTTTCAACACACAAATATAGTTGTCATGAATTATAACAACCATTAGACAGAATTATTGCATGCTGTGTGACAATTTGGATGCACCGAATACAAAACAACAGTAATGAAACTGCCATTAATAAGTGTGGCTGATGCGCACTTATGAGAAATGCCACATATGCCATGCAGACCAAATCCTGAATGGCTAAATGGTCATGAATAATTAGGGCATTCTCTCACTGAGCAGATGTCTCTTTCTGCCGAATGCTGCTTCTCACAAGAATAAATGGCTGTGCAAGATAAGCCTGGTGGAGTAACAGAGCGGGGGTCTCAATGGACAGAAGCGAAGAAAGGAAGAAGATTGATGCTTTGGCCTGTAATACAATAAAACATGTGTGCACAATCATACACATGTGAATCTATAATGCAAAATCTTTCAATATGCACACTATTGCTGATCAATTCCTCAAGCCTCCTGAACCTCTGCCAAAACGATATTTATGAGCATTCCAACCCCTGAAGTCTGGAGATACTATAGCGGCAAGGCTTCACACGTGTGATTGCTCAGCATGCCCCTCCAGTAATGATAAGGCTATCACCAGCTGACCACCACCTTCACAAAACAGACTTTCTTCAGAAGATTTTCTTCATTGCCGTTGAGCCCCAAACATGGTTCGGTAGAAGACTGCACCTTTTTCTGCAATGCTTGTTGTCATGTGCAAACATACAACCTATTATGCACTGGCTTCCTTTGTTTCCTCCTGTGTTAAGTCATTGCATCACACTGTTAAAGATGAATGGTCTACTGAAGTGATTCTCGGGATAAACTCTTCAGTAACATATAAATGAGCCACAATTTGACAGAGTGGCTGTGATGAATTAAATGATCGATACCCTCCTGTGGGATAAATCTGAAATTAAAGTCAGAAGATAGTTTAGCTTAGTATAAAGCCTGGGAGCAGCCAGCCTGCATCTTAACAACATACAATACATAAATACAACAATGTCTGGTTTAACAGAGGACTCACTTACTGGAACATTTTTGTCTGGGTGCAATGACTTCCTGGAGTCTTGTCATGACTGCGATTCCAGAAAGTCACCAACCAACTGGTTCCAGAATGTATTTCCCCTTAAAATCACCATTTGATTTTGTATGGATTGAACTAATGTGTTCATTAGTAAGCTTTAGAGTTGCTGGAAGCCGTTTATTTTAAACTTAGGAAAGAGCCTGTAGCTTTTTTCAGTCTTTGTACAAAGCTAACCGAAAGCCCTTTTTACACAGCCAGCTCAAGGTGGGACTGCTGCGGCCTCACCATTCTGTATACATATATAGTGCCAACCTGAGGTCTGTACACCTGTAAAGGCTCATTTATGCTCCATATATATATTTAAAAAGATACGTCCAATTCACACTGTATCTGTCAACTCCAACATTCTTCCATGCATCCTTTACATCGACATTCATACGTCCACAGGATGGCAGTGAAGAGTTTCAACCGAAACGATGCCGATGTTAGAGGAAGTTGTGATAATTAACCTCATAAATAAAAAGCAGCAAAAGCGGCAGCAACACTGTACTTGGCAGTGGTCTGTGGGGCCATTAAATACATGTACATGTATCTTCTTTGTCGTGTCCATGGACATTTGTCATGTCTTGCTTTAATTATGGCTACACTGCCGCCATTATTTCCAGTAGTAGTGCTCCATCTGAATCTGTAAGCTTTCAGAAAAACATGCACACATATGGACAAAATGAATGCAGAGTGCAGACAAATGGCTCTGTCTAATATCTGTATCCGTCATTTACATTGAGCATAAATTAGCCTGAAGACTTGGACTAAGAATCCGTAAGATTTTCCCAGAAAAGGGAAAAGTTCTTTTATGTACGTTTGATTTAAAGTGTTCCTGAATGTCGTAGACATCTTATATACCACTCTCTCATGTCTGGTATGAACGGTGCTATGGCCATAATTTTGCCTTACATTTGAAGGTATAATTACCCCTCCAAATGTTTCAACCCATGCAGGGAGAAAGCGTCCTCCATATTTGACCCTCTTTGTCGGCAAAGTCATTGTTTGATTGTACCGTTGCTTCTGCTCATTCAAAGCCGGTCATCTGTGAAACCAAATTTACCGCCTGAAGACGTTATCACTGCGCATGACCTAACAGCTCGCACACTCAAGATCAAGTGCAAGATCTATTAATGTGACTTCCTGTTGTTTGCCTTTGCAATTTTTATGGGGAAAAAAATCACTCACATTTTTAAGATTAATTTGAAGAGAAGGTTTATTTTTTCCCCATAAGAAATCATTGAATAGGGACTTTCCTTAGGGACTTTGACCTGCAGTAAATCCTGAAGAGGACAGGACAGACATGGGACATTTGTACAACGGTGCAACATAAACTGAACTTAAACATTAACTTCTGAGCTTTTCAGCTTCTTAATCCCAACGTAGACGCTTTCCGGCATCCGCTCAGATGCATGGCTCGCGTCTCCGGTCTCATCCAGGCAGACTACAGCAGGCAGAGCCATCCAGGTCCAGCATGCAGCAATATGATGGAGAGGGAGCAAATCACTTCAACACAAAACAAATTAGCTCTCTCTCCCTGGCCCCATTCTCGAACCACCATCCTCAGCTAACCAAAACCCCAAGACCACAAATGTATTATGTGTGCGAGCCACAACTGGGAGATTTAAAAAGCAGCTACAGTAGTAGCAGTTAGCAAGCTAACTCACAGTAGATAAAAATAACTCAAAAATGTCTTCAAATTAGAGAGAGAGTGCTGCCATGTAACAGGGAATGAAATGATTCATTATTTTGTTGTTTACAAAGCGCGCACATGAGATGCTGTTTAAAAATCAGACACTGGAGCAATGTTATGTAGCCCTTGGTTTGTTCTGTCTAAATAAAAAGGCAGCGTGCTGAACAGCCTTCATTGTGGCCCTATTGCACAATCTCTAAGTACAAAGGGCTTAATTGTCTCCTGGCTGAAACTTCACACTGTATTTAGCATACAGACATGAGACTGGTATCAATCTCATCAAAACTTTCTGCAAGAAAGCAAATAAGCCTGTTTTCCCCAAAAGCCAAAGCTTTAATGCTGAACGTCAGCACTGTCTGTGTCTCATCTGGGATAGACGGTCAGATGAACTCATAAAGCATGGGATCTACCTGAGAAGGACTCTCAATAACACGTAAACGTCGCAAATACTGGTTTCTTTCATTTACAATCTCTAGTTGAACTTAACACCAGTCTTCAAATCTGTGCTCAATGACCAGATGAATTCTAGCAGTCATGGATCAGTGGTTTTATCATGTATAAACGCTTTAACAGTCATCTAAAGGTCATGTCACCCCAGGCAGAATGAAGTGCATTCAGTGGTCCGACACACTGATTTGATACTGTTATAAGTATGTGGATGGCTGTTGTTGTCAGCAGGCTCATAAATGAATATGATGCCCAGCGATGGTGGGTCACATGTAGGTTTCTCACCAGTGCTTAGCTCATTCGCTTGCACACACAGTTATGAATTCAACCTCACATCTGTAAGGAAATCAAGTGAGGCATTGATGTATAGATTTGTCTCAAATATAGGGGTGCTCAAACTATGGGATTTGAAGTGGGGGCAAATGATAATTGGTTATGAGGTGGATTGAGCTGCAGAGATGGAGACTCGAACCACTGACCTTTTGTTCCGTGAGTGACCACTCTACCTACTGAGCTACAGCCGCCCCAGCTTTCCCCAGCTTCCTATACATTCTGTGTAGCCTTGATGACTGGAGGTATGCCTGTAATATGACGGGGAACAACGAAACCAGGAGGAGACACTGACAGTGACAACGTCAGCAATGCTATGAAGACTTTCTTTTTTTTCTTCTCCTGGATCAAACTCAGCTGTACAAAGGAATCTGTCCTAAACTGTATCTCTCTCATTCATCTTAAACTGTAGAGACTGAATAATGTGCCTGCTCTGGAGATGACAGGTACCGCTTATGTCGAAGACATTCCTTTTTTTCATAAAGATCTTGTGACTAGATAAAAGTACTTTACAGTAACAGGATTCATTTTGTTTTCTGTCAAATGCTACCTTCCTATCATCCTCAACCGGGAATAGAAATTGTCGCTTTATCGGTGACATAGGTCTTGATATCTGAAGAAGAGAATGACTCACATGCAGCCCCTCACTTTAGACAACTATGAGTGATTCTGAGTTGCCTTATGAATTTGTTCCCCTTTGACTCATATGCATCATAAGTCAGATGATCATATGCTCAGGATTACTGATGGCACCTTATCCCACTTCAGTGGTCATGCCATCCTTTTGGTATAAGGGATGGAAATGAGCTGAATTTGTATGGTTGAATTGCTGACATAGTCAAGCAAGGATATATCTGTCTACCCTGGTTCACTGTTGTAGATTTGACCTCTTATCATTTATGTGTGTAGCAGTTGTTTTTCACAGCCCCAACAAAACATTTCAAAAGCATTAGTCAAAATTGCTCTAACACATCCACAAAGTGTCTGGGTCTGTGGTCTGTGTAGGTGTTTCAGTTCCTCATGGCAAAATTGCACATAACAACAAGATGATCACAGGTTTTTTTTTCACAAGGAAATGGAGTTACTGAAGCTGACTTGGAAATGGCTTCTGCTAGCAGAAATGGCAAGTTGACCTCGTGTCACCATTTTTGAATAAAATTCACAACTCCCAAAATGCAACTGGAGGTGGGAAGTGATATTAAAAGTGATTGCTGCTCATTCAGATTTGCTTCCAGTTATACCGTCATAACCAGTAGTGATTTATTTTTTTACATTCACTAAGACTGAGATTTAGAATAAACAACAATTAAATTGAATCATACTATTCTCTTTTGTCAACCTTTCACGACATGGTTCAGCTAGATTTTTTTTGTTGCTGTATAGGCATCAGTATATTTCAACCTAAGCCCCGTTGGCTGTTGGAACAACATCCTCCACTCGACACATTTCCAATGCTTTTCTTTGTTATTATCCAAATCCGACATTCACACCCACTTCAAACAGCAACCGGCTGAGACTGCCCTCGCAAAAAGAACAACAGAACATTTCAGAAAGTGTTCTAAAACAACAAGTAATGACGGTCTTCAGCAGACATAGTAATTATGACGGCAGAGGAGGAAGTCTTGTGATGTTGTCGCAGAGTGCCACAGTCTGTACAGTAAACACAGCGAGATGAGTCAACAAAACATCAGAATTTAACACGTGAGACTGCTGTTTGTTTTCCAATTTCGACCCACAGTACATGTTATTTTTAAAGCATGACTATTATTATTGTAAGCATGATGACAAAGTTTCACTAACCTTCAGAAAACACTTATTATAAAAACCATTATTTCACTAAACATAACCAAGTCGTTTTTGTGCCTGAACCAATCAAACCTCACACAAAAGCCCCATTTCCACCGTGTAGTTGAAGACTATGTCGCGGCAGTTTCACGCGCCGTCCATCTGCCCTGAGCAGGTATCATCCTCCTAGAAAAGTACCCGATACCAAGGTGAGTCGAGTTGTGTAGATCTGGTTTCATGCAGTGGAAATGGGCCTATAGTATAGTCACATCATAAAAGGCATTGATTTTCCAATGATTGGATGGAGGTGTGATGTTTTGAAGACATATTATGTGTGACCAGGGAGTCAGGGAGCTCCTTACCTTCAGAGCAAAGGACAAGATCAACCGCCAAACAACAGGGACAATAAATGCCATGTTGTTTTTGTTGTTTACAAAGTTTTGCTCAACACTGACGTACTATCCAAAATCACACATTGTGGCGGCATTATGCAGCTGTCGATTTGTTCATTGTAAAGAAACAAAGACGGTGTAGAGAAGGGTCTTTGTTGTAGTGCTATTGTGAGATCTCTGTATAAGGAGATAATTTTGCCCTACCTTCCAGGCCATTCATAACAGGTATACACATTTATAAATAACAAATGTATACAACGCTTCTGCTCTTCATTAGTGTTCGAACAAAGCATATAGACACCAAAACATGAGGGGAATTTCATTCTTTCAGGTCCTCTGAATCACCGGCTGAGCGTCACTTGCATAATAATGAGTTAACATTCTCCTTTGTTTTCCAGTGTGATGAATAGAAGACAAGCAAAGATATGCTGTTAAACCAGACATCCATTGAATGGAAATGATAGGGTTGGTAAAGTGCCCCATTAAGCCACAATTGTACATACTCACGATACATTCTGCAGTAGTTTCAAATAATTGTTCCGCTTACTAACAGCATGAACACTTGACAGCCTGGAACAGTTATACAATCATCTCATGATATGACAGTAAATAACATGACTTTTTCACATGATCTCATGATTGTCTATGACTGAGAAACAACACTATGCTATTATGAATGGGAAGAGTTGGGATGTCTTCTTTACGCTGAAATATTAATTGGACTTATTTGATACTTGATCGCAACAGTATATCTGATGAAGATATCTAAAAAGTTGTAATCAAATACATATTTCAAGAGAAAGTGATGCAACAGTCACACATTCAGGTGTGCAGAGATTTTTTATTAAATATTTTGTGAGCCTTTTCACAAAAAGTAAAAGCCAATAGTCCATATGATACTGAATTATTTCATTATGTCTAAATACAAGTCAAATCAACAAAACATTTGTACCATTTTGACACTTTTTTCATGTAATTTTAAGTTTGATAAGACATAAGAGTTTACAAGACTAATACTTCATTGCAAGCCCTGTTGCATTTCGACATCAGAAAAGCTGATTTCTTTTTTATTCAAAAACCTCAACCCTACTTTGGAACTCGGTTTTTGCCCTATGTTGACACACAGTCTGTTGTAATCTTTGCAGTTGCAACATTGGTTGCCCAGCCTATCATCATCACATCGATACATTCATTTCCAATTAAAACCAGTGGTTAAACAGGTTAATCCAAAAACTATGCACTCTGGTTTAGAACCACAATTTACAATGTGACGAATAAAGTGCAGTGCAATATACTGTAAACAGCCTTTGCTCTACTGACCAATGCATAGCAAACAAAACTGAATCGGTCTATTATGTAACACTTTGAATGCACTATTGAAACAAATTAAAGAGAAAGCATTATGAACTTCATTTATCTGTGCAGAATGTGAATTTGACAGTGTTTACGTGTACTTATTACAGTCCCATGATGTTTTCTCTCCTGACTAAACACCATGCAGCAGGGTGGAGGTCAAGACAGAGGCAGCAGATAAGAGGGACACAGGAGAGGAGGGAGAATGGAGGAGGGAGAGAAGGGCATACTCCCTGACCGTAGAGCAGGGTGTCTTATCTTGTCCTTTGTCCTCCCTGTCGTTATCTCCTGCACATGGATGTGCACAACTGTTTGCTGCCCACTGACACGGAAATAAGATTTGTTTCAGACAAATGTAAGCGTTGGATCAGTCATATTCAAACTACTATTCTCTGTTGAGAAAATGACTCACATGAAAGTTTCAACTACATACTGGAAACAAATGTTTGAGCATCCAGTTGCTTTTTTACTAAAGGCCAAGATATGGCAGTAGCTCCAAATTCAATACCACCCAACAAAATGCTAAATGTGTGAATTGGCTCGGCCGATAGTTTATAGATAGTCGTATATTTTATTTTAAAGCCAGATCTAATTCCCCAGAGCAGTCTTGTTTAGTGTAAAACAGCCATTCTTGGCTGCTTTGCAAAGCTAGTTATTTTTTAAATGTGCTTGAGAATTCACATAAATAGATTTTAAAAAAACATCAAAATATAATCATAATTTCAATATCACCATGGCAATTACAGCACACCAGTAAGTAGAGGCAACCATGTTTTACCACTGTTACTTAGCTTAGTTCCCTAAGATACAGGGACCCAATATAGATGGTTTTTGAAACGAAATGCAATGTTGGAGACAACCCTGTGGTGAGGGTATACGATCCCGGATACATTGACTTTTGAGTCATAATGGAAAGCAGTGATGCTGAGCTGAAAGCACAGTATGTTGATTATAGTGAAATCCGGTCACAGGTTATCTTAATTTCTTTTTATCCCTGCCAATAAGGTCTAACAGCGTCTCTTGGTTGGTTTGCAGGATTACACCGAAAGCTTCGCTGTTTAAGTGTGGCGGCCATTGATTTGTGCTGTGCAGGATACTCTATGCGTGCCGGGCATTGACCAATCAGTGGTCTGTAACGTTTCACCCGACCTTTTAGTACCTGCTCGGCTCGCTTGGAACTGCAACGGAGGTGGTGCTAAAAAAGTAGTGCCAGACACCAGGTACTTTTTACCTAGTGGACATGCAAAAAAGGCGAGTAGAGTCGAGTCGAGTCGGTACTGCACAGTGGAAATGGAGCTTAATGGACACCCCATTGTGCCTTCATTGCATTCATTCAAATAAAGGCGCACTGTGGGCCTGCATTGAAAACACCATTTATTAAATCAGTAGCTGAAAATGCTATTTGAGTTTCCTGCAGCTGATGGATATTGCTCAGGATGTATGTACAGTATGACAGTGTGCTACTGGTTTTTATTCTGCTTTATCCTCTGTTCTTGAGTCATGGTTTCAAATAGCAATATCCATGGATGAGCCTGGAGTGGATCTTGGATAAGCCTGTAGCCCTTGGCTTAGGTCCCCACCCCCATCTATACAGTGCTTGCTATCCTTCTCTCCCTCTTTCTCTCTCTGATACACACACACATACACACAGAGAGATACAGGGACTCAAAAAGACTACAGATACTCTGCCAATTTAATAAAGAGAGACTTTGCCATGCCTATCTCTCCTACAGCTTCCTGGCCAGAGTGACAACAGTGTGGGTGAGTGGAAAAACAGGAAGAGAACAGGCGGACTACAGGCAGCTCTAGTGGGCCATGGATTGGCCTGTGTGTGTTTATGTTTGTGTGTCAGTGCTGAAGCCTGTGCATGTGTAGATACAACATATGTGCTAACCCGCTGAGACATGTGCTCACAAGGACATTGCTCAACATTTAGAAATGATGGTGGTGTAACAGAGATAGTCTCCCCGGTCAGGAAGGAGAACTAGCTGTTTCCTGGTGAGGACGTCTAGCTGTCAGCGCCCATATAGGAGCGGGATATGTCTCAACCATTAACAGACCTCATGATTGGGAGGACCAATGGACAAAGGGCATCAGGGGAACTTCATCCCGGCACAGAGCTTTTGAGGGGAACTCAATAATGCATGATTTGTGTTTTCTTGGTAGTACAGCATGATTGCTCTCTTGAATGTCCCTCTGGGGGATGAATATCTCTGACAATGAAGAGATCGCTCAACTGAATCCACTTTCAAAGATGCAACATTGTGCCTTTTAGAACTAATGTGTGCCATTATCACCACCAAGAGAACAAAGATACCTTATTCCACCTGTATTTAAAGTATGAGCAGTCTCCCAATTTAATACTGCAATAGTTCCCCCCCCCCCCATACCCTGGACTCTTCAGTGACCTAACAATTATTTCACGGCTATCAAAGATTTTGTATGCATGTTGTATGCTTGAATACTATTTGTCTAAACAGATTTCTGCTGTGAGTCATTTGGTAAATGTAGGGAATGACAGCACTGACTTCCAATTGGGGCTCAGCTGTTAAGCACTCCAGTTGGAACACACAAACACTTGAACATGAGGACAGATGCACACACAAACACACACACACACACACACACACACACACACACACATGCATGCGCATACACATGCTTATACGCACACACAGCTGTCAGGGGTTTAAATGTTCAGGGAAAATTCTGAAATGCTGTGAACACATGAAGGAGATGAACTTGCAATATGCAAACATGGCATGACATGAAACCATCGCTTGAAATGAGGTCATATCATAGGTTGTACAGCTTCTCAACTGCCCTCAAGTGTTATTGCGCCAATGTATCCGCAGATGAGACCTGCTTTAGCTTGACAGCCGCTGAAGCTCCCCAGATGGTAAACAGAAAATGAAATTATGCCCAAAACTATCCATATTATTGTGTTCCAGGCTGATGGCTCCTGGTGTTTTGTATGGGTGTGCTACATTTAGAACTATTTTACAGCTCACTGTCATATTTACAACTGAGATTTATTTTGGATAAGTGAAAAAAAAAATCCCCCACTTTGTCCCCCTGCTCAGCACAGAGACATGCAAACACAGTGAGAAACAAACTGTAAGGCCACAGGTACATGTGAATGCATGTGTGCAGGCGTGCGCGCAATTCTTTTGCTAGTGTGTATGTGTGTGTGCATAGGTGTTATGTTTGTTAGTAGTGATGTTTGTGAGTAGTGAGGAAAAGTGTCCCAGAGTGCTTTAGCCGCACCACAAACCCAACTCCTCCTGACATCTGTGAGTCAATTAGCTGACTGTAGAGAAAACATCCCTGCCCTGCCCCCTCTGTCCCACACCCTCCCTTCCTCTCCATGCATCCCTTCCTCCACCAAACAACTCCAACCAAGCAGCCAGCCAGTCAGAAGGTAGTGCAGAATAGCAGCTCCTGTCTGCCCTGGCTGATGTGAGGCACTGGGGGAGGGGCGCGAGTCATTGCCGGGGGTGGGACTGTAGTGGGGGTGATGAGGTTGGATGTCAAGAATGTGGCTCATGGTCTGCTCTTTTGTGTGTTTTGTGCAAGATGAATAAGCCCATGGCAGGCTGGAGTGTTTGTCGGCCACAGCTCTCCGTTGACTTATGTGTTGGAAAAGCCTGAAGGCCCTGCCCCTGTTTAAATGAGACAGACACAGATAATAAAGGCTGCAGGGTGAACAACTTAAACACCCATTACATATAGACATAACTATTTCAAAGTGTTATTTCCTCCGTGGCTCATTCTTGTCTCGATATTGTGTACAGCTTCATTATCTCCCTTCTCTTCCGTCTCTCTCTATTTCTCTGTCCATGCCTCCCGGAGCCCCCCATCAGGACAGTTATTGTTTGCTAAGCTGTTGTGAGGGCTGTTCTTTTTTGTGCCTGGTGCATCCTAGATTCCCTTCCCCACTCGTCCCCAATGTCCTCCGGCTGCTGCTATGGAAATATGCCTCAGTCACACTGCTAATTATTAAAGAGTCGTCACCTCATTACCAGAGCTTGGTGATAATGAATGATTAATGGGTCATTCTTCACATCGTCACTCCCACTCCCTCCTTCCATACTAGCTACTTGTTTGACAGGTTTTACTGGCTTTTGTTGTCCATCCAGGAGGCCTATGTCTTCCCCTCACTCCTGCGCTGCATGTGCATGTCACTGAAGGTAACTGGAAACGTCATTAGTGGGTGTAGAGACAGGAAGTGCAGCGAAGAGGACATGATTAGTGTTTGTGTCCCTCAGGCTAGTAAATGCTGAGGAACTGTTTTGCTTTGAAATGCAGGCAGTGGTGCTGCTAATAAACCAAGATTGGATTCATGAAACCAGGGATAACTCAAGTTAGATATTTGTTTACATCAAAGATGTCATATTATGCTCATTCTCAGGTTCATACTTTATTTGTGGGGTCTACTAATATATGCTTCAATGCTTGAAGAGCACATCTTTCTCTTACTGTTCATTGCCGCAGCACCTCTACTCACCCTCAGTTTGAGACACTCCATTTTAGCTAATGTCTCTTTAATGTCTCTTTTTCCCACATGATCACCACTCTTCACTTGCTGTGTCATCACTCTCCATTTGGAAGAGTAGGGGCACTCGTCAAGGATGAAGTGCTACCATTGTCATGGCGCACTGCTTGGAATTGTCACAGAGTGCAGAGCTCAAATTATTTCAACTTTGACAGTTGTATGACACGTACCCAGAAGTGACACGTGAAAGCAGAGGAGGTAAAGAGTGATGGAAGAAAAACTGATGCTCTGTGTTTCAGAGTACCCCAAACTCTATAAAACAAAATGAAAAACATGTCAAAGTACTGACAGGAAAAGTAATGCAATGGTGAAATGTCTGCAGTCAGATGGGCTACCAAGTTTGCCAATAGGCATTTAGTTTAATGGCTGAATCCAATTCTAAAGTTAGTTTAGCTGTTGACACAAACAGTGTTGTGAATAGTATCCACTGCTCTTTGCCTTTGCAAGTATCTGCAGCTCTGTGCCCTACCTCATAGTAAGCTAAGAGCAAATCCCTTATCATTTGAAGGTAGGAAGGACAAGTGAATAAAGTAAAGATAATTCTTTATTACAGTAGATGATATGTGATAAGTAAGCCTGTCAGAAAGTCTTTGGGACTTAGATTCCCCCCATGGAGTCCAGACACTGGTGGTGGTGGTGGCTGATGACACTGCTGAGACTGAGGACAATGACTAAATGATTAAGTTGGTGAATCTGCCAACACTGGGCAGAGATGGGGAGCTGGAGGGTGCACATAACAGCAGCATAAATAAACTAAAGTACAGAGAGAGTCCTATTTAAAAAGACAGCAGCAATGAACCTTAAAATGAAAAATGAACCTTAATTGAAAATAAAAAAATATAATATAAGGTGCACACCCCTTAGTTCACTTTTTTGAATGCACACACAGACCTGCAGTTCTTTTTTTTTTACATCCGTGACACTGACAACAGAGAAGGACAGAGACAACAGTGTAAAGTGGTTGCCACTTTTTTTAGCCTATAATCCGCCTTAACACCCTGCGCACTGTTATTGGCTTTACCTAAAGGCTGGTGCATAGAAATGGAAATATAAAGTTATTCTTTTTCAATTATATTTCCCAGCCCACGAGTGACCTAATTTTCTTCACTCAAACTATGACCCCAATCCTCTCAACTCCATTCTTAGATCTCCTTTTGTAGTTGGTTTGGAGTCATTTAATGAACAGGCCTATAATGGCACGAAATAAGTGAGTAAAAACAGGCCAATTAGTTGTAGGCTACAATTTGATTAGCACAATTATCTTATAGGGACAAAATGTTCATTTGACTTCATCTGGAACAATTACAGAGGTTGTTGGAAAGCTGCTTTATTGTGGTACATTCTGACCACCCCCAACAACACCAGTTCACTACTTTCACTCACCCCCACTTGTGGCCTCAGGTCTGGAGTGGCAGTTACCAGGTTTCTGCCCCCTCCCTCCCCTCCTCCAAAGTCCCCCCATCACCTTATGTTTGACTCAGACCTCCCCCACTCCCTCCCCCATTAGCCTTGACTCAGGCTTATTGCTCTCTCTCAGCTGCTCGGCTGAACGGTGACTGTTGATTGGTAGTTGAGATGAGAAGGAAGCCTTGGGAGTATTTATAGAGACTCTCTCATTTACCAGAACAATAACAACCCTCCCCCACAGCGGGAGAGAGACAGGCTAACTAACTTTTGGTTTCACATCTCGGGAAATCTGCATACTAGGACACACTTTGTTTTGTTAAATTAATGAACTTTGATCACATAGTTTGTAGCAATGATAATAGAATTAGTTAAAAGTCAGCAAAAGTGACTTTCAGTTTATATAGATATAGTTTATAGTTTATTAATGTCTTGGAGTACTTGGGTATTTTTTGAAAAGTGATTGTCAACTGTAATGAGCTCCACAAGTGAAAAGGCATAAATTCAATTGTTCAGAGTGTTAATATTTCCATAGTCAACATTTTGAAGTGTTTGTTACCTCCGCCAAGGAAGGAGGTTATGTTTTTGCCGGTGTTGGTTTGTTGGTTTGTTTGTTAACAGGATTTTTTTAAAAGTAATGGACAGATTTTGTTAACATTTTCAGGAGATGTCGGAAGTGGCCCAAGGAACAATCGATTAGATTTTGGTGGTGATCCCGAAAGCCGCCATTACCGTACAAGTGTTTTTGTTGAATAACTTTCAAACTAATAATGATATCAACATATTCCCACGTGCTAGGGGTAGGTTTTCAGAGTCACAAAATGATATTATGATGGTTAAATTATCATAGAAGTACTGCTATTGGGTGTAATGGAAATATGGGGAAACTGAGCTGCCTTGGCGGAGATCTGTGCTCTCTGGGTGCTTTCTAGTTTTATCTGAGATGAGACAACAAATTGTATTCCAGGAATGGTAATACCACCAATCCAACAATGTAAGTAAAAATATATTTATTTTAAGGGTGAGGCAGCATTTCCGAGTACTCAGTGATACAGCTCTACCTCTATAAGGCCACGTTTATACAAGCCAAAAGTCTTACAGATTGCAGTCATACTAGCAGAAGCAGCACTGGGTGTGATAAGTCATGTAGGTAGTGCTGAGTCAGGTAGTCTTGGATCAGGGACTATGGATATCGACAGAGGTAAAAGACGGCCTTAGTGATCAGTTAATTGGTAAGATGATCATTATAGCACAGTGTGTGAAATGCTCTCCATCAATTTGTCCATCTAATCGCCAAACTCTGTGGGCACAAGATAAGTCATACATATCAGCCTGCAAAACATAAAAAAGTGAGAGGTACTAAAATTTATTTGAAGTTTATGATATATTAAGAGAACTACCTCACATAAATTTCAGGTAAAGATACCGTGCAAACAGATATATCAAAGAGATACCCTGAACAGCTGTGTTATGTTGACTTGCTGCCAGATTGAATCTCTTGTCGCAATTTTTTTTGTTCTTTGGCTTGAGTGCAACATTTAAAAGCTCAACTGGCAGACCTAGGGATGAAATTGGTATTCGATGCATTATCCAGCCTTGCAAAACAACATTCTTCCACTCCACTTCACTTCAGTGGGTGCCTTAGCTCCAAGGGGGCACTCCACACACTCTGAGACCCTGTTGAGAAGTAATGAACATTGGCCTCTGGATCTTTACAGACTGTCTATCATCTTCCTTGAAGTCTGATATAGAGGGCCTGGAGGCGGCATCTAGATGTTTTGTGGATTTTATAGTCAACTTCATAACTGCTGGGAAGTTGTTATGCCTCTGGGAGTAGTGCAGTCGCCTCAGACAGTGGGAAAAGTGCAGAGGCTGATAATGCAGGCTGCTGCAACCAGGCTCAGATTGAAAGAACCTAGATGTACATAGTCCTCTGACAAAGCATTTATTGACTTCATTGTTGTTGAACACCTTGAATAAAAGGCTTTTAATAAAAATTATAGTGGTAGGCAATCAAAAGCCAAAAAAATCTGATTTTCCATACTAAACTACTTATTCCTTAGCTCCTGTTAGACTGAGAAACCTATGTGAAATCAACTCATCCTTCAACGGCCGCATTTTTATTGCATGTTTTACAGTGTGGCTCAGGGGTATGTCAAAACTTGCAATGGAAGCAACACCTCTAGCCAATTGCTCCCATAAACAGAGTCACATGAACTCCCTGTCCCTCTTACTCCTAATCCCTGTGATAAAAACACACATGCACACTCACACGTAAGCATGGAAATCAATAAATAGCTGAAGGCAAAGTGTATGGAGGTTCTTCCCTGAAATCGTAGACCATAGCTAGAGATATGGATAACAATATACAGAAAAACAGCTGCAGTGTATCCTCCATTATAATTACAGCACAAGCCCTTTTACTGGATGTATGATTACAAAATGCATATCCTCCACCAGAGTCATGGCTGATTAGGATTTCATGCAAATATCTTGGTTTTTAAACAGACTCAGTGATGTGACTGGTGAGTTTCAGTTCCTGTTACATTGCCTGTATTCTCTATTCTCTATCATTTTAAAATGCTTGTCATGTTTTCACAAACAGCAGTAACCTGGCACAGAACACGTGCTTTACTAAAAGAGAAGTTGTCAGGGCACAACAGAAAGTTATGTTTATTTTGTGTTTTGTTTGGACTGACTGGATGGGTGAGTTTCGCACCTTGTACCCATACCTGAGAGCGGCTGATTAACATGAGCTTTAAGTGGCCGATGTCAAACAGTGACAATGCCTGTTGGGGGTTGTCCATTAATAGACACATTCCATTGACACTAGGTTGTTTCACTCTCCCCAAGTGGTTTCATTCATTTCCAATTGCGGGTAAGAGGTCGTTGTGCACTGGCAATCGAGAGTCATTTGCAGAGCAGAGGTACGCACATACCCGAACACAGGTACACACACGCCTGCATCCACTGTTGATGCACATAAACAAGGTGAACACACATCCATGCACAGCAGTAGTTCCACTACTGCTCCTGCCAGTAATAGCACACAGGCTACATTCTTCTGCCCTCCCTCTACTGTCTCACTGAGGCGGCCACACAGCAGAATGCCGGGTTACATGGACCAACAGTGTTCTCAGCCATCCAGAAATGAAGTCATGATAATAACAATAATAACTTTATTTGTAAAGCCTCTTTCAAAAAAAAAAAAAAGCATTACATAGTGCTTCACAATGAAGGACAAATAAAAGAAACATTTAAATTCACAATCAGCAAATAAAATAAAACGAGCACTCAGAGAGCGCAAACCTCTGCCATGACCCAACAATCCTCAACATAATTGTTATTCCAGCAGCATTTTATCTATCTATCTATCTATCTATCTATCTATCTATCTAGTTACTTAAGAAGACAAACATGATGTCTAAATATTCTTTTAAAATGAAACAGTGGGAAGGAGGGTATTTAAATTGGCTACTGTGTCATAGCTCTCCAACAGACCTTTCTATACGCCCATGCACAATTATATTAAGTAGGGCCAATAGGAACAAAGAAGAGGCAGGACCGAGGCTCCACCTCTCCTCGACTGCCTTCCTCTGAGCTTTTCAGATGTACATAATCCCTGAGTTGACCCAGAAAATAGGCAGTCGTTTCAAGATCTGATGCGGCAGTCTTTGTGCGCACCGTCCCCGCTCGAGAATGAAGCGTAACCCCGTGGAATACATACAGTAATCCAGAGGAGCTTTGCCTTGCAGAGGAAAACTGTTTTAAAAGACGGATCCTTGTCAAAGTCGCGCAACTTCGTGGAAACGCAGCGGACACGGGTAGGTGAGTTTTATCGGATGTATTTGATGGTGAAATTGGGGGTTTGGTCTGTGGTTGGCTGAGCGGCTGCTGCTGCTGATCCATTGTTTGCATACCCTTGTTTCAAACTCAATATATATTTTTAAAAAAAGATAATATTAGGCTTCGACGTACAATATTGTTGAATGCACGCGTTTAAACAGATCGAGGCAAAGTCATGAGAGCACGTGAAGCCTTTGTTGGATTTTCTGCCTTGTTAGAAATGTGGTGATTCAGCTGTTGGGTGATGTAGGTTTTGCATGATGTCAGTGTTCTTTGTTGCAACCTTACGTGCGTAAAATGTAGCAGATTTTTTTTTTTTTGCGCTTACGCTGACATGTAACACAGATGAGATGTAAACTGTGCATTACGCCAGCACGCGGTATTCTAATATTTTGTCGAACCCGTCGTGCATGAATCATCTAGGTGAAAACAAACAATGTGTTTACCTGTAATTTCACCCTGGGCGTTCATTCATTGGCACAAAGAGGGGAGGTTTGAGTGAGAATAAATACAAGTGTAAGATTTTAAATCCTAGGCATGTAAAACAACCCTGTAGATATTCTTACGGAAGCGTTTTCATCTTGTGAGGTTGGATTGTGACATTACCAGGAAAACAGCATCTTTGTTTATTGTTGGTGAAGGTGAAGCATGTGGTCACTGTGAAAGAAGGTAACATGAAACTGGTTTAGACTGCAGCAACATACACAGTCACACGCAGAGCAACATTAACACAATTGTTGTGCTCCTCCCAATAAATGTGTCCTGCTTTCAAACATCTGCCCCATGCATCATCCTAACTGTCTTCTCTCTCCTCATAGAACAGGAGACATGGCAGACCATTTGATGATGCCCATGAATCACGGCTCAGCAGGCGCCAGTCTCCACGGTTACAGGATGGGCATGAATGGCGGCCTGCAGGCAGGTCACCAGCAGCATGCCAACCAGCAGGGCATGAGGGTGCTGCCCAACGGCCAAATGATGCACTACGGTGGAGCCCAGGCCAACATGGAGAATGCCATGAGACAGCGGCAAGGGATGGTAGGTGGACCAATGAATGGACAGCTGAACGGGGCCCAGATGGGTCATCACCATATGACCTCTGGTAACATGATGTACAATGGCCAGCCCCAGCAGCAACAGCACCACCCTCCGCAGCAGCATCACATGCACCCGCAGCAGCACCAGCAACAGGCCCAGCACCAGCAGCAGCAGCAGCAGCAACAGCAACAGCAACAGCAACAGCAGCAACAGTTCATGAATGGAGGGTTGACGTCCCAGCAGCTCATGGCCAGCATACAGCTCCAGAAACTCAACACGCCATACCATGGACATCCATTGGGTCCTATGGGTGGGAACCACATGGGGCCCACGACCCAGTATCGCATGAACCCGGCCCAGCTGGCTAACATGCAGCACATGGCTGGACCAGCCTTGGCCCTGAACGGCATGGACGCTGATATGATAGACGAGGAGGTCCTGACCTCGCTGGTCATGGAGCTGGGCTTGGATCGGGTCCAGGAGCTGCCAGAACTCTTCCTGGGCCAGAATGAGTTTGACTTCCTCTCAGACTTTGTCAGCAAACAGCAGCCCAGCACTGTTAGTTGCTGAGAGGACCTGATTTGCAAAGGGGCACATATGGAGACAGAAGAGTGAGAATTGTCTAGGATGGATGAAGGTGCTCATTTCTTCACTTCTTATTTTATGAGCGCCTCCCTGTACAACGAAGCCAAGTTGCAGCACAGGGTGCACAGAAGAGAACTCTGGATATCCACAGTGGACACACGGTGCTCGAGTTGCACATGTGCAAGTGGCCAGAGGGTGGTTGGCTTTAAGACCCAGCTCCACCTCTCATCTCTGGACATTTCCTAGACATGAATGTAATAAAATGCTGAGAACTCTGAACAATGCTATGACACTGTGTAGCCTCCAAGTCTAGATAGACCCTGACAGTTTACCTGTCAAAAGGTGTATTTATTTATTCAGACCTGAGAAAACCGATATAAAGAACAACCACCTTCTCTGTTTTGGGAACCAAGTGGTTTTAATGATTTTTGTTTCCTGGCAGGAGGATGTGGGAGAAAATGTAAGTTCTTTTCATGATTTTTTGTTTTATTCTAGTCGGCCTCGTATTTAAGAATAAACTCATATTACGAGGTCATTTAAAAAGAGCTCAGACTTCCTGTTGCAACGTCAGAAACAAGTCCAATGTTATCTCATTTGAATGGTAGTCTCATCCAGATCGTAAAAATGGTTCACTTTTGGTAAAGTGCTGCCTTTTTTAGATGTGACGTTCTCAAAAAATCTACTGCTTGCACTGTATGAAGCTGTATAACTCCAACATGTCCACACTGTTGTGTTCTATTGGAGATGTAGAACCGCCTTAATCACGCAGATTATTTATTGGTTGTTTATATTGTCCCCCTTTTTTTTGTAAAGATGGGGGATGGTCTTTGTGAAAAGGGTTTTTGAGGATCAATAAAGATGGCCTGGATAGAAGTCTGGCCTGCTTTTCCATTCATTGCACAGTTCTTCCCCTGGGCACTTGGGGGGGTTGGGGGGGGGGTTGGCTAGCTAAGAGTCTAAGTTAACTTGTGGGTGATGGGAAACATGAGTTTCTCTCTAGTCAGGGATGGAAGCTTATATACAGGTACAATATCTGCAACTCTCCTGGGTTTTCAGTATCATATTTTTCATAATATACCATTTTAATCTCTTAGAAAAAGTCACTGATAAGGCATGATTAACGTGTGAATGTCTCTCTGCTGATTAGAAGAAGAGCAACTGTATTATACTGTGTGTCAGTGTGCATCTGATATGAAATCTCAGGTGATGGTACCCACTTGGGATTTACTATTCAACACTTCCTGGTGGTTATTGAAGCAAATGCCATGTATGGACATCATAGGTGGTGAAAATAGTCTTTTAAAGGTTGGTTAGCTTTCAAGCTGCATTTGAATAACCGGTTTCTCTGCTGTTATTGTTTGTAAAGAGTATTTAGAGTGGGTGATTATGTGCCTGGTTGGAGGAGGTTAAAATAGACCAAAAAATGCTTTACTGAATGGGGGTATAGCTGACTGAAAGCTTGTAAGCCCTGACTTAAAGGCTACATTCACATTACCAGGCTGAAGTGACTTGGTTCTTATGACGGGGGTCAAAGGGGGCTTAAAAACTGATGGACAGTATTCAGGGATATTTCACACATGCTTTGTAGGAGCCCCAAAGGTGTGCAACTCATAATTGGTTTGTTCAATTTGAGTATTTTTTTATACATTTTAGACACATTTGAACGTAGGCAGGTTTCATGTCAGTTTGCTCATATTCGCCAGTTATAAGGGGTATTGTCTATCTAAATCAGCAAAAAAATAGTTTTTCTAGTAGCGGAAGGATCTGTGTCTTTGGACAAATTTTCTAGTTTGCATTAATAATTTTTTTTTTTCTGGAGTTGTGTGAATTCAAAACCTTTTCAGAATGCTGTCCGACATCTGTTACAGTCTCATTTGTGGCTATGCGACATTGATGAGAAAGGCTGGAGTGGAATTCGTGTGGCTTTTTGAATATGTGGATGCGCTGAGCGCTGATGTCATCAGCCAGCGCCAGAGAGCGACCGGAGAGATGAGATGATCACAATGCAGATCATTTTCAGACAACAAAATGTCCAGAACAAAATGTCATGCATACATTCTACTGGCTGCTGGTGTGTCCATTTTGGTTTGAATTCCATGAGCTGTCCCTCAAATGTTTATTGTTGTTGTTGGTGATGCAGATGACTTATCCAAAAATGCATTAATGTGCGCATGCCTGTCATTTTGGAGGACAGGTGCATGCATATTATAGTTAGATACAGGTCATTTGTTATTATGAATGTGAACCGTCATGATAAGCAAATCTGATCCGAGCAAAAAAAATCGCTGTAAAGTGATTGTAGCCAAAGACAAAGCTGCTTCTTCCCAGCTTTCCCAGTGATAACCAGAGAAAGACTGTTGACTCAAACTTTGAACAAATGGCACAAATTCAAAACAATCCCTCTCCAATCACAGTCATTCAGAGAAGTCAAACAATTTCCCTCGTATATTTGGCATTTATAATGACATGAGGGTAAAAAGAGTCTCTGCGGTGGCTGAGTTTGTCGGATTGTTTCGTGCCTCTGGGCTATGAAAATGATTGATTGAGGTCACGTCATCACCACATTTAGCTTTTCACTTTGTCAACAAAGGCATCTTTAGTGGGATTGTGAGCAGCAAGGGAATAATGAGGGCACTGCTGTTGTTCACAAGCAGGAATAGTGTTTGGTGATTGCTCAATATTTGAGTCAACTCTACTCTCAAAGCAGCCTAATCCCTTTAAACCGGTCCTGTTGTGTTAAAGACCGATGTTCAGTTTGAGACGTGTTATCATGGATGAGCCAAAGTGAAATATCTTGGACTGTAGCAGGCCTGTTTCAAAGACTTAAGGCTGTGTGTGAACATATTCTTGGCACGACACTGTCAAGAGATTGGCCCAAAGTAGGCCAACAGCCTTGGCACAGTGCTTGGTAACGGTTGCTGGTCCCTTGCTCTGTGCCAATCTGGTGAGATGGTCTTCTGGTGTGTGTGTGTCTCCTCGTATATCTCATAATTATATGCTGCACTGTGAGCTCCTTGTTTTGCCCCAATTAAAAGCAGAGACTTTTTCTCTTGATTGTAACTCCACAGATGAATGGCTAACGACACCAAACAGCCATGTTTGCTCTCCCAATCCCTTGTTATGACTGCCGCCTGTTTCACAGAGGCCAGTCTAGACGCAGGCTAAGCAGGGTGGAACGCCGAGACGTTTAAAACTACTTCTGTTTCTTTTTTGTTGTTGTTGTTTTTTTACTCTTTCGTTTTCAGCCCACCCACAGCAACTGCTCAATACAAGACTGTCTTCCTGTGGCAGCTTGCTGTTTTCTCAATAAGTCAGAGACCAGAAGCCACATTCTGACAGACAGACAGGAAAAGGAAAAGAGACCAGAAATAAGGAGAGGTGAGAGAAAATGTAAAGACCTCTGCAGTTTACAATTAGAAATGAGGTGGGGGAAAATTAGTTCTAAGGGTTTTCTTCGGTGGGTTTTCCCACAACACTTTAAAGAGTCCACGGAAATCCCCTTTATAAAAACACGGGGTATGCTAAATGCAAATCCAGATTACATTGGTCTTCACTGTATGTCTATATTATGTCTATGCATTGTGTGCTGTCTGGTTTTGTCCATGCAGGCTTTGGTCCAGCTGGTGCCTCGCCTGGGCTCATCGTAATCTCAGTCTCTAGCGCCAGAGACGGATAGGTGGTCATTTGCTATTGACACGCATGGCCAGGTCTTCACATGCACACACACACACACACACACACGCACACACACACTCGCAGCATCATCACACAACCTGATCAAACAGGCTAACAGGGATAGTTCAATATCAGTGTGGATCCAGGGGGACGATTAAGGATTTATGTCTGATCTGTGGTTATTGTGATTCTTACATGTGTATCTACAGTAGTTGGCAGATTGTGGCTGGATCCATTACTGGTGTAAATGAGAAAATCCCTTTGGCAAAAGGACTCCTAGAAGATGTGACTTCATAAAGATGTAGAGTAGATTTATTTTATTGAGATTTTATGACAAAATCGACCTTTACCTTTCACCGGGGTGCCAAGTGCTGATTAAAAGAAAGTAATTGAGTCAAAAATCCCCCATTGTTAATAAATGAAAAGCAACAACGATGAAAGCCAGAAACATAGTGTGCACCGATCTTGGGTTTCTAAGATGAGGGGATATGCTATTTATTGACGAGGGGCATGTTTCTATCTGTGTGTGAATATTGTATGATGTTGGCACACGTTTGAACTTGTCTGCTTTAACATGAGTTCCGAGTTTCGTGTGTGTGTGTGTCAGAGTCATAGGATGCTATAAAAGAATAAATCTGCAAAACAAAATGAGGAAATCTAAAGAGGAATAAATAAAAGAATAAGTCAACTTTAAAAAATTGAAATATTTAGGGTTTGGGCTCTTGGGCGGGCTTTCCTTTCCAGGCCAAGGAGCCCATTACTGCACACAGGAATGAGACAACAATATAAGAATAATTTTTGTACAATATTCAAGCCTCTTGGCTGAAAGTCCTGTGTTTGACCCATTCAACCATTCACTCCCTGAGCATGTTGTGGTGTTGTTGTTCTTTAGACTAAATCAATTGAGTTCTTAAAGCCTGTCTGCCAGAAAGGGTTTTCTGGCCGAATGCCCCAAAGGCTAACGTCTTCCCCTACCAAGTCATCAGTTTGGGTGTATGTAGATATATATATTTAGATAAATAGGTTTCAACATTTCAGTAATTTACTTGTTTATTGGTCTTTAAAATTCCTCATTTATTTTCATAATCTTTTCCAGATTTGTTTTTTATGACACTCTGATGACTCCTTATCTATGTGCACAAGTGTGTGTGTCTGTGTGTACATGTGTATGTTTGCAGGCAGGGGGTAAATAAACAGCATATCCCTCAGGGCAGGTTCATTCAGTGCTCAGTCCAAACTTCCTTATTTTCTAGCTGATCGGTCACGTTGCATCCACCCTTCACATGTAACTTTAATGGAAGCTGGCCATCCCTGGCCATCATAAAAAAGCCAATTAACATAATCACAGCTATTTCAATGCAACAGGCCTCCTTTTCTGGGAGAAATCAATTGATGCATTGCTGAACTGTGCTCACAGCCTCTTTAGTACAGCAAAAGCTAAGCAACAAAACTCTTCCTTTTTGCCGCTCGAGGGAAAAAGTAATATAATCACATGATGCTTTCTTTCTCGGAGCCACATAGTTCAGCTGTGTCTCAGTACTCTGTTTATTTTCCATATGAATCCTGCTGATGAGGCTTTTAAATGCAGCTGTGCACCTTGTGAATGCAACCTCCAAAGGTAAGTGGCTAATTTTGGCATGTCGGGGCAGGTGACACCGAGGTTGCTTAGTGACTGGCAATTCCTCCCCTGACCCCCCACCCCCACCCCAAATCTGGGGTTGAATGGTTTGCCAGCTCTTTGAAGTAAGAAGGAGGGGTGTAAATAATTTATTTTCCTGCACACGGCTGACACTTCTCAGTCGAGCCGGCTCGAACGCACCGAAGTGTGTCCCAACAATGTCTAAAGGTGGTAAATATTTAAGGGTTGTGTGATTTACACAGTGGAGCCAAACTGAGCACAGCCGCGGTTTCGCAACAGTGGCAGAAAGTTAACCTTGGTGTCAGCACATACACAGTAGAAATGAACTGATAACAACCCTTGTTAAAGTGTTATTTAATATGTTTTTTACTGCTTTTTGACTATCAGCAATGTGTTAAATCAACCAATGTGTTCCTGTTATTACATCTCATTGTACGTGTGTTCACCTTTATTTGAGTCCTGTTTAATAAGAGCAGGGAAATGATTTGGGAGAGTTGCGGGTCTGTACGTTAGAATAGAGGGTAACGGTATCAGCACACGCTGTTTTGTACACGGTGTCTTTATGAGCAGAGCTTTAAGCCTGCATGCTAATCTGGTAACAGTGGCATGCACATGCTAAAGGCTCTGGGCTGGGGGTGGAATTAATACAAGAGAGCAGTTCTTGTAAAGCTTTACGAGTATTATCCTGCTTGCGAAATCACCGTATACTGTGATATTGGTGTCTCATGCCAAGGAAAGAGCATGTGAACATCATCTGTGATACCGGGGCCAGTGTTTGTGTTTTAAGTGTGTTTTTCTTTGCACTGGTTAATACATAATACCTACACTGATGTATGATCAACATTTTACTTGCATGGAGAATCCTGACCCACATCCTCTGAAGACTTTAGAGTCAAAGTTTGCAGACAAACAGAGCCGAGCAGGTCTGCGGCCTCATTTATGTAAGGTGATGACATCAAATTTCAGTTTTGAAAAAATTCATAGCTAGACATGGCCGTCAGTGTCGTGTATAACAAACATAATTTGGTTTAAAAAGGATGGAATGGTTCCTCTGAGGTGTAACAGACAAGTATGCTGTACTGCAGAATGCTCAGTGGAACTCACTGCATTGCAAAATAAAACAGACCTTAAACACTGACAGTTCATGTCAGTTAGATGATGTATGTAGTGCATTATAAATCAGAAGTTTGCACAATCTGCAAACATCCATAGATCAACCTGATGAAAAGTTTCAAACGCATTCTTTAGCACTCATGTATTCGCAGGCACACCTGGATCTGAGGCCATCAAGGACCCTCACCCCCACTAAGAGGACCTAATCTGGCGGCCTAAAGGCATGCTGCGAATTCTAGTATCAGCTGGAGAGAAGGTGGTGGACTGAACACCTCATTGTTCTATTGTTTCTCCCTCACTGCGCCCACACTTGCGCAAAGAGTGCAACACGTCAGCCTGATTCTGCAGAGAATGTTGCCTTTCTATGCCCTAACACCTGGAGCAGAGACCAGAAACAGTCATTTTCGCACAGTTCGGACTGATTTGAAGGCCCTAAATCTTCCTTTCATACGTACTGAAACTGTCTCGCTTCTCTACATCATGGTGTGTGACGTTGGGCTTAAGACTTTGGATGACTCAGGAGCACTGCACAGCTTTGTAAGTAAATAGCATGGGCAGAATTTCCCCAACATAACAGTAACAGAGCAAATTCAGCAAAACAAGACTGCCACCTAATAAAAATCCCACGGTGGTGTTAGGAGCTTAAGTGAAAGCTCATCTCACAGCCTTCGCAAACACAACATCCAGCATAAGAAGCTGTTGTTGTATAAATCGCACTAGAGCTGAATGCACAAAACTTTCACGGTATTACACATCAACAAGCAAAGGTATCAGCCACAAACTCTGAGCATAAACACCCCAACAATGGAATGCATGTGTGATATGCACACAGAGACACTCATACTCATCCATGTCAGTTGGAATCAGTGGGTTTGGCCACTAGTTTCAAGCCAACATGATGTTTTCCTGTTTTAGCTGGGAGGATGTGGTTGGGGCTGTCTGTCTTGTGTTGAGCTGCATCAGTAGACACAAGTCATTTTTCACCAACAAGCCTAACAGCCTACTCATGAACTGACAAAAACAATGACAGCAGTGCACACTACAAGCAGCCTAACCAATATGTTCATATACTCATGTAAGAGAGGGTCTTTACATAATGGGAAATAAATCTAAATTACCACACAGCAATACAGAAGCATTGATAATGGAGGAAAAACAAAAATCTTTACATGGCATTAAAAATATCTATTACCAGATGGAGATATGGCAACCCCTAGCAGACCGAAGTCCTGAGGAGAAAAGGCAAAAAGACATGGCTGTTAAAAGGTAGGCAGGGCTGTGCTGCCCTCTGTCGGTGAATTACTGAGAAACAAATCCTAACACACTAAATGTATTCTTCAAAATAATGTTATGAATAAATAAGAATGTAATTAATCTAAATGAA
This sequence comes from Chaunax sp. Z400, assembly GCA_037577475.1. NCBI lineage: Eukaryota > Metazoa > Chordata > Actinopteri > Lophiiformes > Chaunacidae > Chaunax > Chaunax sp. Z400. The sequence continues at coordinate 23,740,158 of CM075190.1, forward strand.
TATTTTTTAACTAATCTAAATTGACAGTCAGTATAGTTTTTTTTAAAAACCTCAAAATTTCAGACTTGTCAAACCTACATTTATGTGCCATGTGAGCGTATATGGAAAAAGTGAAGTACATTAAAGGGACAAAACGTCTTAATTCAAATAAATGACAAATGAAACAATTTATGCGGCAACAGTCATAAACAACAGCGTAACAAAGATGCAATCACACATGAAGGCTTCAAAGGTTGACACTGCAGAACAAAAAGCAGAGAAAAAATCTAAGTTGAATTATTATATATTTATTGAACAACGTTAAGTATGATAGGGCTCTCCATGTAGGAACTGTAATAATATAGTATAAAAAATGTAAAAAGTACAAATAACAAAGACAAGACAAGGCATTGTAAACAACAGAATAAGAGCGACTGAACAGATTTCCTCATGGCAGTATTTTCAGAAGTGTCTTTTTTTTACTTTCATAAAACAAGTTTTTTCTCCCCGTATTTAATAAAATTGTAGTTGCAAAACTGTGCCTCAAAAAGAGACGTTCATCAGAAGCATTCCCAACTATTGGGATGAATGTAGTGTTTCTTTTTCTTCCTTTAGGATTTTCTTTCTTTAACATACCCCACACAAGCCATTGAAAAAAATACAAGTTCATTTATCCATGTTAATACAAAATGTGAAATGTACAGAATAAATGTAACATAATAAAAGCTGGCCAAAAAACATTTTTAGTTAAATTGGCCACATATGACTCTTCAAGTTATACTGAAATGCAAAACAGATGACGGAGAAGTGGGTGATCCTACGTATCCCGTGCTGCCTTTGGGCACTGGATTGTGCTACACAAAATAAACATTCCTCATTGGATGAGGTCAGGACAGGGTATACAATACCAGATATAGTGATCTGATAGAAGTTGCTACATGTTAACGGTCAGAATATGCCCTTATGCAGTGAATGATAAACTGATCCTAGAACAGTACGAGGAGGTTTTGTCCTTTAGAAGGCGACGGCTGGTTGGCTGAGCTCCTTAAGCCCGCTTCAGCTTGTCGATGTGGAAGGTGAGTTTGAGGGCAGGGCCGAGCTTCAAGCCCATATATTTCATCATCATGTCGCTACGCAGCAACAGGAGAGCTTTGCCGTCAATCTCCTGCAGCAGAGGGAAAATTAAGAGTTTTTTATTTATTTATTTATTTTTTTTAAATCAAAGCTGCCCACCAACTTATGTTTTCCAAAAGCACTAATCAAAAATCAATGTCTGGTTTAATCTAAAATATATGCATGTCGGGTATTTGAAGAAGCGTCACTGTTATGAGAGAATACATACATGTTTTCTGAAAAGGTCAGCGTGTGGAGCAAGCACTGGGTCGATATCTCTGATGTACTGCATGACGTCCTCCACTGTCCACAGGTTGGGGTCCTGACCACTAGGCCTCGGGCTCTCCTGGAAACTGCCTGAACCTGAGAAATACCAAAGCACAAAATCAAATCCATGAAGACGTTCATGGTATATTTCACCTGCAGATATTAGGGATGCACAATAATATCGGTATATAGTACAGTATAGGCCGATAAAGTGAAATATCTGTATTGGCATTTTTTCCCACCTGACAGGCCAATAAGATGACGCTTAAATGAGAACTGAATATGAATACGTTTGAATTATGAATCAAACGTGGACATACAGTATATAGAGACTTAAGTTTTCTTTAAGAACTAAAAACAGTTACAATTTTATAATATTCTATTACATTTTCAAATGGATTGGAATTCAGTTCCAAACTAATAAATTCAATCTCACATTCAGTTGTTCAATGACACTATTTAAATTAAACACTTCAAATTCAAATCATGGGATTCAAATTCACTTTTTAATGCTATTATTAAAGATGAGCAATGACACATATTTCTGCCCATAAAGATGTGACACAAAAACTCAAATGGATCCCTATCAGGTTTAAGAACTATTGATTAATGTCTACTCTGAGTTCATTCAATATCATTTTTCTGCTTCTAATGTAATCATGCAGACAACAGCATTCAGTGAGGAAAAAAAACTATAGCCTCCTCGATCATCTGAAGGGGGATTTCTGGTCGATGCACCAGGATCAGATTTTATTGTCTCACTGTTACCTGAAGCAACATGCCAATGTTCTTGTTCAAATCCCCCATTTATGAGATAAGCAACTGCTACGTGTAGACAGCGTTTATGTTTCCTGTGTCAGTGTCTCGTTCTACCTGTAGAGTTGTTGTGATGCAGCAGTTTGGATGGAGACCTCAGGCTGGCAATTTGTACTGTGGAGTTTGGAGAGAGAGGGCTCTTCTTTAAGTGCTCTGGTGCTGCGACGCTGTTGTCGATGAAGGAATCACCTGCGCGACAATGCAAACAGAAGACTGACTGGTTAGATGACATGACAGATGGATGCTTTAACATTACCAAAATAAAAGGAACCTTTTTACTTTTTCTGCTGGTGAAAGCTGCAGGAGTGCATATGATGACTTATATGTGCAGCGGGACCTCATTTTAGCATGGAAGGTCAGCTTACTTAGGCATGCTCTGTCACTGCTTATGTCTAGCCACCTTCCTTATTAGAAAGACGCCAGCATTCACACACATTTTGCCTGGGCCGCCATGTTGGGGGTAAGGGGTACAAGTAGAAGGCCCCTTGAAAGGGGATATTACCCTTTTATATATTTCCCATTAACCTTTATCGAAATCTAAGGAAACTGAGAGATGATTAAATTATTAACCCCCTGCTCCAGAACTTAACCCCTAAGCCGAGAGCGTCTTCTGTTTTACCACCTCCTTTTATGAGATTCTATAAGCAGTGGACAACTCTAGAGAGGCCCATTATCGATACCACTACAGAAAATCATTTTTCCTTTTAAACTTTTATGAGCTACAGGAATGAGGCTCGGTGTAGATAAAATAGGGAATAAATAAGAAATAAAGAGACATACCGTCGATGGAGTTCCGTGAAATTTTGGCCTGTTTCTGAGGCAGGGGACTGTTGTAGTCTTGAAGAAAGCGCTTGGTGCCTCGGCCTGGGCCTGTCGACAGGCTGTCTCCAAAACTTCTCCTCTCTAAAATCAATACACATGGAGAAAAGGGATGACAGTGAGAGGTGATAAAAGTACAATGGATCTGATGTAATCTGGTTTTTGCCAAAGAAACAAAAACAAAAACTAAAAAAAACATTTATGATCAAGAAATAAAGACATTCTTTAAATTTTTAACTACTGGAAATATAGATCCTATCAAATCTTGCCTACTGTTGTTTTCCAGCGCATTAAAAAAATGCCTATCCCTGCTCGTATTATTAAATATAGCATGTTTCATTTATTAAATATACTCCTAACGTAGATGTGCGTGTGAGAGAGCAGCAGCACTGACCTGCAGCGTATATGTGACCATCACAGTGCAGGCCTCCTCTGGCTACAGGCTGGCTGCCAAACAGAGGATCGCAGTGCAGGTTGTGGCAGAGTTTTTCCAGGAAGCGGAGGACGTAGGTGACACTGCTGACCGTGGGCAGAGTCAGGGTGTGCTGCTGCTGGTCAAAGTAGGCTACAGAAGACGAAGAACAAACAATGATCTCTTTTCAGTGTACAGTCAGTGTACAGATGATCGCCATCTTTGCTACGTAGCAGGAAGGGGAGGGACTTACGAGACTTATCAAGCTTGTGAAAATTACGGCCGAGGACGCGACGGTTACGCCGAACAGCAGCAACAAATAAACAAAAGTACCGTAGCCGAGAGTTTGTGAAACACGCTTATACTTGGGAAACTATGAATTAATAAAACACGCAGATGATGTCGTGTAACATGAGGACCGGTCGTACTTTATTTCTTCATCTAGTCAGAACACGTACGAACACAGCCGCTGAACTTCCGCTCTACTCCTTCAAAATAAAAGCTTTCACATCAAATACTCAGCAACAGAAAACAAAACCATTTGGCTGATTAACTGGTGAACAATCTCCCCTTCCTCCATCCCTACCATCAACTGACAAGAGTGAAGTTCTCTGGTGTTACTTCCCCTGTGTAAATGCACTCATTGTGGTTCTACTTCTCCTGTTTAGGACTACTTGTGCCATTGTTTTAAGCTCATAAAGCTTATAGGTGAATCTGGTTGATTAGATTTCATTTGTACCATGTTGGTCTCAAATTGGTTCAGTAGGTTGTATCATTAAAAACAAAACAGAATCATGCAACAGCAACAATAAGGGAAAGTAAAGTCAGCCGACTAAAGGAGTATATCCAGGGCTCCATCTGAGGTCAGATGTTACCATGCTGTGTTTGAATGCATGTCAATGAAATCATTTTTCTTATTCACTAAATAAATAAATGATGTGGTCATCTTGTGATGAATGAAAGATTTATCAGTCAGCACTAGATGAAAGTGAGAGTAACACTGCTACTGGCTCAATGGAGGAGGTGTTCGTTCCAAAAAGGGGAACGACTTCAGCTGTGTGGAAGTGATGTGGCTACAAATGATCAGATTTACAACACACCATGGAAATATGTAGGAAATGCAAAAATGTAACAACAAAAGGGGGAAATATAACAAACTTATTTCAATACCTCAAGCAGAAGCACCCAGCTGAGTGAGAGAAGAGACAAAAGTGCTGCGAGGAAACCTCAACTGCTGCTGTTCTACACCGAAAATCTTTTTTTTAAAGTTTTATATCATATTGCCAAGAATATCATTGTCTCAGAAATACCTTGAAATTTTGCAAATATGGCCTCATCAGCCACTTTTAGGACCAACAAGTACAAGTAAAGAGTGAAGCAAGCGCCTCTTAAAAAGCTGTATCATGGGGACTTTTCACGGGAGGAAGTGAGGGATAGAGAGAAAATTCCCACCTGAAATGACTTCTCCTCCCTGTCCCGACTTGAGGCAGGAGAAGACCGTGGCCTGATTGTGTGCAGAGTCCACGCAAGCCTGAACGCACTGCTGAAGCACCGAAGAGGCCCGACCTGGCCCAAAGTGGTCCGGGAGCTGCTGGATACGCCGTTGGTCTAGATGGGGCCCCACTTTACCATACTTGTTTAGGTAAACACAAACTAGGGGGCAGAACAACAAGCAAAGCAATCAAAACGTAATTTAACCCAAAGGCCAGTATGCTTATTATAAATAGAGAAGATCATAATTTAACACAAGGGCCAGTATGCTAAATATAAATAGAGAAGATACTAATTTAAGACAAGGGCCAGTATGCTTATTATAAATAGAGAAGATACTAATTTAACACAAGGGCCAGTATACTTATTATAAATAGAGAAGATCATAATTTAACACAAGGGCCAGTATGCTTATTATAAATAGAGAAGATCATAATGTAACAAAAGGGCCAGTGTGCTTATTATAAATAGAGAAGATAAAGAAGATTTTCATTGAATCATTTCAATGAAATGATTGTTTTGCAGGATCAAATATTTTTTTCATTACCAACATTTTCAAATACAAGTGTTTCAATTGCAAAGTTTACTTTCTCAGTTAATGTTTTGCTTTCAATGGCAAATTTTATTCTTAATACCAAAAGTCACTACTACTGTTAGCCCCATACTGAACATCCAATAGGTATACCTATCAATAACTAGGAGGGCATTCAGTAGAGCGTATACCTCCGCCAAGGCCCGATAGTCCCCTTTAATTCAATCAAGCCTTATCAAAATCTAACTCACAGCCCTGTAACCATAATTTAAGGTTACTGGATTTGTAACAGCCAAACATTTAAATCTTGTCTATCTGGATTTGAATTTTGGATCCACACCAAATTGCCCACACTCATAGATACCAAGCCGCTGAATATGCCTGATTCTTTTCATCAAGATCCATGCATCTGAGAAATTAAAGAAATTTATAATAATTTAAAGAAGTAAAAAAAAAATTAAAAAAATCCTACATAAGCCTCTATATCTGGATCTGCACCAAAATTTAACGGGGTGTATTCAGGTCTAAGACCCATCAAACCAATAGACATGGGTGAACACATGACATCCTTGGCAGAGATAATTAAGTATAATAAGCCCAGGTCTATGGTTTCTGTGTACCTGTGGGAGCCTGCAGTGCAGAGTTGGGGATGGTGGCATTGTCCAGAGGCACAGTACTGGTGTCGGGCTCTGGGGTGCTGCTGGTGGGAGATGTGGGGACTGGATTAGGTACCACACGTGGTTTTCTCTGCATGTAAACACACACATTCGGACATTTTACAGCATTTGTCTTTTTATCGGTTCATTACCATCAGTTCATAAAATTGAACCAATGCGATTCTTGTGTTGCTTACTTGATATTTATTTACATCTAAACTGACAAAGTGCCTTCCTGTAAACGTAACATTGTGAAACATCAGAAAACAAAATAAATATCAAGAGGAAAGTATTTCCACTGATCTCTCTGCAGTGTATTACTGGTACCTGTAGCTACATGCTTTGCAGGCACACAAACTAGATGCTGCTCTGGACAAATAGGAGGGAATTCATTCATAATTTTTAACTCAAGATAGGAGCAGCATGTTGAAAGACAGACCCCTTTTCAATCTGCTTAGGATTTTGATACATAAAAAAATAAAAAATACTATAAAGAGCTATTCTGTGGCTCAGTGATGTCTGTGTTTATGAGTGTGTTCTGGACGCCTACCTTACTGCCAGGCTTGGGCCCTCTTTTCTTTGGGATCTTGATTGGTTCTGCTTGAGTCTGGGCCTGCTGCAGGGCTATCCTCTGGGCCCAGTTGGCAGGCAGTCTACCCCTGGTTCGCCCCGGCCCCGTCACTGGCCGTCCTGGGCCAGCCATGACATCTTCCAGCCAACCAGCTCTCTTTGCCCAGCCCAACTGCTAAGAAAGAGCAAAAGAGACACAAGAGTCACGTGGGGAAGTTGATGTTCTACAGTGATAACGCTCTGCCAGGTCAAAATAAAAAATGTTTACATACATCCAAAGCCTGTGAAACAACTATGGACAGACATAGTCCTTTTAAAACCAGAGAAACAGTCTAGCTTTCACTTTCAGTGTATGAGCGAAGATACGGAAATGTTTATGTTTAAACACAAAGCAAATTAAGACACACCCTTGTTTGCCGTTGCTCGCTATCTTATGGTTAATGTACACACTGGCTGTTTGGGGAGAATAAACATTCACGTGAATAAGGCAAAGTGTAAATTTGCTTTCTGTATGAAACAAACATTAGATTAGACACAAGTATTGCAAAGCCTGGGAAAAGGAAACCAAAACTATCTGTATAGCCAGAAACCAATAGATGTAAATGGAAAATCTTTATCTTATCTTTTCCTGTAATTTGGGTGAATAGACCCTGCAGCTAAAGATGGCATCGAAACCACTTCATGCCTACCTTACTACCAGGTTTGGGCCCTCGTTTCTTGGGGACCTTGATGGGCTCAAGGCCTTTGCCTGGCTGAATGCTTTGTGGTCCCAACACTGCGCTCTTTTGATTCCACGGCCCCGTCACCTTGGTTTTCCTGCGGCCAGGCTTGCGTCCCCTCTGACCAGGCGGCCGGCCCACCGTGGGGGTGGGGTGCATGGCTGGGCTTTCCACACTCCCGTCTGTCAATGCCCCGAGGTTCTTAGGCAACAGTACTGCAAATTTTGGCAGACACATAAGAAAATGCAAGTCATGTAAAAAGCTGTGGCATGACAGTGAAAGAGAACTACTGAAGAATTATAGCTCCAGGCATCATCTTTAATCACAGGGGGCACAGAGAGACATCATAATGTTTGCTCAGTCAGAGTAGACATTTTCCCATTAACTGCATTTGTGAGTTTAGAAAAATATTTCCTCATCAATGAAAGCATTCGATCTGACATCTACAAAACAGAAACGGATGTTGGTTAATTCAAAATCAACACCACCATATACTTGTCACTTAACATGCACAGCACACTGACACAAAGCAGAATGAGTCACATAGCTGACTGCACACAGGTCCAAGAGGCATTGATGCTATCGGTATTGTCCCCCATTTGAATATATCTGCAGCAAACCAAGAAGAATTTTTACATTGCATACTCTCATCATCATCTTGGTGCACCACTGATCTATGCTCTGAATATCTTTCTCGAATGCAGAACTGCAAGAAATGTAGCATCCCACTTTTTAAAAAGTCTTTTCAATACAAAACTGAATCAAAACTGTTGATAATGCCTGATCTCAAGTTTCCACGGCTGCACAACAACCGAGAAGGACAAATATTCACACTTTTCCTCACTTCCTTTGCTACAGTATGTGACAAGCCTGAGGACACCACACACATCTCTCAGACTGCAGTGTGCTTAACAGTGACACAAAGAAACAGGGTGAGCGGTAACATCAAGAAGTGCCTGCTCGATTTTGCTTCTTCAGATTTCTCATTCTGTGAACTTGAACTGTTCAGTGAGCTCAAGTGGTTTTGTTGTTGTTGGGTTTTTTTATGCATTTACACGAAGACCCTGAACGGACTCACTGCAATAAGATTTCTCTACATGGTTGTCAGAAGGGCAAATAATATATTCATCAATAAATCTTTTTTTAAAAATTATATATATTTTTTTCTTTTCACTAAGCTCTAATTGTATCACACATGAAGTTTGAAGGGTTTCATATTAAAAAAAGAAAAAATCAACAGCCACACATCCTCCCAGATGTGGTTCCCATTATTCTAGAAAGTACTTCCAGTGAAAACGGCTCACAAGCACGTCTGTAGATTAGCAGTTGCTTCTGTTACAATTTTCATTGTAAAGTTCAACTTTTTAAGTTCCAAAAACAAAATTCCACACATTTCTTCCAATTTACTACCAATCTGCATGGCTGGATGACAAGAAAATATGTGTCATAATGCTCGTTTGAAACAGACAAACAGGCAGTACTTTCATCAAATCTGATCCATGACAGATAGCAAAAGAGGATGATGATGCTAAGGAAAAACAAGAACTGAAAAAGATATCGTGATATCAAATGGTGAGGGAGCCATTTTGAAAGAAAGCACAGGGGTAATTAAAGACGATTTTCTTTGGGTCTGGCTCTACTCCCTGCTGGCTAGAATAAATATAAGAGATGTGTGAAACACCTTAGAAGCCTGAGGATTAAACCGTAATAAAGAAGCAAGCCGCCGACAGCTACAAGGCTGTCTCACCATATATCTCTCCCACTCCCACTCAGGAGCACACACCCTTCTTTTCTTGATGGGAAACATTTAAGAACCACTGAGGGAACATGCACTTGGTGAAATCATTGAGAGCGAGGATACCTTCCCATCCACTTGAATGGGAAACTGTGTCCAAATTTTTGACTGGTACTGTGTGTGTGTGTGTGTGTGTGTGTGTGTGTGTGTGTGTGTGTGTGTGTGTGTGTGTGTATATATATATATATATATAAAGTCTAGCAAGCACTTTATATAAGCCAACACAGCTGCTGAAACGTCCAGAGTGTGTGCATAAAAAAACAACCACAGTAGAGAGTCATAGTATAGCCCCAAAAGCTTGCTTCACAGGCACCTGTAAGCCTACACACCCACGCACACGCACACACAAATGCACTGTTATTCATCCAGGATCAACACAGGACAGATTTACGAGAGGACCAGCCACATTCATTAACAGGTCTTGGCCCGTGGGGCTGTATTTATTAAACATGCTTTCGAACGGCAACACCAATCGATGCAAAGCTCAGCCTGCAGGCTACTGTTACTTTTAGAGGAGCGATTGTGAAGCTAAGAAACAAAATATAACAAGACACCTGATTGATCCACCACAGATTGGACGAATGCAATATAGTATGTATAAAATGTTGTATTCATTGATCAATGGCATTAGCTGTAAATGCAGCCAAAGGCATAACAAGCTAACCCTTATTTTTCCCTCTACCCAGAGTGCACTTCAGAGTTCATCGAGTTCACAGAGCCACCAGTGCCAGCTTCATATTACAGGACGACAACAACTCAAGAGCTTTTCATCTATCACTCCGACTGTATTTCTGGAACTTCATTCATCTTTACTCACCTTTTTAGCCCAGACAAAAAGCCAAACGTGTGTGGATGTCTGCACAGCTGTCCTCAAATTCACCCTCTCCTCCTGCCCTGTCCTTCTCTCTCTCTCTCTTCCTCCTCGTTGCTCCTCCTTTTCCTTCTCTTTCCTCCCTTCCCCTCTTCTCCCCTCCCAACATCTGCCGACAATGTAAACAGTCTGCCTTTCACAGCATATTTCTGTCTATTCTCTTCGATTCGATCCCCTACTTAACTCAATTCTATCTGCAGTATCTGATCAGACTGTTAGCCAAAGTGCCAACAGGAGGCCTTTGGAGGGGCAACCAAGCTTGTCTCAACCACGTCATGGGAGGGCTCTGCCAAATGGGTGAGTGCCAGACCTTCACAAAACACTAACAGGCTGCAAAGACATGCCCTGCCTCCAAATCCCCCTCCCTCCTTTTCCACTCCTTCACATACTGTGGATTGTAACAGATGACTACATTTGACCACAAGGTCAAGGCTGATAACTCTTGGATGCACTTCCTTTTAGGGTTCTTGTATAACAAATGTGTTACTCTGGTTCCCTGGCTTTCCATACTACCAATCAATGCTATTCTAAAATATGGACCCTTGTACTAGAAAACTGCTTGTTATGCACTATACAAAAGTTGGGCGAGGCCCCTACATCAGAAATATGTGGGGGGATGTGGAGTCTAAAGCCATTCACCAATCTTATAAGACCTTATGAAGCAGCATACTGGCAGCTTACAATGCAACTTGAAAGGCACTTGGTAGAGCTCATACCTTTGCCAAGGCCCAACAAGCCAAAACGGACAGGGTTCTAGCAATATTAAAGAAGTGGAAAAAAAAAAAATCATGGATCCATCTCATTATCCGGATCTACTCCAAACTGAATGGTTCTTTCTTTGGACAATAAAGCACTCAAGGGCGGCTGTGGCTTAGGTGGTAAGAGCAGTCTTCCACTTATCAGAAGGTTGGAAGGTCCAGTTCCCCCAGCCCACATGTCGAAGTATCCTTGAGCAAGATACTGGACCCCAATTTGCTCCCCGGGCACCGTAAGGGCTGCCCACTGCTCCTCCGGGATGGGTCAAATGCAGAGGATAAATTTAGCTAGATTGTACTGTGTGTATAATTGTATGTGACCAATAAAGCTGATTCTTCGTCTACTTCAACCACCTAATTTCATGGTAATCTGTCATAGTAGTGCCAGATTACCCTGCAGAGGTAATGATACATTTTTCATGCTACAGTATTTAAGTCCAGACCTTTGGTGCCAGGTGGCTGAAGGTTGTCTCCAGTGAGGGTGCACCAGCCAACAGGGAAGATGTCACGCGAGTCATAGCGGCAGTAGTAGTCAAAGGCCCCCCGCCAGCCATCAAAGGTGACCAGCACCTCGACACCGCGCAGAGCACCCACTGTGGCCGGACAGATAAAGTGGGGATTTTTACGGTCCACCGCCTCCAGCTTCATGCCTATGTGGAAGGAGTTCTGCTCTGGGGCGGGAGGCTCCTGCTGGAGAACATGTATGAAATAAAAAAAGATGGGTCAAATATTAAGTTGGCGTATGTGAGTATCAGTGGCTTCATTTGTACCAGGGATGTACAGTAAAATCAACCAAATGCTGCCAAATTACTAGTAAACATGCTTGTTTTCTCCCTGAAAGGAACCGTTTTTTTGTGTGTTGAGCTTGTGAGCCTCGTACAGGTACCTTGTGAAAGATGCGAGAAGGCGCCATCTCAGCTCCGTTTAGTGTTTTCAGAAGGAACATGGGCCAGGAGGACGCATTGAGACGGAAGCCTGAAGAAGAAGAAGAAGAAGACAATTTTTGTTATGCTGCAACGGTTAATCGATTAGTCAATCGATTGAAAATTAATCTGCAACTACTATGATTGACTATGAAACGCCACTTTGTTTTAATGGTCTAAACAAGCAGGTCTTTCCCCTGGAGTATTGAATACAGAAGTGGCCTGACTGAGAGGCTTTCCTAGCTGTAACAGGATGTCATTTATAAGCAATTAACATGACACATGGACATTCTGTGCTTTCAGTCAATGACACTTACGGGATAAAGTTTAAAAAAAATGGCCAAGAATAGGAAAAGGAGCGAAGATACTGTGAAGGTGAAAAACAAACGTAGAAAATTGAAAATGCCATGATGTGATTTGTGTGTGTGTGTTCTTACCAAGTGGAGGCTGCAGCATGCCTCCGTTCTTCTCGCAGTTGCCGATTGGCTGGATCTCCGAGGAGTCCACCAGCCGCCAGAAGTCGTTCTTGTTGTCAGATCCGTCCAATCGCAGCCGCAGCCGCGAGCCCGTCAGGCCCACCACCGTGGCGATGCAGGTGGATGTGGTGTTTCTCGGGTCCTGGGCCTCAAGCTTCATCCCTGCTTTGAACTCGTTGAGTGGAGGTGTGAGGCTCTGGATGGTGACAAGAGACATGTGTAAGTTGGAGAGTGGCCGCGTGATAACAGTGGAGGAGAGAGCGTTACAGATAAATAATTAAACTCTCAATGTTCCTCACCTGTCTGAAGCAGGAAGAGGGAGCAGCGATTGCACCCGTCTCTTTCAGATATTTCTCCCAACTGAAATGCCCTGTAGAAGAGCATGAGGAGCAAAAAGAAATCATATTATATCATATCAAGATGAGGTACTCCAGTTGTAGAACGTTTGATAAATGTTCAAGTTTTTATTAATTTTGGGAGGCCCCATCACAACAGAGACAAACAGCTTAAAATCTATTATCAAAATTTGAAGCAAACTTGGTCATGATGACTAATGAAGCATAGCTATGGCGACTCCTTGGGCACTGTTTCCTGTTGGAACTGCCCCAGACCTACTTAATATATCACTGGCTGCTCTGGGTTATTTACCCTGGTACTGTGAGGGCACCCGGGAGGGACGTCCACTTCGGGTGTGTTTGATTCTTCTGGCATCTTTCCACTCTATAGCTAGAGGAGCAAATAAAGACAGAATCAGTCAGTACCTTCCAATACCTGCCACAAACATTGCTCCAAGCATAGTCTAGGATTACAGGGCTGTTGCAAGATAACATGCCTCCACAGAAAAAACAAACAAACAACAGGATTGGTTGGAACGAACAAAACCAAACCATATTTCTAGCTTCGCCTGAACATCATTATAGATAATTGATTGTTGGAAATATTGAAATTCAATGTTGCTAACATGCAGATAATTCCATAATAAATTCTTACCTTTCTGTGGCACAGGTTTCCTCATGCTCCAGCAATACTGGCCAAGCTCACAATGCAACAGTGGCCTTCTCTCTATAGACAAGAAAAAATAAATAAATAAATAAAAATCACAAGATGTAGTCAAGTTGCAACTGTGTGATCCATACGCAGCACTGTGAAATAAAAACAAGAAATGGGTCACTCTTGTTTCTCTGTTGTGTTAATTAACGATCCAAAGAGAGCATCATATAACTTAAATGAATATATTTAAAGGGCTGTACCCCCTTAAACCTCACTGATCCACTGGTATGTTGGTTATTACAAGCTCATGCTGTACAGCTAAACATTATTCATTTATTTGCCCCTGGATTGTGGCTTAATGCAAAGCTTATTTGAACTTTGATGATGACACTCATTGTACGTCCCCAGACCGACAACGCACAGGCAATATGGTTATTTCCATCACGGCAACTTTTAGACATTGGAAATAAAGCATATGGAGACCTGTTTGTGTTATTATTTTTTTAAACCCTTTATATGTAGGGTGTTAACAACAGGGTAACATTTTTTTTTATCAAATTAAATAACTCATCACACTAATAAGACACAGGAGCATTTAGATCCAAAGTTGAACTATCACATTTAAACTGTACTGTGTTTCAAACGGAAACCAGAGAGCTGTCTCTCCAGACAGGGGGTCAGCATAGGAGGCAACCAGAGTAAAGTTCCACAAAGAGGCTCAAGATCATGTGAATAATGTACTACATATGGATATAATTTGCTTTTTCACATTCTTGTCGTACAGACTCCACATGCGGACAGTAATCGATAAAGAGTGGACGAAATATTAGAATGACCACCAGCAGAACCAAAACTACAACCTCCTGAATAGCCATAAAACTGAATCACCTCTTTTTAAATTTTGACAGTGTCGGACTTGCTATTATTGCTATCCCATGCAATAATCTCAAATCTCACTTTTAACCTATTGCCTATTTGGTTGAAGAAAAGACAATATTGCTCATCATGTAAAGATTACTATGCTAAACATGCTAAACTATGCTATCCTCATCAATCAGATGACAAAGGTTTGGATAGGCGCCACATGTTTTGAGACTCAGAATACTTTCAGACTGCAGTTGACCAATTTCAGATCTCATTTCATCAATTTCATTCTGCTTTGACTGTTCATATTCATCTTTGTATGTGTCTCTTATCTGACATCAGTGTGAATGGATCTGTACCATGACATCGCATTTAGCACAAGCATGCTGCTGAGCAACAGAAAATGTCATTGGCATAATAAGACAGTCATAAAAATTGGTGTATGTATTAATTTCTTACATTGCTGTGGTAACAGCAGCACTTTAGGGTGATGGCAAAAAGGCATTTGAATGAAGGATCTTCCCATTTATCTATCAAATTTGCATCTTTGTCTCCCAGTTGTCGTTGCTGTGATCCTCCTCCGTATTGGACTTTGTCCACCACTGATAACAATTGATGATAATGAATAATAAAGAAAAACGACATGAATTCTGATTTGACGCAGTCATCACATCAGCAGGAAACCAATGAGGGTCACATACTGTATGAAAGTGGCCCAAACTAGATTGAAAAGCTCAGATTCCATGTGATTTCTGCTGTTCACACAGTCAATAAAAGTCAGTTCCATATCAGTTCTAAGAATCCGATTTGGGTCACTTTGGCCTGCAGCGTCTGCTGTATCCCAAACCCTGGGTTACCCAATATTATCAACCAGACATGTCAACAGGTCAAACTGATACAAACAAGTGTTGTAAGTGGCTGTTTCCCCTGTCCCACTGAGACCACAGTCCAATATGTCATTTATTATACATAATGTATATCCAAATAATCCAAATTTATATTTATTTAGAGTACGACAGCAATAAGTAAAACCTGTTAAACCATGCTCAAGCTCTCAGGTGGGGAATACTATAGGAATCGATATCGGTACAAAGTAAAGCTAAACAGCGACACTTGTTAACAATCTGCCGTATTTGAAAGAAAGAAAAAGAAAAACTTGGATTAACTTGGATTTAAGAAGCATTAACAGAGGAGCCACGCGTTAGAATAAAAAAATACCTACCTTATAACTTCATAACAGTTCAGCGGTGTTTCTCCTCTCCGGATGATTTTCTTTTCAATGGAAGGGCGCCTTTTTCCTCCGCCAAGGGGACGGCGTCCGAATTAAAGTGGCCCGCTCCTTTCCTTTATTTTCGTCTGGGAAAGTGACAGGACGACTGGCATTACAGAGCTCAGCGGGTACACCTTCCTCCAGTTGCTACCCCAGTGACTGTTGTAAACTCACTGGCCAATTAGCACCACTTGTCTGACATGTACGTGAGGCGCCGTTTTCGTTTATAGCCATTAAACGAAATATATAGCCGCTGGTGAGCTTCATTCAAAACACAAAGGCAACACATGAGACCCCCGCCATCTCTTGTGCTATATTTGGAGGGGCGCTACATGCTCATTTACATGACAGCATCGCTAATTAAATGTTATTCCGTAATTAACGCTTCGTTGACGATAGCCTCAAGGGTGTAAAATAGACGAGAATAATACTGAATGGAAATCAATGTTTCATGCAGCCAGTGCAGCCGTGCAAACGCCACATCCAGCATGCTATGCTACGCACGGCTACGCAGAGACATGCCCACTACCCAGGATGCTAGCTTAGCACGCTAGGTGGCTCGCTAGCTCGTTGACCTGATTGTAAATATTAGCATTAGCACAGCGGGAGGATACCAGCATCCCGGGGATAGCCAGTGGTATAAGAGGGGCTCAACGCTGAGGCCAAGCCTTAAAGAAGACGTTGCTCGGTGTATCCGAGGATGTTTACCTTGCTTTGTAATGTGTGTGTTTGTTTCTGATGTGGATTTAGCGCTTGTCCGCCATGTTTTTTCGACACGATGAGGAGGGGGTGTTTGACCAACATTTCTTGATGGGCAGTTAGTCAGACAGGCTTACTGGTGGATGGGGGGAAAAAGACAAAACAACGACCCCTGGCGGGCATTTAAGTACACATATTTTGGTGGAATTTTGTGTAGTGATTGAACCAAGGAAGATTACATTTTAGGTGTATCCGGATGCGGATTTTGGATCACTTCTTCATGTTTTTCAACACTGTGAGATAGGGCATTTTAAACACTTTACCAATATCGTTACAAAAATAAATGAATACATAAATAAACTTTACAGCACTCAGAGGGTGCAGACCTCCTTCAAAGCAATGCAGTTTGTCATTCTACCTAAAAACAATAGTCCTGTGATAGTTTGGCCCTTATAATATGACTCCTTGACCATGAAAAACCTACCTCTAGAATGTGGAATCACAGTGGTGTCAAGAAAAATACTTCATTTGGCATGAGGTAGATTTGAATAAAGCGACTTCATAATGGTGACATCGCCATGACGTGTGCTATGCCCTGAGTGCAAAGATACAGTACAAACAACAGCTGAGGATTTCCTCATGGTGATACATGTATCCCTGTGAGAACTGACAGTTTTGTATGTTTAAAGACAATGTATGCAGTTTTCTATTTGTTGTTTGTACAGAGAGTGTCAACAAATGTCTGCATAATAGCTCTAGATTAATTCATTACTACATCAATGCATAATTAAATATACTTGGTTGACAACTTGGTTTAATTCCAATAGTGTCAGTGGATCTAATGATGAATTATAGGGAAGTTTAATAACCTTTAATAGTTCATAAGATCTTGATGAGAAGTGATGTTCATGAACAAGAGCAGTCTGGAAAAACTCTACATAGAATGTAAATTTTATGGAAATAAGTTGGGTTTTTTTTTTAACATGACTTCATTCAGATGTAATATTTAGACATACAGTTACACCAAAATAGAACACTAGTACAAAAAGTGGATAAGGTCTGTAATAACATATTGTGATTTTATTTTTAAACTATAGTACATCCCACCTGAAAAAAAAATAAATCCAGAGGTCCATGATGTACTGCTGAGAATGATGAATTGATAGCAGACTGCTGCAGAAAGCTTCTCAGTTATTATGCAGCCCTTTAATTCGAAAGGAAGTTTCATTAAAAGTAAGCAGTCATCTAATTACTTTATGTTAATAACCAAGATAATTAATTTATCATATGAATATGAAAAGAGGTATAATAATGGAATTTCAGTAAATATTATTATTGCAGTATTTTTGCCATAGAGATCGCTGTTCTGTGCTCTAGTTTTGGGTGTTTGACTAAAAATGTGGGGTATTTGCCTTGAGCATAACATGAACACAGCCTGATTATCAGTGCACACAGTGTCTAACTCATTAACTACTATTTGTTCCTGTTAAGGCTATTATAACGAACAGAATTATGGGAATTTAAAAACATACTACAAATAGAAAAATCAAATATTTCAAACATAGCATAACACATGCTTCCAGAGGGAAATCTAAGCACAATATCACTGAAATACAGTATGTCTGGTATCATGCAAAATGCAGCACAGTGCAATATCTCTGGAGATATTCCAGATGAATTGTGTGGGTGTGGAAATTAGAAAAAAAGGGCCATTTGATAATACATTACCAATTGGGTCTGGATAACAACATGATTTGGAGAAACACCCACCAGTTCAGTTGTGTGTAATGGTCACCTGGCAGCACTGCTAATGCCCATTTCAACCTACGCTGGGCAGGCCATGGCCCAGTAGCCTCCTGCACCCCAGGCAATTATGTTTGGTTTCACACGGTGAAAAGGGTTAATTGGCAGCACCCACGCGCCTGATTGGACCTGTTTCACGCCTGTCGGCCTTCATTGCATCAAAGGAAGCCCCAGTCCACCAGGCACCATTATTAGAACACACACAAACACACGCACACACATACCTAATGCATGGCACACAGATGCTGTCCTTAAATCCAGTGCTCTTACGCGCACGTAACCCACACATGCAGTGTGAACGCACACAAAGAAAAACATAAATACACCAACAGAAACACATTCTCACAGAAAAATTGCACTGCACTACTATATTCATCCCTCTCATGTAGAAACATTTGCACACAGGCATTATGCAAACCATTTCCTACATTATCCTAACTTTTACCACTAGGGGTCAGTGTTGTTTAATACAAAGCAGGTCTAGATTCTGCCACTTTCCTCTCCCCATATTCATTTCATCCGGAGGATTTTGTGCTTTCCTCTGATCACAGCACAATAACACTCATCATTGTTGCCGCTTACTATCCTCTTTAAACTTTCAAACTTTTATTCTAATGATCATGTTATGTTATATTGTTTCAAAGAGTATTTTGTCTTATATTGTGTGAAATTCTTGGTTCGTTTCCTTTTCAAACAGTTCTGTTTCAGATGTATTTGAGCAGTAATCACAGAATAGTTGATCATTCTGAGTTACTGTAATATTGAGCAAACCAGGTGTCTTGCAGTGAAGCCATGCCTTCTGTATATTGTCAGCCTGTCTGTTTGTCAGGATGTCTATGTGGTTCTAGTTTGTTTGTTTTTATTATTATTATTATTGTTATTATTATTATTATTATTATTATTATTATTAAGGCTTCGACCACTGAGCTATCAACAGTCTGTTAAAAGTCCTTCGGCCATTATCCAAGCAAGTTTGACAGGCAAATAACAATCCACTCTAATATTAATCATACGTTCCCAAGGTTCAACAAATTGGATGCACAAAACAAAGAACATTTTCACAAAAGAGAGAAGTGAGTGAAAATCCTTGGGTGATAATAATTTAATAGAATATTTGCCAAAAAGTTCTTCACTGGAGTCAGAAAATCATCATAGATATAAACACAAACACCTGAAAAAAAATAAAATAAAGAAATTACAAGGAGAGATATACAACATGTTACTGTAACAAGCTTTTTAATAAAGGTATTACAGACAAGAGAAGCAGGATAAGTTGGGTCTAATTTTTCATAATGTTCTGTGGGTCGAGATACACTGAAAATACCTGACAAAAAGCTGATTCCACACAATCAGAATGCATGAAAATCATTTAAAGAAAGTGTTCCATTTGATATGCAGGTATAAATACCTTTGATAGCTGTTATAAGAAGACATTACAGAGTTAATATCCTCATATCTTGTTAGAAGGATTCCACAGCTACATATAATGAATTTTACAATTTCCAAGAAGGACCTATAATGTCAATGCAAATGTAAATTCTCATCTTAATGTATGCTCATTTCTTTTGGCAGTGGTATCAGTTTTTATTCTCTTTGAATTGTCTTACTTGCTCTTTTCATTTTATCGCACTAATTGAATCTGACACTCTTAGCTGGCAACATGTTTTTGGACTTCCAAACATGTTGCTGTAGGTGTCCACTAGCCAATGGCATGGCTCCACCGCCACGGTCTGTTTCTACACATACAGACAGTACAACAAGGATCTGTTCCCACTGTGCCTTCTTGTCACTTTCAGCACTCTGGCAAGCTCCAACAAAGTCGCCCCTCTCCCACACACACAAATGCCCACACATACACACACAGAGGCTCTAACAGACATGCACATGCACACACAGTCAGAGTGAGATTGCATGTGCTCCTTTCTGACTGTGCCTCAGAGGACTCTGAGCTTGCTCCACACACAAGGACATGCGTGCACACAGACACACACAGAGTTCTGATACACACTTCTCA
Source organism: Chaunax sp. Z400 (assembly GCA_037577475.1). Taxonomy (NCBI): domain Eukaryota; kingdom Metazoa; phylum Chordata; class Actinopteri; order Lophiiformes; family Chaunacidae; genus Chaunax; species Chaunax sp. Z400. Next base: position 23,759,992 of record CM075190.1, read on the forward strand.
TCTCTGCTGGCATCCAGGGAGGGACGTGCAAAAGAGAGAGAGAGAGTGCAAGAGCATATGTTGGATAGACGTTTGTTGGGGGGGATTTCTCTTTGGATGTTGTCTTACAAGCTCTGACGGCGTGGCACAGAGAGAAGGCATTTTTTCGTCCAATTTATTAATCCTTTTAGGCAATGTTCTCTGTTCAGAAATGCAAATAGAATCAATCTGAGGCTGACTTTAAGACTTTTCAAGTGGGATTTAATTAGAAGCCAGGGCCTGAAGTTTTTAATGAGAGAGGGGGTGGAGAGATGGAGAAAGAAAGAGAGAGAGAAAGAGAGGCGTGGGGAGGGAGAGTGGGTTGCGGTTTTGAGCTGGGGGTCCTGCTGGAGAAAGGAGACACAAACATCCACAACATACACACACATATATGAGCATACATAGATGCATGCACACACATTAATGCACCCTGCAGAGCGGGTGTATAAGGCGGATGCCCGCTGTTAGGTTTTTCTTCACTCCCCTCATCTCTGTCTTGTGAGAGTTCAACCAGGGATCTTGTTAGTTCTGTGTACATCGCGAACTCTCATGCCAACCTAACATATTTCGGGATAGATGGGGCATAGCTTCATGCTGCTCTTCTGTGTTGGAGCTTCTCAAGCCGAAAGGTTAATACCGGACAGCTCTCATGTGGTAAGGCGTGTAAAGCCATACATTTGAAGCTGGTGCAGAAAGAAACCCACCTTCTCTGGATGAGCAAATCATTTAAAAACAAGCCAATAGATAGTCCAGGTTTCAAGATATGGAACTTTACTTATCACTGCATGTGTGTAATCAATACCTGTTGCTATGTAGTATTCATTTGTATCAGTATGTGTATGATTGTATTAAACAAACCATCTAGGTCCAGGTCCAGAGAACCCCTCAGCCAGTGCTTCAGTATGAAGTGTTACCATTTTTTTGCTGAACAGGCAAAACCAGAGGTGTCCTGATCACATCAGATTGTTTTATTCGACTAAATTTTAGACTCTCTCTCCTAAATCCAAAGATCCTAAATCTAAAAATAACAATAATTTCATGTATCAGAAATATGTATTTTCTTCCTGGACAGTTTTATATTTCTTTGGGGTTCTTGATCCCACGGTTGGGAACCAGTGCTGATTTTATCTGTTCTTGCCCATTTTTACACTGCAAAAATGAGAAGCTAAAATACTAGAAAAATGCCCTGAATCTTAGGAGAAAATGGCTTAATACCAGTGAAATATCTGTCCATGCAGCAAGATAATTTAACTTGTCAAGAAATCTTAAAATAAGTTGGTTAGTCTAGAAATAAGTAGGCTAGATACGATTTTTAAAACATGATAAATAATCTCATGTTTCCAGGCAGGTATATAGAACAATTTGCAGTGTACTGTTAATGAATGTCCTGTGTTGATGTGACACATGTGTTGCATATGTTTGCATATTTATGTCTATGTGGTTAAGCATGATGGCCATGACTGTTTTGAATTATTTTTAGTTATTTGAGGAGATCTCAGCAGTTTCTTATATACGATTCCAGCAGACAACACTCCCCAAAAGAGAGAAAAACTGCTCCTTGGATTTATCAGAGATTTCGCTGCCATTTGGCTATCATGTGCTATGTCTGATACATTTTGGGGAAATGTGGTGCTGTTAAAAAGGGTGAAGTCGGCCTGCGGTGTCAGCTTGTGGTTTGAGAGCTCACGCTCTTCTCTCTGCAGAAACTCTCTGCCTTCTTTCCCTCTCCCCTCTCGCTGTTTCCTGTCAGCATCTCAAATTGGGGCCAAGGCTGGAGAGCGCTGGCATTTTTTTTTTCAGGAGCCATGGGACATCTTCACCACCGCTATTAAATTTTTCTCTTTATACATTTTCACTTTTGTGTCGGCATCCACCAGGAGAATGGAGGAGAGGGGAAGGCTTTGACTCGTTAGTGCTTTTGACTTGACCATTTCCATTCTATGCTGCCGCCTTTCAGAAAAGCTGTGTGCTGTCTATGTACTGGATAAACAGTAAAAGAAAAAATAAATGTCAGGAAGACAATTTCATGCAGGCAATGCTTAACATAGGGAGGAATAAACATGAAATTATACCCGTAAAAACAACAATTTCGAATGAGTTAATGTTTATGTACAGTATTGAAGGAGCAGTGGAAGGAGATGTGAAGAGATGACTTTTGGGCTGTCACAGAGAGATATGAATTTACCCATTTAAGTGAGAACTCTTGTGTGTGCCTGGCAAAATACTTGACATAGTTGATACTGTCAATGTTTAAATAATGCTAATTAATCTCCATTATTGAAACATGTGATTAATCTCTCTCTCACACTCGCTGGCAGACTCTATGTTTCCGTCTGGCTCACATTTAATGGAACACGAAAGGGAAATCCAAAGAGCAAATGCTGTGTTGTGGTCCATACGGGGAGCTCATTGAGGGACGCACATCAGAGGAGAAGGCAGGCAAAGAGACAGACGAGTGGACATGTTTTGACTAACAGACAGTTGGTCCAAAACTCCTCCCTATCCTAGCGCTCTGTGCCTCGCATCCCTCTCTCATTCTCGGCGTGTCTTTGAACTAAGGCCTTCATTAACAATCTGCTGATTAACAGGCTTGGGGACACGGGGGGTAGATGGATCAGAGGAGGAGAGATAGAGGGAGGAGAGACAGCTGAGAGAAAGAATAAGAAATGTAGACAAGTAGAGCGCCATGTTCAGACGGTGTGAGAAAATATCCCCTTTTTTAGTGAGACCACTGAGGTCATTCATGCAAAAAAAAAAAAGTTGAAGCTACAGTTTGTTTGTCACTGACTGTACAAGCGAGTGAACATTCCTGGTGGAATGTAAATGCCATATTTCTCCTGGTATACCTCATCATCATTGAGATGAAGGTTAAAAAGTCAGTGATACATGTTCATAGTTGTGAAATCCTTGCTCAAATCATTTGGAATGACCTTTCAAAGTCCTGACCTCAACCCCATCGAAAAGCATGTGGACTGCCCTGAAAAGACAAGCCATGGCAAGAAAACTAACTCATCTGGTTGAGCAATTCTGCGAAGGGAGGTCGTTGAAGATTCAAACATGAACATGTATTAATGGCCAAAAGAAGCGACTACATGGGACTGACTAGGGGGCTGTTTACACGACAACAGTTTCACCCAAAGACTTAAAGTCTACTGCCCTGATTTGCATACTACAGCGTTTCCAGTCGTTTTAGCGGATCCGTGTGTACGGGGATCGTTTTCATTGTCGTGTGAACGCAGAACTTTTTCAAAATGCAAAGAAAAAACTTTTCCATTCTCAACAAAAACAATAATAATAATAATACTAATCCCGATAGTGTCATAATATGTCTTTAATAAGCGTATATAAACTTTGAACCTCAACTGTACATGCAAGTGGACATTCCTGGCAGATGACTTTGTAATGTGAGCTGGACTATGAAAATGAATGTCTCTCTGATAACGCTCCAGAGCCATAAAATCCACATACTGTACTATTATAAGCTGCTGTGCAGTCCTTTGGCATCTGATAAGGTTTAAAGAGATTTATCACTCAAACCAGTGCTGGATTTTAAAGTGGTGCCTGTTTTCATTGATGGAACCACACTTCGTCCCAGATGTCGGCTGTGGTGCACAATTGTGTTCTTTGTCATCTCACAGGGGACGGCGAGGAAGATGAGATTCAGTCATTTTCATATTGTTTTAGGTGTTTTAGCATGGATAAAGGTCTTTACATAAATTGCTTGGAAGCCCATTTGAGGAGTTGGACACACATCACTATCAGAAGCAAACAGCATTTTCATAATTCATCCACCCCTTAAGACATAGTCTTGGAGATGCAGAAGAAGGAGAATGCATTGCTGGGAAGCTCAGAGAGAGAGAGGGAATGAGAGACATTGGCTGAGACTGGGATACTCTAGAAAACACAAAGGAGAGGCAGACTGACGCAGAGGATGAGCTAGTGGAAAGTCAGTTTGATGGGCAGAGACAGAGAACGAGAGAGAGCATCTGATGGACGGAGGGAGACACAGAGAGACTGACTGAGGGAGAGAGTGAGGGATGGGCTCGGTCTGAATAAATGACTGCTCTCATCAGAAGTTGAATGTTCTCCCACTCTCCCCTCAGAACCAAGCTTACAAATAAAAAGGAGTCCAAGGAATAATGATTACACAAATAAATAAATAAATAAATAAGCCAATAAATAAATGAATAAACGTGATAGTAGTCCTGAAAGACAAATTATGATGTATGTACAGTCAGTGGCGTGTATTTGTGTGCGTGTTTTTCTAAATGCATTCTTACTTTTGCGTGTTATGGGTATGTATCCACGCTGCATGTGGTTTGGCGTGCTAGTTTGCGGCTGTAAACATGCATGTGTTTATTGTATGTTTCCTGCTGTGCACATGTGTGTAATTGCTGTTGTGCACGAGTGTGTTGCCGGACTGTCTGTGCGTGTTAGTCTTCATGTTTCATGTTGTTCATTGTGACTGTGAGTTTGTGGTTGTGACGTTTTGTTTGTGTGCTGGTATTTACTTGAGTTTATGTGCTTTTGGGATAGTGTATGCATGAATCTATTTTTATTAGTGTGTGTGTGTGTGTGTGGGGGGGGGGGGGGTGTTCCTCTGGTGAGTCTCCTTAACATCAAACAGCTGGAAGTAATAAAATATTTAGGAAGCACTGGGAGTCTGCGAATATTGATACTGCCTTTTCCTGCTGTCTCTCTCTGTCCCCCCTACCCACCACACCCCACTTTTACTCCGTCCCCCCACCCAGACTCACCCATCTTCAGTTTCTCTTCTTCCACTGTCACGTCTCTAAAACTTGTCCTCTTCCCGCTCTTCCTTCATGCTCTGACTCTCCGTCACTCTCTGACCTTGTTTGTGGGGGGATTGCAGTCTTTAAATTGGGAGTCCTAATGCAGTCAGACACTGAGGGTGATGGAGAAGGAAGAGAGGAATTGACCTGTTATTCTTTATTGCTTGCAGCATTGGTATCTCAATGTGTGGGGGATAAGCAGTGTCACAAGTCCTCTGCTCCACCAGGCATGAGTTCACCATAGTGCATTCTGCCATGTTGAACTCGAAAGTGGACTGGCAGGCAGGACGCACAATTTGCTTTGGCACAAAGATGCCTAAGGCTTAACATACAACCCTCATTCCAAGAAAGTTGAGATATTCTGTAAGACATAAACATAATTTTATATTTTGCTAATACTTACTGACATATATTCAATTGAAAAAAGTAGAAAGACAATATATTTGTTGTAGTTTAACTTAATTGATAAATAAAAGCTTATTCTAAATTTAAGTCCTGCAACCAAACAAGTTGGGAAGCATAGGAAAAGTTTCACTACATCATGAAACATGTTATTGCTATATGGACATAGGAATGCTTTGTGAAAGCAGTGTCGCTGGTATGTTTATAAAAAAAGTACATTTATTGTTTTTAAAAAAAATTTTATGTGTATGTTTTAAGTTCAAAACTTGTTTTTGAATTTGGTTTTAAGTATCTTGCCACAGTTTTAAAAACTAAAAACTATTTTGAGTGGTCTGTGCAGTGCACCACTAGAATAATTATTTAACCTAAATAAATTGTTTAATTAACATTAATTAATAAATTAAAGCATTTTCAAAAGAAATTATAGGCATATAATTAAAGTTGCTCTGGATTTATGCATTAGAAAAACTCAATACACATACAGTATATTAATATACATCAATCATCATTAAATTTGCCAGTTTAATTATTCAGTTCCCCAATTCAAATGTTACATAAAATATTAATTTCTGCATTCCAAATTGATCACCTAAAGGGCTTGCTGGTCCTGCCCCGGAGCAGGGGGTTTGCAGGGTTTTTCCCTGAAAATCAACCAGAACAAGGCCAAGAGGTGCCAGAGTGAAATGGGGCTAAAATAAACAAAAGTAGATACACATCATTCCTGAAACATATAAGTATTAGTTTTGTATTCTAATGGACATTAAACCCAAGGCTGGACACATCGGCCTTGTCAGCATCAGACTTCAGCTTGGAGGAGAGGGCCTGGATGTAGCTGGTTGCTTCCTCTGTATGCGTTGGTCCGTGACAAGGTCTTCAGGAGGTGCCCAACCTTCACCGAGTGTTTCGGCCTTTATCCTCAACGCTCTCTGGTTGGCAGGCCGGCAGCGGTGGCCAGGTCACTGCCCCTCTTATCTGGGTTTGCAGGCTGTACCGGCCTCTGCATGGTTCAATAAATGTTTCATCCAAAACCCTAAGATTAATAAATTTCCCATTAAACTTTACTTTGTGTCCAGATTATGCACCATTTAATGAGTATATACTTTAGACCATGCGGTATATATGTTTAAATAGTGGCCTAAGGCAAACTCAAAGGGTTGTAAAAAGGAAGTCTTTTATTGCATATGGTCACTCTGTTACAGATAGTTTGGTGCATTCGTGCACACAAAGAATGACTCAAACAAGCCCCAGCAGACACAAAGACAAGTCAGACAAGGAGCAGGGCACACAAAATTCAGCAGAAGGTTTTGAATTGCATCAGGGTAATTTGTTTAGTGCTGTTATTCCAAGGCTGCCATGCTGCATTTGTTGCTTCGGTAAAAAGCATTCCTATATGTGTGTGACATGCAAAGAAACAAAAATATAAAGCTTAATACATGGCAGTTCAAAGACACATGGACAAGAATGCTATAATACAGTCGGACCTATAGCCTGTTCAGTTAGCAGGTTCACAGAGAGGAGCACAGAGAGCCAGACTGAGATACAGGCAGACTGACGGTGAGACAGGCTTTGGACAGGCAGACAAAGAGAAGGACAGGCAGACAGGAGGGCTGGCTGTTGTCAGCATCAGTGACAACAACAACAGCAATGTAATTACAGACTCTATAATTAAAATCAATCTCATTTCTGCCACTCACAACACATTTTGTCAGCTGAAAAGATCTCTGCCTCTTTGGGGCCGTATAGCTGGTGTTAACATCAGTCCTGGGTGATCCCATCACAAGCGGAAAGTACGTTGATCTATACCTGGCATTAACATGCGTCTCCACGTGTGTCTTGAGGGACCATTTGTGATTGGATTGATTCTTTCATCAAGTAATGGTGAAATCAGTTGGAACAGTGTTAAAACAGCCGCTAAATGTTGCCATGTCACTAATGATGCACTTCAGACAGAAAGAAACAACTTAATATCATGAATTTAATGCCAAATTTACAAGAAGGCACCAAGGATGAATCATTTTCTATAGGTATTTCGCAAAGTTTCTCCAGATTCAACAACTCTAAAAGTTTGCCAGACTTTTAAGGGAGTCAGGGGATGTTGCAGTTATTAGTTCAGAGCTGAAAACAGCTGAAGCAGATGGTGTGTCGATAAACATCTACTACTTATATTGGCAGGTAAGAGAGCCCAAACATGTAATTTGCATTATAGAGAAAGGCAGCGTGTTTCGTGTGTGCGAGAACCCATTTAGTCTGTGGTTGTGGCTTCTTCTTGGTGTTCTGTAAAGGCAGTCCTTATATATGGCGATGCACACAAATAAGTGGTCATACAGCATACATACTGCCCTGACAACCTCTGAATATGATCTGAGTGATTGCACCTCAATGCACCCTCAATGCTTCTTTGCTGCATTCACACCTGTAATTTGTTCACTTGTGATCATATCAATCAAGACAGACGTTAATACCGGGTGTAAACAGACTCTTGGACTCCTTAGTGGGGGGAATAAAAGGGAAGAAATCAAGCAGGGATGGAAACAAATTTCTTCTCTGCGATTAAACAGTGCTTCTACCACTTTCTTTAGATTAGCTTTTAATGTACGGTGTCACTATTATTTTTGCTCAGTCACCATTGCAAAGAGGCCTCATGGTAGCTGGCTAGAAAGACAGGAAAGATTGGAGAAAAACGAACAAACCATGTCACAAAGTCTCATATCGACACCATATGTTACCACTACATGCCATTTGTGTGAGACCAGGATTTCCCCTTTACTTGCAAATATCATAAAGCAAGAAGCATGTTATATTTCAAACTGTGGCGTTTTGCCAGTGTACTCCATCAGAACTGTTGGTCAGGTGGTCAAAGAGAGCCTAGAAAAAAATTATAAAGTAAACCAGACAACACTCAGAGAGAGCAAACCTCCACCAAGGCAGTTCATGTTCCCCATTTTGTTATTTCACCTAAAGTTGCGCCATGATAGTTTCACCCTCATAAAATGACTCCTTGACCACAAAAACCTCCCCCTAAAAGTTGGAGTCACAATGATGTCATTAATAGTTTTATGATTATTCAATAAAAAATATTAAATTTCACAAATGACCTTTCTTCTGAATGTAGCTCCAAAATGTGATGATTTCTTCCAAGACAAATGGCCCCAACCAGTTTGATGGTAATCCATCAAGTAGTTTAGTGACAAAAACGGTCCAACAATGTCCTGGTTTTGGTTTTGTATGGTTCTGTTTCCTGTTTTATTTTGAAAATGGAGTTTTCCTTGTTGTGGTTTTACTTCAGACTTCCTTTTTTGCTCCCCGCCTTCTGTAGACTTGCGTTACCTTCTGTGTTCCAAACCGTTTGCCTGTCATGTGGATATTGGCCTCATGTCTGCACTTGGGTCCTCAACCTTTTTTTGTTTCACCAAGACTGTGACATAAATCCCTATCTCGCAATGTCAAAGAGCGTGAGTAGTGTTTGTGTAATCCTGCCAAGAGTCAAAGAGACAAACATAACTTCCTTGGGAGAAGTAAAAAAAAACATTTTTGATTTCTGTCATAGTCAGACGACGAGTTATATCTAGTTCTTTATAGACTTATATGAAGTTGTTAAAATTGTGGCAGATGTTGACAGATGTGAAAGTGCTATGCATCAACTTCAACCACACCTGTTTCCTTAACTACAGTTGCACTTTTAACTTATATTGCCAGCATATGATTATGCTAAAATAAATGCCCCTCGGAAAGCAACATTTTTTTTCTTTGTGGCCAGAGAGCATGTGTCCTCTCAGATGAAGCATGCAGAATTTATGGAGTTCAAATTAAATCCACAAAGATACAACAGCACGGCCCAGTCACTGTAGTTTGGTAATATGCAGATTAAATTACGTCTGTGCGTCTGATTAAAAAATTGGCATCATTTGGGCAAATGAGATTGAGAATTATGTGTTTAGACATCCATCTTCCCAAACTATTGTAAACTTATTATATGAGTGGCATTAAAACACTTTATTTCAAGCAGTTATTTCAGGAGCTCCTGCACATGCTTTAATTTTGTGCTTTAAAAGGTTTTACGGCAGTCTCACAGTCTCACAGAGTAGCTGCTACTAATGGGGATCCAATTAAATAAACAAATAAATACAGAGGCTACGGGGTGTATCTGTATAAGATGCTGAGGGTCATGATAAAATTTTGGTATTTGATGACCTGGGAATGAGAACTGGTTTGAGTGAAACAAAAGAGACAGAAGCAGAGAAAAGACAGACTGACGGAGAGACGGAGGGGAAAGGCGTCAGTGTGGAGACGATTTATGAGTGGGGCTTGTCTGTTGGCTATGGGCCTGGTCCCTCTGTGGTCCACTCCTCTGTAATATTCACTGCTCCTCAGGCTCCCATGTGTCTGCCTGTGGTTCCAGTGTGCACACATGCACATGCTTACATGCACGCCAATACTGTACGAACATGGATGTACGCATACACATAAAGACTCTTCGCTCTATAGGAACCCTGTCACTGTACATTTACCATTTTGTTACTTCACTGGGCAGTTAATATCGGTCTTTTCATCGCAGTCTGCTTATTATCCCTACTGTCCAGATGACCGTATGCACTGGCATCATGTAAACTGACAGTCAAAGGATTTAACGGTCATCAAATTTAACTTCTGCTTCAAAAACAAGCCGCATTATGTCAGTGTGGGCCAAGATTGGCAGTATTTCTGCAACTGATGAGAAGGGGGAAAAATCACATGCACCTCAGGCGGAGACAGTTATGCCAAGAAATCTTTTATCGATCTTTTAAAGCAAATTGTTATGCAGTTTGATTTAGTGGAATTTTTTTTTTCTTTGAAGGAGGTTTTGAAGAGTCAAAGGCTGTGATTGCAAACTGCATGACATATTCTAAAAGTATCAGCAGTGCAATAGTGACAAATGTCAATGTTATATGGCCGCCGTGCACACTTGTATAAATATGATTTATATTCGAAAATGAATAAGCTGGTCACAGATGAGCCACTGATAGAACACTGATGAGCAGATATTTGCTTGTGTGCATCCTGAAGATGTAAGATTCCGACTTAAATGGCTTCATAAGATGTAGCTGATTTTTTTTTTGTTTGTTTCAAATGAGATCATTGATGTTTACAATTTGACATGTATCGTGAAGTGTGTTTAGACTGCAACTGTGACATAGGGTGAGTGTTGGCTGCCTCAGCTGCAAACACATCGTCAAAATACAGTTCACACGCAAACACAAATAAGTGCTTCATATCTCAGCAGAAGGAAAGGCCTTGAAGTCGTAATTTTTCCCTTTTATGGATGTGTTAGGAGGTCACAGACTGCAGAGAGGGAGACTTAGGCCCCTGTTGTGACTGAGGACATGTGCTAGACATGTCTATGTTGCAGGCTGAACGAGAATTCCTTTACTGCAAGCCTGATAATTAAGCCCACGGCAGACTGAGGTCGACCAAGACAGAACAAAAAGACAGCAAAGGAGGAGTCAGAAAGGCAAGAGGGGATGGAGAAAGGGTGAGAGAGGGAAGAGAGGGTATATATCTGTGAGGGTTTGGGATGTGTGTGAGGGTGAATGTTCGTCGCACAAAGGGAAGAAAAAAGACAACTGAAGAACAAAAACAGAACAGAACGGACGAAGCAAACCTTAGAAATAGCCAATAAAGTGTGTGCTTGTCTGTGTGTGTGAGAATCCCTCTTAGTAGTGTGTGTCCCTGGCAGCTGTTAGTGCTGACCCTCTGTCTGTCCAGGAATTTTCTGGAGAACACATTCCTATAAAACACCCACTTTTTGTCAGAAGTCTGGGATGGTTGATTTGTCATTATGCAAATGCAATGCAGGGTTTCCTGCAATGTGGCAGAGATGGGTCACCTCCCCTGAAATTAGGACACCATCCACTAACACTGGGGAAAAAAAGAATACAGTACGTGTTTTATGAAACAGGGAAAAAAATTCTATTTCGTACCTGAAACACTGTATTTAGAATGAACTATTAATTCAAACTAAACTGATCAGGAGAGGAGATCGATGAGGATTACCAATTTCCTTGAGGAGATCTTACAATGGATATGATGCAGTACACAATATATCATCACATATTATTGCAGAGTTAATCTATAATTTATTGACTTTCATTGACTGGTGTAAAGCTTCTCACCTCAAGGTCAATACACGCAAAAGTAATGACATGTCGATTGACTGTAGATAAAACCCACACACTCCATCACAGACAGTCATAGAGGACAATACTGTTGAGAATACAAATATATCTTTTATTGGATCGGTTTTAATGTTTGTTGTGATCTGGTGGTTTGGTAAACTTATGGTGAGAAGTAAGACAAAGCTACAGAGAGAGGTGAACACCTGCTCAAAGATTACAGGAGTGTCCCAGCTCATTCTATCCATCCCAACCGTTCCACCAGGAGTTCCAGCTTCTAACCTTTGGGCGGAGGTTTATGGTCCCGAGGCTAAGCTCCAGAGTTCAAGGCTCCTTCATTCTCACTTCTATTGCTGCAATTAACCATAATCAATAGTCCAACTTTTACTGTGGTACTTTTTTACTCATAGAGCTTGGTGAACTTAATGTTATGCTTAGTGTTTATAGAGTCTATAGCATGTTTCTTTTCACTTGCCATTGAGTGTTTTGTTTTTTGTCGCTATGAGTACAGAACTTTTCTCTCTATGTTTTTATGGAACATCAAAGTTGCCCTCTGGGCACAATAAATATATATTGAATTTAACTGAATTGAATTGTACGGTATACCGGTACAGTGGCTTTTTGAAAAGTTTCCACTCTGAAGCCTGTTTTCAAAAGTTTGCGGTTTCAGTCCCTGAAAACACCGTTCTCGTATAAACGGACGGCCAAAACGCAACAAAAGGTTTACATTTTAGGGTGAAACAGTCGTTGTGTAAACGGCCCCTAAAAGAGAGACAATGAGACAGAGAGGAACCACAGACAACAACGCTGAGACAGCAGAAGTAAGAGAACGCATTGGCACATTTCACCTTTTTGAATGATATTTAAAAATAAATGCCTCGTAATCTTATTACAAATATAGAAAACTTTATTTGGTTCTCACAACTACCAAAGCAAAAAAAAAAAAAATAACGATGTGATAATTGACCGAGAGATGGTCAGACAGACAGAAAGCCCTTGCAGAGAGTCTTTGTTCAGAAGTGGCCTTCTGTGGTCCTTGCCACTTCCAAACAACATCAGGAAATAGGGTTGCTCTGGCCACAAGCCAGGCTGTCGCCATAGGGACTCAATTCAAAGAACCCCTGGCCAAACCATCTGAAAGATGTGGAAGGGGGGATTTGAAGATGTTAAACACAGAGAGTGTGGATTCAGTTCAAGAACACCCCACACACTGGTATCATCTGGCCCACTAATCAAAGCCCTAGTTCATCTCTACTTTCCTTGCATTTTCGTCTCTTTTTCTATTATCTGTATTTCTCTCCATCTGTTGATGGATTTGAATTTGTATAAATGAGATGAGAATGCCAAATTTTCCTACTGAGTCTGTCTCAGGCTGCCTTTCTCTGTTTCCCCCTGTAGCTCACAAAAGAAAAGAATTCAAAGTCTAGTCTTAATGGCTTACATGTGTTTTGATTAAGAAGTTGGCATGCACTTCCCATTTTAATGGGTCTTCTTTGCTTAATTTACTGCCGGTCTAGGTTATGTGGTGGGGATTTGGAGATAAAGGCTTTTCATTGCCAGGTTATGGCAGGAATGTGGTTAGTCAGATGGCAGGAATGTGGCACGGCAGACATATTTTTCTGTGTTTTCAGACACATATGTGGGCAGAGATGCTTAAATGATATGGATGCCATGTAATGGGATTAAACACTTCATAAAATTCTGTCACTTTCTGTCACACAACAGTGAATTTGCAGGATGAGCAGCACCCCTTTTTTTATGCTGGCAGGCATCTGGACACATGGTCTTGAGAATGAGTGGTGCATAATGAGAGAAGAATCTAGGCCTTGGAAGTATATTGACACCTGTACAGCAAGTGCACAGCTGTATTTGACCCTGCCAGGATTCAGTATGTTACATCTTGAGGGCAGATCTGGAATGAGGACCCTTGTGCAGACACAAGAGCCAGAGTTCAGTTCAGGGCTTTCACTCCAAGTCCAACTTACAGGCGAGGGGCAAAACCAGAGGGCAGTCCTGAATAGGCAAACGAGTGCCAAAGCAAATGACAGAAACTGAGTCCATTAAATGGGTAAAGCTGGTTAGGTACACAAGTTATTAGTCATCCAAGGTGAACAATGCAAAGAACGAAAGGCATATAGACAACAACAAAAACAGCAAAAAGATTTGAGAAGCAGAGGATCAAAAGTCTAACCATATAATGCAGGGGAAAAGGCTGGAACATGTCACAAAATAACATGAAAAACGGTGAGGAACAGGAGAAATCACACAGACTAAATACACTGGGAGATAACGAGACAATGGGACACAGGTGGCACAGGGAACAGGAGACAATGAGACGCAGGTGGAAACAATCAGACAGTCACACAGGAGAGAGAATGTAGATGAAACCTTAAAGGGGGAGAAAGGTGAGTAACACAAAGAACTAGAAACATGAAACAAAGAGTCTACAGACACAGAGAGGGAAAGTACAAGAACTGGAAACTCAGGAGACACACAGACAGGGGAATCAATAGGGCAAAATAGATCAGAAGAAAAGACAGGAAGTGGAAGGTGAAAACAAGACATTGGAATATAAACTTTCAAAATAAAACAGGAAATAAAAATCTAAATACAGAACCATAACTTCCAGCACCAATCTCACAGTGCAAACATTTATGAGATTGTTTAAGAATGAACAGTTTTGTTGTTTAACTAAAGTCACTCACATCAACTGATGTTTAACTTGTGAATATTGAAGTTAGCTAAGTTAGCTTGCATGTGTTTAAATTCAACATTAAACTTCTTAGAAACTGATATGCTTTAGTCAATCTTATCATAATTTACAATTATACAGCCACATATTTGAGCATTAAAATCTAAGAATATATTACATTAAAATCATACAAATATTTTTAAATTACATTTAATATTAATATAAAACAGAGTTATAGGTAATTTGTATTTTAACAATTAAGCTAAGAAGGGTCTATGGGTACAGACTAATAAATACTAAAGATAGGGAAATAGGTGTATTTAACTAGTTTTTTTAAAACTAGTTTTGTGAAATGACAAAGTAGAAATCCAGCTGTTGACATAAGAGTTACCAGTTTATGATACAAAGACACACAAAAAAGGCAACTGAGTTTGTCCCCTGGACCAAGAGAAGATCTATAAATAATCACATATTTATGTATGTGTTTATTTATTTATTCTTGATGTATTCAATGTATTCATCAATTTTGTCTAATTAAATGTCTTCTATACAACACAGTAATAAACTTTGTATTAAAGCTGGCCTAAACAAGAGAAGCCCTTTGGTTCACTGTGTCTCTGTTTTTCTCTGTCCTCTCCTCTCCTCTGTAAAATACTTTGCAGACCTAAATCACCCCGCGGTTACAGAAAAAAAGAAAAAAGACACACTGGGTGTAAAACGATCCCAGCCCTGTAAAATTAGAAAAGGGGAGGAAGAAAAATGAGCACACCCAATGTGGCATGTGAACTAATAATGGGTTGGAGGGGTGTTGGTTTCAGTGGAGGAGTGAAAAAGCCGACAATGCATGTGATGCAATCATCGCCTTTTGTTCAGCGCATGGTTAAAATGGACCATGCCCCAGCAATTTGCGGTGTGCCCACAGGGTCATGCCAGGGCATGTGTCTGGGTGCTGGGTTGATGGAGGCAGGATTGGGCAGGAACAGGAGGGAGAGGAGTTAGAGGAGGACGAAGAGGATAAAGGGTGCGGGGTTTGATTGAGGGTACACGTGAGGAGGAGAGCTGAGAAGACAAGGATGGACAGACAGAAGAACCGAGGGAACAAATGGAAGCAGCCAAGATGTGCATAAGCTGAAGCGTCCGGACAAACTCACAAACACACCCACACATTCACAACCACTCCAAGTCACTCTATCATTATCATTATGCAAGTGTGACTGCAAATGGTCCCCCTGAGCAACAACAGGAGTGAGCAATGAGCCCATAAACAGATAAGGGTTATGGTGTAGCACTGTTGGCATTTTTGATGAGGCAGCAGCCTCAAACACACACACACACACACATTCACATACACTCCTCTTTCCCTACGACCTCGCCTCTCTGAGGGAAGGCAGTGTGAGCACACAGGCTGCCGTAGGGACTTAGCGACAGTGTGCCCAGCTGTATGCCAACTGTGCCTGCGGGCTGCCCTAACCTCTGCACCCAAGGGACCAAACAACCGCTCTCTGTATCGCCATCTCTCTATTTCCCTCTCTTCCTATCACTGCCCTTCTCCATCTCTCAATTGTTGTTAATCTCTCCTCTTCCTCCTGCTGCTTGGTCTCCCTTTCTGTTTCTTTCTCTCAGCACCCCCATCCTCTTCTCCCTCTCACTCTTCCTGCCAGTTCCAGGGAGTGAGTGACAGGCTGTGAATTGCTCTGAGGCTATACCCAGATAAAAGGCAAGGAATTCACATACAAACACACACACACACACACATGCACACACACTTCACTGGGAATCACATCCACTGTCACATGGATAGACATAAGTCCTGCCATCTTCGCCTCGGCGAAAGCAATACACACTCAACACAATGAATGTGCAGTCACAATCTCTTTGTCCAGTCGCTCTGCTCCTGATGCCTGTGTGCCTGGTCACTCACTGAAATGGCACTCAGCATCCATCTGTGTGTGTGTGTGTGTGTGTGTGTGTGTGTGTGTGTGTGTGTGTGTGTGTGTGTGTGTGTGTGTGTGTGTGAGTGAGTGAGAGAAAGGGGCGCAGAGAGAGAGAGATTGAGAAAGAGAGTGTGCGGGGATGACGTGAATGTGTTTGTATGTGTGTGAGAGGGAAAGATATTGCATCTCACAGTGGGCGGTGTCAGGTCTGGCTGTGTGAGATGACACTGATTATAGTCTTCACAGCTCACTCCCATCAAAGGGAACTATAGCCACAGCTAAAGCCCTATATTTCAAAAAGTTGCAACACTGTGCAGGATCCAGAATTGCTTTTACGCCTCCAGCAGTTTGGCCACTGGCTTCCTGGAGCAAAATTTTAAGCCATGCCATCAGACTGCTGGGCATTGATGCAAAGTTTTCCAATCAAATGGGACCTTTTTTTGGTACTGATGAAAATGTGTCATAATCCAGAGTACCTGGTCAGATTTGTAATTGTATTTACTTATTGTTGGATCAAATGGTTCCTGATTGAAATCAAACTTCTAGGAAATTTTTGCTTCTTTTGTTAGTTTAACCTCCAAAGGCCTGGCGTCCACATTTTGGGTTGTCTTTTTATACTTATCAGGTCCCAATAAGCCCAAATAGCAAAGAGAAATTAAAAATGCATACCAAACAAGAATTTGGGTCTTAGGAGGTTAAGACAAAGTTTTTTTTAATTTTTAAAAAAATTTTTTTTTTTACAAAAACTGATTTTTATTTGTCAAAGTAAAGTAAGTGGATGAATTTACCTGATGAAGATATGAAGACCAGAATTTTGCATTTACATAAGGTGAATACAGTGGTCCAAAAATCATATCGCACTCTAGAAAAAGAGTATTGCTTTGGTATAGAATGACAGCTATCATGTGGGTTGTAGTAGTAAAAGATTTAAATGACACCCAGCCCTACCATCACCGAAAAATTACAATACGAATATATATGAATGCTGTACATATGGTCAGTGTATATTTATGCACATAGCAGGGGCGCTAAAAATATCACTCGCCCCGACAGCTCTGTAAAACAATTCTGGCATCCTCTTGTTGAGACACATGTTCCTTTCTTTTGTGCCAAATGATAGGCCATATTGCAGAGTGTATAATTATTTTAACAAGCCGTCTGCCTTACTCTGTATACACCGATGACGAAGAAGAATTCAGAAAAATAAACAGTGACATTGATGACTGATGCCCACTCTTAGACACTCACATTTATAGGCTACTAAACCATTAGACTCCCTCTGTGTGTGTGTGTGTGTGTGTGTGTGTGTGTGTGTGTGTGTGTGTGTGTGTGTGTGTGTGTGTGTGTGTGTGTGTGTGTGTGTGTGTGTATGTGGACCTCTTTTCTTTTCATGTGCTCCAATTTTTTTTTTCAATGTCATTGTCTGCTTTGTGTCAGATATAAAAAGCAATGCATGGCCAACAAAGCGCATAATGGGCAGATTTGACTAACATGTCAGTGGCGAAGAACGGAAAAGAGGAGGAAGGGGGGGGGGGAGAGGAGGGGGGGGGGGTGGCAGGGAAGTCGGAGATGGAGAGATTGAAGGAGACGAAAAAGGAGAAAGATAAGAGGCGGTGACCCGTGCCCTATATCCTACAACAGTGGTAGCAGCCCCGGCATCTGCAGGCACAGCAGGCATCAGATGACATGCAACACGACTTGCGGGCTGTGACTGAAGAAGATTGGACCGGCACATTCATGCCGAGTAGTGGTGAAGAGACGCCGCTGTCAGATAAAGTGACTCTCTGTCAGATGAAAACAGACGGTAAACTGAGTGGGCATCCAGTCTGAATCACAACTGAAGCGAGGGTGAGCCAATTCCAGGCAAGTTGAGTTAAAACCCAGCTCGATGCGAGATCCAGCAGAACGAGCATTGAGAGTCCGACCATGCATGACCCTCTCAACCTGACTCACCCGGAGTCGTTTGAAGCTGACGTGACCGACGCTGCGGACCCCGCTGAGAATCTTCCCTGTGAGCCTAATTCTCCACTTGGTCATGTGGATCACGTGCAGCATGAGCGTAGTTGACTACGGCTGATGTGTGCTGACATACAAGTGCCCATGGTGAGAATGTTAAATCTGGCGCTGGGCTTCCATTATCTATATGTGAAAACCCCATGATGCTGTGTATGTGTACGGGGCTGGACGTGATGTAACAGTGGTAAAACATTGTCAATAGCTAACCACTGGCCTCTGCATAATGTAATGAGTGCATTTGTTACATCACCTTCAACATACCGTGAATATATTAGGCTTACATATATCGATATGCTGCAGCAGCATATATAGTAGACAGAAACAAATTCTAAACGTATTTTGTTTGGCATTAACCACCATCACCGGTTTTCTTTATCACATCTTCCAATCATCCATTTATGAAATTAACAGGCTTCCCAAAACCTTAATGAAAACTTTAAGATATTCCTACAAGTGAAAAGAAATCAGTTCATCGTGTCCAAAAAAGGTGTTTTGAAGGTGGGGCAAGACATAATAGTTGAAGGAACAACAAACAGAGTAAAGAACATTGAATATTGCATTTACAGCTAACACATAGATACAGTATACAGTAGCCAAATCTTCAAGTTTGTGTTTCATATCAAACACAGGGGCTTAATGTAAGGATTTGTTGTGGCTGCTGTTCAGAACTTGATTCAGGTTTTTATTATTTTCCTTCCAATTTTTCTGAAAGTATAACACCTCCCTTGCTGCCAACACAGAGAATAAACTTGGAGCTCCATTGATTTTCACACGTTCCCACATCTGGTCAATCATAGAAAAGAGTAATGACTGTCAAATGTTCTTCTGGGAAGTAATAAAAATTTGGCATCATTCAAGGCTTTTAAAAAAGTCTTTTTCCTGTTCTCAAACTGTCTAAACATTCTGTCTGAAGGACAACGTAAAAAAGCTTTAAGGGTTCCAAATATGTGCAAATTCCTGTTAGACCAGGTATATACATATATATATAAAGCCTGTTGTTGGGTAAACATGGGTAAACCCACTGAAAATAATCATTTGACTCCTTTCCCATTCAGAGTTATGAGAGTGTCGGAAAGCAGCAGACCATGGTGGCTACATTATTATGTATTTCACTGTACTTCAGTCCCTCTTTCAAACTCGATGCCGCCAGAATGAAGTCGAAGCGCTGCTTGAGCTGAGATGGATAGAATCCACCTGGGTGTTTTGTTTCCAGCACTGTCAATTAGAGCTAGAACAGATAAATACCTGTTACTACTGCAGAGTCATTTGGAATGAATGCCATTTGCTACCTCCGTCATGGAAAACAATTTTTTTTTGCCAGATTTCAATGGGTGTTGGTGGGGGTTTTTTGGGTCCAGTTTGACAGGGACATATGAAACCCCCTGCACTCTGCACTGTCAGGTAGAGATGTGTGTTTTCTGAGTGTTTCCTGAGTGACTCCACTTTCTCCTTTCTCAGGTTAACTTATAAAAGCAAAAATCCTGCGTGAATGTAATGCTAAATTTAGCATCACAATGCTATGCTAATTGTGTGAACTGGTGTTCCCCTTTCACTGCAGATGAACTGTTGCAGACTAGATTGGCTCCAGATGTCTGCTTTTTTTTCTTCTTTTTTCCTGTTGTTGTTACCGATGGGTGGCCATAGCGCTGCATGAACACAAAGTGGAAGAGTCCTGGTTTTGTGGGCAGACAGACATGCGAGGAACAGGTGTATGCTGTAGCGGCGCGGTCCTGGTCCCCGCCCCCTAGGCCTCCGCTGTTTAATGACTGTGGTAAAGCCCTCCGCTGTGGCTTTGGCCAACCCTCATGCCTTTCTGAGCGTTTGAAATGTGCCAGCCAGATGTTCAGGGCTTACACCTGTAGGAGAGACAGTCTTTGACATGGTCTCTGCGGATCTGTGATGAACACACACACACAAGCACATGTGCACTGTGCGCCTTTCCAGATGTAAAAAAATTTAAATGGAAAACCATCGCGTGATCAAGCAACATGTAGACATTTAGACACAAACACAAACGGCTCCATCTTTAACCCCTCATTCATCACTGTTTGCTCACCATCAGCTCAGCGCCGAATTTCAGGATGCTGGTATGGGTAGCAGGGCATCCAGTTCATACCACCCTGGTGCTATGCACCTCTCTCCCACATTCCGCCCTCACTCTGCCCCCGTTCCCTTTCGATATTGTGTGCCATTACACTTTAGCATTTTGTAAGAGGAGACTGTCTGTCTGGCTGGTGTAAGCTAATGGAGGAGAGCGAGTGTATGGAGAGGCCATTGGAGAGACAGTCTTCCTTCCTCACACGCTGCTGTCAGAAAGCATACGGGCCTGATTAACGACAACAGCCACAATAGCTCTTTATGCATTCTCTCCCCACCGCTGGCCTGCTGCCAGCTCACCCTCAGGGAGGGAGAGGTAGCCTATACATGGTGTGAGGACTGTGTGTGTCTGTGTGTCTGTGTGGCAGACAGAGAGTGAGGAAGGTGAGGTATGAAATATGTTCTGATTTATTGTGTGCATGTTTGTGTGTGTGTGTGTGTGTGTGTGTGTGTGTGTGTGTGTGTGTGTGTGTGTGTGTGAGAGAGAGAGAGAGAGAGAGAGAGAGGTAGGTGTGAGAGGGAGCATTCAAAAAGTGCTAAAGAGAACAATCAAATGCTATAAATCCAATTCACAACTCTCCTATTACAATTCCTCTCAGTAAAATAACATAAAAAATAAAGAGCTACTCACTGCGTTGTCTGTCTTTAATGTCTCCCAACAACTCTCAAAATGGCCTAAAATGTAACCCTTGTTCTAAGCAGTAAAACTAGTGAGGACGGAAATACAATTGAGATGAATGTGGTCTTAAAACTGTATTTTTCTACGAGGTTGTGTTTTGGGTCTCAAGTCTCCACTGATGCTGAATGTGGGGTGAGTCTTCGTGTGAATGTGTGCAAATGTGTGTGTGTGTGTGTGTGTGTGTGTGTGTGTGTGTGTGTGTGTGTGTGTGTGTGTGTGTGTGTGTGTGGCTAGCTAGCAGCTATCTCCCCTCGCTCCTAACACAGAAAGGTTGGGAAGAGCCATCTTTCATCTCCTCTGCATCATCACAGCGTCTGCATTATTAATGGCCCTGATTACTGTAATCAAAAATTCTTATTTATTTGGAGGAGTCGGAGAAGGGGGAGGAGGCAGTGAGGCTTGGGCTTCTCTCCTCAGACAAAAAACCTTTGGTCTCCTGCTTTAATTTTTCAGAAATAGAGATGCCGCAGTGCCCTATCTTCCCCAAGTTCGGAGCTAAGCTAGTTAGGCGCACATAAACATGCAAATACAGAGGCACGGGTGTTCAAACTTTTTCTTGCGCATCACACACACTTGCATACACAAACGCACAGCTGCATCGAGATGTGCACGCACAAACACACACAGAAGTATCTGTCAATAATAGCATCATAATGAAGACAATTATCTAGACCCGAGACAGCTGAACGATAAAAAGCAGAACGCACTCATCCCTGCCTTTCATCTAGTTTTGACTTCTTTTCCACCTCCTCTTTCACCTTCACTAAAGTCTGTCTGTCTCCTTGCCTTCGTCATTCTCCTCGTTCTCCCCCCCCCCCCGTGCTTCCTCCACCATCCACTCCACCCTGTCTAATCTTTCCAGGCACTGCGATTTGCATGCAAATAGTCCATTACCCAGTGGCAGGGAGACACAGCCAGGAGCTCACTACTAGGTAATCAAGGACAAAAGAAGTGCAGGAGGGATACGGGAAAAGAAGGGGAAAAAGAGAGAATGACAGAGCGGAGAGAGTGAGGCAGAGCATGCAGCGAAAGATCACAGGTGAATTAACATTAAGAGAGAAAGGCACAAAGCTACTTAGCCGAGGAAAGAAAGGTGATGCGAGGGAGAGGAGCAATACAGGCGAGCGGAGAGATGACGTGTTTGAAGAGGTTATTGGAGGCAAGGATATTTGTAATCTAAAAGTTACATGTTAAGTTGAAGACTAGAATGAGCCGGAGTGCAGCTCTGAGTGCTGAAGGATCAAACGACTCTTTATTGCAGCTTGTCAGCCTGTCGATCTAACCACAGGTTTATGAAATGAAAGACTGCTGCTCTGAAGTAAGCATCTAGAGGAAAAGGCTTTTTCCTGCATGCTTTATATACACTTTAAAGAGCAGCTTGCAACAAATAGCTTGTCACAGTGACAGTGCCAATAACAGGAGATATTTGTTGCATTTGAAAAAGTTGCATTTCAAAAGAAATTAAAGCCATACCGTGACGTTTGGAATATATTTGGGTTGGTTTTGTTTTTTTGTGTCAGCAGATATTTGTCACAATGAGGGTAAAACATCTGTTTCTGTTGAAAAAAATGTTCGCAATTTTAACATTCCTCACGAGTCTCGCACAACACTGCATTTTGGGCATTTTGAAGGACAGGTGCAGAGACATTTTTCCACATTGTGCAGTGTTGACTAAAATGGCCTTTGGCAACTTCAAACTGTGTCAATGCACCAGTTCAAAGTACAAATATGTCACTGTAGGTGCATTAGATGTCTCTAATGATATAAACAATAACAGTACAAATTACACACACCTGAAGTAGATTCATCAATTCATCAATTAGTTGAGCAACAGAAAATGAATTGACAATTTTAAGTGAGAAAGAGTAAAAATGCCGAACATTCACTGATTCGGTGTTTTAAAAGTAACGATTTGCTTTTAGCTTTATGTGTTAGCATGCTAATGCCTGCTCTTTTGCACTACAACCAAAGGAAAGCTGAGGAGGTTTTTTTAGGTACAGATGCTTGACAATGTTGGAATCTTTGCCAGCATTTCATAAAAAGTCAAGAGATCACCAAAATATAAGAATGATAATCCATCGACTGTTGAGATACCTCAGTCTAGACCAAAGTGGTGGACTGACTGCAATCCCTGGAGGCAAGCTTAAAATACCAAATACTCACTGGTGTCAGTGTCTCAAATGTGAGGATTTGTTGCTGTTCTGTTATTTTGATCATTTTAAATTGATTATCTTTAGGACATGAACTGTTAGTGAGACAAAACAAGCAATTTGAGGATGCCACCTTGTATGCTGGGAAGTTGCGATGGCCATTTTTCACCATTTTATGACATTTCGTAGACTAAATGACTAAACGCTCCATCTAAAGATGATTTGTAGTTTAATTAACATAAAAAGTTATTGTGACTTGCTTCTTTGGTTGAAAGAGTTTAAACAGCCTGTTAGATTTATTATTTATTTTCACCATCCTTTCATCCGTTCGGAATTAACACAATACGTTTTTCCACCAACAGCTAGATCAGTCTGTTTGTCAGTTGCAAGGAAAATAAAAACTTCCTAACTACAAAGACGGCAAACAGATGATGACATCTCAAGGAAATATCTTGGAAAATTGGCTCTGTACCCCTCGTCCATCCGCTGTCATCTGCATAACTTGTCAGCATAACAACCCACATAATGTTCTACATCACCTCTTGCAGGACTTCCACATGTCTGCACCACCTTGTCTCACATTCAGTGCCTCTCTGTTTCTCTCAATAGATGCTTGAAGTAGCTAAACTTCTCCTTATGGGAGCGGAAGAAGCGCATGAACGTCAAAGGAAATGAGCCCCCCCACCAGCACCACCACCACCACCACCTCAGAAACCCTCCTTTCCCCCCTCCTCCTCTCTGCGAAGCAGTTGATTGCGGCCCGTTTGATGTCCTAAACGCGGCGTGCTAAGATTTGCTCTCTGTTCCTCGCCGAGCCTGTTTGAAGCTCTGCATGAGCAACACACATTTTCAACGTTACACTCTGCTAAAACGGGCAATTATTTCCCCCCCCCCTTTTTTTTATGTCTAGCTTTAGAATCGAAGCCTATGAGGAGGGGGTAGAGAAGAGAGACAGGGAGCGTTGACTTGCACCCACACAATCCTCTAACTAAGACGTAAATATGCATGGTGCAAAGACCTTTCTTCTAAGACAGGCGCTTTACTGTTTCCGTAAGTTTTTTCTTTTTTCTGTCACAAGCATTACTGAAATTACACCTCCTGCAGATATCACCAGCATGCACCTCTTAAGACCCATATTTTACTGTCAGTAGTGCTTGGTTGAACCTGCCTCAACCATTTCTCAGCATCTCTAAGCACTTTCATAAGCTTCCTTTGTCGGTCGTGGGAATATAAAAGAGTCCTCTGTGATACACGTTGCTGTAAAGGGGTCTTATTCACTGTAAAAAGCGCTACTGAAGCGGCCCCGGCCTCGGTCTTCTCTACACCCACTACAGCAGCTCCAAGACAGTGTCTTGGGGAGAGAGAAAAAAGCTTGAGCCTTGGACCTGCTCCTCACCCACCCACTCATCTCTATGTGAAGCAAGGTCACCACTTATGTAGGTTTACCATTTTACAGACTTGCATTTGATACGCAGTTGATCCAGAGCTGCAGAGCTCTCTCAGTCTACGATATCTGCTTGGCTGCGGGCCTTGCTTGGTGTACTGTGACATGTTGGTAACATTTGCAAACACACACACTCACATGCACACACCCAAGCATATATACACACTGAGACATACACTTCTCTCAGAGCTTGGCCTGTGCCCAGCATTGCACTCCCCTTTTATGACCCGTGCTTTATGGATTATTTAAAAAGTAACAGTCCCTTTATAGGTCATTAAAGCAGAAATAAAAAAGAGCAGACGGCCTGCAGTGAATAGAAGAGTGAGCAGACGCCAACCAGAATGACATGAAGTACACACACACACACACACACAAAAGCACAAGCGTATGCAAGGGTGCATCCAAGGCCAAGGGTTGTGACCAGCCTAGTGTGAGTGGGTTGTTGTTGCACATCATCACTTCACACGTCATTACCCTGGTCGTATATTGTGCCATCGCAGTGTGTGGGGGGACAAACACTGACATGTACATTGAGTTAACGTGTGCATATACCGACAGATTTTACACATTTTCATAATATCTAAATAAAGATGATAGTGCATGCAAATACACACAACTAATGCAAGCACATAAACACACACATACAGTCAAGAGGGTGCTCAGAGCAGACCTCCTGGCCGACATTTATGTAATTTCATCTTTTAGACACACACACACACACACACACACACACACACACCCCCCATACTCACCCCGTTCTCATTCACACATACTTTGACCTGCATGTGATGGCAAAATGGGCATGATTAACTGTACAGAAATGTCAGCGGAGAACAATGGCTGAAATGTAATTACTGAGTGGATTTGGTTCCTGGAGAGACGAGTAAGACAGAGAGAAAAGGAGAGACAGAGAGTGACAATGAAAAAAAAAGACACATTATTCATTGAGTGTATTGGTGCTGTGTAAAACACAATTGTGCGCATGTTTTTGCATCTGTCAAAGTTTATGTGCTGAAATATACATTTATGTGTCCAAAAATAGAAGCAGTACGTATCATTTGCACACACACACACACACACACACACACACACACACACACACACACACAGATTATACACATTTTTTGCACAGACGCCGGTGCTTTTATTTTAAAATGACTTTATATCCATAACAATCTTTAACAATCTTTTGTGACATTTGCTCCTTGTAGAAGAAGCCAGTCTAGAGCCCTGGTCTGCTCTTGGTATGTAGACTGTGAGAATTTTTGTTGCGTGTCATCTCATGCAGACGTGGTCCATTTTGGAATCATTTGCTCTCAGGCACAGGTTTGCAGCCACCTCTCTCTCTTTTTCTCTCGACCAGAGGGAGAGAGGGCTCTGAGAGCGAGGCCATACTTTTATTAGTGATAATGAGGGAGAGCCACTCTGCCAATTTACATCTGTAATCTGATATTAGCTCCTGCCAACTGTGCTAAAGGGACACATACACACGCACACACATAAATGCAGACGATGACAGGCGTGCAAAAACATTTGAAAACAGTCATTCATATTCATGAAAAAGAGCAGAACTGCTTATGGATTAAAGGTATGTTGGCCCGTGTACAAAAGAAACTTAAAAAAACTAAATATACTGTATATAAACACATACAAGACAGAAGGTAATGCTGGTATGCTAACTCACTAACTAGCATGATATCATCATTTTACTCTGCAACAGGAGTCCATTTCTATTTGTACTTTATACCATTTGCTTTAGGTTCGGAGCACATTCTCTTTGTTTTGTTTTTTTTGTTTTCATTCTTGCATGTGTTTGTACAGTTCAAGACTGCATATATATTTTTCAGTTAGAGCCTGTGGCTCAACCCATAGAAAAGCATTAAATTGATAAAAAAAAGTAAAGAAAAAATGTTTTTGTATGAACGTTGTGTCTTTAAATTTTATGGAGACATGTTTCATTCAAAAATTCACAATGTGAAACAATAGATCTTTGGTCTGTGTGTGTGTCATTGAAGGATAAATTTAAGAATATTCTAAGGCTTAATTACTGATGTGCCTTGTTGTTACCATCTGTGGCTTTAGTGTTTTGATGTGATATTTCACAATGTAAAGATGATGACTGATGAAGGTCCATGAATGAAATATTGTTTCTCAGTGCGAGAATTGAATCTTTTTTTTCTCACATGACTGAATGCAATTTGCACCTTTTTTGCACTCCTAATGTATTTCTCAGTTGAATATACAAGAGAGAACAAGAACACACGGATGAGCAAGTTTATCTCTATGTGCTCAAAGCAACGCACTCTCCTGCAGCCATACATACATTGATAATTTTTTCATTTCTACAAACCCATGCAGCATACCACAAATTCATGATAAACCTCACATGCATAGCAACACATGTAAGCTGTCATAAACACACACTCTCTATACGACACATATATTAGGGTATTCATCCTCAGCCTGTGTTTCTGAAGCTGATGGATAAAAGAAAACAGATTCTCTCAGGCGAACGCCGCAGAACTTGGTTGAAAACGATGAATCCTGGCAACATGTTCATGAATATTCCATCGACACTGGAGAGGCATCTCTCAATAGCTTTGGATCCCTTGTGTTTCAATTAGATCCAAACCACCCAGAATCAGCTAATTGTTGTAAGCATATAAGCTTGTATGGCAGGATCCCTGCCGCCGTGGGCTAGATTAGAACATAGGTTGCAACCACGAGAGTGACAGAGAATTATGAAAGCTGGGGGAAGAACCTTTTAGCTGTAACATCACACACTTTAACATGCTGCCATGTGTAGAGGCAACTATCTGAAATCACTTGCTTCCACTAAAGGCAGAGGTTACAACTGTCCATATGCACATCATTTCAACAGAACTTTTAACATCTGGTCATTCCTAGCAGTGTGGTTAAGAGTGCCATATGGATCTACACTGCAGAGCATGAACACATCTCGCTATATACAAATCTACACAGTTCCCAATCTCATGAGCACATTTTCAATGCTAATGAAGTGGAATGATTGGAATTATGAGTCAGTGTGCTGGCTTTAGCACAGTGTTATTCAGCACACTGTCACCTATTTGCAGTTCTTCTCATCAGTGCAAATTAGTCGACAAATGAACATGAACATATGAAACAGTGCAGATTAAATACTTTTACTGAAGAAAGGTATCAAGGGAAGTTCAAGGCATTTAAATGCAGATATGATGCAATTAACAGCAGCTATGTGCAATTTGTGTAAAAGCTGCTTTCCATTTCATGCTGGGTATATATATCTTCTTCATATCAAATATATATCATATACGAGATAGCGTGTGTCTTAGTTGTATGAAAGAATGGCTCTCGTTGTTTAAAGTTGTCTGTTTATTGGTCGATAAACGATTGTGAAATGTATAAATTGTGAAGAAATTGTGTTAGAGAAAAGTAATTATATGCACATTATGTAGGTGAAAGGCTATCAGGAAAAAGTGTGAAAAAACAGCTACACACTTACTCCATGCGAGAAATGTTTAATTGATTGTGCAGGCATTACGTTTTTCATATGTAGAACCTCTTTCCTTAAATATGCTACCTCTTACATGCTACCTGCGTGGAAAAATCCATCAGGTATTGCAACCAAAGCACAAATACACTCATTCTAAATTCTAACAAATACAGTTTCAGCGTTCTATCTGACCTTGTATCTCTTCTTGATGAATGATGATTATGATTATGAATGATGAATTCATCAAATTATTAATTTGCAGATGATCCACAAATGTTCAGGTAGTGAAAGGTTTCAACCCTAGAGTGAAATAATAGAAATATTTCACCACAAAGAGTTGGTTTGATACAATTTTAAGGACACATTCGTTTTCAGGGATATAAAGCCAATTCAACAGGAATGCAGTGTCATGGATGTGTCTCCATTCCTGTGACTTTCCATCCAAAAGAGCAAAAATCTTGGAGGTATTCCAGCTTCCTGACAGCTTTCATCTCATTGCATTTGTTTTAGACTGTATATAAATATGATATATGTGGATAAAGATGTCTAGTCATCCATCAGCATGCTGAGTCAGAGCCTTGCTCAAAATTGGGATATCCATCATGCAAGAGAGGAAAACACATTAATTGGATTTAAAACAAATATAAGATAGTTTGAAGGATGGTCCATAACTTAAAGGCTCTTGCTCAGGCATAAGGCAAACACCAGCTGTTCGTGTTATGTTTTAATTACTTATCAAGAGATTTTTCCTCTAATATGGTCACATTTTGGAATAATTTCAAGGACCTTGTGGCCTTTCATTTCTCATATAAAGCTATGACCTCAAAATCTGTCTTAATCTAACACTCACTATTCTAGATTCTCCTTTTAGCATTAAACCGTAGCTGGATTAACCTTCCTAAGTACCTAAACCTTCGAGGGTAGAGAAAAATACAGTCAACCTACAGGTAAGCATTGTGCCTGTTTGTGCACACTGCATCTTCTGTTTGACTGAGAGTGACTTCCACTTCTCCCTTTCAGTGTTGTGTATGCAGTCTCCCCTGCACAGTGCCAATGTACTGTACCGCATACTCCTTCTCACCAATTACCTGCCTGTATCTCTCCCTCTGTGTGATTGAGAGGAGTGTGAGAGGTAGAGAATGTGCGTGTTTGCATGTGTGTGTGTGAGTGAGCATACCTACACATGTGGAGTGTGTGCATGTGCGCGTGTGTGTGTGTGTGTGTGTGTGTGTGTGTGTGTGTGTGTGTGTGTGTGTGTGTGTGTGTGTGTGTGTGTCTGTGTCTGTGAGCAAATGTGTGTCCACGGCTCATTCTTCTGCCTCTGCTTCCCCTCCGGATCTCATGTATAATTTATTAGCCTCTCATGAATATGCTAATTAACCGACGTGCAGGGAGAGGTGAGAGGGCTTCCCCTGTTCTATTCTTACATTCGTCTGATGAGAGAGGGAAAGAGAGAGGGATGGAGAAGAGAAAGAGAGAAAAAGGAGGGAGAGCTGAGAAAGTGTGTGTTGCTGTTGGAGAGGGGAATAAGAGAAAGAGGGGAAAAGACGGAGGGCAGAGAAAGAAAACACTGGAGAGTGAGTGGAAAAATGAAATACGCTGCATTCAACAAATAAGCATTGTGGCAATATGGTAATATGGATGGTGGCAAGCCTATGTTGTGCTATATTGTGTTGGAGACAGATGAATCACCCATGCTGAGGGGATGTGGAAAGGCGAGATTGGAAGAGGTAGTGAGAGAAAAGGGGAGATGAGAGGGAAAAAAGGGAGAAATAGTTGTCATTGTTCCATCAGCGTTTCACTGGCGTTGTTGAAAGACTAGACAGGCGGGCAAATAGGGCCGTTATTCTAGTTTCAATTGCTTCTCCCATAAATAGATGATAGGTGCCAAGTTTCTCAAAAGATGCTGAAAAACACCCTTCTGAGAATCGTTCTAGACAGAGGCGGGAACAAGGTGCCGCAAGGCCTCAGCGCTAATCAGATAAATTGCATGGAAAGAGGGGTAGTAGAGAGATGAATCCAATAGCTAACAAACTACCAAACTAAACATCAAACACGTCGCCTTCAAAGTTGCGTAATATGAAAAACCCTTTAAACCACATCAAACCCTCAAACAGCTGAGGGAAGATCTCACACTTCTTTCTTCTCTCTGAACTATACATCTCTCTAACTTCTCTCGCTCTCTCTCACCTCCGTGTTTCTCCTCTCCTCTCCTCTCCTCTCCTCTCCTCCAGAGTGAATCAGGAGGAGTAAGTCTCATGTGAAATAGTGCATGACATGCAGCACGTGTGTGTGTGTGTGTGTGTGTGTGTGTGTGTGTGTGTGTGTTTGTGCATGCATGCTGATGTTTGTGCACAATGTTTGCATGCCTGCATAGAGTTAGCTGTTTGTGTGTGTGTGTGTGTGTGTGTGTGTGTGTGTGTGTGTGTGTGTGTGTGTGTGTGTGTGTGTGTGTTTGTGCATGCATGCTGATGTTTGTGCACAATGTTTGCATGACTGCATAGAGTTTGCTGTTTATGTGTGTGTCTGTGTGTGTGTGTGTGTGTGTGTGTGTGTGTGTGTGTGTGTGTGTGTGTGTGGGTGTGTGTGTGTGTGTGTGTGTGTATGCGTGTGTGTGTCTTCCCTCCTGGCACCCTCTGGGTAGAGAGAGCATTCCAGCGGGCAGCTCATGATTCAGCATCTGTCACCCTGCTTATGTAAGAGAGCAGGCACAGACCGACTGACTGACTGGGTGAATGGCTGAGTAGCTGACTGACTGACTGACCAACTGACTCAGGAAATACATATATTGATTAACTGACTTTCAGACTGAAGTTAAAATAAAAATGGCTGAACAGTCTGACTAATTAGCTGTCTATCTTAGCTTGGAAATAAAGCTTTAGATTATTGAAACTTACAAAGATGGGATGTCTTGCCCAAAATTACTTCCATCAATGTACACATTTTTTAGTCTTGATAGTAAGACAGAAGAACATATTAAATAACTAAGAAAATACAGAAAACAACACACCGAACCACAGGTAGACTTACACTGTGTTAAGAGAAAATTACAAGGCCAATTTAGAGGCATACAAAATCAATAGAGAGACACGAATAGATGCAAATATGGCATTATGTGACAGTGTAGACACAAGTGTCCACAAAAGCTGAAATTGTTTACATTGAACAAAAAATGCTTTTAGGCCAAACCTACTGTACGTCTAGGGTTTCATAACTGCTTTCCTGGTTACCTAATAGTTAGGGCGTTTAGTAACATCCCTGCAACAGTTCCAACAGAGATCCCCTGAATTTATGCTGGAATTTGCAAGCAAATGGTAAGAACATTGAGGAAAATTGCAAAATTGTGAAAGGAGGAGAGAGGACGTCATAAGAGTGACACTGAACTTCAGGTAAGGTGTGGCTCTGCTTTTAAACCCTTACTTGTGTCACAAAATAATACCCTTCAGTTTTGTTTCCCTGCTGTCATGTCTCTGTTCAAGTAGGAAATCAATGTTAAACTTAATGACTCAGATGGTTGAGACTGAAACACCCTTTGTCTATCTTGGTCATCTAAATCTAAACATAACGGACTCAACAATTGTTTGCCCTTGACTGTTTCACTGACTCACCGGCTTAGTGATGATGACCAGCTAACCAACTAGCTGTCAGACTGACTCACTGGTTAACTGACTGACTGACGGAAGCTGGACGACTGGCTGCCTGGACGTCTGCTTAAACGTCTGATCGGCTGGTTGCCCGGTTTGCTGGAGTCAGGCAAGCGAGAGTAGGGAGAGATAGGGAGAGTAGGGAGAGATAGGGAGAGTATAGGGAGAGGGGAGCACAGAGGCAAACCAGAGTTCATTACAGTAAAGCTGGAGAGGCAGTGGTGACAGGCTGAGAGAGGGTGCAGAGACGGGAAAGAAATTGAGAGTGACGTGAATACTCTGAGTCCCCATGCAAATAGATGCAGTTACCTAGATGGTCTGCTTCATGCTCAGACACAATGGAGTAGAATCACAAACACACACACAGAAAAGACACTCAGAGTGGAGGTGCACATGTGCACTGTGTGTATGACTTGTTTCTAAAGCCTTTTTTACACAGAGATCTTGTAATAGTGCTGAAGAAGAGTCTTCTGCTCGAGTTTGTTTATCTGCACCGAACAAACCAACGGCCGCATGACGCCACTCCAATGATTCAGCAGTATGCCGCAATCAAAACGTGTAACACAAGTGTCGGCATCTAGTGTGATGTTTTATGTTGAGCAGTGATTAATACGCAAATAAATAACATGGCAAAAAACTAAAATTGACCTTTTCTGTTATATGGTGCACAGTCGCCCCGATTTAAAGACATTTTCAGTTGAATTTCTTCTTCCTCTGAGCTAGCCACTAACGGTCTATCCATCAACACCTACATATATATATATATATATATATATATATATATATATATGTAGTATATATGTCCTTTACATCGACATCGATAGAACTTCAGTGGGCCAGAGAGATATTCTAATAGTGCAGAGATACGCCACTGTCAGAACGTCCGGGCATATAGGAGGCGCTCATGAGGTAGTCCAAAATGAATAGGGCTCTAATGAGCAGAAACACCCAAAATTAAACGTTTATGGGTAAAAAAAAAGTTTTTCTGTAAGCTTTCATCATGTTTTTGATATAATGGGTTGATTATTTAAACATCAGTTGTTCAATTGTGGTGAAATACCGTTATTTATTAGTAGCATAGGTAGCACTCTCTCGTATTACCACAAGCCACTTTATGGCATTAATAGTTGGTGGAATATCTGTGCTAGTACATTAACCAGATCTACATTTACATTACAGATACATCCGTATCTGTGTCTGTCTTTAAAATAGAGCATAAATGCGCCTTAAATCTTCAAAACTGTTCCACCCTGAACAGGCTGTTTAGACGAGGATTAAAGGTGATGAAGGACACAGAGGAAAAACTGAACAGAGATGGCGGGTACGGCTGTGTGCATGCAAAAGAAAGAAAGAAAGAAAGTAACAAAGATTAAGCAAACTGAACCGAGGACATATTGTGTTTACAGTGTGACCTTCAGTGTTGGGATGTGGGAAGGATCAACCTCTAGGAGACATGGGCGTCTTGGCAAAGTCACTCCTACACAGGGCTCATGGCAGACAGGGTCAGGCCAAACATATACACAAACACACTTACAAAACCACAGTCTCACAAAACCACCCCACACCCAGAGCCAGCCTGTAGGAGACTCAGCCAACAGATATGAGCTGCAATAACACCCAATGTGAGTGGGTTCCTCTCGCATGCTTTAAAAAAGACCACACCTCCGACGACACAAGCACACATGTGCAAGATGTACTCTCCAATTCACACGTCTCACATTAGTGGCCACAGACAGAGGGAAGACGAGGACTGAAAGTAGAGGAGGAGGAGGAGGAGGGCTAACGGCTGGAGTGAGACAGAGCAAGAGAGAGAGAGCAGGAGAGGTTTCGCTTCTCCTCACTGATCCCTTATGCTAAGAGGGATTTGCATGCATTTTTAATCAAAGCAAATTAGATCATAACCAAATTAAATCACGCTTTCCAGCCACCCCCTTCTCTGTCTGCCTCCTGTTCCATCCACCCACCTATTCCTCATCATTTAATTATAGTCGCTAATAGGTATGGTTAGACATAAAATACCTCTGCAAACATATGGAGCTAATTGACAAAAATACATATATATGGAATGTGTCTTTGTTTAAACTGAATGTATTTCCATCTAGTAAGTCTAGAACATAGAAACTTCAGCATATAGCAGAAAAAACTGATTTTATATTGGCATCAGATTTTTGACAGTTCTGGCAACATTCAGTGGCTATGCTACTGTATCTGTCAAACATGTACAGATAAATCCTTAACAATAAATCAAATGAAAATACACACACACACACAAGAAAGCATGCATGTTGGCTAACGAAACCGTCACCACCACAGAAGCTACACACCTGCTCCTGCATTTCTCTCCACACCCTCTGCAGCTTTACAAATTGGTTGAAGACCACTTTGCTAATTATTGCCCATTACACAATGACTTCCTACCATTGTGATAAGTCATCCACAGCCCTATTATATGCAGTCATCACACGCCACCACAAATGCATCCACATACTAAACACAAACACCACTCATATGCATGCTGAAGTATTCTGTTTCTTTTTTCTTTGTCACATACAGTACACATGCACGCATCCACACAAAGGTGCCTGCAGGCCCACTTGAGATGCAGACTCCCATGTCCTAGTAAATGATATTAAAAGTCATATCATGAATAAATCAGCTGGTAGGGGCCTAATGTCTCCATGATACATCCACGTACTCTAGACAGTAGACAGAAGGGAGGACGATAGAGAGGGAACGCAGAAGTGGACACACACTGAATACACTCCAACCAAAAACTATGACGGCAACTTATAATCATTTTCATCATCAATTTATATACAGATTTATTGAAGAAGAAATTCCAATTACGGTACTTGAAGTCAATTGTGATGTTTTTAATTTGGTTGTTGTCCGACTAAAATTCCAGAACCCAAATATATTCAATTATTATCATATAAGACAAAGAAAGGCAAAATTAATTAATTTCTGGCAATTTTGCTTGAAAAATTACAACCAGTTACTAATAGAATAGCTGCTGATCAACTGACTAATTGTTTAAGCACTTCTGTAAACACAAATAAAACATAACACCTTCAACGTTATGCATGCAGAAGCTCATTCATGTGACAGCAAAGATAAGATTTGCATGAACTTTTTTTTGTGTGTGTGGCAGTTTTCAACTCACTGGCTCATATAAGTCAGGATTGGTTAAATCTTAACTAAACAAAGCAAGGACAACTCTTTTTAGAATCTGTCATGAGATTCTTCATTTACAGGTCAAACTCTCCAGGAGGCCGGCTCCCGCTGCTTTAGGCGTTTTGAGCTCCATTTAGATGAGGTAGACTTCATGGAGGTAATTTTGACCCATTTCAATTCTAACCTGAGGGAGAAATATGAGATATAAGTCCTGGGGGTTATAAACAGTCATTTCCACAGTATATTTAAAAGACCGCAAACACTTATGAGGCCTTGTAGATTAAAGAAAAAAAATGCTCAAATCGAGACATTTTAAATCCAGGCATGTAAGTGGTGACTAATGCCGTAAGGTATGATTAGTAAAATGTTTATTCCTTAACATTTTGCAGCAGTTGTTGGAAACTGATAACTTGAGGCTTCATATAGAACGAATAAAATTTTAGTTGGTATATATCTATGTCAGACTGTTTCAATCTGAGGTTGCTGGAGTCATGCTAGCATTCGTCGCATTTTAAGTTTTGTCCATGCATTTAATTTTGTATTACTGTCGAGTGACAAATAACAATACACAATGAGACGAATGTTGGATGTTTGTAAAAGTTGATGTTGGCAACATCGTGTCAACAGTTTATCTTTGCTTGATTGATTTTTTGGAAAATATTAGCAATCGAGTTATCGTGTTTCTTACTTGTCCAACAAATAAGAAGCAAAGAGCACGTCCACAGAGAAAGCAAACTAGTGTGAACTTCAGGGGCCTGTGGGAATGCAGATAAGCTTAGCAAATGCACAATGTAAGGTCCAATCTGCCTGTTTTTATAGCTTGAAATACTCAGTAGCCTAGAGCTGAGTCAAATGGTTGATTAATTAATTAGCCAATAGACATTTAATCTCAAACTATTTTTCATTAATATTTTGATCGAACAAAAATGGTTTCAGCTTCTCAAATGTGAGAATATTCTGCTTTTCTATGTTTAAAGTGATCATAAATCGAATATCAATTTCAAGATTGCAGTTATAATTCCAGATCGTTCCATTGACTCTTGACTCGTTCCATTGACTCTTCCATTGAAACATTTTCTTTCATTTAACTTTATATAATTTTGAAAATGTCCACCCTGCTGACCGTGGGCTGCAATTTAGCTGGCATGGCTTTGAATGGTGGTGGATGTTTGCATGTGGGTGAATCGGTGACTCTAAATTACCCATAGGTGTGAATGGTTGTTTGTGTCATAGTTTTAAATTCAGTTAACTTAAATTAAGCAAAAAGCACTTGAGTTACTTTAACGCAAAATAGATATTTTTTGTTTAAATTGTTTCAGTTAATAAGCTAAATTGAAAGCTAAAGAAACCAGGTTTTACAGTGCTAAGTTGGTGTTTTCTGCTTGTGCTCTACTTTCTGTATTCTTGAAACTATTTCTATCGGTGTCATAGGGGTGATAGGCCAAGTATTGGTACAAGTACAACACACTCTGGATCAGTTTCTATGTGTAACACTCACAGAATCTTGCAGCAAATATCCAACATGTTCTGCAATGAATTTGAGAGGAAAAGTGGAGGAGTCCATTGGGAGACATGTGTATACTGAGGTGTGTGTGTGTGTGTGTGTGTGTGTGTGTTTGTGTGTAAAAGAGAGAGTGTTGAGTGGCGCAGAGAGCAGGGAGTCGGCTGATGGGCAAAGGCATGCTGCCTGCAGGTTCAATCTGCCCGCGAGTCAGGCATCAAACTTTCACATCCACACATCAATTATTCAGCGGCCTGCTTTGTCAGAGTGGTAGCATGCCACAGTGGCAGACGACAAACCAGGGAGAGGAGGGAGAAAGAAGTTGGAGGACAGGGAGGGGAGGTAGAGAGAGAGGGAGGTTGGGTGAAGAAAAAAAAAAGATGATTTGAGATATGGATGGAGAGACTGTGGCCCATATGGAAGAAGACACAGGGGAAGTGGCAGAGCTATGAAAGAGAGAACAAGCTGGGGTAATGGAGTGGCCTGTGGAAGCACTTTGGATGAGAGAAATTAGATCTGTAAGTATGTTGCACTCAGATTTATGAGGCGTATGCTAAATATATTAATATTTTAAATTAAACCGAAATCGACCGAAATCAATGTCACATTTGTGACAGAATTTATGGTTTGCACATGTTGCATTCCCATCACAAACTAACACAATAGTTTGCCCGAAAGTTAACTAATACCACTGTAGCACTGCACAGACATAGGGGTTCAATTCCTGAGCGCTGTGCTTTTTTTTCCACACTTGTATCAGTTACCAACCACCATATGGGAGGGTGAGACAGGGGGGGTTCATTTGGTTACAATGTGAAGCTGCACCGCTCGATAGCCACTTTTAGACAGGCATTGTGCAACAGCGCCGAAATGAATTCCCTTCTCTGTGACCCCTTTGGTGCGTTCAAACTGGACCGGCCCATGGCGTCACAACGCCACCTCGGTGCGCATTCACCGCAATGTTAAGAGGCGTGACATATGACACAACAGCGAACATAAAAGCTGATATATGTCACTATTTCCCCAGTTTAGCGGTCAATTTCTGTGCTTGTTCTTCAAATCCCCCGGGGTGGGTCGCACGCCTTAACGTATAACGTCAACGTCACACCCGTTCTGCAACGCCAGGGCCCTCCATTCAGACAGACGCCTGTTTTGGCGCTGTTACTACCTTCCAAGGCGTCACAGAGGCGTTGTAGAGGTGGAACAAACTGACACTTCATGAAACCTTCATTGCATTCAGACAGACGTTGGGGTGGAATAAAGGTGCAACAGGCCCGGAATGAAAACGCTGTCTGAATGGGGCTGATGCCACTGAATCCAAGGGTGCATCGGATTCATTCCAGAAGTAGGGGTGCGTGTGGTTGGCACACAAAAGAGCCTGAAAACCAAACATATACTGTATTGATGCCTCATATGAGGCAAATCCAAGCCGTTCATTTCAATTAAACCCTGTTTTAATGGATATTTTGTATTATCAATGCACAGTATTTCAAGTCTGACACAAGGAACTCTGTACTCATATATAATCATCTTGCTGATGTGAACGCCCACAAGTTGTTAACATGGGAATCTTACTCATCTCCACCATCCATCCATTATGATGTGGACGCAGCACAAGTGTGCCTTCCAAGTGTCTTAGGTGGGAATGCCAGAAGATGGGTGGGATGTGTCGAGGGGGCAGTGTGAATCTTTGTTCATGTAACACCCAACCAGTGAGACCGAAGAAGTGGCTGAAAACTCCATGTGTTTGTAACTCAATGTGTAAATCATGCCTGTCTACTCCTGGTCCAACAGAAGGAGTCAGCAGTGACAAGAACCACAGTCCAAGGAAAAATACTTCTCAAATCCAGTGACATCCAGTTACATCGGATAACATGATCCAATTACAAATCGAGTAACCTTAAAGTATGGTTATGGGGCTATGAGTTTGATTTTGGATAAGGCTTGATTGAATTAAAGGGAACTGTTCAGCCTTGGAAGAGGTAAGAGGTTTTTCCCCACATTCAACACAAAATACTACTTTTAATGACAACTGCTGTCTCAAAACTATTCAACCCCCTGAATATCATCCCTCATAAGAGCACAACTTTACTTTAGAGTCCAGAAGTTATGCCTGTTAAAGCCAAAATTTTCATAATGGCTACATGCTCAATCTCCAATGTACAAAACACTGCTGATGTAAAAGCAGAAGAAAAGTTGTCTCCAGTATGCTCAAAAGCTAAATACATACTGTTCTGTTGAGTGATCAAATTATACTGTAACTTCTGGGGCCTATGGATCAGCAGTATGTCTGGAGGAGGAAGAATGAAGCATATCCTGAAGAGAACACCCCACCAACAGTGAAGGCGGTGGCTCGGTGATGCCCTGGGGCTGCTTTGCTTTCTTCAGGCACTGGAAACCTGCAGTGTGTAGAGGGTAAGATGGATTCTATCAAGTATCAGGAAATCCTGGAAGAAAACGTCTCACCATCTCTGAGGAAAGTGAAGCTTGGGCGTCATTGGACATTACAAAATGGCAATGATCCCAAGCAGACATCAAAGTCCACCAAGGCCTGGCTTCAGAAGACGTCCTGGAGAAATTTTAAAGTGGCCGTCACAGTTGCCTGACTCGAATCCCATAGAAAACTTTTGGTGGGATTTGAAGAAGGCAATTACAGCATGCAAACCCATGAGGTATGGGCTAAGATTCCTCAGGAATACTACCAGAAGCTGCTGTCTGTAGGCTACTAGAGACGCTTGTCATTAAGGGTTGAATCATTTAGAGTCTGCAGTAGCCAGTGAAAGTAGCATTTTGTGTTATATTTGGGGGAAAAAACACTTATATCTGTTATATCTATTGAGCTGTTTCACAGCTGTTTCATTTGGTTATTGAAACAACTGATAAACAGTATATTTTGCCAATATGCATAATATACAGTGGGGGTTGAATAATGCTGCTTCCAACTGTAGCTACTTCCCACCTTGAGCATGTTCATGTTCCAAATAAATATGGATAAACAGGCACTTATTTGCATACATCGACATACAGTAAAGAGACAAAGAAAAGACATTTTATAAAATGAGGAGAAGCGGAAGAGAGCACACTGTGGTGATATAAATAGAGGAACAGACAAGAGAAAGGGGAAGGAAAAATAAAAAAAAAGAGGAAGAAATAACAGTTAATGAACACAAAGAAAGCACGTCATAGCAAACTGCTCTCTCCTTTTCCTTCTTTGGCTATCTATCCCCGTCTTTCCCTTGTAGCTAAAGTCATTGATTTTCTCACACTCTCCTATAAAGAAAAGTACAGATGAGTTGCACTCATCACAAATTATAATATGACATTTGGTGGAAGATGCAATGCAGATGCCAATGAGGGTGATTGAAAGAGATTTAAAGGGGCTTAACGCCATTCGTACGGACCAGAATGGCTTCCCACAACTCTACAAACGACTGCACGGCGTACCCCGATGTCTTATCTCACTTATCATCTGGATAAGGGCAAAACTGAACCCTGGTGCACCGTTGAAACTAAGATCTTTCATATCTCTTCTGCTGCGGCTAATATTGCATCGGGTAGTACAGTTTTACAACGACTCCAGGCTTTTCAGCTGATCATGCATAAACGCACATGGACTCTTAACAGTCAAGCGCCTCTGCACATGAGAGCACACACATGCACACATCATGTGCTCACACACACTCACACAGACGCATGATTTCCCACTCGTGTGTGAGCCGTCGGAGGGAGCAGGGAGACGACTGACAGCCAAGGCAAAGTGCTGATGGTAAGCAACATTCTCCTGGAGTTCTCAAAAGTGTGTGTGTTTGCCAAAGATACACACGACAGAGCATAGAGTCACAATTATAATAGCGGCGTCTGAGTTTTTCTTAGGATAAATGTATTGACATCTTCCCCCAGTCATTTGAAATTAATTTTAGATGCTACATTTTACCTGAATTAAAAGAAGATAAATGTGCCTGAAAAAGAGAGACATGCTGCATCTTAAAGACATCAGGGGATTGAACGGGAATAAAAGAGAAGGAATATTTTCGATAGAAGGTTATGCTGTTATTCCTCAGTTAAGTGGTCTTGGTTTGGAACTCCTAAAAATAACCACAGTGTTAAAGGGCCTCTGCCCTTGTCCTTCTCCTCTGCAGCTGCAGGGCAAGTTAGTGACCTCTTCATACCCATTCTCCCCTTATAGACACAAGCATACAGACAAACACACACACACACACACACGAAAGCCCCTTTGTATAATTACCCTTGAGAAGACCTGTACAGACCTCTAACCCTAACCTCCACATGATAAGGCCAAGCCAACTACATACCTGACTCCAAACAGGTTTTCTGAACAAAGGCTCCAGGGTCAACATGGAGTCCACCTCCATCATCTGACTGCCTGTGTGTTAACATTTAAGTGCCCTTGGAACCTTGTTTGTAAAGCCATGTTGATATTATTTAGATTAGATTACTTGTCATCATGGCTAAGTTGAGATTTTTTAATAGGACATCTGGGTTAAGGCTGATTGTAATTTACAAATGTGATATCATACACCAAACCTATCCCCAGAGAGAACAATGACTGCTAATGATGCTTTTGAACATTCAGTGCAAACATTTGACTTCAATTGCTTACTACTATTAATTCTATAATATTAGTTA
Source organism: Chaunax sp. Z400 (assembly GCA_037577475.1). Taxonomy (NCBI): domain Eukaryota; kingdom Metazoa; phylum Chordata; class Actinopteri; order Lophiiformes; family Chaunacidae; genus Chaunax; species Chaunax sp. Z400. The sequence goes on from CM075190.1 coordinate 23,800,825, forward strand.
CTGGCAATTTCATGTCTGATTAATTTGTTGCCAGAAAAAGATGTTGATTATTTTAGCTTAGCACAAAGACTGGAAACAGATGGGTATGTACAAAGAAAAATGACAGAAAAGGGCACCGCATTATTTTAAGGTCCACGAGTATGATGAAGTCATGAAAAAATAATTCTTAATTAATCATTACAACACATGGACAACAATGCAACAATGACACAACAGATTACGTGTGCACTGCTGTGTGTAGTTAGTGTTTTGGGCTTGTTCCCTTTCACTGCAGACGTACTTATGAAGAAGACATGAACATCGTAAGTCATGATGATTGAGATGCCTTACTGCTTGCATTAATTAACATATTGTTCCTTCATTAAGTAATGCATAACAGACTATTAGTACATGTACATTACTGATAGTTCATGAAGTACTACATGAATGAATTACTGCATGAATTCATGCATTCATATTCATAAATAAATGTTGAATGCATCCTTTATATATATATTTATATATATATATATATATATATATATATATATATATATATATATATATATATATATATATATATATATATATATATATATATATATCATTCTCTCTTTCGCAAATGTCACATATAATAACAATCCTACACATTGACTTGCATCCCTCCTGTCCTTCCTGGGCTGACCGATCATGTCCACTGGACCATCCCTGATACACCTCATGTGCAGCGGGGCATGTGCATGCCAACACGGCGTCTGCGTGCAGTCTTGATCTTGAGTCACTCAAGCAGGCAGACAGAGGACGTGACGAACACTGGAGAGGAGAGAGAGAGAGAGTTCGAGGGGGGCCACCGCAGAGTTCATTTATATTTTATAGACCTCTCAATTAGTGTCAGTGTTCACGGGTGGGAGGTTGGGGAGCAGTCCGTATCTACTAGGCAACCTCATCTGCTTGTGCCTGTACCATCCACCCCCTTATCTTTTCACTCCCCCTCCTCCACTGCTCACAATAGGAGGCCTGATTTAGGTTCACTTCGGGGCCTTTCAACTCAAAAGGAACAAGATGCCATTGGGGATTCCTGACAGCAGTTTGATCTGATATAATTTTCTAAATGTGATAATTGTGTGATTCTAAATGTGAGAACATGGGAGCTAAATAAAAATCCCACGGGATGCCATGTTTCGAGTCTGACGTTTTCATGGTGCACATATGGTGAGGTAGGCTTGTCATAAAACACGGAAGAAAAAATGTGTAACACTGCATCAAAAATAACAATCCTAGATTGGCTCCTGCATGTTTTCAAATCGTATTACTCATTTCAAATCTCATTATCGTAAGACTGAGGTGATGTTTGAATTTGTAGTTCAAGGTATGAGGAGCTGCACATTATTGGATGATGCAGAATCATCCATATTGTCTGGATTAGCACCCCCACCATTAAATTTATTTATTTGTTTGTTTGTTGGATTGATTGATTGATGAAGTATATGTTTGTAATTTTTCTACCACAGCCAGACTGCTTGACTCATTCATCCGTTTAGTCCTTCCTGATCCTATTAGACCCTATGAGCAACATATGACATTATTTTCAGTAATTACTTGATTTATACTGACATAACCCTATATCTTCCAAGGGATAGCTTTAATTTACAACGGCATATATACTTATAAGTGCTATCATGCTGAAGTGAATAGCCTTTAAATTTCAACCATGCAGAGATGTTTCCCAAATGAAAGTAGCATTTGGAAGCTAAACTAGGGTCGCGTGGTACTTAGACTTCCTAACTGGTGACTCTGGCTTGGTTGGACATCTTAATCAGGTCAGGATGATTTTCCATAATCATCCAACAAACAGGACAAAAATCATGTAACAACACAAAAATGAGTTGGCAAAAAGTTGCCCCTTGGTTTGGGAGAAGTTTATGGGAATGGGGAAAGAAACACAGACAGAAGAAAAACATTTATTTTCTGCAATGTACTGTCAAATATATTCGCACAGAAAAATGTATTTGACTTTAAGCATCGGGGTCTATCCCGAGCCCAGTTTTTTGCCATATCCTTGAGGAGAATCTACTCTGTCTCCCGCTCCCCTTCCCTCTCGTCTTCTTAACCCAGCTGGAAGCTCCAGCTGCTAGGTTATGGCTTGCCTGATGCTCCCCTGTGGCTCACTTAACCAGGAAAGGAGAGGAGAGGAGAGGAGAGGAAAGAGAATCACAGAGCAACATTTGGTTAAAAGGAGATAACTACATTCACATGCACAAAATAAACCTCATTGGGTGAACCCCTTATGTCTGAACAATTTATGTAAAACATTGGAAACAGACTTATTTAAACTTTGCAGTTTTAGTCTAGACTTTAGACCTAATCATTGTAGATTCAAGACACACAAGACATACTCAACTCAAATCTTCGTCATACACAGGAACATGCAGTATGTGAGGAATAAAAATTTAAAAACCCACTTAAATGTAATAAAATAAAGATGACAGGAGTTTAGGTTTCACCCATAGAAATTTAGCTGCGCTAACATCTTTGTCTTCATCCTTTACCACAACTTGGCAAACCAGGTTTCTCAAGATGTGGTCTTCAAGAAAATGAGACTACTGCAGACAGCTGAGGATATATAGGTAACTATAGTGACCTGAATGAAAGAGAGGCCGGGTGGTGTTGAAGGGAGAGATAGACATTGTGAGTATACAGCTGGGAGAAAAAAGAGCACAGTACTATAGAGGATTTACTCTTAGTTAAATTGGTGGTCATAAGAGTTAAAGGTCAAACCTAAAGGCCAACAGTGATTGGTTCCCCTGAGGAAGGCCACATGTGACTTGGGCTCATCCATGCATTTTCTTTCTCTCCATCCTTGTTGGTAGATACTCTGAAGAGCGACCTTGAGAATGTCTGCTCAGCTTCTAGGATCTTTTTTTCTGAACAATTACCGCTATAGGAAGCTCACAAATACAGAAATCTCAGTTTCTGCTGAGGGAAAAGGCCCAGTGCTCCAGGGGTATGGGAGTAAGTTTGTGTGTGTGTTGTGTGTAGGTGGTGGTAAACCTTAGGTCGGAGCCCACTCCTCCTCTCTTGATGCACTAGGTAGCTGACAGAAAAAGCTCTGGTGAGCATTTACAGGTATGCTCAAGGCTAGGATTACCACGGGCTGGGAATTAGGGAGGATGGCAAAGGTCAGAGGGTTAAGTGTGTGTAAGGGTGTGAGTATGTTTGAGTGTGTGTGTGATTATGTGCTGCTAATGTAAGCAGAGATTAAGTGCATTTGGTCCTGAGAGTGGAACTGGTCCAGCGACAGTCAATTGTGATGCCATTAGCCTATACTTAGCAGGTTGACTGCAGAGATCTGGGGACACAGTAACATTTAAAATCAGACCAGGCAAGAAAGATGAGCGGTTACAAACCAGCCAACAGTTGAGACAGATTTCCTAAATTGTTTGGAAGTGAAACTGACAAAGTGAAGAAGTATAGGAAATGTTGTTGGTTAAAGCGGATTCAAGAAATGTGTCTGTAAATTGGGACTTTTTCTCTAAGCATATTTTCACCTCTTTTCATCCCTAAAGGCCATTAAGACCATCTGTCCGGTTGAACAATCATGTCCACATTATGGCTGCATCTTAAAATAAAGGGTCACAAGGAGGTATTGCTCCATTTTAAAAGGTTGCCAGCCAAAATAGTTTGGAACCACTCATTACAATTGTGGACAGTTTGGTAAATACTTTTACTGTTTGCTTGCCTTTTTCTCAAGTTTACCTGTATGATTATTTCAGCACTTCTTTCTTTCTGGATTGTTTTTAGCATTGTTGTCGAACCCTCAGATTTTAGAAATGAATGTAATAGGAATAGACACATGTTTTGCTTTAATGTATTATTATGAAGTAAATGTTGATTTCACAATAAGATGGCGATAGACTAATGACACCATTTAAGTTAAGATTCTTTCCCTATAAACCTCATTCCCCACCATGGCATTTTGTCTGGGCTCCAAATCTTTCTGGAAAATGCAGGGTGACAGGTGATCCAGTCACATTGACTGCCTGGAACCATTTCTATCTGCTTTCATGTCCCCATTATAGACTAAATGAATGAATAAACTCACTTTTGTCCTGTGATTTTGGCACTTTCTACTCTGGGGAAAATGAAAAGCGTTCCAGTTGTCATTGCTACAACAGCGGCAATGATAATACCACTTGGAAACGCAGGAGGGCCTGAGGTAATTAAAATCTATTCATGAAATCTTATTATAAGAGATGGAACGACTGGTAAAAGTAAGATCCGAGTTGCAATGAATCAGATTTATCAAGCTAGTGGCATTTGTTATGATTATTTTTTATTGGATTTCTCGACACAGAGGAGGCAGATTGTGGGAGAAATCTCACAGTGTTTTACGATTATGGAAAAAAACGGCCATTTTGACTTCATGGCACACCAAAGTGAACATCATCTGAAACCCGTAAAAGCCTAATGGACTGACAGAAGATATAGCCTAACAGAGACTTCAGCGGGAGAAACTGATCTAAGTGCAGATCCGCTCCTCGTGGCAAAGTCACGATGTAGGCCTGTACCTTCAGCACTGATATGGAGCCAAACGCGTTTACGGGCAGAGATGAGCTGCTGTCGCTGGAAGGCAAGAGGAGCGCTGATCGTCTCAGAGGCCGGCCGAGGAGAGCTGCAGCTCACGGCTGTGGTGAGCGGTGAGAAATTAATTAAGACTGAAGCAGCAGCAGGAGGGAAGATAGGAGGGGGAGAAGGACTGAAGGAGAGAAGGAGCATGAGAGAGAGAGAGAGAGAGAGTGTGAGCCTCTGGGAGTGGGCCTCCTGGAGGATCAAGACTATTATTGCTATCATCAGTCTAATTTCCCCCCTCACCCCTTCCCCCTATCTTTCTCATTTCATCTACCTCCCCATTTTCTTTCCCTCTCTGATTTTCTCACCTCCTTCTTTCCCACCCTCCTTCTCCTCCATCGTCTTCCTCCCTCCTTTTCTACTCTGGCCATCACAGTGAGGACAGGATGCTAGCCGGCGGGTGCTGTAGAGGAAGGAGAGCGAGCGAGAGCCTAATGAGATGTCTATCGCCTCCGTCTAGACTGGACCGCTCCTCTCCGTGAAGAACCACCACCACCACCACACCACACTGCGCTCCACAACACCACTCCACCATGTCTGCCTGCCTACTGCTGCTGCTGAGGGAATAGCGAGAGGCAAGGTTTGTGTATGTGTGTGTGAGTGTGTGTGTGGAGAGCGGAGAGTGTGTGTTTCTGAAGGGTGTGTGTCCAGGAGGTGTGTAGGAGCAGCATGTGAAGGCATTGGCATGGCCATCTATGTGTGTGACTGAAGGGTACACTGGCAGAGCTATATTTTGTGGGGAATTAGTGTGTTGTTTGTGTGTATTGTGCACAGAGATGTCTGAGTGACACTGTGTGCTACTGTCGGTGCTATCTCTATAATTCAAGTGTGTGGGAAACTGACCCCTGGGCACACTATGGTGGATGCCCTCACACACACCCTCCTCCATTGTAATTGCCTGTTAGGGATCTACTTTCACAGACAGAAAAAAAAAAAATCTGCCCTCCAAATCCCACCATCATACACACTCTGCAGAGGCCCCCTTTATTTCCTGATAGGCAGGCCCATGGCAGGGCTCCATCACAGGGACCTCTGCTAACACCAGGAGGGCCTCTGTTGTTCCTCTCCACTGGCAAAGTCATCAGAAACACATAGTTATACATATTTCCCAGCATTCATTTCCCCTCTTGACGCCATTGGCTCACTGGGCTGCCTCAATATTGCACAAATAGAAAACATTTTGCCATCAAACCCACCAAGAAAGCTTGACAGATAGCTATATGTATATGCAAATGTATCCACCTTATCAATTAATTTTCTCTGTACTGAAAACCTTATTTTTCTTCAAACAAATTCAAATAAATCTGCCAGCGCTGTAAAAAATATTTGAACTGCTTAGAAAAGAAATCAAAATTTGAAAATGCTCTAGAAACTAGGTTTATATTTGGAGACAGGGAAAGTCACTGCTGTCTGTTTCTGATAAATACCAAACTGTATTTTAAAGGAGTTGCTTTACATTAGGGACAGCAGGACGGCACAGTAGATAGAAGGCTCTAGGTTCGAATCCAGACCTGGGGCCAGTCCAAAAACATGCAATATTGGCGACTCTAGAATGTCCATAGGTGAGAATCTAGAATGAATAACGATCTCTGTGTTTCAGCAAAAAAACATTGTGTAAACGGGGCCATAGGAAACAGATGGATGGATTTGCATTAGCAACTTACTGAAATTTTCTTTTTGCACTGGCACAAATTGGTATGGAAATTGTTTGGCAATGTAGAAACAACAATTTGTGATTTTATGGGGAGTTTGATGCACTTTCTATATGACCAACAGTTTATTACTATCCAGTGTCTGCGGCTGTAGCACTGCCTTACAGTAACAGGATTAATTGGGAAAAAGTTAGAACACAAACCCCTGTCAAAACCACATATGCTAAGATTATATCTGTGTTAATGAAATTGTCAGAAAGACAGAGAATATGCTCATTGTCATAAAGAACTACTCCTAACTAACAATTCCTTCAAGAAAAAAAATGTAAAGGGCTCTATGTTAGCCAAAACGACTGAGTAACAGATATGTGCTGTTTGTTGTTATAAATAAAATCTCTTATAGAAAAAAAAAGTCCATTAAGGAGGAACTGAGGGGGCAGCTGTTAGCAGCTAGCCTAGCATGAAGGTATAGTGGACTTCATATCGCCTGTCAGCTCAGTTCCCTTTGGGGTGTGAGCTGTGAAAAGCAGGATCCTGCCTCACTAGAAGCTTTTCTCTTTCTGTCTCTTTGTCTCTTTACATGGGTTTTATAATCAGAAGCTCTTGTGAGGCATCTCTTATGGTAACCTGGTCGCTGCACGCACACACTCTGTTCATTAAAGTGCCACTCTGGAGAGGACTGAAGAAATGAAGGGGTAACGAGGGAGAGACAAATGAAAGGAAGCAGAGAGAGAGAGTGAAAGAGAGACAGAGAGCTTGTTAGCAGCCATGCTGAAAGCCTGCTCCAGTTATTCGGTTGAGTGAGAGGCGCCGCCTCTCTTTTTTTTTTTTTGTTGAAAAAAACCTCTTCTTCACTGTCTCTGTTTCATGCCCACACCTCCCTCCTGCTCTCTCCTCTCTGAGGCCCATTGGCTCCAGGTGACAGGCTCGCTGACGGTCAAGCAAGACTGCACACTGGGTAACTCACCTTGCTCACACAAAAACACACACATTTACAGTCTACATTTCTCTCACAGAGACACACAGACACACACACACACACACACACACACACACGATGTGCTCACACACTGGGCTTTCGACTGCAGGCCTCATTAACTGCACCACAGCTGCCCCTGTTTTAGAGACTCTCCTCAGCACGCCGTCTCTCTCTGTCCCCCTCTCTCTCTCTGCTGCACACATTGCTTCCCGTCTCTCTCACCCAAACACACACACACACACAGTCATAGGCAAATATATTGTCCTTCAAGCTTTGTGTTTCTCTTTGCCCTCTTATCTTTCTCTCCTTATGCATCAGTTTCTCGTACAGGTGCAAGACCGCTTGCTCATAGACCACTTCAATTGGTTTCTACAGGTTTTCACCTTCAAAATATCCAGATTTTGTAAAAGCACCAGTAATAATTGTACAAGTGGTTCAACCCTCACATACAAACTCTTCAGCACACTGAAACTAATCACAACATTCAAGTCCTTTCAGGCAAAAAGAAAAAAAAATGGACAAACATTTATCCAAACCAAAGAAACCTAAAAGACATTTTCTATGGGAGCCAGGCTGAAAATGTGAGTGAATATTGGACCAGCCATCGAATTCTATAAGACATATGTGGTATCAGTCAAGCTGTTTTAGGGTGAAACAAATAAAAAGTCTGAACTGTGGTAGTTTGGCTGTATGATCAGATTTAAAGTATACTGAAATAAACAAATACGTTTATAAGGGAACAGTAATCACTGTCTGGATTACGTTGAATGAAAAGTTAGGTACCGCACAGGATTCACAGGGAGGTAAGTCCGACTGGAACACCAGAAGGCACCGTCCCATCCAAGTCTGTGGTTAGGTTTAAGCAACAAACTCACTTTGGTTAAGGTTAGGAGAACATAGTTTTTTTGGGAGTGAATGTTCTGGAAAATAAATGAAATACTATTGATATGTTCTGCATTAAAAAAAATGAAGTTAATTAACAACTAGTTCTCATTATTTTTATAAAGATGTGATTGTTCAGTATTACGTTTCCCAAAAGTTTGGACACACATTATGGATGTCGACTCTACTGAACTGCACTGCATTGCTGTTGCAAATATGTTGCATACTGTAAATGTAAATTCTAGACAGGTCTGGCTCTGCATTACATTTCTCCACTGAAGGGCATCCTACATGTCCCTGCATCATATTTTCTCCACAAGAGGAGCACCCCTGAGGACATCTTATTACATTTACTCCAGGAGAAGGGCATCATAGAGGGCACTCTGTCCGCTGGAAGATGGTTCATGGTATTTTTTTCAAACATTTGGCACAAGTGTTTTTTCTACTCTGAGATTGTTGAAAAGCAGCTCCAATGCAGCTTTAATACTATGTTACGTTATGTGGACAAAGACTGGATGTGGAACACCTTTGTATATGTAAATTTAATACAGTTTACGTATGTTCATACTTACTATTTAGAACACTGATGATGTGTCATCAGATTTTTTTCTGGGAAACTGGAATTTTCGTCTTTCAATTTCTTTAGACTCACACTGCTTTGAAACAGGACTTACAAACCCAGGCTGGGAATTAGAGTTTACACGTACTGAGCAGTTAACGAAATAAATATTTTTTTAGAATAAAATTTATTTTTAGTGTCTAGTCAAAGATTCTAACAGAGTGGGGATGATTTGAAGTCATGACCTTCTTCTGGCTATGGCCGAACTGGGTTGTGTAATGGATGTGGCCATGGTTGCAAATTCTCTGCATTACATGCTGGAATGACTGTCAGTAAAGAAATAAAGCTGTTGTACCATAAAGTGATTCTCCACTCAAGACTTTCTAAATGTTTTTACAAAGGTTTAGTTTATCACATTAAAAATCTACATTATATCCTTGTTTGATTGACTTAATAAACTTAACCATGAGGTACATTCTTATTCCCTGAAATCCCTCTATTTGCTTCATGCACACAGTAAATTCAGAGCATTTACAGTGTGCATGTCTGTGTGTCTGAATGTACTGTATGCCTGTCCCGTGGGATCCAGCATGGCCTTTGCACAAACAGCCCTTATCTCCTGCAATCTAGTCTGGGGCTTCCAAGCTTCTGCCACCAGCCACAAACTCATTAATTACTCTTTAGTATCAAGCCGTAATTAGAGACACCAATCAGGCCCCCGCTTTGTTACCCCTCTCCACCTACCCCCCCAGTCCCTATTAGCACTCTGCATCCTACTCCGTTTGCAAGTGAGCTAAGCTAGTTGCTGCGCAGTGCTGAGATGAGCTCCCCTGTGTGTGAGATTAGGCCGTGTACGGTTAGATAGGAGCACGAGAGGAGGAGGGAGGGGTGGGTGGTGGGAAGAAATAAAGGAAGAAGAAAGGAGGGAGATACAGAGGTAGTGAGGTGAGGGCGGACGGGGTGAAATACAAAGGGGAGGTGAGGTGATGTCAGCACTCACAAGGAGCATTAATTTGACATTAATTGTGTCATCACCGCTTACATCCCCCCGTTCCTCCTCCCGTGTGCAAACACACACACACACACACACACACACACACACACACCTCTCCTCCTCTCCCACTCTTGATGAGAGGATCATTGATGGATGAGGAGAGAAAAGATCGGATTAGATCGGTCTTGTCTGTCTACACTGGAAGAAGGTGAAACCGGGACAAGAGGGAAGAGGTGGGAGGGGGAGGGGGAGGGTGGCGGTTTGGAGTCATTAAGGACAGTGATTGGTTAAATAAAGCATAAAGGTAACAGAAGGATTTCCTGATGGGTGATTTTCTTTTATTCAGGAAACACTCAGTAGTGTTTAAACTTACAGTGTAAGTTTCAGCCTTATGCTTGTGAACATCGTTGCTGTGCAGTGAGCTAAGCCCATTTCCAGTCGTATGAATACTTTGCAATTCAATACAATACTTAGTAAATTATCAAACCTCAAACCAAATCAAGTAATACCACCTTGAGCGTGGAAACCTACTCCTAGCATTTTGAATCATGTGTTGATCATCAATAGTTTATGAGCCATCAACAAAGATGATTGATATTCATTACACAAACACCCTCCATGTGATTGTGATGCTTTAGGCTCCGCCATGCGACTATTTGCTGTGGCCTGCTCTATTCCTGCTGCTGTTCCCATGCTTTGCATTCGCTGGCTGACAGAAAGCACATTACATCTGTGATGCCACTGCAGTAAAGTCACTGCAGACTCATCTCAAATACAGAGAGCTTTTCCCATCAACAATAGCCTTAATCAGCAGTGTGTGAGCGTGTTTGGCAAGGGATTGGATGTAATGGATTTTTTGTTTTTATGTTAAAGTCGCACACTGCAGGTTTAATACCTGTACCCAGAAACTCAACTTTAGGGCAAGTCGTTCCACAATTGGAGGGCCACAGCAGAGAAAGAGGGATCCATTGTTGTGTTCAGGGTTGTGTTAGAAGGATTAGAACTAATTTTTCTTATTAATTCTAAAAACTGTTATCAAGCAACATACGTATGCATCAGATTATAAGACGTTCAAGATAACAGGCTTATCTTTGTAATATATTCAATGTATTGTTAAGCTAGAGCTGACAGGATATAGCTGGTTGTATGGGTTATAGACTGATGTCACAAAACATATAGACAGAATGTGTTCATGAGATATTCTAACATTTTACGGATAAGGTGCAAAAGTAAAGACAAGAGTAGCCTTACTACCGCATGTTGAAAATCCCCATTACTCCCCTGTTGATTGACAGGTTTTTTAATACATGGACTAACAGAAGACGACAATTGGATCCAAGTTATTAATGTTTGCTGTTAAAGTTTGTTTACATCACTGGGAGGAACATTCAAGCCATGTGAAGCGATGCAGAGACCTCTCTGTGGTGCAGTTTATAGAGCTTTAGAGCTAGATTTTAACTTCTGTCAGAGACACAATATGTGATGGTTTAAGTTTTTTAACTGACTGGACCCAAAAGCAAGATACTGACAGAGATGCAGATTTAACGGTTTTAATGAACACTGTTCAAAATGAAACAAAGCTCAATATCATGTGAAGCCACTGGAGGGGCGGATGGGTTCAGATCTGAGGAGTCCTGTGGTGGGAATGAGATCCGTTAGAAGGATGGCAGATAGGTGGTGAAAAACAATATGAATCCAGGATTGAGATGTAAATATACTTAAATATACAGACTTTAGTGGTGGAGGCTGCGAGCTGTAGTTGGAGGCTGAGGAACAAAGGGCTGTGAGGGTAGCAGGCGTGTGTCTGGAGTTGAGGAGGGTCGGGCAGGCTGGCAATTTAAAAGGCTTTAGGAGAGACAAAAAAAAAAAACATGCACTAGAAATCCAAAAGTCACAGGAAGGTTCAGAGGAAGGAAGTCAGGGTACAATACCGTGAAGGAGACTGAACAATCTGACGAATAGTGGATGTCTGGGCTGGGGTTAAATACTGCCGCTTGATGAAAATGGAACACAGGTGAGTTGATAGCCAGCCTGCTACACCAGACGAGTCCAGCCCTGTGAAAACAATTAACCTCACCGAGGAACACGCCCACCAGAGACTGGGATGGGATGAGGAAGAAACTAGTCAAAGGAATGCCATGACACAATAACACTATCCCACAAGATATAATAAATAATAAAATACATTTTATATTGTACCATGGTATTAATTACCTCAACAGTTTTGGTTTGTTTTTTTGCTCACCCTTTAGCATGATTATGCACAAACTAATGTATCATTTTTATTCATGCTTTCAATTCAATTTCTTAGTGTACGAGCAGTTATTTGTTGCATTTAAAGGAATGTTTCTCTTTCTGACAACCTCTTCAAACAACGACCCCTGTGCCTTTAACATGTCCTCTTTTACTACATTCTAGATTCTGCTGCAGCTTTTGAGAGCACAAACTATAATAACAGCTTAAAATTGCACAATGTAGCCTAAAATTGATTGACCAATTTCTTAAAATCATAATTTCTGGTCTGTTGTCTCTTTGCACTGGCTGAAATGACTGGTGGTGATGATTTTCTTGAGAGAACAGCATCATTTTTTTTTTTTTATTGCAGTTGCAGCCTGAAAAAGCATGTCTCAAAATGTTGATCACGTGAACCGTGTCTCTCTTTTACATGCTCTAACAGTAAGGTTCAGGCCAAATTATATCTTCCAAAATAACTTAAAGGATAGAGAACGCAAAGTCTTCTCTAGGCCCTAGTTTAGCAGCAGATACAATCACGGTGGTTCATTTTCAATATTTTAAAGTTCCCATTCTGAGACTGTTACATCTTGTTCACTATAGCTTTTAAAATACAGCATTTAATTCCCAAATTGAACCCTTTCCTGGTGATCTCTAGGTGTATCCTCTGATACTTTAATCATCGGAAAAGCCCCGCAGAACACAGATTATGTACTGTGGAACTTAGTTAAAAGTCACAGTCATGCACTTGATCATATGTAATTATCAAAGCAATTAGGTTTTGCTTACATTTGCATTAATGTTTTGATTTTGCTATTGATGCCATGGTGATTATTAAACTTATTTTTACAGCGACTACGGTAAAAGTCTGGACACTCATTATGGAGGCATTACATCAAACTCGACTCTTCCATATAGCTGAATTAATCATTTCTGAAACTGTAAATCGAATTTTGGAGATACAACAGTGTTTTCACTTTGCAGCCTGGCCAGAAAGTGAGAACTGCTGATTCCTCATAAGCATTCAAGGACATCAGAGCCCCGGAGCCTTGCTCAGGTGGGTCTGTCTCTTAGCAGTTAGCTGCGTCCCTAGCCAGCCTTTCGCTCCAAGGGCGGTCTCTACAACGATATCACTGTGCCAAGTAAGCAAGGACCTGCTCCCTGGTGCTTGAGTGGATGAATAATGACACTGTAGCAGCACAGCTCCTCTGTCTCTCTCTCCCTGATAATGAGGAACAGAAGTGCAGACCCTCCCTGAGGCGCAGCACCTGGACTGGACTACCTCTTTGTCTACCTCAACCTCTATCTCTCATAGGAGATAGGCAGGCAAGAGTTAGGCACAGCCATATGTCAGGCTCTCAGTCTCAGTTACACTCAATCACACTCACTTTGGTTTAATTATGAAGCATGTTACCGAGTTATTTGACCATGTTTAAGCTCATCAGACTAGCAAAAATGTCTACAAACATGTTTTTTAATTGTGTGTTCTTATGTTAGGCATCTTTGCTTTTAGGTGCATGCTGCCTGGCTTCCCCCCTCCACTTTACCTCTCCATCTACCTCTCGCCTCTATCCCTGCAGAGAGGCTTTTGCCACGTGGAGTCAATTAAAGCTGCACAACTAAGTGAGAAATGTCCGTTTGGGGGTGAGTATCGGTGCGTATGGTTTCCTAACTGCACTGTGGGCTTCTTTGTGTAAATGTGTGAATTTATGTTATTTTCAAATGTATGTGCGTGAATGTGTGTTAGTGTTTGTACACAAATGTCTCAGTGAGAAAAGAGGCGGGGGCTCCCCTGGGGCCTGGCAGTATGGCGCGGTAGTGCTGCACACTACTCTTGTGAAAGCATCTCCATAGGGATTGGGACAGCTGTGGCCAATGCCGCTTCATGAGCCGTATCAGGTATTGTGACATACATACATATACATATCTGTCTTTGCTGTCAGTCAGAGGTTATAGCTCTGGCTCTGTCAAAATAGATTGCACACAAACACATACACAAAAATTCTCCCCATTTATTTTTCTTTCTCATGCAGTTTCTACCACAAATGATGTTCTTCAACATGTTATTGGTGAATGAAAAATGTTTTCCCATTTTGCATTCATACTCTTTCTGCCTCCCACGCAGCAACTTGGTGTCCTGATCAAACACGATTGCCAAGGGTGGGTTGTCTGCTCGTGTGAAAGGAATTCTGTTTTAATTGTAAGGAAAAGGTCACTTTGTGGAGTTTTCATGAAAAAAAAAAACCCACAAATCTATCTTCATGGTCATATTCACACAATTGCAACACAAAAGATGCACTTTCTTTTAATTTCATTTATTTAACAGTCACCAGATGATGAGATACATTCTCTTAGAAAAGAAATGGACAACAAAACTGTTAATATTATTTTGAGATTTTAAAAACTATTATACAATATTCTTAATATATAGATTTTGTACAAAATAAAAGTCAATAAAAGGGGCAAAGGGAGAGTGACATCTTAAAAAACAGAGAAAAAAAGAGGAAGGGGATAGGAGTTTACTCCAACAACTACCACATTTAGGAGTGAAAAAGACGGATCTCTTTCATAAATAAATATAGTAAAATTAGACATCATATATAGCTTTCTATCCAATAGCAGGGCACTGCTTAATGTTTGTAACATAAATTATAACATAACTGCTTTGTGAAGCCCATTTGCTTTAAAAAAAAAATCCCACGCATTTCCCACACAGAGATTAACTAGAATCAGCGTGGTTAAAGGCCCTGAAATAAAAGTATTTACCTCATAAACGAGTCTGATAGTCTGTGCCATGCTTGACCTTTGGCTGTAATAATAACCCAAACCCCCATCCTCCTTTTGTGTGCCGTACTTGGTATAGACCAGGCACAGAGTCTCTTTGAGGGAACTATAGAATAGGGGTGTCCTCTTTTTTTCTCTCTCCAAGGCCAGTGAGAAACAAGCGTCAGACTTCCCCACTCACAAACACAGAGACAGTTGAGCAGAGCACATGTGGGAGGGGGTGCACGGTTATTGGAGCATAGGAAGGTCATACAGCACAACCAACATCATTTCACCATTAAATTCCATCCTTACAATATGGAGAATTCAGTGCTGTCCTTGTTGGTCTTTAGAATTTCAACAATACAACAACAACTACAAGACAACATAATAAACACACAAAAAGTGGATGTTGGACACAGACTCATGCCACTCAGATCGGCTGATTGTTTGCTTCTTAAATCTCTCCCTTTGCACCTGTTTGAGTATTTGAGGCTAGGGGTATAAGGACCGAAAAAGTGGGAACAGAAAACACAGAAAATGGAGAGGATTTACAACACGAACACACTACCTGTTTTCAGAAACACACACCCAAAGAGCAGGAAAACTGAGGCTAACGATTAATCCCACTGTAACAATAGACTGTTCTATCTTTGTCTCCACATTTTCCTTTTTGTACCCTCTGTGAGCTAACAAGAGGACGGTGACAGTGGCCGCTCTCAGAGCAGGACGGCAGACAGAGTGACTTGGCGTTAATCACAGCTTTGTCTCACTTTCTTGGCACATTAAGTTGGTGGGGACGGCGCGGCTCAGATGGCTGAGGTGAGAGAAGGGAGGACATTGCGTTACATTCTCAATAATGGTGCATCACTGCCGCATCACTTTGGAGATTAAAAGCAAGATGCTGAATTTCAATCAAGCCACATTAATGGCTTGGTGTGAGGAATGGTCACTTTGTCTCCACTGGCAGGCAGAGAGGGAAAGAGAGACAGAGAGGGAGGGAGGGAGGGAGGGAAAGAGAAACTGCCACAAGAAGCCCAGGTGAGACAAGGTGATGTGACATTAATTCACCAAATTGCTTGCTAGCCACTGATGATAGAATCCATTAAAGATGTAGTGACAATATTCTCTAATCAATGGCAAAAGAGCATTAAAATAATATTATATCCAAGAGAAAAGTCAAAGAGCCAAGGACTTAATGCATGAAGCTGTGAATAACTGAATTGCTGATGTTGGATAATTAATTGGATCTGATGGGCATCTGAATGTCTTCATCATTAAAACTGCCTTTAGATCAGAGCTCTGTTTAAAAATATTGTAAAAATTCATCCAAACCAGTGTCAAATCTGGGTTGGATTTAATAATATTATATTATTTTTTATATTAAACTTGGTAAGATGAGTGATAAGGAAAAGGTCATTTCTGATGTTGAGCAAACACTGAATTTGAAAAGGATTTTGTTTTACAAAGCAACTGATGATTTTTTGTAAAAATTTAAATTACTGTCACTGACAATGACAGCAAATGGGAAAAGTAGTGTAATTTTAATTCAATGCCCAGATTTGACACTTTATCAACGGAGCTTTTAATTTCCTCATTTGTTGCCGTCAAGCGCTGCAGCCACCTTACAAAACATGCCAAGCTCTGCTTGAGCTGCTCTGTGACTGAGTGACACTGCAAGATGTGACCCACTTGCAATAAAGTGCATTAAGAGTTCAGTTCTCATGGCAGATGAGAAGCGATGTTGGGCAAGCACAGTTGAGAGATTGTCATCACAGTATAGTTGATATGAAGAAAAAACCAAATGTGACATGAACTAGATCTCTCAGGGGGAAGAGAAAGAGGATAGGGTGACAGAAGAATTGTCAAGACAACAAAGAGAGATGGGAGTGTTGGTCCTATAGTCTCTGTGTCAAGTCAGGAATGTCTCATTCGAGCACAGTGCTTTATGGGTAGGGCAGTTCTTTCAGAAGGTAGGATGTGTTGTTCAAGCGTCAGCCAGGCACCCAGCTCTGGTTGCTGTGGGCCTGTTGTGGGCCAGCCAGACCACTCATTCCCATCCCCATGCCCATGGTCACACCCATGCCCATACCCATGCCGATGCCCACCCCCTGGGCTAAGGAACAGTCAAAGTTAAAGTCCATCTCCTCCCCAGAGTCCATAATGTCATGGAGGAGAATGGACTCAACATCACAATCCAAACTACCGTGGAACATGTCAATATCCAAGTCAGCTGGTAATCTCTCATGAGGGTGAGGTTGGTGATAGCCATGGTAGTTGCTACCAACACTACCATTCCCCATCCCCTGGCCATGGTGGTATGGACCGTTAGTCATGCCTTGGTGTTGTGGGTCAGGGTAATGGTTGTGACGAGGGTGTGGTGCGGTGGCCACATGGCAAGAGTCCTGGGGTATGCCAAGCATACCTGCTGGGTTTGGGGGGAGGGTGGTGGAGGCTGGGAGGTGGGCATGTGAGGGCGGGCTATACAGATAGGGTGCTTTGTGGTTGTAGGTGTGCAGCTGATTGCTGTTGCTGTGTGGGGTCAGGGCCGCAGCCCGGGGCGGTGTGTGGTTATGACTCTGACTGAGGTTGTGACCATTGTGAGAGAGGCTGTGAGGTGAGCTGTGGTTGTGGTTGGTTATACTGTTGTGACTAGGAGTATGACTGTGAGTTCTGTTATGGCTATGAGCTGAGCTGTGACTTAGATGTCCATTGTGGCTGTGGTTGTGACTGTGACCATTGCGGTGGACAGGGTGGTGGCTGTGATGGTTGGAGCCTACTCCGTTACTAGCCTGACCCATCATAGGATGGCTTTCCCTCTCCTGTCCCAGTATCATGTCCTTGGAACAGTATTGCTGCCCAGCTGGACCACCCGTTAGCAGACTCTGCAGAGCATTAGTGCTGGAATACGCCCGCATGGTTCCAGAGAAACTGGCTGGCTTGTTCTCCTGAATGGTCTGCATGGGTGAGTGGTGACACAACATCCCCATGCCTGCTGCACCAAAGACACCTGCACCATAGAGGCTCTGGCCCTTCACTCCAGAGCTGTAGTGATAGACAGGGGTTTGTTGCTTATGTCTGCTGACAGCCTGATGCTGCTGGTGTTGCTGCTGAGATGGATGATGGTGATGATAGCTATCCTCTATCAGTTGCTCATCCAGACTAATGGCACCTGTTAGGTTAGCCAGCTGAGGCAGCTGCTCCAAGGGAGGACAGCGATTCCCTGCCCCCATGGATGGAGAACGGGCACTGGTCGGTGAGGGATAGAGGTGGGGGGAGGTGGAACAGGACAGACCACCCTCCTCTGGCTCCTCTTGCTCCCCCTCTGCAAGGATGGGTGACAGACGTCCACTCAGGGTAGAAGCTGACGAACTAGCCCTGGAATGGAGGTCTGTCCAAGCATCAAACTCTCCATCTGTCCCAGATACACCTCCAGACCCTGGAAGGCCTTTCTGTGGTGGACTGCAATGGTCAGGGGAGCCCTGGAGCCCCACTGTAGCAGACCTTGCTCCTATCCCTGGGCGGCCAACCCTCTTCCCTCTGATGCGGCCTTTGCTTTTTAGGTATTTGGTGCCATTGTCCATGGAGACTGCTCGCCGGCGGGGGGCCTTGCCCATCTTCCCTCCATCTGGGTTCAGCATCCACCAAGAACTCTTCCCTGTTCCCTCATTCTGCACCCTGATGAAACGTGTGTGAAGGGATAGGTTGTGCCGGATGGAGTTCTGTAGAGAGATGAGAGACACACAACAAGAGATGGATCAAATTAAATATATATCATATTATCATTTGTACACAAACTGCTTCCAGAAGAAAAGAAAATTTGTTAAAATGCAAGGTAATAGTCAAATGCAATGCTAACAAACCTAATGGCAATCACAGCTGTCACAACTGCTAAGAAATAATTCAGTGAGAACTCGCAAAGTCGTAGAAAATATGTAACAAATGATCAGGTTGCTTCCGTGTCTATTATCAGATATACAAAACCCAAAAAAGAAGGTACAACCTTTGACACAAACCCTATGCAATCAGTGAAAACTAAACTCAGAAGCAAAAACACAAACGTGTTTGAAGGATAGCTACAGCTGACGGAGAGAAAGACCCTGTAAGCTTCAACTAACCTGAAAAGACCTTTCAGGTTGGTTGAAGAGTTTTGAGAGACTCTTCTTCTATACATCAATCCTCCCACTTTCATTCCGATCAATTCATCTGTCCTCCTCTACTTCTCCTTTCAGCTGGGCAGATGTAAGCTGCTGTGATTGGGCGTACTGTATGTTTTGAAGTCGGTGCCAGTCTGGCTTAGTGCCAGCCCTGTCTCTTTTGCTCTCGTAGCTTGAATTGGAGGATGTATGACAAGACTGAGCCAGGAGCAAGGAAGGCTAATGGATGTATCCCACCCTCCGACATCTACCTTCACTGCCGATCCCCCACTCCATCGCTTCATCTGTCAATATCACAATCCCTCTCTCACTTTTGTCAGGGACTACTACATATTTTGTGCCTTGACTTTTTTGTTGTTGTTTCATACACCTCTTTGCATACAATAGACATTTTCCACTCCTGCTTTCAATCTCTGTGCCCTCCATTATACAGTATGTCACAAATTACTTTCCCATTATCGTCTGCAGTCACTGACTCTGTAATTCTTAGCATATAGTTTTTATAATGTTTATTATCATTTACATCTCAAGGGCCACTGAATGCTGAGGGTTCCTAATGTGCAACAGGGTCTGTTTTTTTTTGTGTGCAATTCTGCTCTTTGTTGTGCGTGAGGCATTTTGACGCTCAACCATGAAAACATCAAATCAAAAGCACCTCCTGTGGTTTAGGAATATACTGGTACAATAGTTGTTTCAGACTGAGGGGTGCTCACACTTCCACCATCTCCATTATGTTGCAGATTATTTGTATTCACACTGAATTGCACGGCAGGGAAACAAGCAAATCAAATTGCGGCGAGAATACATAAATCGAAGGCAAACTGAATTCAGGTGATCTGTGAATGCCTCCTTGGGTTATCTCGCTGTGACACCTCCGGCATTGGGTAACCATGGCAACCGGGTAAACGTGCAACAGCAGAACTATATCATATTGTGGTGGGAGTCAAGAGAGTGAGAGAGAGAAATGGAGGGAGAGTGGGGGATGGGGAAAAGGATGCAATAGGAGGCAGTTGTTTGATGCCGTTGCTCCAACACTAAACAGCCTTTCATCTCAGCGGTGCAGGTCTGCAGGGGATGCCCGTTCCCTACTTCTGACAGCTTCTCAACATGCCATGCCAACTCTCTGTCTCACCCTGGCTAGATCATCCACCTATCATACCACTCCATCTTCATAAGTCCTGTGCATGCCTGAATTAAAGCATGTGTAAGCCTTCATGCCAGTCCACCACGGCCAGTTGAAAATGGGACATCTTTCAGAGAGCTGATCCACTTCATGTTGCAACTCTGTGTGACCTGTCTGATTCAAATTGCGATTTATCCCTGTATGAGGGGAGAGCAGCCCCATTGAACTTGGAGGGATTTGTCATCATCCCAAACCCTCTTTATCTGATGAATCCACCTGCTAGAGAGATTTGAGAGATTTCGGACAGTGGCCAGCCATAGCATCATCATCACTCGCTGCTGGCTTTCTGCTGTGTAGTTTTCCACCACATATTTTTCTCTGTCATCCTGCTTGTGTGTGTCTGTGTGTGTTTTAGAAACTAAGAATAGCTCAGGTTGCAGGTGGTTCCTCTGTGGGTGTGGTTTTGTCCACCTCCTGTTCCCTGAGTCTGACTCAGAGGCAATTTGGCCAGCCTGTGGCCCTCACGCCCCTGAAACAAGCAGTCACTGCTAATCCTCCTCCATCCCCGAGTAATCCCAGAAAATCCTGGGCTAATCCCAAGTTGATTCAGGGGCACTCCCAGCTGGGTGTCTCACACAAAGCCATGCCAGGTCACTGTGGACACAGCAGGCAGTCCGGATATGCTATGATCCAACAGTAATACATCATAAAAGAATTTTGGGATATGTGAAACAGGGCGAATATAAATCCCTTATAGGATGTAGTGTTAAACTATTCCTAATGGTTTTGCATGTGCATTTTAGTAGATGATTTCTGAGGCAGGGATCTGATATTATGCATTCCTTGATGCCTCCATCAAATCAACCACCTTTACTGTGTGCTGTCCTTGAGGGCTGGCTTTACCACATTTTTACCCCTAGGGGTTGAGTAGAATAAAATTGAAAACTTTATTATGTATTAAATATTCATAAAATGGAAATTCTCTTTCAGCCCCCTGGCTTCCTGAGGTAGACGTATGAAGTTCACAGAAACATACAATGACAGAGAGGAACACACACATCGCACGCCTGGGTCCAAGAAGCTGCTTCCTATTCAAATCATATCCCTTTAATACAATAGACCTAGTAGAGAGGGTTCTAAATAATGAATGCACCAATGGCTGGGCTTATACAGAGATGCACTAATACTAAAACGAACAGAGTCATAAGTAGTGGTGCGACGTCTTTGTTTTGTATTCAGTAGCATCCACCCTTGTCCTCACTTATACAACTCAAGGCTGAATGGGGTTAATTTGGCCATAAAGTATAAGAGGATAAGGGTATTACTTTATGGACCAATCAAAGTCAATTAAGGTGAACAAGGTTCTCTTGGCTGCAGGAAAACAATCAGCTTGGGTTCAAATCTTGGTAAGGCCTAAAAATCTTGTTAGCTGATAGACGATAGATACCAAGCTGCAGTTTAGCTCTCTTTGCCGTCAGATTAAAAGCTTAGGATATTTTAACAAAGTGACACGTTGACACTACTTTTCCACGATAACTTATTTAAGAACCATTGACATGACTCTTGGAATTCTTACAATACCAATCATTTGATTCTGTTACTGAGGAGGGCTGTTTAGTGTTGGAGATCAATGAAGTTTAATGGCTGTCAGTGCTGATGCTTAAAGCCCATTTATGCTCCCCCTACGTACATAAATGGCCTCTCATACAGATACGGTGGTATTGCTCCGTTTTGTCCGTATCAGTAAGCTCTCCGAAAACATGCCCGATTACATATGGAATGAATGTTCTGCAATATGGAAGTCTCTTTATCCGTCTTTAACATAGAGCATAAATGGGCATTTAGTCCACATCAAGGTCTGACTAACTACACAATGCACTTGTATTATGAGGCCAATATCGGTGCTCAATAAACCATATCCCCAATGTTCACACCACAATGTCTAACCGCCACAGGCTTGTGAGTTCAGTGACTGTGCCCACTTGCCCAAATTGGCCTCATGCCCAACGCATCCCTCTGTTGCCACTCCCGAGATGTCATTCAGGCATTAGCATTGGGAGTAGATGAAGTATGGGGGTAGGGGTTGTTTTGTTGGACCCATTGGTTCATGGGACAACCTGACTGACTGGCATGGAAGCGTCTGTGCTGGGGGTTATAGCAGGAGGTGGAGCAGCTTGGGGTTAAGGGGTGGGACTATAGAGGTACCACAAGGGGCCCCTCCGAGCCACACAAAGGGGTGCCCTCAAAATGCCCCCTATTCACCCCATCCTCCTCCCTTAGTCCTCCATCAGAACCCACTCGGGGTTTTTCCCGCTCACACACCCACACACAAGCTCACACACAGAGGGGTAAGGAAACAGGTCAAACGGTTTATAGGACGCATCTTGTGGTGAATGTGCACTCATTCAAACAGAAGTGAGTGAGGAACTAAGGATTGTGAGTGGGGTCTGGGAACCAGCAAAAAGAAACCACTCACCCGATTCAAACAACCTCAAGGGTGAAGCAGCATGGTGCGCTTGCCCAGCTAAGAACACAGCAGCTGTTCTTAAAGTGGCACCGGGTAAAGCCGTTTGCCACACTCGACTGGTATTACCAAACTATTAAATGCAGAATGGAACCATTATGTATTGTCAAAGGGTACCCCTCTATGGAGCACATTCATTTGATAAGCCCAAATCAAAGGGGAGTAACAGAAGCACTAACTGTGTTTATTGTGATGCTGTTTTTGCCCGTGTTGAAGGCAGGGTGGATCAGGGGGAGGGGAGGTTTCAACACAAGCAGTTTTGTTCAGCACAGGAATGAGTTTTGTCAGCTAAGCCTGTCTCCAGGCTATTGGTGGAAATTAGCGCCGGCTAAATATTCGCTTTCCATGATTGATGTCACGGCTCGCGTTGTCCCTTTGAAGGGAAATAAAGAATTTAGAGCAACGTGGATTAATAGGGACAGAGTAGGGGGATTTCTATGTGTCTGAGGGGGACTTGAAGAAGGACTGAAGGGTCTAATGGTTGCACAGATATGACACAATAGAGCTTGGATGATATGGTGTATCAGAGAGGGAGCGAAGACAAGTGAGACTATGACAGTACAAGGAAGAAAATTGGAAATGTTTGTGTGTGTATGTGTGTAGGAGAGACCCAGAGAGAAAGAGAGAGATTTAGCTATTTGCCTGAGAAGCCCAGAGTCAGATGATTAAAATCCCTTTAGGAGGCTTCTTTAAGAGAGACAGATGGGCACCCAGGCCTGTTTTTGGAATGCAATCAAATTGAAAAGATTAAAAAGGAGTCTCTTTTATTAGGAGGTGAAAAACAGTTACTTCTCTGCCACATGCCATCATCGCCTCCACAGCACTGGTCACGACTGCATTGGCATGCAATGCACATCACAGCCCTTGTTGGGGAAGAAACCTGGGATTATGAATTGCATCTATCTCAGTATATGACAGTGAGGTCTCTCTGGACTGACAGGATATGTAATTTCTTGTTGAATAAATGTGATTTATAGGAAAAAAGCAAAAACTTCAGGCTTTCATTTCTTATAGGATCATTACAGAAAAGGCTTAAGTGGGCCTGAGTAACTCAAGCACGTAAAACCAATGGCTGTCCTATTATGAACAGAACTTTCACTCAATCTCAACACCAAATCTGAACAGGTGCAATTCAAATGTGCATTCCCATGGCTGCCATTGTACTTGAATAGACTGAGTTTGCACAGTGGAGTGATTCGAGGACCGTGAAAGGTGCTCTGTATCCGACCCTATTATTCCACAACGCTGCAGGAGTACCATTTATAAAAAGGCTTAAAATGGAAAGCAAGTGTGTGCTAGTGTGTCTACTAGCCTCAGATCAGGAAGTGCTGTGGAGAGCAGTGTAATGGAGTTGGGAGGGGATCCCTGCCTGATTGTGCAGTAATTGCATCCAATGGCTGGTGAGCCATCAGCCGTGCCCACCCTGGCGCCAGGGGAAGAGTTGGCATCAGGGTGTGGGATATAGAAGGGTTGCCGCAGCTTTAGTGGGTAAAAATAGAAGCTGACAGATTAGTGGAGCATCTGAGACCCGGATAGGGGATCGGAAAAACCACTCGCCTGATGCCAGGGACAGCTGAGTGTTTCCGGTGGGCACAAGAAGGACACAATATGGGCAATATGCCTGACTCCCACTCACAAAACAGGGCAGCCTCAAAGTGGGTATGTGCACGTTAATTAGAACGTGCCACAGTACAGCACGGGTGTGGTTTTTCCACTGGGACCTGCAAGGTAGGCAGGGCTCACGCCCTCCCACTGAGAATTCACACAACAGGTGTTTGGGCTGGGCCACCTGTGGGGCCGGCCGCCTGCTCGCACTTCACACCTCGTCTAGGGAGCAAACTAACATTTTCCACTGGGCTTGCCATGCGTTTGTTATAGACCAACACGTTTCTGGAGAGGCTTTTACAGCTCTTTTTATAAGATCTGCAAGATATAAGTGTGTGCAAAAGCAAGCACGAGTCAATCTGCATTTATGTGAGTGCCTGTGTGTCTATATTTGTGTATTAGTCCATTTAATAGGCAACGGGCACAGTGTGGATTTGATTATATTGAAACCTCCCCCTGCTCTATTCAAAGAAACTGTTGGCGAACAATGGAATCAATGCAGACCCAGCCTTTTTTCACTCTGCCTCCACATAATCTCATTCATAACAATGAGAATCTCATTTCCCACATTCTAAAGGTCACTGCACACCTCTGATCACACTTTAATAAACATCATTCTCAGCATTTAATTTAATTTCAGCCAAGAAGGAAAGTCATAGGCAGCCATGCACACGGCATGCGAAATTCATCTGATCATCCCTTTAATTGCTTCAATTTTACAGTAGAGAGAAGAATGACCGCAATCACAGTGAAGGAAAAAAATTATGCACAAACACAAAGAAACACAAGCACACATCTGCAGAACGCACAAACATACACACCCAGAAAGAGGCAAGATAAGTGGAGCCGCTTATGAGCCAGTGTTGGTTACATTTTAATAAAATAGGCCATGCAATTTTTTTTGGGACCAGAACCAAACAGACACTCCACATCTCTTTGTCATCACACATTTTAACTCTCACCTAAATTGGCAAACTGTACAAAAGCAACTACACATACAGTACACTGTCAAACACACACACACACACACACACCCATGCGCACACACGTGGATGCTCACTCACCCTCTCACACACGTACATTGCGCACACATGCCAACATGACACAAAGCCTGGCACACCGGGCACACTCATTACCACAATGCCAAGCTACCAGTTGCTAAGGAGACCTGTGGGAGAGGGAGGGTTCCTTGTTGTTGCCATAGCAGCCAGCTCACTCCCTGCCAACTCTCTCCCTCAGGGAGAAACAAGGCGAGAGGTGGGGGGTGAAGTGGGTAGAGGTAGGGGGCAGCAGCTTAATAGGGCTATGAGGTGCAGAGGAACTTCATTAGCCATCAGTGCGCGCCACACCAGCCACCGCTCCCCATGAATGCCTACCCACATGCAACACTTCAGCCTGCAGACTTCCACTTACTCACGCACAGCCCACAGACTCCCACTTATTTGCACACCTATATGAAGAAGCAGATAAAGAATGGCATGCTTAGAATGAAAAGCAGGGAATTGGAGAGGGGAGTGTATGTGCAGGGGAGGGGTTGAGAGGGCAGAGGTGGGTGAAGAACAAAAAGAGGATGGTGGAACAAAGGAGAGTTAGAGAGGATCTTGAATGTAGGGGCCTGCTTGGAAGAGTGGTAGGGATGTGAATAACAGAAGCTGAGGTAGTTAAAGGCTGTATAGAGGCATTTCTCTTTGTAACCTCCACCTCAGAGCCAACCTTGACCTTCAGCTACAGCCTCGATCCATCAAACTGTACAATAGCACTGTGCAGCCAAACTAGAAATATGGTTCATATGCTTCTTCCATGCAATGTATCTCCACAATAAAGTACATAATTGCAATATAGTGAGCGGCTTTACGTCTGGTTACCTGAATTTTTTTTCTCTCTTGCCGTTAAAGTGTCAAATGTTTTTCTCAGAATTTGCATCAAATTCAATTCAGATTTCTAAAAGTTTGATTGCACACTAAAATGCCAACATATATCAAAAAAAATGTAGGCCTTTAGCTTCATGATCTACCTAATAATATGCTCTGTCATTCCTGACTTATCCCCTTATTTTTATGTTTCACTGCAGCCAAACACACAAAACATGATTATGTTGATATATATTTTTGTTTCTGTTGTCAGACCGTGCAACTGTGAAATGGTGATTTGTTTGTGAATGATGGCTATAAGTGCTACCTGCTAATGGCGCTGTCAAAAAACATAAAAGTGCGATTGACAACTTTTCAAGCTTTTCAGCACACACCTCCTATAGCCTGCAAACGTCTCTGTGATTTCTAGTTGTATTCTTCTTTTGCATTCATTTGATATTTTATCGTTAATAACCGGTTGTACAATGAAATCTTGTCAATCATATTAATGTTGCAGCCCACTGGCCACAGCACCATTAACAGTCATCCATTACAGCTTTATCTACTTGAAAGGAAAAGCTTCATCTTCACATTTAGAGAATCTTTCTATGATTTGGATGGAAGGACAAAACAGAGAAAATGGGGTTTTTAATGTACCCATATTAGCATACAGGGCTAAGGCATCAGAATGAAATCAAGGAGAGGAGTGATAGAGTGACTGCCCTCACAAAAAACTCAAAAATCTGACTGTGTCAAATGTTTCACGTCATTTTGTCTACAATTCTACTTTATTGCTAAAACTTACAAAATGCTTGAATGGCTTTAATTAGACACGCTCAAGCCAGTGAGAAATGTTTGGATTAGTGTGTGCTTTTTTCTGTTTACAGAAAGAGCCAGTAAAGAATAGAGTCCCGTCAGACTTCACAATGACATGTAAGAGAATAAACTGACAACAGATAACCAACTGCACTTTCAACAATTACAGATTACAGCGCAAAACTAGTATTTTCAAGTCTTTCCTTTTCTCAATAACATAACATAACATACACTTTGGAGCTCAAAAGTGCTACCTTGGTGTAAATCCAAATGGAAAAGGAAAAAATGTGTTTCAAAATTCATCCATGTCAGTGTGGAGACGGTCACAGACCTGGGAGAGGGCTTGTGAAATCAAGGTTAAGAGATCTCAACTGTGGGGTCAAAGTGATTTCAGTATTCAGGAGCGGCGCTTCAGTTATTTACTGCCTGATAACCCATGATGCTCCTGGATGCCACTAATTCTGAGTACCAATAGGAGGGAGAGCACTGATTTGGTCTGAATGAACCCACTATGATTATACAGAGTTAAGAATACCCAACCCAAGGTTGACCAATTCAATGCAGGAGAGAAAATGAAGGTTAGTGAGAGAAAGACACTCTGGACCAATTGAGAGGCATGAGGAGACGGGACAAGAAAAGAGAGGGTTTACCCCTCCTCCCCCTCCTCTCCCCATTTCCTGAGACAAAAAGAGCCCAATTAAGTCAGTTTGAGTTAGGGTCCTCTGTGTAGGTCTGTGTGTGGGGGCAAAAATGTGTGTCCAAATCAGTGTATATGCAATAAATGGAAATAGGGGAGCAATGTACTGTAAGTTGCAGAAACTCTCAGAGAGGGAGCAGAGGAGGAGGAGGAGGAAGGTTTGTATAGGGGTTGGGGGGGGGGGGGGGGGGGTGAAGCATTCTCTCCCTCTTTCTCTAGTCTAAGAGGGCCAAACTTGCTCTCAGCTCCTCGACAGGAGACGCTGAAATATTAATCGCCACGCTCCAGCCGCAGACTGGTGAACACAATCGCTTCAAACTCCCACCCTAATGAGTGTGTTCATGAATGGCTAATGTGCACAGATGGGGGGCTGATGACTGGATGGAAAGCAACGGAGAAGTGAGGAAGGGAGATGAGGAAGGGGAAGGGAAGAGGGAAAGAGAAATTTCGGTGGGGCGCGGTGTTGGTGGTGTGAGGGTGCAGAGGCATGCCGTGACCTTTTAAGAGCCTCCTGAAAACTTAATTAGGACAAGTCCAGCGCTACTCTCCTTCTTTTACCCCATCTCTCTCACACACACTCTCACACACACACACACACACACACACACACACACACACACACACACACACACACACACACACACACACACACACACACACACACACACACACACACACACACACACACACACACTCTCTCTGCTTCATTCTTTGCATGCCTGCACATACACACACGCGGAAAAAAAAAATATTTCTATAGATGCTGTATACCAATTGTTTACCCCTTTGCCCTTGATGTGCACTGAGCTGACCCATAACACATATCTGGGTGTAAAACTTCAAAATGACTCATGCAGGCGTTTTATGAACAGATACATCCTGAAATAAACAAAAACACAAGAAGACATTAAAACTGCAGAGGCGGCGGTATGTCTGTTCTCACCCCCCGCATGGATACATCTCGGAAAGAGGATGGACCAAATCCACGGGGCTCTGAGGAGCTAGGCGAAGAGCTCTTTCACCTTGAATGCCATTTACTTTCACAGAGAAGTTGGGAGTTACATCTCACTGGTGGCTGAATCCTACCTGATTCCTAACCTGCTCAGGGGGCCTACAGGCCAAAGCGTCCCTAAACTGGAGCTTGTTCTGTGGGAATGTTAATGTTTCACATGCATCTTTTAGAGTTGAATCTGACCTGTTCTTTCTCTCCTGGGATACACTGTGCTTCAGTTTCCTCGTCACTGTCCTCACCATCAATGCAACCGCTGACGTCAGAAGCAGTTTGATAGCATGTGGAGACTAACAGAAATGCGGGTTACCACATCTTCCTGAGACTCTACATTACCATAAAAGCCACATACAGATTAAGACCACCCAGCGTACAGACGCATATGCAGATGCACACACACACACACACACACACACACACACACACACACACACATTCACAGACATGCATACACTCCAGCATCTAATTAGAGGAGTGAGATGCTGTGACCTAATTCATAACCTCTCCTGTGCAGTCAAGATCGGGGCCTCTTGCTTAGATCGGTTGGATTACGATGAGAGAGCTTGAGAGTGGAAGGGGTTTGGGAAGAGGGGAAGTCACGTGACTTTCTTTTAAAGAATGGAAAACGATTCGATTATGGGGGAGGAAGAGCAAGAATTCACACATTTAAAATAAAGTCCACATTTTATCTGAGCACACACATATGTGTAAAATGCTCATATTGAATACATGTGTGCATCATATAATGTACGTTTTACTGTAAACTCATTCAGAACAACGAAATATGAAACTTTTACTTGTACGCAAAGGGTTTTTGTTAATTTGCATTCAAAAATATAACCGCATTCTTTCTTGATACTGTATGGATTTGGGCAATTCAATGATCAGAAACGTTGATTTTTCCCTCCACCGAGGAGTTAATGTTTTCAACCGTGTTTGTTTGTTCTTTGGCTGCAGAATTAAGAATTAATAAATTACTTATGTTCTCAGACCACTTCCTTTTTCTTTTCTTTTTCAAGAGCTATGCAAAGGTGGTGGAGTGTTTGCCTTTGGTGGAGGTATGCCTTTTAAATGTTATCTGTGCCATTTTGTAGATATCGTGAATACAATACAATTTTGCTTACAATACAATTCATTTCACTGCTGATGAAACCTTAAGCAACAGCCTCAGCTGTAACTATGTTAGTGATCGCAGCTAGGACACAACATTTGCTTCCCCAATGGCCCTGACATTAAAATATCCATATTAATGTTTGATATACAATGAAAAACTGTAATAAATCATATTTTAACCGTTGCTAGTTCATGTTTGGAAAATGTTTTAAGATGTACCCGCCATTAATTTAAAACATTCTAGAGACTTTGTCTTCTCAATTAATGTTTTGAGGTGTAGAAACCACTGAGTTCTTCCCTCACCATCCGCTAAAGGTGGATGTACCACATTTCTCTAAAAATGTACCATACAACTACTACAATGCCATCCATGCATTTGCGTCCAGGCCACAAGACTAACTTTAAACCAGCAGCATCACTAAAGGCAGTTCCTGCCTGGTCTGCCAACAGACTTTAGGCTTGATAGAAGGAAACTACTGCAGGTACTAGGAGGGAAATCAGCCTTTGAGAAGGAATTACATTGATAATGCAAATTGTACTTAAGGAGGTTGAGTTCAAGAGAGATCCACTATTTAACTGTGCTGTCAACACTAAAACATTAATCAGTGTTTTACTAATTAAGCCATCTTACTTTCAAAATGTGTTATCTAAATTGCCAAATAAAGTGGATTACAGATGCATTATGTCAAATGACAAACATGCTATGCTAATGCTGTACCTGCAGAGACTAAATTAACACAAGAATGGCACTCAGTGGAGCGCAGACCTCTGTCAAGGCCAACAGGCCCCTTTAAGTCAATTAAGGCTCATCCAAAATAAAACTCAAAGCCCTGTAACCATAATTTACATGTTAGACTATGCCCTATTAAAACATATTTAAATCTGGTGGATCAGGATTTTTATTTGGATCTGCAACAAATTCCACAAACTCAGCGATACCAGTCCCCTAAAGATGCCTAGTTTTTTTTTTTTTAATCCATGCATTATTACATTAGAAATGAAAGAAAATCCATAAAAGCTCCCTACCCGCAAAGTTAAAGAAAGTCCTACATCTACTCTTTTATCCCAATCTGCACCAAAATGTAATGAGGTCTATTCTGACCCAAGACCCATCCTCCCACCAGGTTTCATGGAAATCTGTTCAGTAGAGTTTGAGTTTTCTTGCTGAAAAAACAAAAGGACAAATGGACACTTACAAATGGAGGTAAAAATTCTATGTAGTCCCCACGCAAATCATTTTTACAAACTCGGTTGTCTTAAATCTCACACACCAAAAGAAAGACTGGTAACATCATTAACAAGCGAGCTGCACCTTGTAATTACCTTGATTGCCCACATCTATCCATCACATTTAAATTCCTGAACACAGATGCAGCTGGATGGAGACATATTTACATTAAGTGTGTGAATGTGAGCACCACTCAGGGGTTCTGTGTGTGTGTGTGTATAGGGTGATGCTCTCTCTCTCTCTCTCTCTCTCTCTCTCTCTCTCACACACACACACACACACACACACACACACCTCTGTATGTAATGTGTGTGTGCGTGCGTGTCTCACAGCACTCCTGGAAGGGGGCTGCAGCATTTCCGCCTGAGTGCGACTGTCAGTGGGTATCACTCAGCCTGGCAGTGTGGCGGTACGCAAGGATCATTAGTGGACACAGAGTGAGGTGGGAGAGGGAGCAGAATGGAGGAGTGAAGGAGAAAAGGGGGGAGGGGGGGCGCAGTGTCTGTGTGAGTCGGGCAGCGTGTCTTAATATCCGTCTTGAGAACATTACACACACAGCAGTGCACTTTCCTCTCAGTCACGCAATCACCACACCTCAGAGACCCCATCACCCCCCTCTCCTCTGTCATTTCCCCCCCGCTGTCACTCCCCCTCCATCCATCTTACCCCCTTTTTCTGATTGCCCCTCTCTGTCCCTCCCCACATCTCTCAAGCCCTATCCCTCACTTGAGCATGGTGTGTTGCAGCTTTTTATTTCCCCGGCTCCACGTTTATCCATCCCACTTCCCATTGCCCCCATTTTCAGCCCCTTTGCATCGCACAACCGCTCTCTTCCATGCACTAAGCATCACTACTAGTTGACTTACTCCGAACCACGAGCAAAGTGCAACAACTGACCTAAACATGCGAGACGTGAGCCCTTTTCACTGCCGTCCTTCCTCACTCTGTCTCAGCACCCTTGGAGTTGTT
Organism: Chaunax sp. Z400; assembly: GCA_037577475.1. NCBI lineage: Eukaryota > Metazoa > Chordata > Actinopteri > Lophiiformes > Chaunacidae > Chaunax > Chaunax sp. Z400. The sequence continues at coordinate 23,832,585 of CM075190.1, forward strand.
CGTGCCGGCACTTCACTCCTTCCATCAGTTTATTCATTTGTGCATTTACCCATCAATCCATCCATTTGTCTAACACTTTGTGTCAATATGCTTCATGTCACCTGCCATTGGTCAACTGCTCCACCGTCACAGCCTTGACTCACTCTCTTTAGTCAGAGGGATCCCTCTGATCTCCCTCTATCCCTCCAGGACTGGTGACCTGTGCTGCTGCATTACCCTGTGCTGAATAACATAATCAACGTCCCTGACATTTAATCAGAGAGAAGCCGCTAAAAAGCTAGCTGTGTTAGCAGAAGTGCTAATCCTCCCCCTTGTTAGTTTACTCAGTAATTTTCCCGTTTCAGGGATCCATCTGTTTGCTGTAGTGACATAGCATTTATCACCAGGAGATTAGGCCTCTTCTGTAATGCATTTGTCCCAGTGAAACATTTGTGAGCTTGGGTTTGACACCTGTTGTGTGTGTGTGCTTTAGCAATATAGCCCTGCTGATGACAACAATACAATCTGGCCCAATTCCCAATTCCAGCTCTGATGAAAGATTGAAGGTTTGATGGCACAGACCCAGGAATGAAATTGGCGAGTGAATATTGGCATCAGGGGCATGTGACAGATCATATGCAAATGCTGAACAGTGTGACGGCTAGAAGGCAAATGAGGCCACTGGAGACTTAATCTGTGGAAAAGTGGCACATTCTACAGGACTTTACCCTAAAATCTGGCACAGAACCCATGTAACTATAACCTACATTCTTCTCTTTGTAAGTCAGAATAAATCTGCAATTTAAAGGTGATCCTTTGGTCTATAAACGCTTGCAGTGGGCCTTTGTACATATGCCATCTTCATTTTGCACACTAAACAATTAATCTATCATTAAAATGATCCATAACTTAAGAAATAATGTGAATAATCAACAGATTTATCTTCTTTTTTTTATTGCCATGAGGGGATTTTAAAATTTCAAAGTAATTACTGACCTTCATTATAGTCAAACTGGAATTTAAGCCCTCAACAACTGTATTAAACACCACTCTAGCCTACATTTTCCACTCTCTCATTGTAGCCAAGTAACACTGCACCTTTATCACACATCATTTTCCACTAACCGGATTCTAATCACACGTACACACACCTTTCACTGGAGAAGCGTCAACATTTAGCGCTGCATCTCCTTCTCCCACTCACACATACACACTCAAATACCCTTGCATGATTTGCAACATTCTCCTAATCACCATTCAGACACGCAGCTCCGAAAACACAACAAGGCAGCTCCACGTCTCACACATTCGCACACATGCACACAGCTTTGACCCAAGCACCAACTCCCTCAGCTGCCCCTCTTGCACATCCGTGTCACTCATCTAGATCTCTCCCTGGCCGGTCTTTGGGCATGGATCACTTATAAGGATTTGAGAAAAGACTTCACTAAGCTGATTGCTACAGGGGAGGGGGGCAAATTACCATTGCACAACTGCGTAAAAACCTTCTTGGGTCATGACTTGCCTTATGTAATATAGACTGTGTGTGTGTGTGTGTGTGTGTTTGTGTGTGTTTGTGTGTGTTTGTGTGTTCTCGAAATGCCACTCCCGCCCCCGCGGCCCCTACGCCATGCCATTTACCCATTTTGCACTAATTGAGGGATCTTTTTTCGGAAGCTGCATTGCACACATTTAATTATTTATTTTGACGGGAAGCAATCTGGTGGCTAGTGGAGGGATAGGGAATGTGTGTGTGTGTGTGTGTGTGTGTGTGTGTGTGTGTGTGTGTGTGTGTGTGTGTGTGTGTGTGTGTGTGTGCGTGTGCGTGAGAAAATGAGCAGGGGACAGAGAGACGGAGCAAGAATAGGTCAGTGGAGCTTTTTGGGTAAATGTGTGTAAGGGCAGAGCCACTGTAAGCTAACTCTGCTGCATGTCTGTGGGGCTTTGCATGTATGAGCAGCATATAAGATATGTACGTGCATGTGTGTTGCATCTCAGAGTGTATGGCTCTCTGAGTGCATTGGGAGTGCACTAATGGACGCACACTTGAGCTGAAGTGTGCAAAGTGTAGCTGAAGTGCAGCCAAGTCTGGCTCCCAGTCCTGCTTGGAAGCCGTATAATCTTCCCTCTGTTCTCTCTCCCCCTACATTTTCCTTACCTCCCTCTCTGTGTCTTTATATCTCCGTCTCTGTACCAATTTACTATTTTCATCCCCTCTTCATTGACTGAGCCAGCCGCCCAGGTCTCCGCTGTCTCGCTATTAAATCTCTTTATCCTGGTTGTGAGAATGAGGAGACAGGATCAGCATCGTCGCTGGGTGTCCATGGACTTTCCTTTCTACTCGCCCCCCCACCCCCGCCCCCCTGCTGTGCAGGGAAGAGGATGAAATAAGGGAAGATGACATGTAACCACCAGTAGTCTTGACCTTTATCAAGCTCCAGCGCCTAAGGCAGGGTGAATGAGACATTAAGAAAATGACTGAGCATTATTAACCCCTATTTACACACACACACACACAGGGCACACTGTCTGGTCTGAATAATGGGTCTGATTTCCTTGACTGGCACTTTTCTGACAATTAAGGATTAGCTCCAGCTAAACGATATAACTCGGAATAACACTTACGCATTCTGCGTCACGTCACTTTAGAAAAAAAAGAATGGAAAGACCAGCCCGGCCTGCCAGCTCTGATTGTTTAACTGTGATTGATCCCTTATTGAGCTCCAGCTTCCCAGCACTCCTGTGAATGCCAATTCCTGTTGAGAATTGATGCTTCATTATAAACCAGCTGCACAAAGTTCTTCAGATGATGCATCAGCCTATGAGAGGAAAGTGGACCTGTGAGGTCCAGATGTCAATCCAGACTGCTACACTCCCAGTCAAGCTGCACTTCTCATGGTAGATCATTTCCTTCTTCTTCTGTCTTTTTCTTTTTAGTCTGCGTGCACATGTGCATGACTGGTGCATGTGCATGTGTGGCCATCTTTCTACTCCAGTCAATCAATGAGCAGAGACAATTCAGAGAGTGACATTTGCAGAGAAGAAAGAGAGCCATTTATCACTTTAGTTTTGGGATAATAAAAGAATGACTGAATGAGCAAGTGTGTGTGTGTGTGTGTGTGTGTGTGTGTGTGTGTGTGTGTGTGTGTGTGTGTGTGTGTGTGTGTGTGTGTGTGTGTGTGTGTGTGAGGGAGAGGCGAGAGAGAGAGAGAGAGCTAAAGATGAAAAGGGGATTTCAAAAGCACATGAAAAGAGCAGGAGAAATGAGCGAGGTAAGAGGGAAATGAGTGATAAAAAGGCTACTTTGTGGGGAAGACTGCGAGTGTGAAATAGAACAAGTGAGGAGAGAAGAGGAGGCCGTGAGTGACTGACAGTGAAAAAGAAAGCACGAGAAAGAAGAGTATGAAAAAAGAGTCTTGGGTACAGAAAGAAAAAAAACAACACGGAGACACAGAGGAGGGGATAGAAAAAGGCTCTCGCCGCAGAGGGAAGACGAAGGAGAAAGAGGGGAAGGAGACAGAGATGGAAAAAAAAGCATCCAAGTGAAAGAGAGAAAGGGTGAGAGGAGACAGCGGGGCAGACATGCTGGGTTCATTCAGGGTTATGAGCAGACTCTGAGTTCAGACCTCACACGGTCAGCATACTAAGCACCGGACCCGGTGTCCTGACCCAGATTCATGCCACTAACATGCAAATCCCATTGGGGAGGGAAGAATTTCACCCCCCTGCCTAACCATACCTCCCTCAAACACACAAAAACACTCCCCCCCCCCCCCCCCCCCCATCAATCCCAGCTGGTCTCAGTCACCTCATAACCCAACAATCTCGCCCAAATCCTGTAACCTCCCCACACATGCTGGCTCCCACACAGATTTTCTCACACATGGCTTGTTTTATACACACACGCATGTAGAACCACACATGCAACGCAATTTCTCTCCAAGGTCGGTTCTCTCTTTTCAGCTCAGGTAAGCAGATATTACAGCTCAGCAGGGTGCTTTGCCAATTCCTAACCAGACACTACCTGAGGTGACCTCCAGAGTCCCATCCATCAGCCGCAGGCGCACGGCTCAGCCGCAGCATATCCACCAACCATTAGCATAACAAGCATATTTTTTTTTAGAACATAACTCTTGCTACTCCTCCTCCTCCATGCTGCCCTCCCCCTCTCCCATCCACCTGCTCCAATCAGTCAACGTTAACTACATTTCCCTTTGTGACCCAGCTCCCTCCATCACTTGCCGGGACCGCCAAGCTCAGGTAAACTGATCGACGGCCCTTACACTCTCTCCTTCCCCTCCCACAATCCTTTGGTTTATGACAGGGCCTTGATGGACAGGCAGAGAGGAGCGAGAGACCCGGCACGTGGCTGCCAGGAAGGGTCCGAAGATGGAGCGTTGTGAAATACACCGTTTAGCTTGGCATACATCATCTCTTTCTCAGGGACAGACATGGCAATATGTGTGCACATAAACACACATTTACACACATGCACATGGACACGACCATCAATCCCTTGCATACAGGAAGAGATATCCGATGAAGAGAAAAATTGAATTAGGAAATATGGGCACCATGATTTGTGGGAAGGGAGTTTTGTGGCTGGGAGAGAAATACAGCTCGGAGCGCACTTCATCTTGTGGTGAGAGCAAAGAGGAAGAAGCATCTGTGTTGTTTATCTAAAGTCCCCATCGAGTTACAATGACTTGATTTGAGATATTCATATACATGTATGACAAGATCAGGCCCATTATGTTGCTCTCTCGGCAGGGCTTCACTGAACAGGCTGAATGGAAAACCATCAGTTAGTGTAAATTATAAAGACAAGATACATTACATAAGCCTATAGATGGGCATGAAGAGGAATATTATTGTAGCCTGATATCAATTATGGCAGCACACGTTCTACATTGTCATCAGTATGATAATATGCTATAGGCTATTTCAAGGATAAACCCGCCATTATAATATTTCACAACGCACATAACCAAAGAAAAACAAATTAGGCTTTGTGTAATGTGCATGATCATAAGGCATTGTATCGCTTATGTTTTAGATGGATCTCTGAGTATACAAATGGTACTGCAATCACAAAGATCAATAAATCTCATAGCTTACTAGGGCAGCAACTCACTGTGATGTTTTTTTTTATCAGTGAGGTTTTGTATTGTATAAAATATAGTTTATATCAAAAAATCATGATATAAAACAAAGAAAAGCAGCACAACACATCTGAAGGAAGTTAATTTGCTGTCGAAATTGTCAATCAAGATGTACAATTAATTGACTAATTATTTCCGTCAAAAAAAAAGTTGGAGGAGGCTGTATGATCACCCAAGTTTATTTGTACATTTGTTTGTGTGTTGTCCGCAAGATATCTTGAAAAGCTGAAGATGGATTTTGATTAAAAATTTAAGTAGAGCGAAGGAAGGGTTGATCAAATTTTAAGGCAGATCCAGGAACAAGATCCAGATTCCAGATCACTTTTTCAGGACATTTTTTTTTTAAATATGCAAACATCATGAAAAATAATAATAGACCAATCAAAACTAGAAATTTTGTGCCTGAGGACACAGATGCCCCAGCTACTGGAAAAAATCGCTAAAGTTCAATGGTGCGTAAATGTAAAAAAAGATAAGCAAACTGAAGAAACCAATTATGAGATGCACACCATTAGGGCCCTTACAAAGCTTGTGTGAAATTTCATTGAGTTTTGTCCAGCAATTTTTGAAAAGGGCATAGACCATACCCCTATTGGACGGACAAGAGTAACCATTTACGGTAACCCATAATAAGAAACATCCAGACATGAAGTACTTACGATGTCTCACCACTATGCAAAATTGGATCCAGATCCAGAACATAATCCAGGATCTGGGAGATTGAAACACATATTTGGAGGGGAGGAATATGTAACGGGTCACAGTGCAGTAACAGAGAGGGGCAGAGACGTGGCACAGCCACCAACATGGAGCTGAGATAATGCAGATTCAAGCTGATATCATGTATCTGTACAATGTAAGAAGTCAAGACAAAAAAAAATAGATCCAGATCTGCCAATATGGTAAAAACATCTATTTTGTTGATAACTCATACACTACTAATGATGAACACATGATTCTACATGCTTGGAGCTTGGAGGTTTTAAGGGTCAAGGAATTAGGTGGTATTAATTTGACATGAGACAGATCTGAATATAGTGACCTTATTATGGCGACATCCCCATAGTGTGTGCTACGCCCTGGGTGTAATCATACAACAATTAATCATCTCATGGTGATATAAAATGGAATGCACGCATTTATCCACACTCACAACCGCCCCCTCGTTCCTCTCCCAGAGGCCCGAATGCTGACGGAAACTGTGGAAAGGGTTCTGACATGAGAAAACTATTTTCCATTTGTTCAGTTTTTATTGGTTTGATTGGCGTCGGTGGGAGAATGCTCTCTATAGCTGTCTGAGCCCTGTGACTCACAAAAATCATCCTGCAGGTTGCGTCTTTGTTGTCAACCGTCAAACATTCCACGGCGATGGCCAAACAGTGCATGGTCTCTATCTAATTACAAATATATGAGACACGTCTTTAAGTAGAAATAAATTGCACTTTCGTAGTATGTTTCAGCTATTAAAGGTGTGCACTATTATGGAGTGTGCTACCCTGAGGCCGTCTTGCTGTGATAGGGGTGAGTATAGAAATGGCATAGAACAGACTGGAGCAGAGCAGGCCCTGTAGTGATGGAGCAAAAGACAGAGCGAGTCGACCCAGCGTGACTACCGCCTTCCTGAGTGGAGCAGCCTGCCTGCAATTAAGGTGGAATCAGGGAGAAATCTGTGCTGCCTTGATAATGAGCCTCGTCTGAATTATTAACGAGAGCTGTTCCCCCGGGACCCGGGCTCCCACTGAGCCCATCAACCCCCCAACACACCCGCATGCACACACAGACACACACTCATACACTAATGTAGGGATAGGGGAGAGGAATACGCTCATAAACATGCACAGGCGCAACGACAATCACACATCACACACGTCGACGCGGATGAGCAACAACCGCGCTGCCACAAACGGAGACCAAAAAAAAAGAAGAAATTTCAGGTCCACGAGGGCTAACACATTTTATTCACACGCTGAAGGGAATATCCAAAGCCTATTACAATCTGTAATAGAAGCATTTCTCTGGGACAAGGGAATTTCATCCACCCACATCAGATTGAGACTTTTCTCTGTATTAGAATAAGCTACTTCAACATCAAACTTAATTGAATTTGAAAAGCGCCAAATATCATCCCAGATCTCCTTTGAAGGGAATCCTGTCCATTCAGCTTACTCTACTGATCAGGTACCTCTGAGATATTTCATTCCTGAGTTATTAGATGGTAGTCATTTATTGCCTTTTAGTCATTCCGGCAAGTATCTAGTCATGAATGAAATGCTTTATTCTAAGAAGTGCATTCAGGGCGTAATATTATTCTTAACTCGGCAGACAATGAACTGTAAGCCCTCACTCTGTTCTTCTTGAGTAAACCCATAAAAACAAGCAGAAAATAAGCAATACATGGAGTTTTTATTAGTAGGACTACAAGTCACAGGGATACTGGTGTAAATAGAATGTGGCTGGAGGGTAACTGAGCAGGAACAGAGATTTCTACTCTCATTTTATTGAGATGTGGGCATTGTGGCTTTATGCCTGGAGCTCACTGTGTGTCCAGTAGCACTAGCATGACATGTAGACCCCTCAAAAGATGATCTCTCTATTCCTTTCCCTCCATCCAAACTTCATAACCCATTTCCATAAAATAAGAAGAGCTGTGTTCTGATCACCCAGCACTGGTGTAATTTTCCGGTCCGCCCTCCTCCCTATCAAATATCCGCGACATCAAACTCACACCGCTCCAGAGAAAAATGCGCATCAAATTACGTCCCTGCAGCTGTTTTGCCAAAAATCCTGCAGACTTTTACCAAACAGCGCCGCGATTTCCATATGAGCCAATCGCCGCAAGTCAGACAGGTTTCAAAACAAATCAGGAGGCAAAACAGCACCACAGAAAGTCACTTCCTTTCTCACTCAGCCCCCTCCTCTCCCAAAAAATCTCTCACCCCACCCGAGAACAGAGTGTTCCTCCATGGGTGGTTCGAGGAGGCACGAGTGCGTTTTGTGTTGTGTGTGTGTGTGTGTGTGTGTGCATGTATTCAGAGGGAATAGTTGAAACCATCAGTCTTAATAGTGCCTTTGGAAAAGAACGACGCTTTCTCTACCCTTCACATGCTTCTTCAGTTTAGGACAAAGTGTATTTAACATCTTTAGAAATGTCACCAAAAATAAAATTAAAATGAAGTCAAAGAAAAACGCAGAGCTATGGGTAACAGGTTTAGAGAGGGAAATGCTCCAACATCCAGTTCAGTTCAGCCCTGTCGAATTGGGAAATTGACAGCCTCATCCCCTTGTATTCTACTCCAAACGACTCAGTGTAGCTGAGAGGATTTGAGCTGGGGAGAATTCAGCATTGTTATTTCTCCGAGATAATGTGAGATGTGAGATTTTTCTTTGATAAGAGGAGGCGGCTTGCTTAAGGCACTCTAGATCACTGCCAGGAGACGGCTAAAGCTCAAAATCCTGACTCCATAGCTCCCTTGAGAAAGGCTCCTCACCTCAATTGGCCCCTGTGCCAAAAAACACTAAGACGGATCAAAATGTACAGAACATAATACAGTATCTGGATGGAACAAAAGAGGCAGGCAGAGAGATTAAAGATGAGATAACGTAGGTGCTGCTAGACAGAGTGATAAAACAGAGCAAAGTAATATTAAAGGCAGAATTATATTGTTTTTCAGATTACTGTCTCCTGATTACTGTCTCCCACATTTGAATGCATGCCCATGCTTTGGTAATTTGCATGTACATTAATCATTTTCAGTGAGAAATGAACTGCCACGGTTGCCTGAAGGATGCAGGAAGAAAGGCAGTGAAAACGGGCTGCTTGGCATCAGATACCCGACTCAACCTGAATATACTGCCTGAACCCAACCCAGCTCCGGCTGCAAGAGCCAAGGGGAGATGTAAGGTGCTCATAATCCTACACCATAAATCTGTCCAGCATGCATCATATGCTCTCATTTTCGGAGAAAGCGTGTGTGTGTGTGTGTGTGCGTGTGTGTGTGTGTGCGTGTGTGTGTGCGCGCGTCACATGCTCTCAAATTACTCTGCTCCCCTGAGCCAAGACGGAGGAATAAGAAATGAATCAGCTGAAGTCTGGGATAGTTTTCAGTCTCTCTAGATTCCCAAACCATCACCGAGCAACACGAGCATCCATTCCTCCGTGCACACAGCAGACACACACGAGCATCTCTACACACTCAGAAAGTTTGCCGTCTGTCCATTTCTGTCAGACACACTCTCGGCTGCACATCTGACTTTCATATACCTCATATTCGACAAGTGTCTCCCTGCTGCAGCTGCTGGAGCCCACACGTATAGTGACAGGACTTGGAGGGTGTGCCTGTCTCCTTACCTATGAATCCATTAGATATGATCCAGCACTGTTACAAATACTACTGGGGTTGTGTGCCTTTACACAGACTATACATTCAGTGTATCTACAGACACATTCTTTCCCTCCTCTTCTTTTCCTCACATGCACTTTGTCTTTCTTTTTCGCTCACCGCTGTCATAATTCTTTTCTTTTCTGTCAATAAAGGAAGCCCCGTGACCTTTTTGCCCGGCTGGCCCCGCAGACCGCTCCTTAAAGACACTTTATAAATAACACTCAAGTCGCTTTGGATTAAAGTGTCTGGGTGACTGCCTGGCACCCCTTGCCGACCTGCTGCACAATCCCCTGGCATCTGATGGCCAGCAGCGCCAGGAAAAAGCACTGAACTGTAAACACATGCAGTGAGAACTACTGGTTAGACATTAAAACAGGCAGATACAGACACATTCCACACAGTAGCTGCAACTGCATGCACCCAAAATATAGTGGGATAATATCTTAGAGGCATGAAACGCATTTCTATTTAAATGTACTTAATGCACTAGAAGCAGTTGTATATTAGAGATTGTTGTTCCGGCTGGGTCCCATAACAAACCATTCTAATATATACAATAATGCAAACCCTGTCAGAACAACAATGACATTATCCAACCCCCATGAAGATAATGAACTTATGGGCGCCTACAGGGCAATCCCCACACCGCGCTCCTTTTAAACCCCACCATTAGAGGCATTATGAAGTGGAGAGCGAGACTTTGCACTATTCTCTGCACTGACATGCTGTCACACCAATCAGCGGGCCCAAACACACATGCCTATAGAAGCAGACAACCCCTCCCCCCTGCACTACCCCCCACACATACACACCAACCCCGACGCTTTGTTGCACTTCATGTGTGATTCTCCCACGCACAAATGCAATATGTACTCATGGATGCTTGCAGTCATATAATTAGGCAGAAAGACCTAAAACACAACCATACAAACAGGGCCTCAAAATCTATGTCTAACTTTTGTTCTGCATCCGGCAAATTTCTACACTGGATCAGTTTAGTCACACAGCAGTGCACAATGTGCAACTATACTACAGTGCAGTACTTACTGGCACCTCAGTGGAAAGTGTAATCAAGTCACAAGTACATGGCTCTACCTAACCTCCCTTCAGTATAGAGGTGATTAGGAGTCCATGACCTCAGAACCGCAGCCTTCCTAGAAATCAGAAGCCATTAGGTATTTATAGGAGCTTAATGGTACTGTCTCAGTGTACTGGCTGTGTAGTGCCCATCATCCAGCCAGCATCCCATCCCATTCCAATATCAATCATGGCAGCCTCATTTACAACACAATTTGCTTTTGAACATCATTTTCCTTGAACCGCCACATAAACTCCAGGTTGGATGAACTGTCTCAGGAGCATTTGCTTTTAGTTGGCTGTCCACCACCCACCATCAACCCAAACCCCTGCCCGCCTGCCGCCTACGCAAAGTGGCGCACAACACCACTTAATTTCATTTTATTTCATCACCAGCTTACCAATAATTCTTTAATCTTTTTTTTTCCCTTCCTTTCCCCATCACAGCAGAAAAAAGCCGACTGCTTTGCATCAAATGCTTTGCTCGTGCGTGATATTGTTGATTGAGAAGAAAATGTAATGGATGATGCGAGCAGCGATTCCAACTTGCAACTGCAGCTGTCAGATATAATTGCCTGATATGATTATTACATTTAAATCATATGTATGAGAGTTCACCTGCTTTCAGTACAGTGAGGGGAGGATGTAGCTTTTTGGGTACTAGCTTCATGGACTCTATTTGACCATATGACCATTCCATTAACCTTGTCAAACTTAGTCTAACTGGCTGATTTCAAATGCAATCTCACCGTTAGTCTTTCACTAAACAGCTGAAAACACTTTTTATTTCATAATAACTAACCTTAATGTAATAACTTGCACGTGAACGTTTTGCCATGCGGTGCAAAATTGGCTCACAGTACGCAAAATTAAGGTTTATGGATTTTCTGTCACCTTTCCAACAAAAAAAACAAAATAACTCTACATGGCTTCATTATGTGTTCAGAATAAAACAAATATTAATAGGATTTTCACTTGATGAGCCAATTTCATTTAAAAATTGAACACACTGAAAGCAAGAGCTCAGGTAGGGAAGGTAAGCAGTTACATCAGAAATAAGGGTTTCACTGTGCGTGAATGTATCCTGCTCATTGACAATATTTACATCTGGGGTTTATTCGGTTCCTGTAAGTAAGCTACACAAGTGACTCCAAAGTGTATGTTTACATTACTATTCTGTCTCTGGCCAAAACCAGGTCAGCCCTGTTACGGACATTATGGCCGCCTGCTTTAAACAACGTGTTTAATCCCCGTCATTACCTGGAATGGGCCCCATGTCTCGCCCGTGGCCTGAAATAGCCCTGGACCTCAGACTGCCACTGTTGACCCCTCCTAATTTGCAGTTTCATAAATAGCAGACTGGGACTTTGGCACTAAAGATAAAGAGGCCCTGCGGTTGCAGACTCGTGGTGCAAGTGCAGAGGTAATGAAACAAAGTCTACCTGGAGACACACCTTAGCTGGGTTCAGTTTAATTGGACAGGCTTAAAGTGTCCGTCAGGTGTTTGTGATTAAGGCTGAGGCCAACAGAGGAGACTGAGTTTATATTATGCAACAGCATCACAGCAAGAGTTGTCAACAGATTCATCAGACACAAGAAAATATGAACAGAGACATGCCATTATTCTGATTGCATTTGTGTGAACGTGTGAATGACACGCCTAGATAGTTCTGAACAAATAGAAATCATGTGACACTCCCAACTAAGCAATTCTTGGATGTTTATTATCACATTAATAGTCGATTTAATAATGGGTTGTGGCAGGAAAGCAGGTGTAGCAGGCCAATGTGCTCGATATAGTAAAAAAAAAAGAAAAAGACATCCTACAGACCCAGATATGACACAAGCAAAATGACATAACGACTATCACACTGTACAACATCTACCCTCTCACACATAGTCATAGAAATAATGAAAAAAAATCTGCTCTCTGGAGTTCTTGCCTCAGCAAAGGTGCAGCCTCAGGGCACGCGCTGCTGCCCTGCTAATCTCCCTGTCCTCAGATGGCCATAATGAATAGAAACAAGATGAGGCTGGGAACAGAGGCTAATAATATGGGCACATGTCCAAGAGGTTACTCCAGGCTCTCAGCCAGACACGCAGTGGTGGTGGACTGCGGTCAGATGTGGACAGCCGTCTGAATACTTATATTGTGGATAGCTGATGTGTGATCTCCTTCAAGTGCCCCTCTTTTGATTCTTCGATCTGTTTTTAAACTGGTAAGTATAGAAGGAAATGTGTACCATATGTTGGCATGAAAATGCACTGGATAGATTCCTCTATAAGTGCCACTTGCATTTGCTGCAGATATGAAAATAAATCATTAACCATTGTTGTCCTGGTGACAGGGTTCCACATACTACTTTGGCCCATCATGAGCTGCTCTCCGCAGCCGGGATGAGTATAGCCTTGTTTCACACACACTGCAAGTGATCTAACTACAGTCTATTACATTCTGCCACCAATGATCTATTAGAATGACTGACGGCAGTAATGAACTAAGATAACGCACGGCACCATTCATGCGTAACCGAATCCCACTGGTGACGTGTGTATGGCACGAGGGGTGAGAAAATCAGAATGCTAAGCCAATAGGAATAATACTATTATCATTTCACACTCTGTGAGTATCACGTCAAAAGCCCCATTGTGCTGGCCTGTGTGCTTTATTCCTTACCTTCCAGCCAGCTGAGCTATTACTGTCGCCCTTATCCTTGAAATAGGGTACATAACGGACCATCCAGTCGTATATCTGTGACAGCGTGAGTCTCTTTTCTGGGGTGCTCTCAATGGCGCGGGTAATGAGATCCGCGTAGGACTGGTTCCCCCACGCGTTCCGCCGCGAGGATTTGGCTTTGCGCAGCGGTCCGGTCACATCGAGCGCCGCGCCGGCCAAGCATGGATGCGTTGCGCCTGCGGGTGTCGGGGCTCCGGCTGGATGCTTCAGGTCTCCCGGCGTTCCGCCCACGAGCCCCGCTCTGCAAGCCGGTACGTCCTCGGGTTCCACCTTGATGCTTGCCAGTGGTAGACCACCGCTGACCTCGTGTCCACCGGGGAAATCCTCCGGGCAAGGCAGCGGCCAGGTGCATGAGCGAGGCCGGCTTTGCGGCTCGAAATCCGAATCAACCTGATGAGAGTCTAATTCGTCGTCCTCCATCATCAACATTTACCCTTCAGTTGAGAATGGAATAAATCAAATGACAAGCAATGGAGGAAAATACCCCCACGTTCCCCCTATTCCACAGTCTTGAATGAAAATCACGTTAAAATTTGTCTCGTAAAACTGCTGTTAAGATTCCAGTCTGAATCAAGAAGAAGAAATTCAATAGATTCGAAGGATCATGATGAATATAATCAGAATCACAGCGTCGCGTGGAGAGATAAAAGAAGTAATAAAAGTAATAACAATTTTTCGTCCATTTTACCTGGATAAAATTATCAATTGTTGATTGAAAATGTTCTTATTCAATAGTCCGCATCACCTCAAGACAATCGGTCTCCAACGCGTGTCAGAATCAGTCATGAGGGGGTTTCAATCCAGTTGCAGCAACAGATGATATTTCAGATAAGTAGCATATTGGCAAAGCAGTCGTCGCTAAATCCTCCAGAAGACAACAGGAAGAATAGAGAGAGGGGGAAATCACCAGGGCTGTGTAGAGAGCATCCACTGTGGCGATAATGCGTGATTACCGTGAATTATTAAATCTTCCAGCCTGCACGGATTAAGCTGGCAGCGGTACATTCAAGTCCATTCAGCCTGAACAGCACCCAACTGTCTGCAATTACAATGAAGAGGCGTCGCATGTGACGAATCGATAAATTCCCACTCTGAAAAATAAAAATAGTCCAGCAGTCAAATTTCGCATCCACTTGTCAGGTTGATACAACTGGCTTTTATCACTCCCCTGTGCTCCCCTCTATCCCCCTTTGCCTTTTCCCCTCTCGCTCTCTCCTCTCTCTCAGATCCCACACATGTTCTCATTTGCTTACAACTCGTTCTGTCGTCGTGAACCGAGGATGACGCGCCGGCGCTGTGGTGGAGATGCTGCCAATTGGAGTGCGCTCGCGAAATCAATAGTCTACTCTCCGAGCATGATTACAGCGAAACCCCAAACTACCTCTGCCGTACTCGCTCACCCACCAGCATCCCTGATTTTAACGGAGGAAGCGAAACCCACGTTTTCAATCAAAACTCGGCATAATGATCTTTCTGGCCGGGTGTCACGCGGCGTTTAACGATAAGGCGCGATGAAACAAGACAATGCGATAACTACACAAGGGGGGGATTCATGTATAATCTCTACAAGGGTTTTTTGTCTTTTGAATGTCTGATCCGTCTTTGTGCGTAATATACTGACACGTCCACGTGTGCAGCGTCCAAATGCCCTCCAGATAGAACTCTCTCCTGCTACACCCCAGTGAGTGTAATTTTCTGTGCCGGATTTAGTTCAGATTAAGAGAAGATTAGGTAACCCTAGATTTTAACTTGGGAGGAGTGAAGTGAAACTGATCTTTTCAGGGGCCAGAATGAAACGTCATGTCTGCTTCACACTCCAACCAAATTCAGGAGACGTAAAAACATCGCATTTGCCAAGCCTGAACGCAGAAGACACGCTTCTCCGACAGAGACAGTCCTGCTGTCCCTAATTCTGACCGAGGGGGTATTCCGCCCCTCCAATCCCCACCCAACCCCCCCCAACTCTGACAGCAGGGCGGGCACACTGTCACAGGTGCTCCTTTCCAATTGGCTGTTTATTCCTCTCATAAATTCCTTTAGGGTTTTTTTTTTGGTGAATTTTTA
Source organism: Chaunax sp. Z400 (assembly GCA_037577475.1). Lineage (NCBI taxonomy): Eukaryota > Metazoa > Chordata > Actinopteri > Lophiiformes > Chaunacidae > Chaunax > Chaunax sp. Z400. The sequence goes on from CM075190.1 coordinate 23,847,986, forward strand.
AAAAAGGGGCTGTTAGCCTCATACTTTACCTAATTCTGCCACCTTTATCCACCCAGAAAAAATATTTGCTGAGCTCAGAAGTTATTTAGCAACAACCCATCACATTTCTACACACATTCACGCCTGTTATGTTGATGGCTGCCGTGGGGAGAATATCATTCATGTGCTTTTACAGCTCATACATGCAGCAACAATTTCTGAATTCTGTAAATTCTCTATTTGGACCTCAGACAGCCGCTCAAACGTTTAACTACCCCATGGGGGTAATCAGTATGACCTATGAGGGAATGCTGGAATGCATCACAGTCAAAACATCCAACAGCTGAGTAATAAGTTATCTCTCAACACAGAGACATGCATTATCTGCAGTGGCTGGGACGCAAAAAACAACAACAAAAAATCAGTAAGAGAGAATTCTACTCAACATATTTTACTTAGAATAAAAAAACACTCATGTTTTTACTGTGACACACGAACAGTACCATCAAAACAAGCAAGCAGCAAGATCCTCCTCTCCGTGGAGGGAAGCTGTGTTCACTGAGATATGACTAATGTTGAGGAATTTGTATATAAATAAATATAAATATAAATAGCACCCCGTGAAATGCAGGATACGTCATAGTGTGTCATAGGATGACTTCATGGTGAGCATCAGTGATATCAGATGGCTAAAATGCCGTATTGCTAATAGTTTGTGTCTACAATGCCTGTTGCACCTGTGCATTTGATTAATAGGGATTTGTATTTTCATAGGGATTTGAATGCTTAAAGACTAAAACCAATGCGTATGAGGGACAAGCCTTTCACATCATCAGGATTCTAAGACAGGGCTCTCCTCGTGAGGCATCTTCAGAAGTTAGTGGTAGAATTCTGATGACACTAGACGACACAATGTGTCTTGATTACACAGTAAGTGAAAGAAAAGTGATTGCGATCAAGAAGACAAATGAGGTTCACAGCAGGTCTGAATCTCCAGAGAAACAAGACACAGAGGAAGAGGGGAGGACTCAGACAGAGAGGTGGGAGCCTCAGGCGGCACTTTAAAAACTATGTATGTGTTCAGTCCCTTCCAGGCTGACTGCTACACTGTCCCCATACCAGACATTCCAGAGGCAGCATGGCTGGCTTCAGGCTCTGAGTGGCTGATCCTGGAACAGCATGTTCTGCACAGCAGTAATCACCTCAGCCAGCCACAAGCAAGGCAGAGCACCACATCAACAACAAGGCAGAGCTTTGTGCCTGTCAATTTGCACACTGAAAAAGTGCTCTGTAATTTCATTCACATAAAGAAGGGGACATATTTTTTTCTACCCACTTCTGCAAGGCCTGTCCTCATTTCCCTGGCCCCCGTCACTTCACACATCCCTCGCAACCTTATAATGTTGTGCAATTTATCCCTGCACCCCATTGCCCGGTGGGATTAGGACGAGAGGAAGCTGGAGAAGCCACAAGAACACCCTTGGGAGATCGATGCCTGTCTAGGATAAAACCTCTGCTGGTTTCCCTCCCTTCTCAAACAGCCCACACTCGCTAACAAGCATATGGGCTCCCAATGACACATGAAGGAGAGGGCTCAAATCCAAGTATTGGGAACATTCCTGAGTCGACAAAGCTGGATTTCACCCCTTCATGGCATTGGCCCAAAGTAGGCTGACTTTAAGACTTCCTGGCCCCGAGCAAGAGCCAGCTTTCTGTAGCATCTTGGCATCTGTGCTGCCAGCTATGAACATTATGTTAAGAGGCAGCAAATACATGTGGTGCCAAAACTTTTAATTAAGACTGTGTTGGCGAATGGAGAGTAAAGGCATGTGCAGGTAATGGCTTCTATCCACATGTGAGAGGTCTAACAAAATATGATTAACTATCTGCCCTAGCCAATTAATTACATTTAACAGTTAAAGACCCAGAACAACCGAATTGCCAATAGAGGAAAATCAGCGTGCTCTGCTCATAATTACATTAGAATAAACAGATGTCAAAGGTGCTTGAAGACAGTTGGGGCGAGTGGACAGTGTAGCTATGTTGCTGCACTGAATAAGTGCATTTAAGTGTATGTATGTATGAGGCACAGAAGACATTGGAAGAATAAGATTGTACTGTGTCTACAGAATAATCAATGACTCGTGTAGGTATTTGATCATTCGCTGATTTTCTTTCATTTGTATCATTTTAAATTAAATACCTTTAGGTTTTAGACTGTTGGTTAGAAAACATGCAATTCGAATGTATAATCTTGTGTTCTGGTAATTTGTAAGATGCATTTTTCACTATTTTCAGACAATTTATACACTGAATCATCAATCAATGAAAATATATGGGTATTCTATCGTCATGGCAAGTATAGACGTTGAAAATGATTACAGTCTGTGTCGTGAAAGTGCAAATCATTTTTAATTTCCAAGCTACAGGATGCTCTGTATCAATTACATGATCTCACACTCAACACATTTGGCATACTGTAACCCCGTCCCATGATGAAACCCATTTTTATAGACTTCTTAGGAATTTTAGCATGAATCTGTTGGAGGAGGGTGCCACTCTAGTCTCAATTTCTTCAAAACAAACCGTGCAGAATATTATACTGCCTCTGGCAATGAGTTAAAATTCCTCACTTGTGCAAGTCAGTGGTTGGCTACAAGCACAAGAGGCGAGCAGGCCTGATGCCAAGACACTGATTAGCCTAGCTATGGCTCTGTTCTCCAGGCAATGCAGAGTGTAGGTGCAGTGGGAGTCCAGCTCATCACCAAAGAGCACTGTGCTAAACACAAGTTTAAGTGGAAGAAAGCCAGCATACTGTAGTGGATCCATGCTGGACACATAAAGCCTTGGGCAACAAGGCATCTGCCTCTTTAATACATAATTCACTCAGAGCTGAAACATCATGCTTTAGTCCTAAGGGCCAGTATAGTCTGCTTCAGGTTGTTGGAACATAAGGCTGTCTCTGTTAGATAACCAGATCTCAATGACAGGAAACTTTGTGTATTAAAAAACATAGAAATAAGAATCTCTTATCAATAGAATGTACATCATATTCTAATTTTCAAAAGGGTGGTTTCCAAGGTGTGCCAAATGTATGTGGAAGCAATGTCATCTCACCTTTCCACCTCAGTGAGCTTGTCCTCATCAGCCTTGATATGCAGGTCGGTCAACATGTAGAGACAGCCATCTGCCCCTCGAGCTCTCCCCTCCAGACATGCTCACGCTCACTTTACATCGCAACCCCTGCAAATGCATCTTATTGTATGGGTATTATTAGAAGCACTCATGTCTTATAGGCCACATTATTATCATAACTGACAGGATGTGCATTAGTTACTTCAGTCTCCGCAGCGGTCCGGCCATAATGTTGACACACTAGAATGCGGGCCATTTTGGAATTCAGCATGAAGAGTGAAGAACCTGAGGCAGCTGTAGTGCTTTCATGTGTAATCATCCCAGCTCAAGTTCCCATGAAAGAGGCACTAATGGGTTAACAGTAGAAATGAGAGGGGAAGAGAGGGAAAATCAATGCTTTTGTTGAGGGGAAAGAAAGAAAGGCTTTCACAGGTCTATGTATCATTAAGCAATTGAGAAAGCTAATTAGAGTGGGGGGAAAAAGATAGGCAGATCTCACAGCTAATTATTTCCATGGCAACCGCAGCTCCTGTGGATGATCTGAGGTCGCATTCAGCCGGTAATACAGCCAGTGACAGGAAGAGCAAGAGAGACCCCTTGTGGGGTAAAACGAATGTGTTCATGAGAGGCTCTAGACTCAACATATTGATTGAAATACTAATGGCTTTAAAAGTAGAAGACATTAAATTTAAATGTTATTTCAGTGGAAAAGAAACAGGTCCTTGTGCAAAATATGATCCGATGACAGTGGCTAAAATTAACTGATATAAAACCAAACTATATGAAATCCTGTGTTTTAGTTGTTGATCCCATCTATAGAGGGTTTTTTTTTTTTTTTAAATCAGAGCATTATCAATATCTTAAGTCTATCGTTTTAAAATTCCGACTACCAGCTATGTGTCATTTCACTTGTCTGGCAGGTGTTTTTGGCAATACTGCATTTGGCAATTGTATAAAGGAGTCATTCTTTAATTGCTTTACACTCCAGGCAGGTCCCAAACACACCACTACTGTTTCCTCTGTAAACCTAACATCACTGTGGAGGAGAGAATTTTTCTGCAGGAGCACCCGTATGGACATAAGCACCACAAATGTAAAAACTTAAATGAACTTGCAATGAATTAAAATAAAATGCATGGTGTTAATTGGTGTGAGGAGGTTACCGTGTCCAAATTTCTGCAATGGAATGCATTAGAATTTTGTAGCCATTGGCCAACTCACTCAACCAACTTACTACAAATGTAACTGATAAGTCAAAGTTGCATTGTATTTTATTGTAAAATGTAAATATCATACAAAAAATGAATATGAGGAAGTCTAATTTGTCCGTGGTAGGCAGAGATGACCCGACACTCTGAATTCTATTCATCTAATGTCTCTGTTTGCTGGGGTCAATCTTTTCCAGATGAACCAGGGGTTTGAGTTGCTCAGCAAAGCTGCGCATGTCCTCTGACATGGTGTCCTGGCCGGCGGGAGCCAACACACTTAGCTCCACCAGGTACGAAAGCGACAGCCGCTCTGTGTTCTCTGTGTTCCCTGGTACCAGGATACGTGACAACTTGCTCACAACAATTTTCATAGCGCCTTTGCGGAATATGTGCCCATTGGCCACAAACTCGTGGTCCATGCGGAAGCCCATCTCATTTAGGAACTCCGGCAGGCTGTGAGAGGCAGCCACATCAACACAATTGCGGACGAGGGCGTGGCGGCTCTTGTCTCCCACTTCAGGTTGGCCTAGGTAGCGTAGGTGCCAAGGAGATGTGGGGTGGGAGAGGGAGCGCCTGGCACGCAAGATGAATGGGTTTCCTTGTTGGCCTTTCAGAAGATAAACCAGCTCATGATCTGTAAAGGTCTCGGGTTCCATGTTGTCACAAAGACCTCGAAGGCGATGCAAGAGGCTTTCCAGTGCTTGGTCTAACACACTGCCTGAATTAAAAGAGGGTAGAGAAATAGATGCAGAATTATACAGATATATTAACAATTTGGTGTAATGATCTGGGCTGAAGAATATATTGTCCAACCATGTATTGTATGGTTTTCTACATATTTGAGAGCAAGATGGATAAGATGTTAAATGTGACCATAAACTTTAGTTTTGTTATCCTGCTAATTATTCAAACGAGCTCTATAAAGGCAAGTAGAATTTGCTACAGGCAAATAAATTTCTGACTCACTAAAAGTAAGATTTACGTTGAACCCATGGATGTATTAAGAGAAAATCTAGATGCAGCATTGATGGTGGAGCTCCATTCATTCGGATGAAAGTTGCTCAGTGGCAGGTAAAGCCAAATAAGTTCGACTCCTCAGCTATAAAATTCCCTCGGCCTTGCGCTTGGCTTCCACCCTGTACATCCAATAAGCCTGCGCACTAGACTTAAACAGACCAAGTCATCAGCTTCCAGTTTAGCCTTCCACGAACTTAGACGGGCATGAGTGATTTAAGTGTACGGCTCTTCCGAAACTTTCAAATTTTAATCTGCCAGACCAAACCCTGACAGCAAAATGACTCATTTTGCAAGGGTTGTGATTCTCAACAATGCATATATCATTTGTGACACCAGCTTCTTTCGCAATGCAGGCTGAAGAGAAGAGTCTTTTTTTGGGTTAGTGTGCATACAATGATATGGTTTGGCCCTATGTCAAATTGGCTTCAGCATCCAGAGCTGTTCTTTTGGGGCTTGTGTTAAGAAACAACAACACTGAAGCCATACTAGCAGCCAGTTGTGTCACAACACCTACTTAAGACACTTTACATGTATGTGTGTGTTTGTCACCCCTGTGTACCACTTCTTGATTTCAGTTGTAGTATGATCACCATATGTTGATGTTCCGTTTTATGCACTAAAATGATACGGTCTCATATACTCGTTAACCTAAACGAAATTATAATTTAGGATCCATATTTACAGTACTTTTAAACATATGCACATGCTGAATGTTAAGTTATCACAGCTGATAACGCCTTATCAGTATTGTAAAATTTGCCACTTTGTATCACTACCCCACTTATAAATAATTAACAGTCTTTTGAAATGTTTCACCTTCCTATTCCATCTGTGGATGTTTCTAACATAGCTTACCTTGCAGCAGGTATTCCATCATATTGATAGTGCCCCCGGTGATGGGCATCACTGTAACTGGAGGGGCTTCCATCTTTTATCAGGCGCCAAGATATCTGTTTAATCTGGAGAGAGAATACACAAATATGTAAAATACTAAATATTGTTTGCTACTATATCTTAACTAACCTATCAAGCGTAACTTAACCAACCTAGGTACCAGCTCGAACTTCTCCAAAACACCATAGAATACAATAGAGCTGTCCACTTGCTGAACCCAACCAGGGAAATGCCGATGTGTTCGTCTTAGATGAAGCGTCCTCAGTAAAGACCGAGGATCCGGTAGGCCTCGCCGGTTTGTTCAATCAACACCTCGCTAGCTACCCAGCTAGCTAGCAGCTAACTAGCTTTGTTTTGATATCGTCAATTAGCCACATTTAAGCTGTTCTCGTTCCCCACGTTACCGTGCTAATCGACCTGAATGTCGATTTGAATCTGAAGTTACTGGAGTGTTATAACAAAAATCTATTTGTGAAAACATACAAATTGCTCGGTTGATCATTAGTGAGAATGATAATTGTGAACGAAGAGCGTCTTCCGTTTCTTCTTCTGTGTTTTTTTCGTAGCAGTCAGCACTAAAACTTTGACGCACATTACTGCCACCTACTGGAGCACTGTTATTTTCCTTTTGAAAGTGATCACACCACACTCCAAACAAACACTTAGTATAAGCGAAGTAGGCTTTGAGATTAAAATGCAATACTCCATTCAAAGTAAAACCCATCTGACACGAAGAAATTATTAAACTACATGACGCATGCACCTATGTCCAGAGAAAGAGATTTCTTCGAACAGGAGCTGAATGCATTTGACTTGTATCCAAATTTCTTTTCCAATCTTCCAGTTTTTGCATTTCTGTCAGAGTCTTGAGCTTCACTCTCCATTATGTCATTACAGGTTTTACTCAGCATTTATGCATTGCATCAGCCATTGTATCGGTTCCTTTATTTGCTGCAAATATGTGGATAACTTTTTTTCTTCTCCTGTTTCACATCATTTCAACATTTGGACATCACCTTCCAGCAATGGTTAACCCTTCTTATGACTCCTTATTCTGTTTAGTAATTCAGCAAACACCACATCTTTTTTTGTCAAACAATCTCTCGAAGTTTGATATTAGTAAAATTATCCACCCATAAATTAACCAGATGTGATTGATCGTACAGTGGACGATTTCTGCAAGGAGCAAGTTGGTAGAAGTCACCTAGAGCAATGATACATACTTTACAGAATGATGAATAATCTCCTGTTTGTTTTATTTGCCTCACGAACGTAAGACAGAAGTGTATGATCAACACTGAAATTTCATTAATGATCAGTTTTTTAGTCACTCAATTTTGTTGTCAGTGTGTTGATTTGCTCTTCTCCAAGTGGTTGACAAGGCAGTTTACTATGAGCAACTATATGAAATGTGCTTTGGCTTGTTATAGCTCCAGTGTTACAAAGTATAAACTGTTAGACCAGTTGGGGCTGTTACAAGAACAGTGACAACCTCCAGATTATCTGTAGTCTGTTGCAAAATCCGTAACCATTCATTTTACAATGCCTTTATCAGATTACTCTTTCCAGTTTTTTCCATCAGATTTTCTCTCTAATCTCTATAAACATATTATTTTTTTAACTGTTAGCAAACTAACAAGATTACTCTCTGGCTTTGGGAATTTGCTATGGTATGGTATATTTGTTTTTAACAATCGGTACATATTTTATACGTAATGAGCTGAGAAAACAGGACACAAAATATACTTTAACAAACAGGACATTGTTTAAAGTGGCAAAAAAGTTAAGATAATTTAGATTTTATTGAAATGTAAGGTCAAATGTGGCAACTGAGCTGGGATAGTGGAACTAAGGGTAGACACTTATATTAAATACAAAATAAAGTAGGAGAAGAAAGAAACATGGGATCTATAGGAAAGAACAAATAATCATGACCAGATTAAGAACAGGACACAGCAACCTAAATAGCACATTTCATATCATAAGGAAACATCAACCTGGCCATTGTAGTCAATGTCATGAGCGAGAAACAGTGGAACATGTATTGATGTCATGTAGGAAATATGAGGGAGCAAGACAAGATATGATGGCAAGTCTACAAAGATCTGGGCAAGAAGTGACTGGGGTTAAATATTTGTTGACTGTAATCTATTGAAACAATGATTCGATCACATTTTGCACCTTAGTTGCACTAACTGTGGTAGAGATGAATAATATTTATTCTTGAGTAAATTAAAAGCAGCAAATTGATTCATTGTGTGAATGTTAACCGTGCTTACAAAAGAAATAAGTTATTGAACTTGGGCTGCAAACTTGAACCCCGGACTGTATATTGTGTAACCAACCCAGTTTTTATGCCCCTGCCAAAAGACGAACATGTACAGCACTCTGGATAGGTCAACATGAATAAGTGTGGGGTTTTGTTGTTGTTGTTGTTGTTTTTTATCATTATTTGAGAATACTGTACATTGTATATTATTTGTATTTTTTATAATAAAAGAGAAGAAAATAAACCACTGAAGTCTCCTCTCCCACCTGCAGTACGATTTAGTAAATGCCATCATCCGAACAAAACAAAACACATGCTAGTTTGTTGCTTGGCAGTATTAGGTTACACTATCATTATCAAATAATGCTTTCCCTGCAATTCAAGCCACAGCTACAAAGGTGAGTAGGAAATGCTTGAACAGATAGAAACCTAAACAGAATCAGGAGCATTAAGGCAGTTTCAAGGTCGCAAACCACTGAGAAAGATATAGACAATAAGTTCAATAAGACAAAGTGGTGAAAAAAAAATGGTTCTGCCCCCAAATTAAAAGCACCATTAAACAAAGACATGCAAAGGCTGATGATGCTCCATAACTAACAACAAATTTAAATTTTTTTTTTTTAAGAATTCTAATTTTCACCAATCCAGAACATTAACATCACTAAATCATCTTCACTGTCAATTTCCTGGTTTCTCCCCTCCTCATCAGTGTCATTGTTGAAGATGTAATCCATAGCCTCATGGAGGGTATATGATTTGGCCACCGTGGTGCCACAGAATGAACTGTGAACAAGGGCTCAAAAAAAGCTTTACATACCAGAGCTGTGAGAAAGTTGTTTATATCATTGAAACAATGTTATGGTTGTGTTTGACAATTGCCAACAGGTATGGTTCCCATGGGGTAAAATTTCTATTGGGGATAGGTTCCCGTGGGGGTTGCCAAGTAAGGCAAAAAGGGGCGTGAGGAGTGTGTGTGTGTGTGTGTGTGTCTGTTAATAGGACCTGCATGTGGGAGTGTGGGAATGTGCTTGAACCTTATTATAAACGAATTATTATTATCATAAGTACTCTATTATATACTGTTAAATATAAGTTTTTCCATTACACACTAATAGCATCTTCAAAATAGGAATAATATATTGCAAGGCAACAGTAACTTCCCAAAATTCACAGTGTAATGTCAATGATTCATTCAATTATTTGTGGGGCTTGAATATTACTCTTTTGTATTAGCTTAGGTGTTAAGGTACAGTATGTGCAACAGTAACAAGTGTCTTTTTCCATAGAAGGATGTCGTACAGTTTACACTCAATGCTTTTAATAGAAGAATTTATAGAAGTATTTAATACTAATTAAATTTAATCAATTCTAATTGAATTAAATTAGTATTAATAGAAGCAGTCATCTTCCAAACTTAAATTTAACTGGTGTTTCTTGAAGCGACTGTTCTACATTTTCATTTTTTTTAAATGTAATAAAGGACATGTTATGCAATCACTAGGCTTGTTAAATGACTTGAATATTACCTTCAGCGACAAAAACAAGTTTTTTAAATTTAGACCTGCCACGTGTTAACCTGGCAAGACAGACATCTTGGAAATGTTGTTATGGACGCACAAAGTCACATGACCCACCAGGACGTTCAGTATGTGTCACATTAGGACTTCATGAGTTAAGGTCAAGGATAAAGCTGTGTAAGGAACTTTCCAGAACGTTTAAAGGACGTGAGACGCCTGTGTCACCGTGGGTTCTTATGGGTTAATTTCACATTAAAAATAAATAAATAAATATAACAATAGGTTGCCTCTTGAATTCCAGTTCACTGCGTGACTGACCTCTATCGAAAGGCAGGTCCGGACATAATCTCCCCGCCCACTGCCTTGTGATTGCGTCATACCTGTATGCCTGTTTGAACTGCACCGCCCTGTTCATCTTAAGGTGAGCCACCGACGCTGACCCTGACGACACAAGCGAAATGGAGTTCGGTGAAGCTTTCGGCGAAGTCCGTCTGGGCTGGCCTCAGCTGTTTGCTCTACTTTGTCTTGTTGCCATCGTCTATAAATTAACCACCGTGCTCGCCAAGAGAAGGAGTTTGTTGAGAGACTTCGACCTTTTTCCAGGACCATCTCGACACTGGCTTTTTGGAAATGCTTTGCAGGTAGGCTACTTCATAACTGCTTCACCTATTTATTATTCTATTTATCAAGGCTTTATAAAGTTTAGAACTGGGACAGATGTTAGGTTGCCAGAGTCTTAAAAAAGACTCTGACTGGTGTATGATTTATCAAGAGATTTCTGTATGAGCACTTTTATTGATGATCTATCTATCTATCTGTCCGTCTATCTATCTGTCTGTCTATCTATCTATCTGTCTATCTGTCTGTCTGTCTATCTATCTATCTATCTGTCTGTCTATCTATCTGTCTGTCTATCTATCTATCTATCTGTCTGTCTATCTATCTATCTATCTATCTGTCTGTCTATCTATCTATCTATCTGTCTGTCTATCTATCTATCTATCTGTCTGTCTATCTATCTATCTATCTATCTGTCTGTCTATCTATCTATCTATCTGTCTGTCTATCTATCTATCTATCTATCTGTCTATCTGTCTGTCTGTCTATCTATCTATCTATCTATCTATCTATCTGTCTGTCTATCTATCTATCTATCTATCTGTCTGTCTATCTATCTATCTATCTGTCTGTCTATCTATCTATCTATCTGTCTGTCTATCTATCTATCTATCTGTCTGTCTATCTATCTATCTATCTATCTGTCTGTCTATCTATCTATCTATCTATCTGTCTGTCTATCTATCTATCTATCTGTCTATCATAGTGTCATTCTTTGTGTGTGTGTCGTGGAGGGTGGAGTGCATGATCTTGTTCTCTTTGTCAAGATAATAGTTCTCCGATTATGTCAACAAATCAGTCGTAGCTGAAGCCACAGAAGCCTGGCACAGATAACTACCGAAGTGAACTATTTTACTGCTGGTAGTTGAATGACATTCTTCTCCAGACATCGTCTGACAAATCATATTTCCTGTGTGGTCATAGCTCAGCTTTGAGAAAGGAAGTGAAACAGGACATGATGAAACCGAGAGAAAAAGAAAGAGAGAAGGTGATGGAGATGATGAGAGAGGAAGAGCAGGCACCGCCCACTGACATGATTTTAAAGCTGTTATCTGTTTTTTGCCCTCCAAATGTCTTAAAATGCAGATCACTGAAATATATATATATATATATATATATTTTTTTTTTTTTTTTTTTTTAAGGGGCCATGTCCCCGAACCCCCCTAGCCAGCTCAGTTTTTTGGACCTCGGTATTTCTAAAACCCTGCGTACGGCCATGCGCGCAGAAGCTTCACGTGTTAATTTTTTCTTTCAGTTTAAACAAGATGGGACAGGCCTGGACCAGATGGTGAAATGGGGACAGCAGTATCCTTACGCTTTCCCATTTTGGGTTGGCCCCTCTTTTTGCTTCCTCAGCATTCACCATCCAGATTATGTGAAAACCATACTGGCGACTGCAGGTGTGTGACTTTTAATTTTTTTTCACCTTTACTGAAATGGCACACCGTTTGATTTAGCACCTAATAAAATCTCTAATGGCTAAAACTTAATTTAACAATATTTTCATTTGTTTCCTAACAGAGCCAAAAGATGATCTTACATATGGTTTCCTTGAAGCTTGGATTGGTGAGACTGCATTGCCCATATTTTTATTATGAGAGTCATTTGTTTACTCACACACACACACATTGCATGTGTTTCTCCTCAGGAAATGGCTTATTGGTGTCAAAAGGCCAGAAGTGGTTTCGACATAGAAGGCTCTTGACCCCAGGTTTCCATTACGATGTTTTGAAGTCATACACAAAACTGATGGCAGATTCGGCTAATATTATGTTGGTATGTAAATGAAAACACTACTTTGTAGTCTGACTGACCACGCAAACCACTTTATTCAACAATTCATTCATTCATATACACATTCGCACAATAGTGGCAGAGGCTAGCACGCAAGGCGCCACCTGCTCATCCATGACGTGAACGGTGACCATTCACCCAATCAAGTTTCACCCAATGCCCAAAGACACTTCGACATGTTTTTGAAATTGTGATAATGAACTTAATGACAAATATTTATTTTTCATTTTTGTACAGAGCACTTACTATATTATTTTAACAGTATTTGTCTGGCTTTTTTTAATTACCTATATGTAAAATTACAATAATTAACTAGAAAGAAATATGTAGCCTTTTATATAAGGATTTATGTCCATACTTGAAAGACGGCATTGCAAGGCGGGACAAGCTCCTCGACCAGAACCCATTTGGCCACAACTTGTCCACTGTACCCTGCCCCTCACCCAACATCAGCTGGGATACGATCCCAGTACAGGATGAGCATTTACAACAAACCAGAATCAGAATGAGCTTTATTGGCCAAGTATGAGCACACATACAAAGAATTTGACTCCGGTTTTTTGCAATGCACTCAAGGTGTTTACACAGGAATAGAAAACTGGACACTGAATTAAAAATGCACAGGATTAGTACACGTAATCCATCACTTCTCTCACTGTTTCCAGGACAAATGGGAAAAATATGGAAATGGCGACCAGTCCCTGGAATTGTTTGAACACGTAAGCCGTATGACACTAGACACCATCTTAAAGTGTGCCTTCAGCTACAACAGCAAGTGCCAGACTGAAGTGTGAGTCCACACAAACGCTTTCCCAATATTCTAAATTTCAGTTCGGCGTTTTCACTCGTTGGCTGCCTCAGCTGTCAGAATCGTGAGTGGAAGAAATGTGGCTCTTAAAGTTAGCCTGTGTTCTCATTTCAGTGGAAGAAATGCATACATTAATGCAGTGTATGAGCTCAGCAATCTAGTTGAAAAGCGGTTCAGGACGTTTCCATACCACAACGACCTCATTTTCTACCTCAGCCCGCATGGCTTCAGAAACAGAAAAGCGTGTGAGGTGTCTCATCGTCATACAGGTAATATCTTAATATCTATTAATGAAACAATTGTTAAATATCAGTCGTACCATATTTGATCAGTTTGCCATATAGTACATAGACACATGAGCTTTTGGTATTTATCATTATTTTGATTCTTATTTGACATGTCGCTGTATTTCAAGAGTTATTCTGCAAAGACTGATCCATCATCTTGTCGTTTGAAGACAAAATCATAAGAGAGAGGAAGAAAACGCTGAGTGAAGAGAAGAACGTGAACCGGATACAGGCCAAGAGAAACTTGGACTTTCTGGACATCCTTCTCATATCAGAGGTGTGTGATATCAGTTCAGTGCTGATTTCCGAAAATTGCACGTTGTCACTTTTGCTCAATGTAATGATATTGGTGAGTTTGATGTGCAGCCGAGGTGTAAAACACACCACACCTAAGTAGAAAGCACTCACAGAGGACATACCTCTGTCAACTCTAGTGTCACGAAAATCTGAACAAAATACTTTTCTCAACTGAGAGACCTTTCACAAATTGACGTCAGCATTGTCCTCTGAAAGAAGACATGATGTGCAGCCCATCATCTATCACTGTGAGATCAACGATTGTTATGCAATTGCAACTAGGGCATAGCAGATTCTATGGTGATGTCGCCATCGTGACTTTGCTTTTCTCGTATCTGCCTCACGTCAAATTAAGTAATACTGCCTGATAACCTGATAACCTTAATTGTAGGTAGTTTATGAGTTGTATATAAAATAATTGTCCATACTGGGAAATCTGGATCTATTTTTCCTCGAGATGTAACTTTATATAAATATATATATATAGATAAACTTTCACAGGAACTCAAATCTCATAGTTTTGTATTATGATCCAGATCTGGATCCAGTTGTGCATAGTAGTGGAACATCATGAGTTGTCCATGCCCGGGTATTTTTATATTTTGGTCATTACATCCTCGAATTGTTTAAGGGGCAGTTTACACGACGTCCGTTTTACCCAAAAACGGAAACTTCTATAACTTCTATAACACCTCTATAACTCAGTGTTACCTCTACACACACTTCTTGTTTGGTTTGTCAAGTAAAGGATTTCCAGATTTTCTTGTTTTAAACACCCTGGTCCCTTTTTACACACTTAGATGTGTTATCTTTCAGTACTCAACAGTAACCTGAATGTCACCATCTTGATTGTATATTTCTTGCTCTGTTACAGTACAGTGCATGTCATGAAAAGTATGCAGTGGCTTTCGACTAGTTCTAGCAGTGACCATAGTAGAAGTACCTGAAATAGGAGTAACATTTAACAAATTGTTGTTTATTTCTCATTTACTCTCATACTTTGGTCTTTTTTTATCTCACACTCAGGATGAGAACCAGCAGGGTCTGTCAGATGAAGACATACGAGCAGAAGTGGACACGTTCATGTTTGAGGGTCATGACACAACAGCCAGTGGCCTCTCCTTCATATTATACAATCTGGCCTGCAACCCGGAGCACCAGGAGATGTGTAGAGAGGAGATCATGCGAGTCTTGAACGGCAAGGAGACCTTTGAGTGGTAGGCTTACATATTGAAAATATGGAATTCAAGTCAGTGCAAGACTAATACTGACAGTTAACAGCGTGTCTCTTATTTAAAGGGAGGATTTCAATAAAATTCCGTACACCACCATGTGCATAAAAGAATCCCTCCGTCTTCACCCTCCTGTACCAGGAATATCCAGAAAAATCACCAAACCCATTACTTTCTTTGATGGAAGGACTTTGCCAGCAGGTTTGTTAACGTTTTTAGGAAATTCATGACAATCAGACCATGAACTGTTACATATTAACTTTAACCACACTAGTAAAAGATAAAATACCAACTTTTATTGATTTAGGGTTAACTTAAAAGTATTGTGCAAAGTCAGCCTTGCACAATAAACAAATACATATTTACCTTTAATCTCCTCCATATTTTCTGACACTATCATATACAGTGTATTCTCAGTTTTTTAATTGAAACTCTTAAATTAATCTTATATTCTTATATTTGTGCTTTTAGGACCATAGCATTATAAAAAAAATTTAATATTACAAATTTCTCTTTCATCATTTTACACAAAATGTTCCTATGTTTGATCAATATTTGATGGAAGAGTGAAATATTGGTCAATAGTCAGCAGCCTGAATGGCCGGACAGCCTCATTCAGGCTTGAAATGGTAACAGCAACTTTATAATGTGTCTCACACTAAAAATTATATTCATGTTAAGTCTATTTGTATTCATGCAGTCTTCAGGATTGCAGTCATGCACGATTATATAAAAAAAAAAAAATCATATTTTTCTTTTTTCTTATCGGTAGGTACCATTATTGGACCAAGTGTGTATGGGATTCACAGGAATCCAACTGTCTGGGAAAATCCTAATGTAAGTCAAAATGCAGTTCTGTGCACTGAAAGCTCACCTGTGACGATGCACTTCATGGTGTACATTATTAATGAAATCAGTTATAGTAGTAGTTATAGTTAAGTAAGTAAATGTTAAAGTAAGATCCCTCTTTCCTGTGCTTGCCCAGCACCCTTGATGTAAAATGTGTCATCAAATCATTTATTAATTAATAATTAAAGCTGAAGTGCCCTGGTTAGACAGCTGGCTACCTCCTAGATGACGAAGCTGGAATGTGTCTTAACACAGGTCTTTGACCCACTGCGTTTCCTACCGGAGAACACTTCCAAGAGGTCATCTCATGCTTTTGTGCCTTTCTCCGCTGGGCCAAGGTTTGTACACACCTGACACCTTTTGTACGAATATCTTAACACTTTGTAACCGTGTCCCTAAGACTGGGGGAAGGAGGTTCTCACTTTACAGATACTCACTGTCTATTCATTCACCTGACGAAAGCCTGCAGTATGTGAATGTTTACCCCAGCACCAGCCCTCTTCTCTCCAACACAGTAAACTATTTCATCAGGGGTTAGAGGAAGAAAGAGATCGAGTGAATCCAGTGCAGGATTCAACCAGTTTAAAGCAGTGCACAAAAAAACGAAAGGGAAATTTTAGTCCTTGGATTGTGGATTTTATTGGACTTCAAATCTTTACTCTTTGTTCTATCGCCTGATAGCATGAAATGGAGTTCTTTAGTGTAGATGTGCACTGATCTCATACACAGCCTCTCTGGAATCCAACTGCTGGACATCCATGGACAGAGAACTTTAATCCAACTTTAGCCCCATAATAAATGCCAATATGTTGACCAAGCAATAAGAATCACCAAATCAGGTTTTACTGCGGGAGTAATGGATTGCGACACATTTTTTTATATTGTCCATAAATCCCAGGATATTCAACCAGTGAATCTTCCCAGCTTTTCTTTTTTCTTTATATTAAATCAGTCATTGGAATCAACATTTGTCCATCTGAATCACAGCGTGGCAGAAGAGCATAAATGAGACTATCAAATGAAAGAATGGTGCAAGTTTCCTCTTTCAAAGCCAGCATTTATAGAACACCTCCAGCTACGTGTTAAACTATGCATGATAACTGACAGACACACAGTGCTGAATAGACTGGGAGCTAGTTACTATCAAAGGTTAGCAGATTTGTATAGGTATACAATGGACTTAAGTCTACGCTACCACACAATCCACAAATATATGCGATATCTATATATTTAGTTCTGGATAGACCATAATATTCTCTCATTCATCTTTCTACTAGAATACAGATAACAGAGGCTTAGCTCCCCGTGCCCTGTCCTCAATTTTAGGCCAGCCTACACAGATGATGTATGATATAAGGATATGGGGGTTATTTGTTAGCTGATAAGAGGCTCACAAAGAAATATTGTTTAGCTTGGTATTATAAGACAAATAAAAACATAGGTTATTCAAATGTATGTAAATGGTCGACTGAAAACTGAGTCAAGCGCCAATTTTATTTCATTGATTGAAAACAGCATTAAAATGATTTCAAACCATACCAGCAGTAGCTGTTCAAAAGTATCCTCTCCCATTAAAATGCATAAATTGAAAATACCAGCCATATATTTTTGTTACCTCTGTTACCTAATGTTGTTAGTTACTATGTTTTCCTCTCTCAGAAACTGCATCGGTCAGAACTTTGCCATGAATGAGATGAAAGTGGTGACGGCCCTGACCCTCAGAAAATACCAGCTGATAGAGGATCCAACTCAGAAACCCTTACTAATTAATAGACTGGTACTTCGCTCACTCAATGGCATCCACATCCAGATCAAATCTTTGGACGAGTGAGATACCTGTAAATGCTGTCAACCTGCTGTTAACACATTGGTCAGTTGGGGGGGGGGGGGGGGATATTTAAAGAGATTGAATATCTTCATTTTTAATCATATACACTGACAGAATCGCAATTAAATACTGATGAGATGTACTCGGCACGTTTGATTCGCCTGACATAAAAACAATGAATATAATCATCACTGTGTCCTTTTTACAGAAGCGTATTGCATTCACTCGAGAAATTTTTTTTGTGCCGTTTTTATGAATTAACGCCAGAATTATTTCGTTAATTCAGAAAAACAGCAGGTTTTTTTTCTTGAAAACTTTTCCCAGAATTTTGAGATAATTATCTCGTAAATTCAGAAAAACAAAAGTTTTCATGAAAAAATAAAATTCATCTGTAAATTAATTCTCAGTTATGAGCCTCTGACATTTTGTCAGCCTCTTTTTATATCATTAAACAAAGGTTTTATGGTCACATGCAAGTTTTTTTTTCTTCTTCTTGATAGGTCAACCAGGTCTTCACAAGTTAGCCATGAGCACATTCACACAAAAAAGAAGCACATGCCCAATCCCAAAAGAGCAGCATATTTTATAAACTAAGAGCAAACTAAACACATAATCCAGGCGATCACTGCACAAAGTTGTGAGTCAAAAGTAGTTGATATTTTATTTACAGTTCTATATGATCATAAAATCCACACACCCCATAGACAAGGACAAGAAGTCACCAGCACAGTATGTAAACATGAAACACCTTATCGGTCTCTGAACTGAAGCCCAGTGAACACTTTATGGACCAATTACATCTTCCACCAGTTCATCACACGCTGGACACGGCTAACTGCATTTTTATGCTACTGGGCAGAGTTACTGTGCCTCAAGGCGGTTCAGGGCAAACTAATCAGTACACAGTGTAATCTTGAAAGCTGATAACAGGCCACATGACCATTAAAAACACTAAATCCAGAGCTCTCTGTTTTTACTTTTTTATTTTTGAAGTCAAGTTGGTGTTTGATATCGTTGTCATTCCAATGATGCTGTGCTATGCCACTAAATAAGTTACTGGTAAAAAGCCAAAGGACAAATATAATTAACAAACTGTTTGGACAGCATAAATGACTTTGATTTGCAGAACAATCCAAATGAAAACCTGGAATCATCACTTACATGGGATGCTACATATAAAATTTGGATGAAGCTAACTTTGACGCAACAGGACACAAACAGTCGTGCCTGCAAGTCTGCAGCCAACCTTCAATGAATACTGTTCTTTGTACACAAATCACCATCTAGTGGTTGATTGTAGTTGATGCAGTACTAATCGACATGTAACGGAAATGTTTCAGCGAGTTAAATGCATGATCACTATCTATCAAAAGGTTTTGAAAATAAAAGCAGCCCTGTGTTTTGATGGAAACTGACTTCAGGAGTGGATTCTTTCACTCGACTGACTTATGGGAGTAAAATATCTTATATAAAAAGTACTTGTTTTGCCATTTGTTTAACACAATTATCAAAATACTAAGGGAAGTGAAGAAAAAGTTTAACATGTTTAGTAGAAAAAAATCTTTACATCAACACATCAAAAACAATTGCTCATCATATCCATACAAACTGCCATTCACAGACACACGTATATTAAATTGCCAATCTGATGTTCAAATGCTCACTGCCAGGTATTTTGTTAATTTTTGTTTGCAATCAACAGGTTTGTGCAGTTTTCTGTCAAACTTACTACCGTAATGAAAAAGACGTCTCGTGACAGACCACAGGGGAATAGTGTGGTTCCTTATTTCTGAGTAACAACAAATAGAAAAGAAAACTGAGAAGTATGACTCCCACCTCTGCCAGGTCACAGTCCCTGATGTACGTCTCTGCTGGTAGCCTGAGAGTCAGCTGCTTTAGGAAAACGGTTAGATGAGTAGTGAAGGGGTGGGTTTTTTGCCCGGCCAAGCTTCTTTGGCATACTTCTTTTTGCGTGGCTCATTGTGGGTCTCTGGTAGGTAGGGGGCTGTGACAGGGGTGGGATTGAGGGTGACAGGGGGCTGGGGAGCCTCTGGGGCCAGGTCCACCTCTGGTGCTGGATTGGGGAAAGGCAGAGGAAGCCCTCCCTGCATAGCAGCACCTCCTGGTGCTCCTGTTGGCTGGATCTCATGACTGGTGGGAGGCAAGTCCCCATAGAGGCCACCACTCAAGCTGTAGCCATGAATGCGTTTTGAAGTCAGGTCATCAAGACCCAGAGTATTTTGACCCTCTGATCTACGTTTCTGCAGCAGGGATGAAATGGTATTAACTTTACAAGTCATACAATTCGATTGAAACAGATCAGAACCCTTTATTCTGAGAGCACTAATGCCATGCTCACTCAGTGAGTTTAAGAGTACAAGTAGATATTGTAAACTTAAAGCACCATGACCAGAGCACTAAACACACAATGACACTTTGTAGCCAGTCAACTGAAATGTATCATCTGAATCTGACATTTTTAATAACCAAACTAAGGCTTACCTTGATGGGGATGACAGCAGTCTGCACCATGTTTCTAAAGCGTCCCACCGACGGGTCTATATCCTCTGTAAGTATTTAAAATACAGTTGGATTTGCTGAGTGCATTTCAAAAGTCAATTAACATGCTGTGAAGCTTTGACACAGGCATTCTGAAATTTCACGACAGGGCTATTTAAAAATGATTATCTTCCACTATATTGGTTTGACATTGTAGTTAAAAAGTTGCATCACAGTATATTTCTCTACATTTTCTTCAGCAGTGCCTTCTCTTTGATTTGTACCTGGGTTAATGATGGAGTCCTCTTCATTGAATGTTACCCTGGAGTTCCTCCGTTTTCTTTTAGGCCTCTGGATTTCCAGGTTGCCCTCCTCAATCGTTAGTAGGGAGATGCGCTTGTTGTGAGCCGTGTTGAACTCTGTCAGGTTCTGGCAGGATACAGACAAGGAAAAAACGCGTGTAATGCCGTTGTCTTTATTGATTTAGGTACGCGCTTGTTGTGAGCCGTGTTAAACTCCGGCAGGTTCTCTATCAGTAGGTAGCAACATAAATCTGAGGGAAATGTTAGCATCACTTGTAAATTAACTGAGACAAATACGTACTGATCATTTAAAAACTTAATTGTGCATTAATACTCCTCAAATCTTTGACAGTCAAATATTATCATTAATTTGTGAGGATTAAAACAAAAAGTAACTAAAAAGCACCAACATACCGAATATGTTATGAGTCTGTTTACTTAAAGCAGCAACGAAAAAACATGATGACACATTTTCTTTCTCTTCTTTTTCTCTCATGTAGTTCATGTTTGAGGGCATGATAATATAGTTATGATCAAGAAACTAAATGTACCTCCAGCTCAGTCTCTTCTTCTGGAAGCCCAAGCAGTCCTTTGAGCTCCTCATCGTCTCCCGTTTTACTGTCTCCAGCACCAGCGGCGCCTTGAGTTTGGGGTTTCTCTCTAATCGTGTAGGTCCGTGTTGAGGCACCAAAAGATATTGTAGAGTCTATGGGAACCTGCTGAGGCTTGTGTGCCTCTAGACGGATGTGTCCAAGGAAAGTACCGTGTGCTGAAACGATAAAAAGCAAATGAGGATTCCTTGTTAGGACAGGTTATTCACAGTTTTTGAACATCACAACATTATAGAACTGAGTCAAATGTTGTTAAGCCCTGCTTGCCCTGATGCTAGCAATGGATAAAGCAATAACAGAAGAACATAGATTAAGTCAGTATTTTTGATTAATCTCAAGCAGACCTTGAAATAGATATCTTTGCTTTCAATTCAGCAACTATAACTCTGTATTTGGGCCTGAGCCTCAAGGCAATCTCCCATTTGACGCTCACTGATAACTCAGCGAGATATAACTCCCATCCTTGCAACGCTAGACTGGGTAACTGTTAAGTACAGAATTGATTTTAAACTTTTACAGCTCTACATGGCCCTGCTCCTGCCTATATCAAAGATTTGCTTGCAGCCACTCATTGTCTGCATTCCTCAGGCATCACCCTCCTCACTGTTCCCTCTGCCTTCTTCACTACATGACGTTTTCCCTAAGCAGCTGTGGGACTGCCTGCCTGAGGATGTTGGATTTGCAAAGTCAGCTCTTTCTTTTAAGTCACCCCAAAAAACCTTACCTTTATGGTAGGGATTTTTATAGTTGGTCTCCCTCTTTCTTATGCTATTTTATATACACTAGGGCTGCGCGATCTTGAAAAGAATGACAGTATTTTTATTTTCTGAAATATATACTACAATATTACAAAATACAGGAATTATCACCATCTCCATTTTGACAGAATGAATCACTGTAGAACTTTTTTGTAGCAGGTAATTGAAGAGACTTCCAGTCAAGTTAAGTCTGACTAAAAAAGAGCATAAAAAGGAAGAAATAAAATTGCTCAACTAATCCAAACAAAACAATGAAGAAAATAACAAGTTGCAATGAGATAGACGTCGCATACCTGCACTGCAAAACCAAATAAACCACATCATTCAGTTTCTATAGCAGTAATAGATCAAGCAGGCAAACCATAAATGCTGTGTATGTCAGTGTGTGTCAGCATGAAAGCCTTGTCCCACAGTTCATTCCACTCTATAAAGAGTTCATTTTGTTTTCCCCACAACCCCTAAAACAGTTCAATTCCAATTCAGTTCACTACCAAGACAACTTAAAATCTGCTCTGGGTTTTCCACGGATCCCCACTTCACAGCTTGGCCAACACTGGCGAGTCTGGAGAAACTCCGACAGAGAAATACACATCCACCAGTTTATTCCTCATCCTGATTCAAACTCCAGAGACAATCCCGTTTTTAGCAAAACTTTGTAGCATGACCCGTTTCAGTTCATTTGTTTTACTTTACATTGCACATCATATGACGTCAAACGATGACAATTGCACATGAGCACATTGTGATGTCGATGCTGAAACTAAATGTCATGTTGACTGCTTCCATTATTTTTATGTTTTTTGTTTGTTTTTGATTGACGGTATCATTGCATGTTATTCTGTGAAGCAACAGCATTTTGAAAAGTGCTACAAAATAAACTGTTATATTCGTTTATTATTGTGTTTGTAATAATAAATGTATGTTATGTAAATTGTGGACAGTAAAAATTATTCTTTGCTGATAAGTATATCAATATTTTTAAATCCGTAGCATGTATGTCAAATCTTTCCAGTTCTAAATATAAAATGAGTATTCAAGTGTGATTGTGATGGTATCTTACTGCTGTTGAGGTCTATGAGAAAGACCCTTTTCAGGTGTTTATGGTAGATCAGGGCAGCGTGGACACGTGAGCATGACTGATGGTCGATAGTGAAGTCGCACCAGTCAGGGTTCCTCCCAAACAGGTAGTACTTCTTTTCATCTATGATCAGTTTCTAAAGGGAGAGACTCTGTCAGTGAAAATTACAACAACTGTTGAAAAGGTCTGTAACTTTAAATATTCTGCAAATCATCTGTGCCCCTGAGCCATAACTCAACAGTGTTACTTCCCACTGAAAAGCTTAAATCTCTGGGCTGATGCTGCTCTCACACCATTTGAAGCCATGCAGTCATGGAAAATCCCAGAGTGTAACACATCCAGGACAAAGTGGACTGTCAGGCTCGTATCTGGTGCATTCAACTTACCTACCACAATATTACCTATGCTTTAACACGAGTATACAATTATATTAAGGTGATGGCAAAGCCACCATCTCCTAGACAAGCTTCCAGTTACCTCCATCAGTTTGTCTCCCTTCATCACGTCGAGATGGAGTCCTTGCGGCGGCTTGCCTGCCCTGAAAGAAAACAACGTTTCAAACATTTATACAGTCCATAATTTTAGCATTTCTATAAAGCTGAACCTTACAAGCGATGAATGGACATCATAGCTTTGTTTCTCTTATATCGCTGAAAGATCTATTCAGAAAAACGATGCTTGTAAAGCTAGGGTACAGTCAGCGAATGTAGCTTAGCTGTTCGTCATCTATTTGCAAAAACAATGGTAGCAAGGATCAAGACAGAGGCACGCATGTTATAATATGACCTATATATATCACTGAACCCCTTCTGTTCATAAGTAGCAGGCGTGAAATTAAAAATGTGGGGCATCGTCTTCAAATCCAAAGGACACCAAATTCAATTCGTGGGAAACGATAACGGGTCAGGGTTAGCCTGCTAAAAGTCGCTATGTGCTAAAGTTAGCAGCAGTGGCTATATGGTTCTTTCTGAATAAGGGTGAGTTATATAAACGGGTGAACATTGCTTTCTTCTTTTAATATTGCATTACAAACACACAGTTACAACTTTAACATGTGCATGTACTCACCACGACGGACAATCAAAAGGAGGGGGACTCTCTTTGCTTATTTTAGTCGCCATCTTGCCTCATCTTTTCGAAGCCGAGGGGCATGATGGGTAAACGTCACTCTGTGTTATTGGGAGTGGACAACGTGCTCTGTGCTTCAAAGAAGTATCTTTTAAAATCATTCATCGGTGTCACCCTGTAAGATCCTATTTTGTTAAATTCAAACACGACATTGAAATGAGTTGTGCCTTCTGTGTTTCCCAGAACGAAACTCTAATCCATCTATTCTGGAAATGTTCATATACCCATAAACTGTGGCAAGATATTTCCAGATATATTTTACAGAACATTATAAGCAGTTTTGAACTCAGGCTGGAAAATGTATTTTTTTGGTTTCCTTAATTTCCAATCGACTCACTCAAAAGAATATTATCTTATCAATTTGATCATTCTGCTTACTAAATTCTACATACATGAATGTCAATTTGCTAAAGTCAGACCTACGTTTATTGTATTGAAGAAGGAAATTGAAAATTATATTAAAATAGTCTCAATCTGTAAAACCCAAAAGTTGTAAAAACTGTTAATATGTGCTCTCATTTGAATGTTTTTATGTGCCCTGTCCCCATGGCATATTCCTGTTTATGTTTATAATTATCTATTTTGTTTATTGTATTTTTTGTTTTGTTTTCTCTGTATTGTCTGAATTACATATTTCATTCCATTTACTCCTTTGTTTTATCCCGTTTCATGTCGCTTTTGTATTTGATGTTATTATTGAAAATAAAGTTTATTTAAAAAAAACAAAAAAAACATGTAAGTACCACTGGGTGTCCTCAGGTCACAGATATCTGACACAGACAAAATACAGTATATGTTGCAGGAAAATGGTTTTGAATTCGGATTCAAGTTATTGTGGAAAGCTTGTGGTTTGAGAACATGAAAAACACAGGTTATGTGTTTGTTGTGAGGGCCTCCTTGCACCTTGAGAGGTGCTGTGCTTTGATCATGCAACAGACCAGGCTGATCTTTGAGCATGTTATAGAATCATCCTCATCCTCATTATGTCACAGAGGTGGAGCAACAGTGCAGGTCTGCAGAAGGAGGTGTGTCTTGGGCTTGGAAGGGCACGGTGAACATAATGTATTTGGAAAGAAGGGTGGTACAGTGACTATTGTTAAGTTTCCCCAAATCTCAGGGAACCCTCGTCTGGTTCAGCTGGGTGAAACGTGTCTGCCCTTCTTGTAAGTTATCAACCATTATTGTTGTATTTTATCATCAGCACTGTGTCACATACTGGGGGAGATTTCCTATTTTTGAGCCGTGCAATCTGTACACACAGCTTTTTAGTCCATAAAAAACTTTGTGATTGGCAACACCAAACGAGACCCAGTTGTCCATCTGCTTGACATGCATACATACGATGAGAGGGTTTTGGATCTTTCAGATGCTGCAACAATCGTGAAAGAGAAATGATTTTGTTTATTTGAGAGTGGAGAGTGATATCCTTTAGAAAAGATACAGGATGTGTGCTCATTGCGGTGATTTCTATTCCTAGACTAATGTACATATAAGTGCAAAGTTTGGCACAGTTTCTTTTAAAGGCATGCATCCTATTGTCTTGGTCTGTTTTCTTATGGTTGTAGCAAACCAATGCTTTCTTACACAGTCAAAAAAAAATAACAGTCACATCAGTCATTTTCTTTCACAGCATAACAAGCCTCAACCCACATCGCGCACCTCCATCTGTAATGCAAGCATTGTGCAAACAGCACCCGTGACTTCCTTTATCGGTTTTGTGGTTTTTGTGACTGAGAGAGTGCTGTCTATGCCTTCATTTTTCATTGCAGCCCACTAAGGCAGCAGTAATGGCAGACACGTCTGCTTTGCCGCTTCAGCAACTCATTGCATCATTGGACATCACTTGTCTGCCAAAAGTTCTGCAAGTTTGTTCTGGAGTGTATTTCCAAGGTAAGCCTTTTATGATTTTATTCATCGTGAACTGACAATGTGACTGTAAAGGACGACAAAGATGATGAGGTTAGAGATTATCTGAAGAGTTTGCTACAGATTGTAATGTGTCTGAATTTCTGTATGGTGTCTTTGTATTTATTTCATTCATTTCTATCAATATTGAATTCCTTCTTTTCTTATCCCCAAATCCGACATTATTGGAGCCAAATAAAAGAGTGAGGCTTTTGTTCTAGATGAAAAGTTATCATTGTTCATGATTTGTGATTAGAAATCCGTCATATAGACTATAAGGTTATGCCCTGGCTAAGAATAAAAAGAGAATTGTGTTATTTTATGCTTGATATACTGATCTTGTTTTTTTTCCCTACTATCATCTGTTTCTTACTTTCTGTTTCAGGATCTGTATATGAAATCTCTGGCAGTGAAGTGTGTTTTTCTACTGGGGATCTAATAAAGGTCATTGACATTGAGCTCCTGTCAGTTTGCTGTGAGGACACCAGTAACAATCAGAAGTTTGAGCTGCCTATCAACCACACAGGTTTGTCTGGTCTGTAGAAAAGGTTCTCACGAGAACAGCTTTTTTTGGTTTTGTAGTTGACCACTGACACTTGTTTCTCAGGCTTGTTCAAGGTTGTTCCGGAGGAGATGTCGTACAGTACAATCGAGGAGATGGTGAGCCTGAGGCCTGCGGCGCTGGAATCCTGCCTTCCTTTCACTTTCATCAGTCGCTCCAAGATGACCTTTGACAACTTCACACTGGGGGCAGGGAGAACTTTGACTGTGCTCTCTGTTGAGCGGCATAAGGGTCAGCTGCGCTGTCACGTTCAAGGACAACAGGAGGCCTCTGCAGAAGTGTGTATTCCTCTTTCTTTCCCTGGAGAGTTCAGTGAGTGTGAGAGAGAGGAGTGCTTCACTCTGCAGGAGATCATGTCTTCGCCGAGACTACATAATCGAAGGTTTCGCTTCTTCAACACCCCCGAATGTGAACAAATCCTTGTCCTCACTCCAGTATACCGGGTCCACGGTATCATGCACTGTGAGAATAACCTACTTCTTTATTTTGTATTTGACACCTTTAAAGTTCTCTATACTTTTCACATATTTACACATTAAAAAGACTATGATAGCTTTGTCATTTGTGTGTAAATAATCTTAAATTTAAGCTTTTTATTTACTAAAGCACAACACTTAAACTTAAGTGTTTCTCTTTTATGCTACTTTATATCTCACCATATTTGAGAGCTATATATGTTTCTAAACTTTGTATTTGTGAGCAGATTCAGATGTTAATTAAGAAATGAATTTAGACTCTGTTTGGAGCTCCACCAAAGGTTCCTGCGGTGGAAAAATAGTTATTGTTAATGACTAAAAAAACATTTAAAAAACTAATAATTTGGGGTGGGAGACATCAACTTTTTCGACATCTTGAATGCAGGAGCATTTTACACTGTTACATTGCAATTTTTCGTAGCGCTTGTCCTTCTCGAAAAGGTGCTGAAATCTTCCTAATTGATCAAGCATCCTGTACTCTGGTTTCTGTTGAATTCATCAAGTGCCTTTACTATGTTTTCTAACGTCATTTATCCCATTTTTTTTTACAGTGAGGAAGAATGTACTGAAATTTCCTTCCAGCTTAGAAGTGGATGTGATCGATGTCTCAGAGCTGTATAAGGATATGCATTTTGTGACCCCAATCAGTCTGACAGAGATCCTCTCCCTGCCAGATGAATCCTTCCCTACAGTAGTGGAGATACTAGAAGGCCCAGGGACTCATTCTCTGTTTAAGTGCAGCTGGCTGCAGGAACTAAAACCGAGCAGCCACCTGGTTTTCCACAGGACAGGAATCTCCCCCATGATTTTATTATCCAGCTTAAAGAGCCGAAAGACACAGCAGCACTTTCTGGTTTCTCAGCAATATGGTGGACGATTTCGGAGGCGGCCAAGAGAATTTAATTCAGTGTATGAGCTGTACGTCGCTTCAATCCAGGCACCAGGTCTGAAGCTTAGCGTAACAAGGAACTGTGAGGAAGTCGAGGAGGAGGGCCTGCCTGCCCTCAGTGTCGGGGAACAGCTAGAGGTGGTTTGCTGCAAAAGCATGGAGCTGCCTTGTGAAAGCAGCTTGGGACAGAAGCAGTCTGTCGAGGCTCTACTGTGTCAGCGTCTCCAAGAGCCGGATGATGGGGACGATGAAGAGGAAGCCGTGCATGAGGGTGAGAGAGAAGAGATTCTTCTGCCTCTGTACATGCTGGGTCACTTTGTGGAGGTGCTCGCTGACAACAGGAAGCACAGACTCACAGACTTGGGTCAGGAGTTTAGCTTACCAATGGATGTTAAAGTGGTGAGCCGTGATACTGAACTTGAGAATGACCCACTAGTTGGGTTTGCATGCCTCAGAATAGAGGGGGCGATGTTAGAGCCCACCATCCAGGCAAGCTTTCCACAGAGGCCAGACCACTGTTTCGAGATCCCAACCAAGTGGCTCTCTATGTCTGTCTGTTTGACCGAGGACTCCCTGCCATGGCCCAACGGTCAACCACCTAAGTGCCACGTGGACAGGGTGACTGAGGTGACAGACATGTTCTTTCATGAGTTTCTCAAACAGGAGAACTCAGGTGCAGCTCCTCCACCTCGACCACCGAAGCAAAGTCTGTCATCTTCAAAGTCATGTAAAAAAACATTGTCAAAACCCTCGAGGAAATCATCCAAGCTCAAACATCGACCAGAGAAAAGCCTCCCAACCAAAGAGTTAGCCAATTTGACTCTAAACAGCAAAAAAAGGCCCCCAGCTCCTCCACCTCCAGTAAGTATGACCTTTTAGGCACATATTCCTACATTCAGAGCTACATTTTATCTACAATGTGACTTTCAGAAAATCTCAAATCATAAACATCAACACTTATACATACAAGAAGTTTCCTCTTTTTTTTATTGTGGTGAGTCATCGATAAACTTAAATGTGTTATAATGTTTTTTTTCTCTCTTATTGTGCAGGATATCTTAGATGATCAGCCTCCACTGGTCGTACCCCGAAAGCAGTCAGTGGCTGAAATGACACCAGACAAAGCTCTGCCAAACCCTTATGTGAAAATAACGGACTCTAAGAAAAAAGGTGAAGCTCATTGTTACAGACTATATCACACAGTTTTCAACCATACGGGCAACACTTGAAGGATAATTCCAAAGTCATTCTATGTTTTTATTAATGCAAACAAATCATATGAAAATGATTCATTTCACTTCTGATATATAATTGATACAATATTTGGACAAACTAAAATAAAATGTGGGCTTTTTTTGTGTAGAAGTAGGTGAGAATAATTATTTTAACCATTTAGCTCCATTCACTCCCATTCATTTAAGACTCCTTCCCGAGCGCCCTCTTGGTGAATTACAGCTGATTTTGGCACAATGGAGTTAATAGGGAGTGAACAGGCTGTATGTAGAATGGCTGTGTGCTATTACTACATGGGCTGAAGAAAACTTTTTTCAACAGTTCATTTGCAAATGATTGCTTCTGTTTTTATTCGTGTTTTAGTCATGTTCTATTTTGGAATCAGGGTTGTAAAAGCAGGGCGCAAATATTTATTTTTTTAAGGGTAACTTATTAAAGACAGCACTGTAGTCTCGCAAATGTCACTCAAGCAGGAGCAAATGGTGCAGATCAATGCATATTTGGTGCTCTATTAAATATTTATGGCACTAGAATGTGCCTCAAAATAAACCACCGTGTTCAAGGTAAAATGGAGCTCAGTGAAATGAAGGAGTAAACTGTACTAAGCTTTGTAAACACAGGAAAAAACCTCATCAGTGGGATACATTCATTGCTGACTTTTTGTCTTTTCATTGGATTTGTTGACAGTCAGAAAAATATTGCAAACATAGATTATGACTAAATGAATAACCGTACCCCTCTTTTCCTGTAGCGCTGCTGTGTAACGTTGCAGCAGATGCGGACAGCGACCACGACTATGAAACTCTGGATTAGTCTTTTGTGAAGACAGCACAAGAGAATGTCATGTTCTACTAAAAACGGCAAACTATCACACATGGGTGGTGGTAACTGAATATAATGTTTTATCTTGAATAATGTTATACCGCTGTATTACACCATAATCTAGCAGCTCGCGTTAGTGTAAACGTGTGATATCAAGACAGCATCCCGCAGGGTGTCACAACACATAAGACCGCTGCTTGTGTTCGTGTGGTCAGCGAAACTCCTCACTCATCATCCATTCATCTCTGTGCAAGTTGAAGGGTATTAGTGGCTGAAGCTGTGCAACATGCTTCAGCCATGTTGCACAGCTTACATCACCCTTACAGTGTTACATCACCCTCAAACTTTCATTGAACAGTGTGTACAACTGTGTGTGAACAAGTGTAATCACATTGTAGCAATATTTGTTGAAATATATTGTACATCTGTGCTTTATGATCAAACTATATGGTGGTTTTCTATTCATGTATGTTTATGATTATTTTGTGCTGCTTCTCATATACAACATATATTCAAAATCTTACTATAGAAGCGCTCCCAGTCGTCAAAGCAAACCAACGGTCTCAGACCACAAAACGGTGCCACACGTTTCAGATCCTGCTGCTTTCATGCAACTGTTAAGACTCACTGGTGAAATACTTTTCAATTCTGTACTTGGACTGACAACATTTAAACATATTAATGTACAGTACTGTGCAAAAGTCTTAGGCATGTGTGAAGAAATGCTGTAAAGTAAGAATGCTTTCAAAAATATGAAATTTAATTGTTGATTTTTAGAGATTTACAAAATGCAAAGTGAGCAAACAGGAGAAAAACCTAAATCAAATCAATATTTGGTGTGACCACCCTTTGGCTTCAAAACAGCATAAATTCTTTACAGCATTTCTTCACACCTGCCTAAGACTTTTGCACAGTACTGTAGTTTTTGTACTTTTGGCCTAATGGGCCATCCAGTTTGAAAGACTAACTCTTAAGGCATCAATGAGGTAATGCAGGAGTTCTTTTTGTGTACCAGGTCCATTTCTTTTAAGGTTGAACCCATTATTTCAATGATACTGTAGATGAATTTGTCTCAAGTTGAACTTTTTGTATTAGATATTCATAAATTAACACATTTTTATTGTGAACAAGACCTTTTAGCCCATATTTCTGCATAATGCCCAGTCAACTGAATTTGCCACCGCTGCACACAATAAAGTGAAGATGGACATCTAGAGTGTGACCCTATGGAACAAGATGCATCACAGCTAAAGGTGTGAATACACATAGAAATGAAGTATTTCTGTATTAACTCTTCATGAATGGTTTGTTCACCATGTATATGTTTAATTTATGACACAAGAGTTTGTGTATTTTGTACAATCTTTTAATTTTGGAAGAAGTTACATAGAGAAAAATAGGCTGACTGCTTCTTTTCCAAATGTTTAAAATTACAAAATGCTTTACAATGGACATGGAGGAAATACAGAACAATAGTATTAACTGCCAACAACAGCTTCTTAAACTCCAAAACCATTGGGACTTACAAAGCAGAACCAACTTCAGGAATACAGGAAGTGTGAACAGAAGGTCTCACTACATCTATGTGTTTCTGAACTAACATCAACCACAATGCCTCACAGAAGGACTCAGAATTTCACTCAGCTCTCTGGACTTCACCAGGTTAGAGATTTAGTTGGTAGCTTTCAGTTGTAAAAAATGACATTTATCAGGTTGAATTCACATAAGTAAGCCCACTGGTGCTTAGAAGGTGAACGTGTCTATTCATAGCTGTCTGTTGATTTGTAATGGTCTTCGTCGATGGTGGAAAAGATGTGTCCTTCATTGCTCAGGAACTCCACTGCTTGCCTGTTAAAGCATCAAGAGAGTCAAATCAATGCAAATGAAACTTTAACTAATTAAACAACACAAGACTTTCAATTTCCACTATGTTTCTAACAAGGTGGCCATATCCTACTGGAGCTGCCCCGAGTAGTCAGTGGAGAGAAAATGAACTAGCAACTATTTGTAATGGCTCACTTTCACGTTGTTCAAGCAAAATGTCTCAAAATTTAAGCAGAAGATAAACTCTGGAATATGTTTACGCAGAACGAGGACTATAGATTTGGTCCCCATCCCTTCATTGAAAGCCCATTGGGAAGGAATCTCGTAAAAAACCAGTATAAAAAGATGGAATGACTACGCCAAGCAACAACTGTTCAACGCACATATGGATACTTGACTATTGTTTTAAGATAGACTTAAAAAATGGGAGCTTATCCTTTAAGTTAGGAGGAAACAGTCACAAGGGTTCTGAACATCATGAGGTCAAAACAAAGACAACAGTAAAAAGAGACCCGAAAAAAGTCATTGATATAAAATAGTCTAAAATGTTCATATGAGAGTTATAATGCACAGGATAAAAAAATTATCACAAAATGAACATACATTTTAGTAACTAAACGATAATATGCAGACAAGGAAACACAAAAGACAAATAAAATTCTATTATATCTTGACAGCAAAAGATTTGGACAGAAATAAAAAAAAAAATAAAAAAACTTTTGGAAAGGTGTTTGGGATTTGAACATAATCTGCTGATCATGAGGAGATCTGTGGTCAAGCCAGCTCATGTGAACAAACATAACGATGAAGAGTCATATGTGAAAGAGAAATCAAATCTTTGTTAAATTTTACTTAGCCAAGTTTCTGTCTCTTGTTAGGCTGAGCTGACAGAAATTCAGTGTCAATGAGCGGTCTCAAAAAGTCACCAGATAAATATCAGCAATTCAATGCTCTGCTTGTGAGCTAAGACAGCTTTTCTGTGGTTGTAATACAGTAACTAACCTTACTGTCCAAATTCTCTAAGACATCACAAGGTATATATTATTCTATGGTGGGTTATCCCTTTAGAACGTAGAGCAGAACTTCTCTTACTTGATGACAGCCAGGCTTATGCCGCTGAGTCTCTGCAGTAGTTCCTGAATGCTGATGCCTTGTGGGTATGGGCAGCCTCTTATCAAAGTCAGCACCTTGTAAAAAAAAAAAAAAGAACAATAATATATTAAAACATGTACAGTGAGAAAATGCAATTACACAAGCATCCGTTCAACGTGCTAAAGTTCTTTTTCTGAAACCATTCTCTCTGTTTCTGAGTAGGCTATGTTCATGCAATTCACAGTAATAGTAAGGAGGGACAGGAAGTATGTCACAATGAGCATTGTGCGCTGCAACCTGTTTCTCTTTCCATGTGTGAAAATGAAGCTTTTTGTTTGACAAGTCACTGGCAGTTGTTATATTTCGTTTGTGTGATAATGTTAAGTTTCAGTGTCGGTGTCGGTAAGCATCATACGCTAACCCTGTATGATCCCTCTGTGCTTACATACGTAATAATGGTGCCATCATGTAGTCTCAAAGTTGAACCATATATTCTTTAGGCTCACCTGATTCTGGTTTGCACTTAACCCATTTTTAGCAATGTCAGCAGCTCCTGCATAACTCCCCCCCATGTTCGCCGTGTCCTGCCGTGGCGCAGGTGTTACGTTGGTGCTCATTCCTCCTCCAGCGCTGGGCTGAAAGAGAAACCAAACATAAATGCTTGGAAATAAGACAAAAGCTAATTTGACTACAGTATATTCCAGAGTGGGGGAGAAAAAAAAAGCCACACAACAGTGTCAGCACATGTAGAAACCAGATGCACTATTTCTCACCATGCTTTGAGATTTGTTGAGAACCATGTGCGCTTGGACAACCTCCAGCATATGAGATGTGATTTCATTCATGTCCTCAAGGGGCCTGACACTGAACGCTACGACAGATCTGTGGTTCTGAGACAGGAAGACATACTCTCAGACAATCTTGTAACAACTGAATACACAGAGGAAATACAGGGAGTGATCGGTTCCGTGTTGGTACGAGTGCCACAGCCTTCTCGGATGGAACAAATTGGACAGTAGTCTCACCTGAAAGGAGCGCAGATTGCCAGAGACTTTGACGTATGTGCCTGGAGGCAGGACGGCGCTGTCCACACTGGGGTCCTAAAAAAAAAACGGTGTTGCCATGAGGTGTGTTTTGTTTTGTTTGTTTGTTATTATTTTTAATAATAAAACGATGTTCAGTTTTTCAACAGAATATGTTGAGTTAACGCGCATTTGTGGCAAAAAATTGTGCAACTATTGAGATAGCACTTTACAATGCAGTCACATTGGGTCTGGGTCTTGAACTTGTACTGTTAATCCATGCTGGTATGAGTGTCTCTATATTT
The DNA here is from genome assembly GCA_037577475.1 of Chaunax sp. Z400. Classification (NCBI taxonomy): domain Eukaryota; kingdom Metazoa; phylum Chordata; class Actinopteri; order Lophiiformes; family Chaunacidae; genus Chaunax; species Chaunax sp. Z400. The sequence goes on from CM075190.1 coordinate 23,882,224, forward strand.
ACTATGCGTTGTATACATTCTATGTTTCTGTGACCTCAAACACACTGATGTTTGTCATAAATATTACATCTGTGATCAATTGTTTTTAATGCCTGCCTGTGAAACGAAACTCCTTCAGATTAATAGGAAAGTTGAAGTTGAGATGTGAAATTCATTGTTTACTGGAAATCATAATAACAAAAATAATAATAATACAAATAATAATAAAGTAATAGTTAGTTAACTTGTGGTTCATACAATAAAGTCATCACTCATGCGAAAATAGCCCAGTCTTTAAAAGGCTTATGAGCCTCAACTAAACAGGAAACCACCAACATTGTGGCCTTCTCTCTATTTGGTTTTATTCATCACGTATTTGTATATTACAGACAAATGGTTCACACTTCACTCACAAGTGACCAAGATTAATACAACAGCACACTATTCATAAAAAGTCTGTCCAAGGGTAAAAGCACCAACCTCGGTGTCTACCCACTGCTTCACATCCATGGGAGCACCTGTCATGTCATCGATCTTGTACTGGATGTTGGTCATGGATTTGTCTGTGCTCCTGATGACTCCCACAATGGTGACCTACGACACAGAAGATCAACATCAACAAAAAGAAACACAGGAGGCCCAGACAAGTGTGTAGGCTTAAAGTCCATTTGAATAATTTAATAGCATAAAGTAATTGCTATTAAATTTTGCCGAAGGTTTGTCGGCATACTAAGTCATATTAGAAATTAAATTAGTCAGTTCCTTAAGTCTTTAAGAGCATTTTTTTGTTCCTATATGCAGTATATTAGATAATTGGACCTCGTAGAAAGGCATCGAGGGACGCCAAAATTGTGGATTTAGCAACATTTGGAAATTCTAGAATATGAATGATGGACTGGTGGGAAAAAAGAATGATGTTTAGAAAGAGGGTCTATTGGACGTGGACATGCCCTATTTTATGGCAAATCATCGAAATTCACAGTGCTGCCATAATTACACCACTCAAAAACAAATCTGTTCCAGTTCATATTTGAATATGATGGTGAGAAAACGCCATGAAAATTTCATGTAAATCAAATTATGTTGGTCACACAAGGTGTACTTCTCGTTTGCAGTACATGGCGCTATCATTGTAACTGAATATTGACATGTCAGCATCAATCCCTACAAAAACAATATGTTCCTTGCACTGCTGATGCCAGGAATCGTTCCAGCCCTGGGCAGACTTGGTGCTTGAGTCCGAATTAGTTTCAGGGTAAGTGCAATTGCACCACTGGATATTGAGTTGTTTTCATAGTCTGTCATCAGGCTTTGATTCAGCTTACCTGGGCAACTTCCACATCGCCCACTTTGAAGGCCTCATCAGCCTGGGAGGCACACATCAGCTGTGACACTGTGCAGGGGATTATCTGTGTGGCACGGGTTCTCTGCAAAACATAGACACAAAGGTTGACTACTGTGGCTCACTACTCCATAAACCTAATTATTTAAAAAAGAAAGTGCAATTTAGGGGGTGAAATTGATGATTTTATTGGTGTTCAGGACAATGCTATAGCTAGATATGTGATTTAAGTTTCCAGAGGATTTAGTGCACGTAGTGTAGACTTCAGTACAGACCCCTTTCTTCTCTCCTTGGGAAAGAGCAGGTGATGCAAAGCCCCCAGGAGACTGAGTGTAACCTCCACCCATACTCGACTCATTGTATCCTCCTCCTAAACAAGCAGAAAGGTAGTGACAGCTAAGATGATGTGTCATTCGTTAGCCAGGCTGTCCATTTAAGACACTATTATTCACCCACTGACATTAACATTAGAGACAGAACAACACAAATCTAATTAGTCAAGCTAATGTTAGCCCTTGCCAGACAATAACAAGATGTCGAACTAAACAATCTACGAACAAAGCAGTGTGATACTAAACTCACCCTGATTCCACATGTTGGCACCTTTTTCAAATAAACTCGAACCTGAACGGTAAATAACAAAACAGAAGAGGCACGACAGCTGCAGGTTTCTCCACTTCAGTACACTGCTTCCTTGCACAGAGCCGCGCGCGAAACTCAATGTACAACGCATGCGCATAGCACAAGTACCGCGAAACCTACGCGGATGGCTTTCAAATGTTTTCCCTGATTTAGGGTTGTCAGACAGTCTTTGCCCTCATGACGTCTGGAGATTCCATACTGTCGCAAATGGTGGCAACTGGAACTCTCAACTATGGTCCTTACCATTGCATTAGAGTCTATTTCTCCGAAATATTTGGCCCGTATAACTTGTTGGGAGAGTACAAAGCCCTGGTGAAAGTATTACCTGAAAGGCAAAAATCGGGATGTAAATACAACGAGCCAATAGTTTGTTGCCTTCCAGACCTGTTGGAAATATTAAGTACTGTGGTACTCCTTCGTGGCAATTGCTGTATAAATATTAACCACGCTGAAGTTCCAAAGTCTCCTGGATAATGGATAATGAAATGGATAACATTTCAGGTAGTTAACATTAGGCTACATAATGTGTATTTCTAAACGGCATGCATAACACTCTCGACCTTAACCTATTTATAACATGTCTAGGCCTACCTAAAATACCTAATGACAATAAATGTTTTACTTGATTAAGAAAACCATCAAAAATTAAATTAGAAGGAGAGGTATTTGCTTCTTGTATCAAATCTCCACGGCAACAGTCCAGCTATGGATCGGGATGTACGAGCATCCATTGAAAGCAACATAAGCGTCTCAAGACAAGGCATTGTTAAAGTCAAAGAAACATTACATTTCCACAGTAACACAAGCCTAAAAAGTTACACGTCGATTAAATAACTGTAGGTCTACTGAATTTATCTGTAGCCCAAGTGAAATGGTAAAGATATGGAGAGATTCATCACGTCACATTATCAAGCACTCGTATTGATCTGATGCCTTTTTTTAGGCATTCTCAAACCTGTAGACTATAAATAGACTATATCTAATACATGGTTTTGATATGTGAATTAAATGTATAGCGTAATTTCAAATGATACAGATACATTTTTGCCTCATATACCCTAACCGTTTACTCAAACACAGTGGTGTTAAATTCGGTTGATATAACGTGCTCTCATTTTTATTCTAATTGAAAATCCCAATTGATGATTTAACTTCTTTATTAATTGGAGCCAATCGGAGGTAGGTCGATAATATTTGTTGTATGTCACATTTTGTTGTTGTACTCAAATATGAGCACGTCCTTCAGGTCAAAGATGCGTCATGGATAACCTTATCTATCCATGCCTTTTACAGACATACCTCTCAAACCCGGACTCTGCTTTTGACGTTTCATCATGTCTAAAGTAGCGGTTCTCCTATCATATCTGCTTTTCAAAGAGGTACTTGCGTTGTCAGGTAAGTGTCCAAAATACCACTATAATGTACAACATTCAAATGTTTCTTTCAGGCAACTGATACCCGATTACGCAGCGCTTTCTATTTATCCAGGAAACTTCTGGCACATCACGGATCTGCACTGGGACCCTACATATAATCTCGCCGATCGTCCTGAACGTGTGTGCGCATCTAGCGGTAACCGACCAGCAGCCAATGCGGGAAAGTTCGGACACTATGTTTGCGACTCGCCATGGTACCTTATTAATTCCTCCGTGTATGCCATGAAGGATATTCTACCAGACCCGGATTTCATCGTATGGACAGGGTATATATTGAGGCTGATTGTATTTTTTTTTCATGAATCATGCTTGTTGGAGTCCTAAGTCAATTTCTATGGGGACAAATGCTTGCATATTTCATAATGGTTATGTTTACGTTGTTTTTTTTTAACGAGATATCATACACTAGCTGCACAGCTTGGAACCAATTTCCGACGTGGACGTGGTCCTTCAGCTGCCTGTGGGGCACAAGAAATCACAACTTACAGTTAATTTGTTTTGCTTCACAGAGATGACACGCCACATGTGCTCAATGAGGATCTGGGAGTTGAAAAAGTGCTCGACATCATCAGCAACCTTACCCACATCATACATCAGGTGTTTCCAAGTAAGTGTGAGGTTAGAGCCTCCATAATGCAATAAAGGGAAAAACACTGAAGACCAACATTTATAGGAATGTTTTAATATCAATTTATTTCGATGATGAAATCTTTACCGCCCTCCTTAGACACTAAAGTATATTCTGCCCTGGGCAATCATGACTACCACCCTAAGAACCAGCTTCCCGCAGCTTCAAACTACATCTATGAACAAATAGCTGAAATGTGGCAGGATTGGTTGGATCCAGAGTCCCAAGGAACCTTTAAAAAAGGTGGACAGAGCCTCTTGTGATACTTTTGGATGATCTCTTTTGATTGAAACACAATTGCCTTCCTAAGAATCAATAATCGCATTATGACATAAATTGTGCAGAGAATATAAAATCATACATTGGAAAGCATGTCTAATTGTGTTTTTATCTTGACATAGGTGGATATTACACAGAGAAACTGCTGAATCAAACAGGCCTCCGAATGTTAGTCCTTAATACTAACCTCTACTATGATCAGAACAAGAAGACCCGGGACATGGATGACCCCGCAGGTCAGTTTAGCTGGGCAGACAAGGTTCTCACAGATGCTGCCAAATACAACGAAAAGGTAAAGCATCTTTTTGATTTGTCTGTCTGTGGTATTTCCATTCCCCACTATCCTGCCTTGTTTTAATTTGCTGTCATGTTTGAATTAGCACCAAGAGGGCAATAAAATACGAAAGGCACAATAATTCCTCTTTTTTTCCCCAGTTCTCTTTATTGATTTTCTTTTGTGCAAAAAAAAAGGCAGTCTGCTGTAAACAATTCCTCTTTTAATACCGGTTACCATGGTAAACAGGAAGAATACTTTAAGTTTACATCCCTTTTTAGGAGCAATTATCTCAAGGACAAAAGATAACTTTCACCACCATACATTCCCCAAATCGGAGTCCCGGTGATTTAACTCATACTTTACAGAAAGATGAACAGCGAACTGTTTGCTAACTCTGCATCGTACTCTCTGACAGGTGTACATCATTGGTCACATCCCCCCAGGGTTCTTTGAGAAGAAGAGATGTAAGCCATGGTTCACACCTAAATTCAACAAGTTATACTTGGATTTAATTCAGAAGCATCATTCGGTCATAGTTGGACAGTTCTTTGGCCACCATCACACTGACAGCTTCCGAATGTTCTACAACTCAGAGGGTAAGGTCAGACTGTAGTGGAACCACTGCCACTACTAATGCTTTTGCTTAGTTCATCAGTGGTGATTGATATTTCCTTTTTACTTTCCAATCTCTTTGACTATAAAGCACAATGGCTCTAATATTAAGATGCCAGATGTCAACAATTAATTTTTTGACACATGATGCTGTGGTAATCAGAGATGATGGACTCTGTTTCTGCAGGATCTCCAATCAGTACCATGTTCCTCAGCCCAGGTGTCACACCATGGAAAACTACACTTCCTGGTGTTAAAGATGGCGCCAACAATCCTGGGATCCGTGTCTTAGAATATGACACCCAAACACTCCTGGTCAAAGTAAGTTGAGGCCAGTCTGTATTATTTCCATTCACATATATCTAGGAGCCTTTCTAAAAAAGCTGCTATTTGTATTTTTAAACGATGCACAACCACAACAAAAACATTTTCATTATTCTGTTTTTCATTTTTTAAACCACGTGTCTGAACATTATCAGGATGTAGTGACCTATTACCTGAACCTGACGCGTGCTAATGCAGCTGATGGACGTTGGGAGAAGGAATATCGCCTCACAGAGAGCTTCAGAGTACCAGATGCCTCCCCAGCCTCCATGCATCAGGCTCTGGAGCGCATTGCTAATGACCGCTGCTACCTACAGAAGTATTACGAGTTCAACTCTGTCAACTATGACCTCACGGAGTGTGACAGTGACTGTCGTGTTGACCACGTTTGTGCGGTCAGAGAGGTAGACTTTGACAACTATGAATGCTGTTTGGAAAGAGAAGGGGCAACTGGCATTTCTGGTGGGTTGCTTCCATTTCTAGTCGTAGCTGTAAATCTGGTGTTGGCAATGATCAATTGATCGGGAAAATTTAAATACAATATCAAGGGCATGTCATGCTTGAAATTATATGACATCTATGGTGTGAGTCAGGCACAAAATATTTCATTTTATTGGTACTGGTTAAAGATTTCATTTGGCATTGGCATTCATTATAAAGAGGATAAAGTACATTCTATTCATCTGTGATGTTCTGCATCAAATCCTCTATCAAATCGATTTAATAAAACCATAAATGGAGAACAGTTTTTTTATTGGTTGAATCTTACTTTAACAGACATAATCAATGAACTGTGAATATCAACATAGTCAGATCAGTAAATCTTCTGATGAATATCGATTGCACTCTTACTCATGCCCATGTGACTTGGAAACAGTCAAACCTGTTACTAAACATATCAGATAAAGCAGCACTATCTGGGTTCTGTAATGCTTCCTCTTATCCCAAATCACTATATAAAGATTTAATGAGTTTTTAATCGCTGTCAATAAACTTAACAGAACTCAAAACATTACAGATAACTGGACTTTGAGCCAGCCATGAACACACATTTACCGAATATGTGCTTGAGCAGTGTATCTGACTGACACATCACTTCAGTTCATACACTTTGGAATGCCGAGTGCTGTGGGTTCACATGATGAGGACCTGTTTGGTTGAAGTGAAAGGCTGCATGGCTGCATCCAGAGCCTTGCTGTAGTCCTGGAGGCCCACCTCAGTGCAGACGGGAGCCGTCAGCTTTCCCTGCCGGATGAGGTTGCACAGTTCATCCAGCATGGCTCTAAACGCCTTTCCATCTGAGGAGAAATGATATTCATCATCATATTAATTCAAAAAGATTTATTTAGGTATAGCTTCATCTATGTAACGCTAAACCAACTTACCATTTGAGCGATATTTATTCCAGTATGTGACCCAAAATCCTCGAATCTTCACATCCTTGAAAATGAGAGCACCCTGGAGAGAATGGGTTTCTTAAGTGTACTGAGAAAAAAAAAAAGAAATCTGTCTCTGTGAAATCTAATGTTAAATCTGGAAAGTTACAAGAGATCTCATCTCACCACTGGGATAGTGACTGGCTGTTTGGCCATCCCTCCATACGTCACCATAGTTCCTTCAGACCTGGAAGAGATGAAAATTATAGCATTTTAGAATCATACTTGCATTTGGTGTCAGATATCAGATAACGCCATCCAAGGTGAACATCCTCACTGTAGATGACGGAGTAATTCTGTTGCACTCTTGCCTCCAACTCCATTCAGTGCCAGTTTAGGCTTTGGGCAGATCTTTTTAGAATTATAAAAAAACAAAAAAAAACAAAAATTAATATGTGATATATTTCACCAACAATTAAAGCCCAATGATCATATATTCAAACCTGTCTTCAGTCCCACTGACCTTAAACAATTCCTTCATCTCAGGCCGCCTAAGAGCCTCTTCTTTGATCACGTGAGTTGCTCCAATGGCCTTCAGCCTATCACTGAGCTCTGTGAACTCTGGCCTATGAAAACGCACAATATAGTTCATTTCAGTCATAAATTCTAGCGCACGAAGAACACTCTTGGATGAAAAAAACCCCCACTATCTCATAGTTAGGTGGTTTACAGGAACAGACTGATAACCCAAGTCAATGATTAGGACAGAGAAGTTTAGTCTCCTGAAAGACTTGATATACATAGTAGAAAAAAAAAAAAAAAGGCAGTCATTTACCAGCTATAGTCATATAAGCGTTAATCTAAATTGACTGAATTCACCTGTCTCTGACAACGTTGATAGTGTTTATTCCTCTAGCAGCAGCAATCTGTATCACAGCCTGACCTACTCCACTGTTGGCTGCGTTCTGTATCACAGAATCACCTGCAAGCACAGTAGATTAATAAGGGTCACATGATGGCTAAGGCCACTGTGCAGCATTTCATGTTTTTTTTAGCTCATTTAGGCAACACTGCATCCTCAAATATTCATTTAGATTTTGTATTTTATCATCGCTTCATTTTGGGAAAGTTAGCTTGCTTGTTGATTAGTGATTAATGGAAGTTTGAAAGTGCAGGATTCCACTTAAATCACCAACATTTCCTTTTAGAAGTGGAACATTAGTATGGTACGTCTACCTCTTTTGTGTGCATTCTAGATGTTAGGAGTTTGTTTTTTTTCAAAGAAAATAATGTTATCAGCCTGTATTTTGAAATGATTACCAGTCTTGAGATCCTCAAAGTCAGATAGCATCCTGAAGGCAGTGCAGGGATTCACCTTTAGTGTAGCAGCACACAACAAGGGAATGTCATTTGGCAGCGAGACAAGAGCGTCTTCAGGTAGCACTGCCTCCGTCCTCCAGGTTCCTGCTCACAGAGAGGTAAAAAACCTTTAAGCTCTCATGTTGGGAAACATAATTTTGACCGTGCGAACTTATTCATGTAATTGAAGGCGTAATTTACCTAAACTTGTATGTTTTGGGATGACCCAATCTCCTGCTTTGAGGGACTTCACCTCGCTGCCCACCTCTATGACCTGAGCCACTCCCTCATTGCCCCCAACAGCTGGGAGGTCAGGCAGGATAGCATAAGTACCTGAAAAAACATTGTCAGATGAACAACTGGTCTTCATACCTCACAGAAATGCATATTGTCTTGGCTTTCTCGGCCACCCCGTTCCTGCTGGTAGTCGGGTGTAGAGGTAGCCAACAAACTAAAAACCTTGAATCATGTTGATGTCAGACGGGTTGATTGGAGCTGCCAGCATTTTAATCAGAACATCCTTTGCACCTCTGGGAGGCAGATATACATCATCTAACCTGAAAAAAAGAAAGACTTTTGATAAAGGATTTATTGTTACAGTAATGTCTCAGGCAATGATATTTGCTAGTTTCTTGCAGCTTCTGAAATATAGGCATTTATTTTTTATTTTATTACTAATAGTAAATTGATTACCATTGGGGCTTGAACGCTTGATTGGAGAAAACTAGCAAATAAACATATCATGGGCTGATTTCAAACCATGGCCCCAACATAAAAAAACAGCCACACATTAGCCTCGTTCAGACTGTCTCCACTGTACGGGAAATAGTCCAGAACAATTCCATAGAGAAGCTTAGGGAAGCAGCTGTGTGTGTTTTTAAATGGAGGTGGGGTGGTTAATCAAACATGCATTTGGAAAACCAACCAATAATGTTCATTTCTAAATGTCTTTGCAAAAGTGAACCCGAAAGAAAAAGAAGCTTGAAAACACTTCCCAAAAAATCATAAATTTTATCTTTGTGTTCCCTGGTGTGGGAGACATTCAACAGACTTTGATTAACTTGTCAGGGTGTCAGGGTAGATCTTCAGCCAAAGATTGATCTGATTAAGGTTTGGGGCGGATATGGGTACGGATGCAGACTCTGGATCACATTTTCACTTTCTTCAATACTGCTCAATTGGATCCTGGGACATTAAAATAAACATGCTGAGAGGAAAAACACCTATTGGCTCAGAGTACAGTAAAAGAGAGGGATAGAAACATGGCACTGCCACCAAATGTAGCTGAGATAATGCCGATTCAGAGTCTTTCATATGGATTTCATGTATCTGTTAAAGGTAAGAAATTATATATAGATGAAAAATAGATCTGCCATTATGGAAAATCATATTTTAATAAACTTATTAACTACTCATGTGCTCTCTGGGAGCTTTCTATCTGTATCGTATACCAGTGCTAGTGGGTATTTTCACGCTCCGGCCTTAGGGGGCAGTAATGAGTAATCTTATAGATTGGCACACAAAAATAGGCGAAGAAGTCGTCGCACTAGAAAACTTGCCCGGACTGGAACCAAAAGATGATTTTTCATGCATCACCAGAAGTGTTTTCAAACATTATCTTTTAGTTTTCCAACACTTAATGAACGAAGACCAGACGCCTGACCACACCTCCAGTAAAACGAGAAGCATTAATCAGCCTCTTCCCTCAGCTTTAATATGGGATAGTGGGAGACAGTAGTTACGAATAAACGATATGCTTAATGTTTATTTGGAAGGTGCCTCTTACTGCAAGACTTGAGAGGGGTCTCCGTGTTTTCTGTACAGAAGAGCCTTGCATGTCTGCGCTCGAAGTCCAGCTGAGTGACTGAAGAGAGACACGTTAGCATTATCGCTGTGCCTCGAGCATTTTAAGAAAGCAGCGACAGAGTTTCTTCTAACGACTGTCTGGCTCCTCAAACAGACTCTGTGAAGTGAGGGCCACATCGCGACGCAGGAGTAAACTTCCAAAAATGAGAACAACACCACTACTCAATAAGAATCGTCATTTTGAAGTGTGAGTTCTGATAGCAGTCCTCGGCTGCGGCCATATTGGATTTGATCAATGACGTTTATGTCGCGTCATTGAACACATAAACAGACAACGGCGTCCACTGCCGACCAAAAAGGGTAAGGCGTTCATTTTTTCCCATTTTATGTCACTTCATATAACGCAGCACTGTGAGAGGCTGTGAGGTTTTCATTCATGCACATTGTGTATTTCTTTTTTACTGTAATGTACTATTTACTGGTCATCCTTAAAAACCTATGAAGTTTGGCTATTAACTAGAACCAAAAGGAGCGAGCACATTACTCCAGTTTTAACTTCCCTACACTGGGTTATGGTTACATTCAGGCGACAGGCGTGAAACTCATTTGCGCTTTGCTTCTGCACCACTGCACTACTTTTTAAATGTTTTACTTGATTTTTATTGCTATTTTAACTTAATTTGAATAATTATGTATTTTAGCTTTTCTTTGTTTCTAGCCAACTCTATCATATTTTTACTATTTATATGAAGTTTATATTTTTAGCCCCATTTATGTGAGGCACTGAAGTATGTAATTTCTTTCTTATAAATCACTCTTATATGATGATGATTATTATTATTATTAGTCATACCCAACAAAAATGATGATCCATGGGACAAAATATAGTCAACTGTAACTAAGTACATTTACTTGAGTATTATACAACTGTGGTTCCAAAATGTCAATCCATCAAATTTTCCACAGAGACACAAACACATCTTCATGTCCTTTGGTTTGCCAGAATAGTCCCAAACACAAAGATATCCCATTTAAAATTGAATGTGTTTGAGGTGAAAAGCAAAACACGCTCACATTTAAGAATCTATTTGGTATTTTTTGGTACATAAATTGATACATAAACACTTAATCTATTAATCTCTACAAAGTGCTGGCAATTAATTTTCTTTTATGTTGCTAAATCTATTTATTTATAAATTATACAGTAGGTACTGGTTATTGTAAACCTTTTGAAGAATTAACACCATTACATAAGAAAAAGATTACAAAGAACTCCAACATGACAACATAATGGTATACCATTACAATGATCGCTACAATTCTTTAAGGCTTACTTTATAAATGGTTAACAAGTTGTAATGCATCTCTTTGATTCAAGACATTATAGGTAATCAGTTTTTTAAAGGTGAAAACATATGGTTTGCTACAGTAAGTATCACAAAAATCCATGTGGCTGGTATATCCTCTTTTGTAAGGAGTCATTCTGGATGAGTGCTTTTACTTTTGATACCATAGTACATTTTGCTGAGAATACATATGTACCTTTACTCTATTGTAAAAACAGGAAGGCAAAGAAGACACATGTATATTGACATATTTACTAGGAAATGGAGCAGATCTTTACATATAGAAACATGATCACAGTAATACTTTGAAAAACCTACATGCTGCTCATCATTGACAAACTAGCCATTAAATCAAGATAATATAGGTAAGGATAGTTGTAGTTTTATGGCAGTCAACATTGATACATTCATCAGTAATAAATGCACATTTTTGGAAGTAGCTTTAGCCATTTATCTGATGAGATAGAACATCCCAAATTAAATGGCTGATGGTCACAAACAAAATTCATCACATAAAGCAGACTGTGACACAGAAAGATTTGATGTGCTTCAAATGTTACCCTGAGCACAGAGTTTTACAGGTCTTTGGATTTTTTAAAGGTATATCTAACCCATCTAACACCCGACAATCATAATATCACAATATCACAGGGTTGTTGTTGCAATCAGAATGCCTTCAAGAACTTGAGTTTCCAAATTATATGGAAAATCTCTAAGTACAGCCGAATATTGCAAACATTACAACACTTTTCAACTGTCAGTCAACCTTCACCTAAGTAGCTGGTGTCGGAATCCAATTAAGAGCTTGACAGAAGAGTAAAATCAGTGGTTTTAGGGATCTTAAAGAAAGCTTTATCACGGTCAAAGAAGTCGTATATATTTATCCCTTTTAAATGGAGAGAAAGGAAAATGTTCAAGTCAGAGGATGCACTGGAACGGCAATCATAAGTGGTAAAGTCAACATAAAAATACACAGGAAAGTAAACTATTCAATCTAATGAAAGCACTTCTTGAACAATCTGTTCTTCCTTTCATATACTAAGTGAATTTATGCAAAGAGTTTCAACCTTTAAACTTAAAAAAAAACTTATGTAAACACCACCCAAAATGCAGGATGTGAAACAATAGTTGAGTATTAAGTCATGAATGACACATTCTTTTTGTCATGAACATTGATAGTCTGTAACACGAGTGTCGGCCATGTGTTGAGATGAGACAACCCCGGATTATATACTACTAGCCCCATTCCCTTTAACAATATTCTACTACATCCCCATCTACAATGATTATAGAGGAAAAAATACAATAATAGTGGAACATTTTCTTCACATCATATCATGGCAAGCTATGTCAAAGAGGAGAAAATATCAAGATAATCATCACTCTGGGCGCATGGAAACAAAGTACAGGAGTCACAATGCTAGTGAATCTCAATCTTAACTGTTCCTCAACTCCAACCAATCTGAAGTATTCCCTGAGTTTTCAGACTGGCAATTCCTGAGATAAGCCTGAGAGTGGAGGTATTTCTTTTTCCAAACAGTAGCTGTCTGTATGCGGCACATGAAGATTAAAAAAAGAAAAAAGTAAAAAATGTAACATATATTCAAAAGAGATTAAACTGAATATAAAAAAATAATTAATGCATCTTACACATGATTAGTGCAGAGAAACATTGCATTGGTTTTGGCATAGATAGGAACAACAATGGGACTCTTCAGAAATCCTCATTGAGTACAAAAATAAAAAAGAATAATAAAAAAAATCATACAAGGCAAAGAAAACAAAACAAACTATGTACCTGTACAGCATGAACTGTACATAGTTACTCTTGTGTTGCAATATATTATTGTTACACTGTATTCATACTGCATTGAATTAATGTTATCAAGTACATATGTACAAAGTAGTACAAAGTACCTTGATGTGAAAAATGTCACATGGAGCACTGAATGACATTTGGCGGATTTTTGTTGTCTACCATTCATTGCTGAGAGGCTTCAAAAGGAGCGGAAGGAGAAGTGGCAGCACTCTTGGATGAAAATAAATAAGTAGTATGATTTTTTTTAAAAAGGCTTTAGAATAATTTTACATATATATTAATTGGGTGTTTAAGTCTTGTCAGCTTCTCCTGTAAAACGGGAGTAAAATGCTGATTTGCTAGCTAGTTCTACTCGCTCCTCCACGCAGGCTTGGTGTTCCTGGACTATTACCCAACTAAGGGTTACAGGGAGGTAATGTCTTAAATAACTACCTAAAAATGGATCACACTGGATAAAAACAAAAACACCAGCCTTCCCACTGGCAACATCATGGCTGATTCTGCCTCACTTTATTCAAGTATCAAGAGGAGAGCTAGCTGGACCCTTCAGTAAATCAGTCCAGGTCAAGTATGTTTTTTTGATGATGATGTACCTGTATTAGATTTAGTATCACAGTGGTTGGAATTCTATCAAATCCACATTGAGGTAATTATAAAGCAGCAGTATTTCACACAACAGCCAATAAATAACCTGAGAACAAACTGTAGATGGAGGGTTGGCCGACTTCACGCTTCCAGCTACCAGAAAGGTTAAAGAGTAACTTGAACTTAACCTGAGGCCGAAAAGCAACTACTTCCGGTCTAAGAGCATCAACATTTTTTGAGGCTCTGAGCTGCTGTGATATAGCATGGAGCTCGAATACAATGCTATAGTTGCATGAATGTCAACCCTTACGGAAACTGCGGATAGTCTTATGGATATTCTGCATTTCAAAGTCCCTACAGAAATACGGAGTCTGCCTGCACTGTCAAAAGAAGAAAAAGGCTTGATTTAGTCGACAGTCAACTCCCATGCAGAGACGACCTGAGGTTGATTCTTGCCGTTCTGTTTTTTCGCTACTTTTAGGGTCAAATTCAAAATTTTCTGCATGTAATTTTTTCTCTCACGGATTTCGGGAAAATCTTAAGGATTTTCAACTCATATCTTACAGGTGAGCATTCAATGAAGTTGACATATATGCACTTGCACAAGTACAACAGGCCGCGCATTGGGTGTGATGTTCAGGTTCAGTGGCAATGCTGTGTGAAAACTAGTGCAGAAAGGATTTGAGTGAATCCAAATTCCAATCACCATCTCCATCGCTGTATTCTGTGGATATTTGGTTTTTCATGAGCGGTTGTAATTACGCTTTTTGGTAGCAGACCAAACATGCACCAATGAGGTAGTCTGTGCACCTTTAGACAGCCAGCAAAATGCTGGATGAAAATTATGAAATGACAAAAAAAAAAAAAAAAAATTACTCTTAACCAAAAGCTGGAAACAGCCTCTGGTCTCACATTCATTTGGCCCCAGGATTACTGGATGGTCACTTGCAATATTTGCAGATGACAACACATTGCCTATAGCTATACCCTAAAACCCATCCCATGTGTTTTCACTAACTCTACTGATCCCCTCGTTATATTCACAGCAACATTCATTACAGAGGTATTAGCGGTTACGTCTCTGCCTTGTCAGATAGTGAGGTGTAACAGTCAGGAAAGAAAATGTAAGGCAGCAAAAGTGTAGCACTATACTTAAAACACACTGACTGAGTATAATGCAAAAATAGAGGAGGTATAATGCCCACGGGACAGGCACATTATCAAATGAAATACAACAAAAACTCTTCAAGATAATCTGTCACATGGCATTGCTCACTACAATCTTTAAGCCCTCAGAGAACAGCAATGATTCAAACATTTAGAAAGCGTCCTGAGTGCAATAATGCAGCAGTATTCCTGAGTGTTACACCAAATGAAAACAACAACAACAACAACAAAAAAAACAACTTCAGCAACATTCTTCAAAAGCATTTTTTTAACCTGAGGTAGTTCCAAAAGCAGCTTCAGCAGGTGGAAGGGGATTGTGTGTGTCCCATCTATCCATCTAAGCAGTTTGATTGGCTTCTGTGCTTCCCCGGTGTCAGTGTTGCCCCATTTCTTGTTTAATCAGATGCCTCGGGAGGCGGCTCAGAGTGGCTGTGCTCCTCGTCTCCTTTCGCGGGGGACGGTTTTCCCTGAGAACCCGGTGAGGACTGTTGTGCTTTGATTGGGCAGTTGGCAACCATGTGGTCGATGCTCTGGCAGAAATGGCATTTCTTGGGCTGGGGTGGCAACTTGCACTCTTTGGCGTGGTGTTCCAGGCCTCCGCAGTTGTAGCACCTATGAGAGGAGAGGGCATTTACTCAGATGTAATGTGTTGATAATCTGGAATAACTCATTTTTTGCAACCTGGGGGCAACGGATATGATAAAGAGTTCTTTTCCATAAAACAATATTTCTCATTTGGATTCATGTTTCTGGCTGTCTGACAAATGTTGGTCCAACTTTAACGCCTCTTAAGCCTCATTTTGGTCTTCTGCTAGTGTGAAGTCCTACTGCAAATGGGTAATTCTGCAAAGTGAAGGTCAGGCCTCACAATGACTAGGAATAACCAGAGCCCATTTTTTTTAATGGGGTAGGGCTTTAATTTACATCCATTTGCCACTAGAGGGCAACATTTCACCTGGAATGGCTTGAGTTTACATTTACTCTTAAATCTTGCAGGGGCATTTCAGGTCAAACCACATCGCTCTTTCGAGGCGCATGGCAGGTATAGGAACATCTAATAATGTGACATGCTTCTAAGATGACCAAAAAGTATAACCAAAATCTTACTAGCAACCTCTGTGCAAACAAGGAGGCTCTGGAAGGTTTAACTATTAAGGAGGACTACAGAACTGACCGAATGAAACAGCAGATCTCTTACTTTTCCATGGATTCCCATATTATCTCCCTGTATTGTGAACAGCTTGTCCTATTTGTCACAGCCAAAAACTTCCCGTTGCACTCTTTTGTATCAAAGTGAAACATCCCTTTCATTGCCATTGAACTTTAGAAACAAACACCATAAGGGGTCAGTGGGAGCCATCAGGGGTGCCATCGGCCACCTCTATAGAATGGCCACGCGTGCAGGGGCAGAAGACAGATGGGTGGTGGGCGTGGGGCAGTATGCCACTGCATACCCCCTGCCACAATTGTAGCAGCAGATGAGGTTTGAACAGGGCGGCTGCCGGGGGTCAGTGTGGCTTTGTGGCGGTGGCCGTTGGGGTGGTGTCAAGGTCTACACCATCACATCACAGAAGCTCCCTACATCAGCATCCATCAGGAAGGGGAAGTGGTCCCTTTGTCTAAAAAAGCTGCAGTAATGACCTCTGAACCCTGCACCCCTCCTGAGTTCTCTAACCCCCACTCGCATCCCAGCCCCCACAACCTTTGCATTTACTCATACACTGTTACCATGGCAACCCTGACCTTTCACCCCTTTGCCCAGGCTCTTACATCTGTTATCAATTAAATGGACAGGAGCTTTTTCCCCACCCTCGGTCATATATATATATATACACACACGCTCACAAAGGTGATCTGTGAAATGTGGACTGCTCACTTTGGAGGCCAAGCATGAACCCAGAACTAAAAACTGAAATGAAACTACTCAAGAATGATTATTGGTTATAAATATGATCTATCAGTCATACATAAAACCAATGCAACACCATCCAGTGTTGCATAATGAAATGTGCAAGAGTAAAGCGATATCTTATCAATGGATCAGTGTGGCCTAGGGAGAGGTATTGAACCACTGCTAGCCTCCCAGGACTCTTTGAGGCAGTAATGATCTCTCTTCTCGCACTGACTACACTCTGGCTCTAATCACAACTGACAGGAGCTGATGCACCTCTAACCCTGTGCTATATTGCTATTCAAAGAATTACCCAAAAATCAAGGCCCCCTTGGCTGTTTTTCTTTCCCTTCGAGCGACATTGTTGCCTCTGCATGAAACTCTTGAATCATCAAAAAGCGGGTTTCGTGAATAGTATGTAAGTGTAATAATATATAATAATGATCTTTACATTTTTGGCTTTTTGCTCGTGAAAATAATTCTCATCAAGGATTGTATACAGGTTTAGAAAAAATGAAAGATTTACCAATCTTTAGTAACGTTCCTCGCCGTCTAAGAAAGAGTCAGTGCTAGAATAACCAACAAAATCTAGGTAATATTTATCTTATTAAAATTGTGACTTCCTTCGGTTATTAGTTTGGTTTTGAAATTACAAATCACAATGGCAGAATAGGTTTAGGAAGAGAGAGTCACTGGGTGTGAATTCACCGGGGGGCCGGCAGATTTAAACAGTTATTGATCCAGGTCACACGTCAAACCTGCTGGTGTGACCCTTGCTATAGGGCTGGAGTTGGGGGTTGGGGTTGAGGAAGAGGAAGGAAAATGGGGAACAACTACAACACCATTGTATATCTGATCCAACCATTACTATTTTATGGACTGCTGAAAAATAAAACCTCTGAGGATCACTAACATAAAAGTGTATTATCTGTTGCTGTCCAATTAAAAATATGCATCTCCAAGATAAAATGGAAATATAAGCGTTTAACAATTTAAGAAAATTCTAGCACTTCTTACTAAATAAACCATTTGTGCATTTTCTGTGTTGTCAAAAATATGAATACTTTTGTTTTTAGTAATGATGATAGTAATGATTACTGATTATCAGATTACTAGACGCTAATTTCAATTCTTTCACCTTCCATCCCTGCTTACCTATCTCCCTTTGAACGTCGCTTCTGGACCTTCTTGCCTTTGGGCCTCCGTTCACTGCCCACACAGTGGATGCCGTCCGGTCCGGTAACTCGCTGTGACTCCAGGCCCTTTGAGGATTTTTTGAACGTAAACTCGACCGTTTCGCCTTCCTTCAGGCTGCGGAAGCCTTCCATGTGCAACTTGCTCTGAAAAGGGGACAGGAAGAAGATTCGGCGTTAAAATCAGTGATGTGAAATCCAGGAGGAGTCAAAACGCAAAGGGATAAATTAATGTTTCTATTTTTTTTCCAATCACAGATACAGTATGTAGCAGAATTATTCGTAGGATGTACTGAAATTCTATTTTCAAAACCTGCCTTATTAAAATCACCTCCGCATTGAGCCTCTGGACCCTTGAGAGCAACCCCCACCCATTCTTCACTTTGTTTCCATAAGAGCTGACGGCACTTATCAGGTATCTGGTATTTTAAGGTGATCATTATGCCTCACCTGATAAACTAACAAGCACTACAAATCTAGCTTTTACCACTCTACCCATCAACACATGCTGGCCTGCATAAAGGCACTGGTGCCTCAGGGCAGGTTTGTCTTTTTTGCTGTGTATGAGTGGTAAATCTAATGAGGATAACCTTCAACCCATCCCCCTCTCTGGGAGAACAGCATTCCAAACTGCTGCCCCCCACCTCATCACTTATCCCACCCACATCACAAAGCTCCACTAACACACTGACCACCACCGCTAACCCTAAACGGCAGGATGCAGGGGTGAGTGCTGCGGTTGGGGGTGGGGTGAGAAGGCAGCATGGCTTCTCGGTTGGGGGTCAGGGTGACATTCCTTGGATAGTTGTTTGGCAGAAAGACACGGAAGATAAAGGTTGAGACGAAGCAAATATCCCTCTGCGATATCAACGTTTGAATGTGTCTTCTTTTTTTTAATGAAACAAATGATTTCAAATGATTGATGAAATGGTCATCAACAGAAGAGCAACAGGGGGACTGATGCTGTGAATAAGCTTTGTGCAAATACCAACTTTCCCTCTGGTTTAGCTACATGTTCACTGAAACTATGTTGACCTGACGTGACCTCTGAGGAGGCTGTTGTTGATACCAGAAACATTTTCGATACCAGAAACATTTTCGACACCAGAGAAAAGAGATAAAGGAGAGGAAGGATGGTGTGATGTGGGTTTGAGGACAAAACTCGGAGACTGGATAACACAACATGGGAAACCCCTCGGTAAAATTCCCTTGGTGCAACTGTGAGATTAATGTATCACAATTATAGCAGGCTTTTGGCACAGGAAGAAAGATCCACGATGACATGGTACAGTAAATCCTGTTTCATTCCTTTAATTTCCGAATCAAATCCATCTGTTATGCATGAACAAAAATTCTGCATGTGTAAAAGCAGGGAATCATTTAAAAAGACACGAGTTGTAAATCTGAGCGATGCAGCTTCAGATTGATCAACCAATGAGAAGAGACTTGTCGGCTAAATTTCATTTGACTCATAATAAAGAGTTCTAATGAGCGACAAACTGTAAAAACCATCTACAATGGCCAAAAAACAGCTTCTCCAGTCGTGCAAATACTCACAGTTGAGCATCTTCTGCAGACCCTTGAGCGTCGAGGACACGCGGTTGGTGAACCATGACACTTGAGTAGCAACATGTACATCATCAGAGCCCCAATCCCATCAGGCCTTTCTGCCCTGGTGACCGTTAATCCACTTCCTCTCCCATGTGTGACCTTCCCCCACCCCCATAACAGACCCCTCAGCAGCCGCATGCCCCTAACCTGGTTATCCACGAAACACACACGTGCAAACAACAGGTACAGATCAGGGTGGGGCATTTTAACTTCAAGGACCTGGTGTTGAGGTGTTATTAGCGGAGTCTACTGTAATCTATCCAGTAAGTGTCTGGAAGCCAAGCGAGCCAGAGAGAGAGAGAGAGACATCAGAGCAACGAGGGACAATAGCAGGACTGCTGCTGACACAAAGACGGGCTCGGTCACGGCCGAGGGGTGCTTCATTTGGATGCATGGCTCTATTGTCCACCTGCACAAAGACCACAGGACCCTGGGAGTTAATTTTCCTTGACACGCGGCCACTAATTTTAGGGCTGAGGCCTTTTTAGTTGCCATAACCCTAACACATTTATCATTGAAGCACGTGTGTTTATTCTATCTAGTGACAGAGTTAAAGAAGTCTTGGTAAGCATTTCTTGTGGGGAGAAAATGACAACAAATTGAGAGGTTATACCATTAAGTAAAGCATCGCTCTTTAAACTTTCCCCTCTCAATTCTGGAGCAATAATCAGCTTATTCTCTTGACAAAGACGCAACAGTTTGGACCGGATTTGATTTCTTCACGATGCATTTAATAGCAGCTGGTATTATACCTTCAGTAAAACCACTAATTCATATCTTTCTTCTTTTTAAAAAAAATATCTGCAAGTACTGGAACACCTTCAAACTACGTTTGTATCCCCCAGATGAACTCACGTTATGGTTTGCAACAAGATTGATTGCCTAACAACTTCCTGTGGAAATGGAATCGTGATATGCAATAAGCAGACAACTGAAAAACAGAAATGAGTAAGAGCTGCTTCAGTGAGCACAATGACTTCAGTAAAATCTGCAACATGGACGTATATAAGAGAAGAATATGGGTGATATAGTGATTTTATACAGATGTGTTGACACCAAGGCGCTTGCACAAGTTTATTGGATGGTGATTGCTTGGTGTGGACGAGGAAATTTACCTGAAATAAACCCTGAGAGCTCGACCCCCCCCCTTAAAGCCATACTATAACACAGTGCCACACACACAGAGGGGGTTGGGCAGACAGCAAAGAGCCTTTAATCACTTTATGACAGGAACCTTGAGGTGAATAAGCAGCAGTGGGGAATCCTCTCATTCACATGTTAAGCCTTTATCTTATCAGACAGCAATGGAGGCGCTCACTCACATGAGGAAAAGTAGGAGGGAAATTCACTTCAACCTCCTCTCTACCTCCCACCACACTGGTTGTGTAGGAAAAGGTGAAAAAGTTTAGTTTGAACCTGAATGAAGTTTTCTAATCTCTCTTCAGTCTAAGAAAGACAAAGCAAAGTCTCAAGTGAAGATCTAATGACATGCTTGATGAGAAAATCTAAATGATCAGGAGAACATGTTTGCTTAGCAATGGCCTGAATATTGCCCCAAATGGCTGGGTGTTAAAGTCACATTTTAACCTGAAACAGAAGTGATTGTTTGCCTGTTCATTGGGGTGAAATCTTTCAATCGTTTAAAAAGTTTCCCTTTTTTCAAAAGAAACATTTACAAATAGCAAAGTCCGATATAGAGTAACTAAAGAACTCAAATATATATAGGCTGTTGAAATAGTTCCAGAAGATGATCAATAACTCTGCTCTTCCTGGAGCAACACAGAACTCCCAGTGAGCTGCATTTCTGTATGCATGCCAACAGAAGTCCTTACCTCTAACCACACTTTATTTCTATCACATTATTTGTCAACGTCCTTATTAAAAGGGATGCGGCTCTCCTTTGGCTGGATCGGCATCAAACCTGAATAAGTCGTTGCCTGATCCACGCCTCACCCTCCGCAAAGTTTCATGGAAATTAGTTCGTTAGTTTTGGCGTGAATTCCAAGCAAACCAACAGGGAAAACATGGCGCATGTATTCCAATTATTGGAAACCGGTGGGGAAGATCCCACCCCTGCTGGTAGGATATTTAATTTGATTTCGAACACTAAAGGCTGTAAAGTTGAGGTGTAGAAGTTCTTTCAAAGTAACACCACATTGCCGGGTTTTTAGCAGCTACGTTGATATTTTCCGTGTCAGCCCCGGGGCAGACAGGAATCTTACCTGATGGACAAACACATCCACCGGCTCGTCCAGTGGCACTCCCTCCCGGTTGGTCATGGACAAGAACCCGAAGCCCATGCGGACGTTGAACCATTTACACACGCCAACCCCGCGGAAAGACTGCGAATCCTCCTCGGTGCTCGGTCCTTCATCCTCCTCGGTTTTACACATTCCTGCATGAAAAGTGTTTGTAATTACAAAATTCTGTCGGCTGTACTGTTCCGATACGAGCGGGTTTAAAAAGCCACAGCTTCAACAAAAAGTGCAACATTTTAACAAGGCTGAAAAACTTCCCACGCGCTGTTACATCATCGATCAATAGGAATCAATGAGGCGAACACACATGTAGCAAGATGAAAGCGGTATTCTGGTTGATCTCAGATAAAATCCTGACTAATATCGCAAAGGCAACTAAAAAAGGGAGGTTGCATTATTTGTTTTTGTTTTTTTTTGTGCAAGATTTTCTTAAGCGTGAGTATTTTGATAGACACGCGCATTTGCAGATCACGTGTGTGAACAATGCCTTAAAGTGTTCCACTGCAATCAGATAGACAGTCCATCAGAAGACAACTTAATTTAGTGTTGATTTAAAAAAAAAAAGAAAAGCTAACACATCTTATTTTGTACTCAACCTGGGAAGTCCTGGTTAGAAACGGAGCCCATGTCTTCAGTTCTGCCTTGAGTCTAAATTAGCACCCAAGCTACAGTATCCCTTTCAGCCCTCACACTGGGTAATCCTCGCAGATTGCCACTTTCATGCAAAGTGCAGTGAAAAGCAGAAACTTTGCAGGAAGAGGGAAAGCGGGAGAGATAGGTAAACAAAAGGGGGCTGGCAACCCATTCCCCCTAAACAATGAGGGATGAGGGGGGGGGGGTCACTGGGTAGAATTTCTGTTGACCCCCCTCCCCTACTCCAAAAAAAAAAAAAAAATCTCAAAAACAATGCAAGGACATCCAGCCCTTTCAGAAAAGCACTTCAAACCACTCCCTGAGATAAGTCCTCAAATGCTCCCAACATACCTTGTGCCATGTTTAAGAGCCAGTTTGCTCCCAGTGTCCACTGCTGCTATGTCTCTATGTATCTGAGACGCGGGTTTCCTCTCTGGTCAGCTCTGATGGTCAGTACAAATGACCACTTCTCATCCAACAAACCCCCCGCACTCTCGGTCATGTCCACGTGATTCACAATTATAGAGTCCCTAAGGAGAGATCGCATATTATGTGATGGAAGAAGGGGCCCAAATGTGGGGAGTGACCAATCATTTTTAACGAAATAACAACAACAACAACAGACAAACATCCAGATTTCGATAAATAAATTTCGACTATAAATTGAGTGACTTCAAGAATTTACAGTCACTGTAGGGTAATTTGTAGCAACTGTAACATTTTCAGTCTGCAGAACTGGACATTTTCTGTATAAAACATATTAAATATGTTTTTGTTTCTCCTATAACCACTGCTTTTTCTGTTAAAAAAATAATTACTTTATGATACTATATGGGCAGAAATTCAATCACATCTTCAATAAATGCATGTATTTAATGTGGAGAATGTGTGACATCAGGGAAACAATTAAGCTGTTTTTTTATTTTTATTTTAAGTAAATATTGGTGTAGTTTTTATTACACCACGTATTTATTTGCTAAGAGAAAAGTGTTACATTATTGCTTTCCATGTCCTCTGATATTTTGTGTTGTCATGTCTGCATTAATCACCATGCAGCCAAAGAGAGGATTGTAATGGTAATTCAGATTAAACATGGAGGGGGATGTGTTTTGCTCCCAAGCAGCAGCGGAGGGAGAAGCTACGTGGAGTCAAACCATCGGGATGGAGAAAATAAATATAGAAGAAAACAAAAGCGGACTTGAACTAAAAAAAACAAACAAAAAAAACTGGTACAATACAATGGTGGCAGCATGAAAACAAGCCAAGCCGGTCAAACGAATTGGTGGATCAATAGTGATTGATCACATCACGCTGAGATGTTGACTCGTGTCCTTGTGGAGTGATGGATGAAGAAAAGACTGAAGAAAGTGATCTTTTGACCAAGCTTAAAGTTGAAGAGTCAAAAGCAGAATTAACAAGAAGATACCAATTTAATTGTTTTATTAGAATGAATATAACATATTTTTTTTAATAATAATTATAATAATAATAATAATAATAATAATAATGATAATAACACAAGGACACATAAAACCTAACTTGGTATTAAAAGTAGGCTACTAGAATAAAGAAAAAGTTGCCCCAAAATAAAATATAAAAGCATAAAAATAAAGACAACGTTTTTATTCTATTTTCAAAATTACTTAAAAATATATAATTTAATTTTTAATTGAATTTAATTAATTTAAAATTTAGATTAATTGTCGACCTGTGTGAGGGAAAGATGATTCAGGCATATTGGTTGAATTGGTTACATTTTTCTGTGGATATTAACTTCAACCTCCACTATCTTGTATGTATTTGAATGACTGGAAGCACAGCCACACCTCTAAATAAAACGCCTGATGGATGTGACAAGAGGTGACCTGTCGATTTCAGCACAACTACTACAACGACCCCTTGTGGACCCACAAAGCTCCGATTTATGGTCCTATACATTATAATTGACAGCTTTAAATATCCCAAAATAGATCAATGATTACAGCACAAATCAGGAAAAGCTATACCCCATGTCAATGCGTTAAAATGTTACGTTGGGACTTAAAAGAACTGAACCAAAACGTTTTAAAATCCTTACAAATTTCATATCCCAAGAAGGATTAGCCATTTGTAAAACATACCTCACTGAAGACTCAGGTGTAGACTACTTAAACACATTTAAAGCCGAATGCACTCAAAAGAAATCCCTTTTTTTGGGGGATTGTCCAAATTATTATTATTTTTAATGAAAAATGAGATTTTATTCTGAAATTATGATGTTTACCATGACAAGAGGTGTGTCCCATTTTGAGGTTTTAGTACTTTAAACAACTAACACAAGAAAGAATGAAGATCACTTTATTGTTGACGCAACTTTTTAGACATTTTAGCCTCTCCGACTCCTTTAGCTTTAATATTGAAGAATCATAAGAATCATGTCTGACCGTGGAAGATGGAGTTTGTTGGACAACCTAAAACACAGTTTGGCCATTTTAACCTGAATTGTATACTAAACAACAGGTAACCTAAAACAATGGACAAAATGCTATGTTGCCAAGGATAACAGTCTAATGAAGTCTCAGCAGTTCGATCATTTCCAGTGGATAGTCAGTGCCAAGGGCTGTCTCAGATTATTTTTGACTTGAAGCCAAGGCGTTTAGATCTCACTTCTGGACTTGAGTCAAGGGCGACAGGCTAATGAACTGCAAAGATGACTGTATCTTGTTCCGGCATTACCTGACGCTGTGTGACATCCATTAATTCAGTGCACTCATATCTGAAAATAGCATTTTGTTTCCAAGATACAGTCATCTTTGCTGATGGACTGCAAAGATGACAGCATCGTGTTCTGGCGCTATGTGACATCCATTCGTCCAGGAGACTAATGTTTTCAAATTAACATTTTGTTTCCTTAATGTTAGGAAAAGTAAAAGCCACTGGACGCCCTATTGGCATCGTGTTGCTTTCAATAAACCTTTCAAATGCTTTGATTATTTTTTCGAAGTAATGTGTTTTATTGGATGTTTTATTTATTTCATAAGTAAATAAACAAAACAACCAAACTCACTGAGTGGGTTTGTAATCGGTTCTAGAAATAATAATAATAATAATAATAATAACAATAACAATAATACAATAATAATAATCTCACATTTTGACACACTTGTGTAAGACCTTCTCCGCTCTCTCTGATGCACATTTAACACATTAAATTGTGTATCATAACATCCAGAGTGGCACTAAGTCCGGCAGTACATGAAAGCAGCAGGCGAAGTGTCCCTCTGTTCTATAAAACGACCACTAGATGTCAGTATAACTCTGAACTGACCGTGCAGGCAGACAGAAGATCAGACACTGGAGTTTAAATTTTAAAAATAATATTATAACAAATGAGAGAGAGATTCGACCCATAGACTCTGTGATGAGTCATAGTAATAAAACCACAGCCTAACTTGATCTGTGTATGACAGCATTCATTTATTGATTTCTCCCTAAAACATCTTATTGAGTCATGCACAAATGGAAAAAAAAAACGGGGACTAGACGAGTCCCGCCTTTATTTAATTTCGAAAATAGGACCAACCACGGGGGGCTGGAGCACCGATCTGCATCTCGCTGTGGATGGATCAGGTTCAGGGCGGGACCCAGCAGCCAGCTGCAGGAGTGAGGTCGTTTGAAGGGATTAAAGAGCGACAGTTTGGAGATCAGTGAGTGATGCGTGTTCGATGGGAACATTAAAAATGACATTTGCAGCAGGGGAATACGTTAATAACACTCGGTTAGCCTTAGTATATGGAGCAGAACAAAGGTTTTGAGAAGTGCGCTTTTGTCGCGGTGACACCTCATAGGTTATAATAGGTTACTTGAAATAATTTTTAAAAAATGAGGCCACAGAGGAAAGTTAGAAATCCCGTACGCGTAAGTTAGTCTGCTGCGCCTGGACTGCAAACATGTAGCCACCTTTGAGTAATAAATAGGCGTATAAAAGGAGATAACCGGTGAATTATTTGCGGATGCCACGCAGGACAGTTTAAAGAGTAGCTCGTATGTTGTGCGGTGAACACGCGGTGAAGGGAAAGCAGAGGCAGGACACCGAGAGGTCGATTTGCGCTCCCCGTCCCGTCCTTTCTGTTGACAGCTTCTTCCACTCCAAACTAACATGGCAAGACTACGGAGGAAAGCTTGCATAGCTCTCTTTCTCTTTACGCTATTCATCTTTGGGACCATGATGGGACTGAGGACCCTGAAGCCCAGTGACGGCTTTTCGGATCTGGCTCCTGGCTTTGAGCTCCTGCCGATGATAGGTGAGAAGATGGACCGGCGCTCCGTGTCCCGTGACGCCACCGCGTCCGCGGGTCAAGCCCTTCAGGTTCGAGGCAACGCCAAAGAAGTTCTGTCCAACTCCGGTCCCGAGGGCACCATATTTTATGACGTTCATATTTTCTACTACACCTGGTACGGCAGCCCTCATATGGACGGCAAATACATTCACTGGGACCACATCCTGGTGCCGCACTGGGATCCCAAAATCGCATCCAGCTACCCGAGAGGGAGACACATGCCGCCCGAGGACATCGGCTCCAGTTTTTACCCCGAACTCAATCCGTACAGCTCGAGGGACCCGGACGTGTTGGAGTCCCACATGCAGCAGATCGGAGCATCTGCAGCAGGTACAGTTCAGAGAGTTTCTTCAGAGAGATTCAAAAAAGAAAGAAAAAAAAAGAGCTGAGTGTGTTGTTGTTGTTGTTTAATTCTAGTGCTCATCAGCTGCTCAGAAAATGGCCCGTAAAAGCACAAAGCTAATTTTTTGCTTGAAGGGCACAAAAGATTTTCAGCACCACACATCCACCGGACAGCTCCCTACACGCTCAGCTCCGAGTCCCCAAATATCTGCTGCTGCGCCTTTCCCTGCAGGGCAGAGAGGAGCTTCAGGACTTTAAGAAGCTCAGATCATGAGATCAACTTCTCAGGTCTGCGTTTTCAGTAGACTATCTTCTGGACTGTCTTACTTTCTAAATTAATTCAGGAATTTCACGAGTGTGGTTCAGTTTCGTTTGCCTTTTTCAACACAGCGTTCCCCTTTAAGACTAGGTAATCAATGTCAATATATTAAGAAGTATGACAAAGACCATATTTAAAAAAATATGTTAATGCTATAAACTGACTGCTTAGGTATTTTTGTGAAAAAAAAGTTCTGAAACTAATTTGATGTGTGTTGGAATCATTTTAGGTAACATAATGAGGTAAAGTAATATAAGAATTTCATTAGGATACAATTCCAGTGATAATAAATAAATGGCGATGTTTTAGTAACTATATTTGATCAGGTAATGTCATTAAGATCAAGATAAATTGTTCATGAGACCACTTGAGAACAGAAAAGAAAGAAGAAGAATTCATAAAACATTACAGATAATAGAGCTGTAAAATCCTCAAAAGGAATGAAATCTAAACGATTTAAATAATAATGTGCAGCATTAAATTATCACCCAGCCCCAGTGTTTCTCATCTGTCTATTGACAACGTCAGGCTTAGAGCTTCTTTTTTTTTTGTGATGTCTCATGAAACATTAATAGGTGTGTTGTAATTTTAATCTCAGTATGGCTTCCCTAAAAGACAGCAGAGTCCTGTAGCCTGGTATCAAGTAACAGCTGGATGTGTCCAGCCATCAGCAGCCTACACATGATAGGCCCTGACGTTTCTGTCCTGCAGCTCAGTAGGTTATCGTACACCCATTTGAAACGTCACCGCTGTGACAGATGGATCATAGGAGTGCTGCCTCACAATTCTTAGTTAAACAATTCATTTAATTAGGCACCACAGCCTGCCAGACTCTAGAATTACACTTGGTGATGACTGATTTCCCACCACTTTACAAAGGCTCATAAATAAAGTGAATGGATGTGCCTATAGTCTTAATACACACAGACATAGTTGGGTATTGTAATCGAATAGGGTCCGCAGCTCCACAGCAAGCAGACATGAGATTAATGAATTAGCTCTGAGTGCATATCCAATGTGCCAGATCCTCTCTGGTGCCAAGCACTAGTGTGGCTGATATAAAGTTATTTCTCGGCCAGCATCAGACCGTTAGAAAGCATTTCTCTGATGGGATTTATGAGCTGTCACACACTCGAGCTGCTCTAACAGATTGCCTCTAAAGCAAGACATAATAAATAGCCCAAAGATGACAGATGTATATTCATCAATCTGGTGCAGGATATGGATAATGAGCAGATTGGCGTTCAGGTAGAAGAGACGCGAAACAACCACAGAGAGACTCAAAACAACCAGAAATAGTTACAAAATGACCTCAAAAATGCACTAAATGACTACAGAGATGCAAATACAACCAGAAGGAAAGGCAATTTTACCGTGAAGAGATATACAACGAACGCAAAACCACCAGAACGACACAAAAAAACCAGAAAGAGACAGAAAATACGAAGATGCGAAATGAGAAAATGGCAACTAAGAGATGCAAAATGACCACAAAGATTAGCTAAATACTGTTTTTTTATGTCTTTATTCTTAAATTATTATTATTAAAAGAATTGTTTTTTATTCTTTATTTTTGTTACTTTAATTTATCTGTTTCTGTTTGTTGTTTGGAGGAGATTTAATCTGTTCCCAGGGACCCATTGTCTGATACTGTCAATGCATGCAGCATTGTCCCACAAACCTTACTAGCATCTTCCTGTGTATTACAAAATATGTGGTGAAATTTCCCCAATGCATTAGCAGGGCAGCTTTTTACAGCTTGTTCAATAGAATAGCTATGGACTGCATTGGTTCAGTGGTCTCCAGTGGGTCTGTAAAACTGTGTGAAGAGATGTGTGAAAACCTTACAGTTGATTAATGACAGCAGAAGTTTTTCAGCACCTTTTCAGCATTGTCAGCCTTTCTTACAGTCTAACAGGAAATCCATACATCATTTCAACAATGCAGAAGATAACACTTTTACAGGCGTGTATGCTTTGTGGACATGGGTCCTCTGTAGCAGATGCTCACTGAGATATTCACCAGTGTCTTCAGTCCAGGATGGATTATCAGACTCACAAGATTTAATTTTTCCCCAGGGGTTCTGGTCCTGTCCTGGTATCCTCCTGGCCTAGCAGACGACAACGGGGAACCCGCTGAGGATTTGGTACCAGCTGTACTGGATGCTGCATACAGACACAACCTGAAGGTAAAAGCCATTGTGTGTGTGTGTGTGTATTTGTGAGGCCTGAAGCAAAGCTGGGAAAAAGTCCAAAATAATGAATCAAATCTATTCTGCGGCTTGTTATTCAGCTCATTTTTTTACTACATACTTTAAAATGTTGCAGGGAAATGAGTGTTGAATGCTCAACGATCTGTGCATTTTAAATCAGCCAGCTGTTGGTGGAAGAGCAGGTTTTCCACTAAAAACGCTGCTATTGTAATTTGCAGTGGGTGTTTAAACATTTATTTTTTCTATTTTTATTGATTCAACCTTTATTTCATCAGGGCAATCTCCTTGAACAAAGCTCTCTTGCAGCATGAAAAGTTACAGACAAAGTCAGAACAAAAATCAGACAACAGCTAAAACAAAACTAATGTCCATATGCACACTGTTCCAAGTGGCAGGAGTAGAAAACATAAAGGTTTTATGTATCATCTTTGTACACCAGAGACCAAATCAGATGTGTGTCTTGTAATCTGAGATAATGCACACAAGATGAACTTGCAGAGATATGAATGGAATTTGAATGTATTAGAATTAGAATGTATTGTGTTATTTACACAAATTACCATAAACAAGTACATGCAAAAAGGTGACGTTGACCTTTTCCTAAATTCAACAGACAAACAGGACTACAGATCTAAAATAAAAACCTAGCATTAGTCTCAGTTCTGTCAAAGGTTTCCAACATGTAGCTTATGAGAAAGACCTTTTATCAAGCCAAATATGTATTTATGCTACGATGTATGTGAGAGTATGGGAACTGAAGACCCTAACTGTTGAAGTTTTGAAAGTGACATTCTTTCCCATTCTCACTTGATATCAGTCATAACAAGTCTCCATTGTCATGTTTTGCAGCTCATAATGCTCCACACATTCTCAGTAGTAGTCAGGTCTGGACTGCAGGCAGGCCAGTCTAGTATCCACATTCTTACAAAGCAACGCTGTTGTAACATGTGCAGAATGAGGCTTGGCATCATGTTGCAGGAATAAGCATGAGCATCCCGGAAAAAAAAAAAAGATCTCATCAAATCATGTTGCTGAAGACCTGTGTGTACACTGAATAATAAGCATATTGATGTTAAATAGGAACATATAGTATTTCATGTATTCCAGTCACTGACCTAAAGGCATTACATTACATTACATTACAACCTGCTAAGGCTATCGCCTAAGTAAAGTAGTTGGAATGATCATTGTTTATTTTTCGCACATTAATCATAACATTATCAATTTTAAAATTAAGTAAACTTTAGTAAATATATATGAAATGAATAAAAAAATAAAATAGCAAAAAAATAAAAATAAAATAAATAAATAAACATGTTAATCATAAAAAAAAGATATTTTGCACACACATACACACTGATCCTAACACACCATTGTATATATATACACTCTAATCATTCATAGTGTGAACTGCCTCCCATGGAAAGTATTCTTAAAGGTTCTGTATACCCTCCAATCTTAAATACCTAAAGGTACAAAGGCAGCACAAACCAAGCTTCAGGATAAATCGACTCATCTCAATTTCACCACTTTTGTTCCGGCCAAGTCAACAAACATGCTAACGTTTCCTCCTATAGTGGCCTTCATCGGAGCGTGAAAGAAAACATAGGTTTTGATTTATTTATATACAGGAACTGGCAGGTGATTGGCTTACAGGGTCACATGATAATTAACTACCTGCGGTGCCCCTATCTATCTACACTATGTTCCTGTGTTACCGTTGTGAAGATAAAGTTAATTTATCTTCCAGCAGCGATGTGACACAGCTGTAAAGAGAGTCACTAGGCTTGTCAGGCCAGTCTGTTAGATTTGATATCACATTTGTTTAATTTGCTGTTTGGCTGCAGGCAAAGAAATCAAGTATCTCTGCTCTAGAAGACAAGATAGAAGACCACATTAGACATGCAACACTGAGCTGATGAGGTTTTACATATAATGCTGTCAGGAGAGAAGCTAATAGATAGAATTTAACGCCACGCTTTCTTCTCATCAGTGACCCAGCAAGCATGACATTGTCATAAAAGGTGTTAAAACGGGCTGTGGCATGTTTTCTTCAGCACACTGAATGTTTCAGTGTCTTATTGAAATGGGAGAGGAAGGAAAGGCAAAGGAAGTGCTTATCTTTCTGATTTATTAAAGTGCTTTGAGGATCACAATCATAGCGCAGAAAAAAAAAGCCTTCAAATAGAATTATTGTGTGAGAAGCAGCAAGTTAAGTGCAGCCTCTCTAAGCAGTCCTCTTCCAGCTCCTCTTGTTTTTGATGAACTCCTCCCTCTCCTCTGCACAGGACATTTGTCATTGGAGTGCTTCTTCATGCATAATTTTGGCAAAATGCTGACAAGGTAAAGAACTTTGGCCCTCATCATTTGCAACCCTATAATGCATACTTTCTAAAGCAACAACCCTAAAACATTTCTTTGCTCTTTTCTATTGAAAGGCAGGCTGAGAGGAGGGACGGGCAGATTCTCCCACATATATCATAACAGGGGTCAGGAGACACATGTCTGCATTCTGCTTTTAGTAGCAAAGTGGCTGCCATTAAATCTTAGACTTTTATCGTGACAATGCATGTGAAGTTTTGAAGCATCAGGCTTGGAGAGTTTCTATAAATGCAGAGAAATAGCGCCATGTTACTGAAAAAATAAAAACACGAGTAAACGATATGACACAGACAGTAAATACCAGGATGGATGAGCTCTAAGAGCTCAACGATTCAAACTATTATGAAACTAAAGAGACAGGAAAAGCATTTTTCTTTCCGTCTGACATATTTGTCCTTCCTTGTCCTACGCTGTCTTCCCTTGTTTGCCACAGCATCTCTCCTCCTAATTGAGGAAGAGGAGTGCACTCCTCTTAACTAACTGCTCGACAGAGCAATCTAAGACAGCGAGTGAACGAGTCTCTGCGATGGTTTATGTGGCTCAGTGGGCCATGAATGTGGCATTAACCATCAAGATTCATGGCCGGATAAACCTATTAGGGGAGCCTGGGGGGGGGGACAACATAGCTGTTGGACCCCTCTCGAGCTCAAGATAGTTGTTTTAATATCTGACAGCTTAAGTTGATGTTTTCACCCTGTTTGTTTCAATCAAACAATCCAAAACTTAAAGATATGCCTATCGTCACATTCAGAAAGCTGAAATCTGGAGTAGCAGATATCCTTTATATTACCCCAAGGATGATCCACTCATGTTGACTCCTAATGCACTAAATGGTTATAGGCAAATTATGACGTCATTATAAGAAGATCAACAAATTTTTTATGAATACATTGTAATTTTTTTAATTAAATTTTTATTATTATATGTATATATTTTTTATATTTTTTAATCATTTTTACTATTTTTTAAATTAGCTTATTTATCTATTCTATTTATTTTTTACTTAGGTTGCACTTAATTTAAAATATTATAATTTGTATCATTGTGGTAAAAGTTTTTTGTTTATTTCTCCGTTTTTGCTTGTTTATGTCTCATTAGATGGGATTCTGAGAATGATGGGGAGGGGATTTCTTTATTAACATTAATATGTTTGTTGTACAGATCAACAAACATATCGTTGAGAAAAAATATTTACTTTCACTGAACCAAAAAAAAGAAAAAAAGCTAAAAAAAAATACTCCAAAAGAAAGAAAGTTTTTCTTTATTTTTTTAAATATATTTTGGCTTATAAAAACATGTAATTGAATTAGAGATCAAATTAAAGCTTGGAAAATGGATTTCCTTCTACAAATTAACACCATTGACTCTTTGGCCTCATAATGAAGACTTGCCATTATTGGGTAGGTTTTTTATTCACACATGGAGGCATATGGAGCTTTAGATAAGAGACATACACTAAATACACATATTATCTAGCTCACCGAAAACAAATCTAACTTCCATCATACTGGTCTTTCCACCCCGTACAGCTAGAAACACACCGACTCCTCTTTGAGTCATGCTGCACAAGAAAGCAATGTGCTTCTTATTATGTAAGTTGAACAGTATTTCAGCAGCGCCCACACACAGCTAGCGTATTGTGTACCGCATGTTGTTTCGGAGAGCAACATAGAGCCTCCACAGCAGTGCTGCTACTTGACCTCAGCTTGAAGTGGAGCTGAAATACTCCTTCTGTCCAGGGGAGTGTGGGGGAGGTCTGACGGGGACAGGGTGGAGGGAGTTGGAAGTGAGGGAGCAGAGGTGAAATGTGCATTATGGGTCGCATGGCTTAGTTTGCCTCCCTGAGCAATCTGCACCCTGGGGAGTGTAAAAGTTGTATCCAGTAAGTAGGCCATGTAGCTGCGTGTACATAGAGGAATAAGACCTACTGTTCCCTGTGATGACATCAGCCACGCATTCTTGGATCTGGATGCACCAAGTAGCTGCATTAAGTCCATTATTGTGTGTCCCCACCGGCGTTCGCCACAGAATGAAACTGACTCTTTGCATGCAGAAATTTGCTCAGCTTTGTTGAAATTGATATAATTGTTACAAATGTCTGGACCTTTATCGTCATCTTGGCTTATTTCTCTCCCTTTGCGCTTTCTGCATGACATGGCACTCAATTCCAATCTGCTCAGCATAAATCATGCTGGGATTGTTCCAGGCTCACGGTGTCAATGTTTATGAGCCAGTAAAATGAGTCGACTCTGTCTCATTTATTTCTAAATTACCGCAGAGTAATGGGCCAGTGTGTTTGGAAAACGGCCTGAGTTTTCTGCTGGTGTGGGATCTGCTGCAGTGAACAGGAGCCCATAACAGTTTTCTCCCCCCTCTGTGGATGATAATTATGTGACTTCACATCCTCTAATATCTCATGGGTTTTTGGAATAGGTTCATCTTTGATACTAAATAGTTCCTTTGACAGAAGTCCAGAGAGTTATGACTTCATGAACACTCATCCCTGGCTATAATTTACTGAGATGGCCGGGATCTTTCTTCAAACTTATATTTTGCCAGTGAAGTGGATGTTACATCATCAGAAGATATGAGCTGTTGCCCATAAAAGCACTTAGCATTTCTGTTAGTGGCACAAGTAAATCTATTTTTCTAGAGACATTTGGCCTATAAACCAGTTTGCTGGGTCTAGTCCAAACTTTACATTTTTAGTACACTTACAGTTATTGTCATTTTTCCACAGAAGAGAACCTCAGTGCAGTCTGCATCACATGCATGCTACACAGCTTCCCTACAGCAAAACATTTCCACCGACCAACCATTACAAAATGCATCTAATAAAGATAAATGTGAGGAAAAATGCAAAGTGCCCTTTTAATAATTGAAGTTCTTATTCAAGATGGAAAATATATGCTTGACTGCAAATTGTCTGGACGGTTCTGTAGATAAACCACTTTGGTCCAGGTTGCAATATCTTGAAATCAGGTCAAACGTTTTGATTGTCTCATGTTTTTGTTTCTGGCTAAATACCTGTAAAACTAATTATATTCCCATTAGCCTCAGCTGTTCTTTGTGTTTGTGTCATTTAGCTAATGTTAGCATTTTTTATTCTGTATCAGGATCCCCATTAGCTTCCACAAAGTGGGCGCTAGTCTTCCTGGGGTCCGATAAAAACAAACAAAACAAACAGAATAAAAATGATCAAACATAGAAGTTCAAGAAAAACCTTAAACAAGTTAAAATACAGTAAAACAGACAGTCTGGATGCAACCCGCACTAGAAAAAAAATCTGTCTAATTCCAATAGGGAGCATACTCCAAGCATAAGGAGCTAAATAAAGACTGGTGCTAATCATGTAGCTCGTTCGTGGTCTTGGCACCATCAAGAGACTGCCGCTCACCTGACGTGTTTTATTCCCATGACAAAAACCTGAATACGCTAGTTTATCACAAACCAAATGTGGAGTGTTAATCCAAATAACATTCTGCATAAAAAGCAGAAGACAGTACTGTAATTTATGATGATGACAGCCTTTTATGCATTTCACAAACCTTGGTACAATAAAAGAACAATTGAGGACGAGTCTGGCTGCTCTGTTCTGAGCAATTTGAAGTTTGTATGTGTTTAGTTTTTTTTTTTACGTGTTTCTATGTTCTAACACGAACATAGAAAACCATAAACCGCATGCCGCACCGTTAGCATGCTGTCTTAGCATGCCGATGTTTGCCTTTAGCTCACAGCTAAGTATTAACACTCAAACATGCGTGGCTGTAGACTCACTGTTGAGTCCAGAATTCATGAGGCTAAATGGAGACGTTCTGGTGGATTTTTATCAGGGTCGTGCATCCTCGTGTAACTCACTCCATGACATATTGCATTAGTTGCTGTTGAGCCTCCATCATCTTAAAAAGCCCTTTCCTTCACTGTGTTCCCCTCAGGTGTCCAAAGAAGTGTTCCAGTTTGAACATACATTATTCAAAGTCTCTGAATTCTCTGGACATGCTTTAAAATATTCAACCTAAGCACTTATGGCGTTCGTGTCAATTCAGTTCCCTTGTTACTCTGCTGCTTTAGATAGTCAAACGTCCATATCTAACTGAGTGTTACAAAAGTCTCCAAAGGAGCGCCACTAGGGGCGAAAAGCATCTCTTAAACCGTGTGACACAATTTGTTATGAAAATGAAAGAGTGAAAACATGTTTCCTGTCCTAAGGGATCTGCTTGGATGGCTAACAGTGGTATGCTGTACTGGTGGACAAGGGTTTTAGTAAACCTGTAAACACATATCGTCATCTGCATCATGAAACCAGCATAGAGAAACCAAATGTATGATATGGTACAACTCTAATATAAATATGCATATTATCCAGCTAATTCCTTCCTGGCTTCTTCTCAAACTCAAACCAGAAGGTCATATTGTCGCACCTGTCAGCCCTCTATGAATAGAAGCCAAAGGTTGATTTTAAGTCAATACTTGCTGAGGTCAGTGCTGACTGTGGTATAATTATTTTAATGTCCTAATATGAGGAATGGAAACCAACAAAGTGTGTGTCTTTCTGCATGTTTTCTTAGGTTGCATTTCACATCCAACCATACAGAGGAAGGAATGACCAGAGTGTGCATGACAACGTCAAGTACATCATTGACAGGTAGGCGCTTGTCTGGCTGCACGTTTTCATTCATGGTTCACTTTAAATAGAAAACCATTAAGATTTCATGCACAGTTGAAAGAACAAGTAGTTACAAACTGAAATACTTTTAGAAAGCACTTCTGAGGATGTGAGGCCGGTTTCATGACTTATGAATGAGTTTTGAGGAAAAAGCTTTTTCCTAACCTTTAGTACTGAAGCTGCTCTAAAAAAAAGAAAAGAAAGAGGACTTGTCAAGTACACACAAACGCAAAACCCCCATAGATATTCAGTTTCCAACCAATTTAACAAGAAAAGGTGAGCAAATCTATGGAAGCGTATTGCATTCACCTGAGAAAAAAAAAATTCTGGTCTGTTTTTCTGAATTAATGACTCATTAATTCATTAATTAAGTCATTAATGAATTAATGACTCATTAATTCAGAAAAACAGACCAGAATTTTTTTTTCTCAGGTAAATTTTTTTCATGAAACTAATTCCCAGAATTAACGAGATAATGATCTCGTTGATTCAGAAAAACAAAAGTTTTCATGAAAAAATAAAATTCTGGTCTGTTTATCTGAACTCAGATAAACAAAGCAGAATCTTTTTCTTTTTTTTTTCATAAAAAACTTATCTCAGAATTTTGAGATAATTATCTCATTAATTCAGAAAAACAGGGCAATTTTTTTTTCTCAAGTAAATGCAATACACTTCCGTACAATCGCCATATTTTTCCTTAATAGTGACTTAAATGAAGTCAGATAGAATATGTCCTATACATAAACTGCTCACAACAAGGTCTGCAGACTATCTTGAGTAACCAGCTCATGATTTAAGGAGACATTGCTTTTGAGTTTATCAAATGTGTTTGTTTGGCACTTGAAAGCACCACAAGCTAAGTGTCATCTTCCATTATATTCAAGAGAAGGTAGACATCTCTATAGACGATATCTCTGAAACTCTGCAACACACCAAAGCAATTAAGATCCACAATTATTTGGATATCATATTTGGATTTTGGGGTGATCTGTCGTTTGCAAAATAATCAGTTTACTTCCTATAAGAACATCACAGACTCTTAAATTAATCAACTAATGATGGTTTAAGTAATTGTTTCACCACTAACTTACTATTTTATTACTTTACTGTATTATTGTCTTTAAAGGTACGGTGACCATGGAGCTTTCTACAAGTTCAGTTTCAGCACAGGGAAGAGTCTCCCTCTGTTTTACATCTATGACTCCTACCTAACCCCACCAGACTCCTGGTCTGAATTTTTGACTCCCGCTGGCTCCCACAGCGTGCGTGGCTCAGCCTACGACTCCATCTTCATCGCCCTGATCGTGGAGGAGCGACACAAGCACGACATCCTTGCGGGCGGCTTTGACGGCATGTACACTTATTTTGCCTCCAATGGTTTCTCCTTCGGCTCCTCTCACCAGAACTGGAAGGCGATCAAAGCTTTTTGCGACGGCAACAATCTCCTCTTCATCCCCAGCGTTGGCCCCGGTTACATCGACACCGGCATCCGGC
This sequence comes from Chaunax sp. Z400, assembly GCA_037577475.1. Lineage (NCBI taxonomy): Eukaryota > Metazoa > Chordata > Actinopteri > Lophiiformes > Chaunacidae > Chaunax > Chaunax sp. Z400. The sequence goes on from CM075190.1 coordinate 23,920,521, forward strand.
CGTGGAACAACCACAACACGCGCAACAGGGTTAATGGTCGTTACTATGAGACGGCCCTACAGGCGGCGCTGAATGTGAGGCCGGAGATTGTCACCATCACATCTTTTAATGAATGGCACGAGGGGACGCAGATAGAGAGGGCGGTGCCCAAAAAAACCGTCACTCGTGTTTACCTGGACTATCAGCCAAATGAAGCCGGTCACTACCTGGAGCTGACCCGCCGCTGGGTGGAGCAGTACAACAGAGAGAAGGAGCAGTGGCTCATGTGAGCTTTCCTTAAAATGACTTGAAGAGCATGCTCCAGTGAAAGGGAGAGAAAAAAAGAAGATTGGATGTGAGAGCATAAGGACATGCCTTTACCTTTAATGGAGCATCTATTGTGAGTGTGTACATGTGTGCACACATGCTGATCTGCAAGAACCAGGACCCGTGCTGGTCATGTGACTGCTTTGGTTGAGTTTTTGGTGTAAAGCAGCATTCCAGTTTATACATGTGAATCCAGTCTCGGACTTCTGAAATGCTCTGCAGGCCTGCCTCAGATCTCTATTCACTTAATGCAATTTAACGAGCAATTGCCTCAAAACAAACTCCTGTCTCGGATATTCATAAAAACCATGCATCAGCACACAAGGGCCTCATTCCTCCCCCCCGCAGCTAAATAATAGAATCGATTACAATAGAGACATTTCTATGGTTTTGCTTTTCATGCACCTCAGGCTCACAAAAGGAATAACACACAAATGTTGATCTTTCCTTGGTTCAGACAGCTTGTTAAAGCAGACATGACATGGTGTTTTAAAAGCAGCAAGAAAGGGTTGAACCTGCAAGTGATTAAGTTTATGGCAACGATCATGCACAAATCCAACACGATTATTTTGAAATTAAAATTCAATTTATAAGGGGAAACTGGGGAAAAAATAATTATCTGCTTACATTAAAGGATGTAAAGGACCTGAAGGTGATCCTCATAACTCAAAAAAGAACCAGTGGTCCGAGGACATTGACCCCCCCCATGAATCCTGACGTGTAACAGATAGCTCAGTTTTCTTGCTGAATTTATTTGTAGTCAGTTGAACAGCTCTTTGCCTTCTTAGATGTTTTGTATTTTTTTTGCAACCTTCAAACTCAACACAAAAGATGCAGCACTTGATAAATATTAGCGTAACCATATGCACAATGCACAGCCTGCATTGTTCACAATTGTTTGTACTGCTCGTACACTCATAGCTAGATTTTCATCTGCATTGGTTGTTTAAAAATGAAGACAACAACTCCCATAATCCCATGCTTCATGTCATTAAACCTCCTCTTGTTTTGACTGAGAGACCCCGAGCGGCAGAAATGACCTTCTGTCTGTTTAACAATACAAAATACTTCAATGGGGGTTCAAGACATTTCAGGAAAAGTGTAGTATAAGTATTATGTATTAGTCGGTAAGTAAAATGAACTACCCTTCAAGTACTGACGGTATATATTTATAGAGTACAGAAAAGCACGGCTCCACTCTACTGTGCTGACCAACAAAGATGTTCACTGACAAGAGTACGTCAGTCCATTTGGCAAGGAAAGAAAGCAGATTGGCCATTTAAAGGGCTAAACTTGCCTTAAGATTGTAAAAATTAGTCAAAATTTTGCTCAATCTTTGCTTATTCTGACAGACCGACCTGATAATTTGAAATCTGGAGTGATTCCCACCTTTGGAAATAAGCCAGAGGCCACATATGACCCACTTTTACTTACGTAAAAAGAACAAAATGACAAGTTAAAGGTGTTCCGGCTGGTGTGCAATGTTTGGAGGTGGATATATGAATAAAAGGTACCAGTGGCTGGGGCACTCTGCTAAATGGATTTGTGTGACTCTGATTTGTTGAAATCCTTCAGTCTAGTTGAGTAAAAAGGACTTACTTCTCTGCATCCTTGGTTGTGAATGGCACTTCAAAGTGGATTCTGCTTTTTTACAGTCTGACCCTTGATTTGACACTCTGTTAAGAATAAACTGAGTAAGAGCCACACACCTAAAAAACAAAAATGAAGACAGAAGTAATGTGACTCAAATTGATTCTTATTGATGAAGAGGAGACAGACAAATTACTGTGGCTGTGCCGAAGTCGTGTTTATATCAGGCAGATATGCTTGTAACTCCGAAATAGTACAGTATTTTCCATCTTGTGAATGTTTTGAAGCAACTGTGACATGTGACCAATTTTAGTTCAAGCCTTACACTGATATATACCGATAAGCAGATAAAAGAAATATCAGGGATTCATACTTCAAGATTTGATCTATAGTCAATGAATCAACAGAACCACATAAGATTTATTTCGTCCATAAAATAGAAGCCTATTAGAGCCAAAATTATACTTCATTTGAAATAATAAAAACGTCAAGACATGTTGCTTTGAAAATACAATATATTTATAATATATTTTTATGTAAAAACAATACATAGCTGACCTTAGATATCATATAGAGCAATGCAGAAAATATGGTCATCAAAAGAAAATACGACTCCAGAGCAATATCAGCCATCAGTGGTTTGATGCTTAAGTTGTTCCTGAGTTCTCGTCTTTACCGGGAGGGAGGGAGTCATTCCTCCATGTGAGCATGAGAAGGATTCATCCTTTCTGAGGAAGCCTCTGGTCAGAGCTGGATGTGCGTTTCAGCGCTTGTTGTGGACTGTGGAGAGTTCAAAGGTCATTGTTCCCTCAAGTCCTCTGTCAGTCCATATTTGTGCTCCAGCAAGTCAACCGTAGAAGAAAGGGCACTGAAAAGAGAGTTTCAGTCATTTTTCATTTAATGTGTCTCCTTCAAAGTAAATGACATATGGGCACAGGTTGAGGTGAGAGTGAATGGAACTGTAGCTTCTTTTTTTTTAGGTCTACACTAATACACTGCAAAGACTTGACTGAGTTTTATTTTCAAGTTTCAACAACTTAAAAAAAAACAAAAAAACAAAAAAGAATTCTTTGTCCTGCGTAAACCACCAACACAAAAAGAAACAACTGTGTCCTTACAATTCTTTACAGTATAATTTACATACTCGTCCTACTATACTGTATTGTCAATACAAAACATGAACATGAGTGTAATCAGTGGGGTACAGCACTGACGTTGGAAAGATTTGAAAGAGATATGGAAATGTTTTTCCCAAGATTTAACACTTCTTCCAAGATTTCTTTGAAGCCGGTTCATCCCCATCCACAATTTTCCACCTGTAAGCATCCGCCTTAACATTTGTGTATTGCATTATGGGAGAATTTTCGTCGGTACACACAAAACTGGCCATCTTTAGCTCGCATACTGTCACGTTTCCACTGTGAACACACTACATAGTAGAAACTTGATTAGAATCAGCACGCGGTGGATTTTTGTTTAATTATTAGACGATCAGATGACAAACTACAGCATCCGTCTCATACACTGTTTACACATCGCTCTGATCAATATTGATTTCTTACTGACAGCCAAACCATCCCATTAAACCTTTGTCTGGGCTGGGTGTAGGGCTACTTAGCTGCAATGAAGATCTCGATCTTCATCGCATTCATTTAAAACATGAAGTAGGTCATTTAAAAGACATTTAAAGCATTTTATTTTATTTTGGTTGTTAGAATGCTAGTGCACCTGTACATAATTGTGTAAATATAATTAATGCGTATGATTTCAATAGCAGAAACAAATGGCACAAGTAACTCCAGCATGCTAGTGCAACCTAATTAGGCTAATTAGCACGAACTCACCAGCCGGGTCTGATGATGCGGTATTTGCCGAGTATTGATAGGTCGACCACTGTTGAACCAAGGCGGCTCTTGTCTCCTATTGGCCCGCCATCCACCACCACTGCTAGTTTGGGCCAGAGCTCCTGAAACTCCTTCAGAGGACATGCACAGCGTTAAGATTCCATCCGTTATCTATAACCGTTTATCTTTTGCAGCATCACAGGGGGAGCTTGAGCCTATCCCAGCTGACACTGGGTGAGAGGGGGAGGGGTAAACCCACACCAAAAACACAGTGAGATAAACAACCATTCGTGCTCACATTCAGACTACAATTTTGAGTCACCACTTAGCAATGTGGCATGTTTATGGATGGTGGGAGGAAGCAGGAGCACCAGCAGGGAACATGTGCAGACACGGAGAGAACATGCAAACTCCACACAGAAAGGCCACAGCTCTGGATTCAAACCCAGAACCTTCTTCTGTGAGTGACAGCATTGAGACTGAAGAACAATTGTTGTAAACGCGACACAGATATAAAACACCCTTTCAACCTGAACACAAGCCTGATGAAAGCATCTCTAAAGTTGTTAAGTAATATTGTTCTTTCCACTTACATGTACAGCCACAGTGCTGGTGTGTGAGCTGACGTTGGCGCTGGTAAGTGCGAGTGGCTCCCCACACATCTGGCAGAGGCGTCTCATAAAGGCGTGGTCTGGGATACGTACGCCTACGAGCTGAGGAGCATGTAAACACCACATGATCGGCACTCATTAATAAACAATTCGTTTGATGTTTTATTGTGAGCGATATCCAGTCGAGGGAATGGACTAACCGCAGTAAAGGGATTGAGATCTGCGTTCAGGGCTTCGGATCGTTTGAACACCAGAGTGACAGGACCAGGAAGGAGGTCACCTAAGAGTGCAAAGTGCACCGGCACCTTACAGTACCTGGAAACAAAAAGTAGACATGTTTATGTCGAGCACTGCTTTTAAAGCTGGCGGTGCAGTTACTGGAAGTCATTACAATTACAAATGCTGTCACTTGGTAGTTTGCCTTATTTCCTCTACATCTTTTTCTTTTTTGATTGATTGATTGAAAGGTTTATTTTTAACCACCAAACAAAATGGGCCCAAAGCCTTCCTCTCATCCTGGTGGCAAAACGGCACTTACTTATAGATGTCCTGAATTTCTCCCACACAGATGGCCAGCGGCTTCTGATGATTTCGTCCTTTGATTTCGTAGGTTTTTCTGATGGCGTCGGAGCTCTGGGCCAGACACGCCAGGCCGTAGATGGTGTCTGTGGGCACAGCGACCACGTCACCATCCTTCAGAGCCTTCACCGTGCACCTCAGGATTTCAGCACCATCTGCAGTTCAAAAACAACAAGGACTGACAATGAGGCTTCATCCATGCATCCATCCACCCTCTTCTAGGCTTTTATGTGGTTTTATGGTGCAGGTATTATGTGATTTTTTGTTTGTTTGTTTTGAAATCATTAATAATGCACCTCCGATAAACAGTTGTTACAGGATCTTTTGACATAGCCGGGACACTATTTACCAATTGTTCAGGTTTCAGTGGCAATGGCCTTGGTGGAGGTGCTCTATTGGTTTTTATTTATTAATCAGTTACACATTGATACATAATTCAGATACAGTATTTTTCCCTAGGCTGCTCAATATCAGATCATGTCATGTCACCAGTTGACGATGTCAGTAAAGCTTTGGCGTATGTTGTCAGCAGTCTTTCTTATTTAATTATTTCTTTATTTAAACAATAATAAAGCTATAACAGCATTTCAAGACAGAACATTTTCATATCCAAAAGTAAAACATCATTATCGACAACGAATTGCAGGAAAAATACATTCTAACAGGAGCCTATAAAAATAACTCACATAGGTTGACAACTTAAACAATAATACAACGACTTCAAAATAAAAGTAGGGTTAGGGAAGTTTGTGATTAAATTAAAAAACAACTTTGTCTATGACAAAATCTTATCATTTTCATGTCTTTCTGCATTGATAAGTTTAGAATTGAGCAAATAAAATGTTTGAATGCAAAAAGCAAGAAAACATTGTTTCCTACCATGCCATAAATCTTTCACAAAAGGGTGTGGGAAGTCAGGAAAAACAGGAATCTGATGTAACACACTGCAATGTTTACGTCAGTTGTGGCTTGTCTTATGCTAATATTTCTTAAAGAAATAATACCTATCAAGGATATCCACTTATTTTCAAAACCTTCAGTCTAAAGGGACTCACGTGCACATTTGCTGCAAATGACAGAGCTCACCTGTTTGACCCTCCTGATGAACAGACGGCCCATTAGACGTCGGTGGCAGCAAATGCAGCACTTTGGTCTTCAGTTCTTTACACATTTCTCCTCCGGGTCGACGAGCTGCGGCTGAACTGTGAGCTTCTCTGGATTTGAGTAATTCAACTGCGATTTTACAGACGGACCTCATAAAGTTAAAACTACAGCCATAGATATAACATGCCACAGTCGGGGAGCATGTCGTCGCCTGAGGGAAAAACAGAAGTCTTCCGGGTTACGCCCCCAAAACAATGACGTAGTTTTAAAGGGGCTGGCAGCATATTATTTCAGATCCTGGAAAAAAAGTTTGAACAATAAATGACTGATTTAAATGGATCGTAGAGTGATTACGCTGATTCTAATCTATTCTATTAAAAAAAAACCTCACTAATTGTACAACCACTACTTTCGCAACTTTTATTGTTAAAGGAAACAGGTGAAAACATAACCTCAGTGGCGAGGTAATACATAACCATTGTAGGCTGTGGTTCCTACTCATTTAATGGAGCCTATATATTATTTTTGGAATAATGTCATATCAGTAAAAATCATTTATTTTTTAATTTCCTCTGACTTCCCCAGCAGCTGTTGCACGCTTACCCATATTTGGATTTATTCACATTTACATTGCCTGCCCTCATTTCTCATTAATTGGGACTATTTATATCACCTGGGCGTCTGCTGAAAAACGGAAAAGGCACCCACATTATGAAACAGCCGGAGTTAACGCAGGACAATTAACAGCTGATTTCAATGGTCATGGCCTCGGAAACGGGTAACAAAACATGCAGCTTTTTTTAGCTTAGCTGTTGCATTTTCAATATTTCTTGAAATGTGTTTGTAAATCATTTACAGATTGTATAGAAAACGTAATGGAAGTACGGACTGATGATGACGTTTCACAGGATAAACAGGTGACACGAGCTGAACTTTTTTGATACTTGTCCAACAACTGTCTAAATGACCAGCATGTTTTGTCCACTATAGGTCCTCCAAAACGTCGAGGACAGACTGCTGACCCTGTCTGATCAAATAACCATGTGCAACAGAGTCCTGGTGGACTTGAGGGATCTGTGTGGTGTTCTAGAGGTGAGCTGTTCTCTCTCCCAGGAGCTCTTTCTTATTGCAGAATCTGACTTTACTCTTGTTCATGTCCCGCAGAGAAAATCTCTGGATGTATCCTTACCGCTGCAGAAGTGACCTGACGTTCAGAAGCTTTTCTATCTTCTTCCCCCCCCCGTTATGATTTAAATAAATTATTTTAAGAAACTGGAATTTTGACTGTAATGACTTCATTAAGAGAACAAACATTACAGTGACAAGGATAAGGTTTTATTAGTATTATATTGCTCTCAATTCAGAAAGTTATTTATCATAATACTTTATATGAAACGAGCATAAACAAACTTTCACATTATACATTCTCTTAAAAATACAAAACCTTAACAATTCCTCTCTCTTTGGGTGTTTAGACATTCCTTTGGAAGCATATGGTTTCCCCCTTCACAAAATTGCCCATTTGGAAAGTTTTCCAAAAAAAACACTCTGGCTTTACATTTGTAATCAACAATATGCTTCCAAAACAAATGTCACCATCAGTGATTTGCTGATGTTACCATATCTGGTAAACTTCAGAAAGATGAATGTGGGCCACAGACTTTATAAAAAAAAAAAAAAAAAAAAAAAAATCTGCTTGTTGAAAACAAAAATTGGGAACAGCAGATTTGACTTTCATTGAAGATGAACAATATCAATTATTTCATGTCAACTTTAAATAAAATGACGAGATGAATACACAAATGGAGTGGGACCAAATGAAGCACATTTACACAAAGTGTAAAAGTAAAATAAAATAAAAAAGCTGCACACATTTGACCAAAAATAATTCTTAAAACAGAATAACATTCACAAAGTACTCGATGAAACAAATCCAGTTGGTTAAACAGCATGTAAAAGGAAATCTGCTGTGCAACATTCATGGGAATAGGACTTGGATGGTCCAGATTCACACAACTCTGAATTATGAAATGCAATATACTGGAGTTCAAAGAATCAGCTTAACGTGTATGCATTTAAAAACTTTTGCCCCTGGACTTCTGCATATTAGCAGAATGTATTTCAATGGAGGGAGAAATAATCTGTCTTTGAATCAGTATTTAAACTTGCGAATGCCACACCTAAAATTGCATAGTTGTTCAGTGACTGTATGTATGAGAAAATACATAGATGGTATGAGCTTGACTCCTGGCAGCAATTTAACTGAGTGCCTTAACAGGGAAATGGTGGGTGAATTATGTTGCAATCCAATGGAGCCAAGATGACGCCGTCCTGAAATCTATAACTGCATATGTGGAATGGTTCAGAGGACAAATGATTTCATTTTTAGCAAACCTGAATATCCATAAATGACTTTCCAAAGCCAAAAACATTTCTGTCTCAATCCTTTTGCCTCATTTTGATCTGCTGCTGGAAGTAGTAGCCTGAGACTCAATTGCGATGAATGTGTTGGCATGTCAATGGCAAGTCTGAAGCAGAGACTGTCAAGGCAAGGAGGCTCATAGGACAGTTACTTTGTAAGGCCAAGCAGCTCTACACTCTAGTATACAGGGCATAATACCACCTCTCTGTAATCATTGCATTGCGTCCCATGTGAATACATTATACTGAAACTCTGAAGAGGCTATGTGTTATATAAATTTTGTTACTATGAAGACTGTACAAAAGCCCAGCTGCTAGTAGAACTAAACACAAAAAACACCTCTGCATAATGTGACTGGGGGAAGAATGCAAGGATACATTAGCTTCAAACTCAGAGCTAGTGATTCAAAAGTCTATAAAAAATACAAATTCTAAATATAATCTACATGGTTTTCAAAGATGTTTACACTAAAATGTACTGTATTTACACTGTCCCCAGGACACCATATTTTAAATGCTACTTTACAGCAGTTGTATACAAAAGTCTCTAGTGGTGCTGCACCTCAGCTAACACACTGTTAGAAGTTAGTGTGCAATAAACAGGGAGGAGTGCAGCAAAACGTAGGGCTACTGCAAGAGTGGGGCATCAGGTGAGAAAAACTTAGATCTGAATAACAAATTAAGGGAACCAGAATCAGTCATGACTTGATGCATCCCTGAGGGTCACAACCGGGTGTTGACAGTAGTTCCGTACTGTTTCATTGTGGATAATTTATGCAGACAAGCAGATCCTAGAGGATAATTTGCTTCACTGTGCAATCTACTATAGGTGCCTCTCTTCTCAAACTTGCTTTTAGCAATACCCATAGTCATAAAAAAAGAAAAAAAGAAAGAAAAAAAAGCAATTCAGTAACTGTTAAATACAACAAGTGATTGGAATAAATTAATAGATTTCTTTGCTATCTTCAAGATATTACCAGTATAATCAATGAATCAAGCTTTAAAATAAATTAACATGTACAATTTTAAATTAGTTTAAGTTATAGGCATCTTCTTAATGTATTGACTTAATTTCATGTAAAAAGACAGGCAGATCTGGTCACAGGTTCTTTTTCTTAATTAGTATATAACTGTCAAAATAAGTAGAAAAGAATCATCACATTTTCTGGACTACACAGTCTTCCTAGGAAACAAAAATACAGAAGACATCACTTCATATTGTATGACACCCTTATGGGCCAATGCCTTCAAATTCCTGCTGGGAGCAATGCTTGATAAAATGATAGCAAATTCCTCTAATATACAGTGCATTCTGGCCATTTACATACCAGCTTTAAGCATTTGACAGGACCTGTAGTACAGTACAAGGATATACAGACAAGTTTTGTTTTCCTGCTCAGTCATGTGAGCCTAAAACCAGGAAAAAGGAACTCTTAAGTTATCAGTGCTTGGACAACACTTAATTGTTTCATTCAATCAATTCAGAGTGGATAACGAGGGTTAGTATATACAGTTTGAGTATAACAAAGGATCTACTGCCGTTTTCCTGCATTAAATAATATTAATGTTGCTAAATCTCAATTAGCAAACCCATCTGGTTTTTAAAAAATGCCACTAATGCAATGATACTAAACAGAAAAAATTATTCATAGTTCATGTATATATGTTGCACAATACAGGACCGTATGAATTGCAGGTACGGGGGGGTGTTGATGCACACACAATATAGGGAGAAAGAGAAGGCGTTACTGTGGAGAATGACTTGATGTGGGTGGAATTGATGCCTGTGGATGAGTGGGTGCAACAAACAAACACATGTTGCCAGACTCTGAAGGCAGCTCTTCTAAGGATTGCCATCTGTGGCCATGTTGAACTCATCAGCAACCAGCAGCAGAGCCTCAATGTTGGCAGCTGTCTCAGGGCTCTGCAGGGAGAGGAAGTCCGAGACATCCATATTGGTTAAACTGTCGGATGAGGGAGGGTTAGTGGCAGTGCTGCTCACTATTGTGGAGAAAGTCTGCTCTGAGGTGGCAGAGGAAGAAGAGGGGGAGTCCGGTCTCACATCACCCACCTTGGAGGAAGACTGTGGGAGGCAGCATGAGGAAGATGAGGTGGTTGGATGATGTGGAGGCTCTGGGGGCTGTGACAGTGGGGGAGGAGGGGGCTCTGATGGTTGCGGTTGTGCTGGGGCTGAAACAATGGAGGAGGCACTCTTTGAACTCTTGTCTTTAGCAGAGTCCCTGCAGGCACAGTGGCACTGGCAGGATTCCTCCTGTTTGATGATGATGACGGGCAGGCTAAGGCCGATCTGTTGGACTGAGTTGCCTGAAAACAGAAACATAAAGTTAACAGAAAACAAAAAGTACAAAATAAAGTGACTATGTAAAAATAAATCTTCATCATTTGACTTTTAAAAACGTCCATCAAAGCATAAGATTAAAAAAAAGTGAGGGGCCAGTGGAACAAGAGTCATCTGAAGATAACATCCACCCAAAATCCCCAAAACAACGTACAACAAATTCATCAGCATATGACATGACCTCGATTCGTTTGGGTCTGGAGAAGATGACCAACCTTGAGTCACCTAAAACTCATCCTTCTGACAAAAATGAAAAAAATATGATTTATACATTTGTAAATTAAATGTCTTTGGGGTTTTGGACTGAGGGTCCGACATCAGTCTCACATAGCCAGACTTATCTCCACACATTGCTAAAGTGCTGTGCCAGTGGTGGAGAAACGTCTGTTTGAACTCATTAGCATTCTGGTGTAGGGGACAATCACAATCATCTTGGGTAGCACTATTATAATGCATCCTGCTTCAACGGTTCTAGCACTGTACTGTATATTAATTGAGCATTAGCATCTCTGAAGCATTTGTGCTGTTTTTGTGGCAGTATCTAAGTGGAGCTCGATAGACACCAATCTACTACTTAATTAGTCCTATCAAAGCCAAGCACTGCATGGGATGTCCAAAAAAAGATCTTTCAACCAATAATATGCTACTCATTGACTTACCAGCATTTCCTCCCACTGGTATGGCTGTAGTGAAGAAAACCTTTTCAACTTTTGGAGCTCCTTGATGTTGCTGTAAACAAACATTAAAACACCATGGTTCAAGCAGGAATTAAGAAAGCTGGGGACAAACTAGAAGATTATGACGTTTATTTGCAAAAGATTTCTAACTGCATAGATGCCCCCACTGTTTTCAATTTGATAATTACTTATTTCCATGATACATTGTTGCTTTTGTGATCCTGTCACATGAGCATGCTTTGGAGACAAACAAGAAATTCACACATTTTTTAAACTAAAGAATGCACCACAGCATCAAGGCTATAGCATATCAAGTCACCATTTCTTAGTGCAAACACAGAGCACTACTCACTGCTTGCTCTGGGTTCTGCTGGCTGTTGGCAGCACTGCTGAGGATCCACTGGAGGTTCTGGTCAGACATGACCAAGCTGGGCTGCAGCAGGCTCTGGGTGGGAGCTATGGTAATGGCAGCAGGTGTGGTAGGCAAACCAGGGCCAGAGTTGGGGGCAGCATTGTTGGCCAAAGGCACAGGTTGAGCCACAGCTGCCAGGGCATCTGTTGTGGTGGCTGCAACAACAGACACTGCAGCAGTGCCTGGTGCTATGGTGGTCAGTGCTGGAGCCACTGGAGGAGTGTGGATGGGTGGTGGTAGCGGAGCGGTCTGGGTGGCACTATCTGTCTGCAGGAATGTCGGTGGTAATGCCACGTACTGTTGCGGGGTGACATGGTTTGATGCTTGGACAGAAGCTTGGGTCGGCACATCAGATATCTGCTGGGACCCAGTTAGCTGCATGAAAGGGGGAGGGTTTTTGGAGCTGACAGTAACGGTGACAGAAGCAGGGGTGGGGGCCTGAGAGGAAGAGCTTTGACTGGGTTGGGAAGGAGCCTCCATGACTGTAGTTGTGTGGGAACAGGAAGACGAGGAGGTAGGATTAAGAGAAAAAGAGATGAGAGACAAGGCATCAGTCACAACTGGTTGGGTGGAGGTCTCGAGGCTGAAGGGCTCAGCAAGGCTCTCTGAGGAAAGGAAATAAACACCCAATCAGTGAAGAAGAACATTTGATACAATTCGAGCAAACAGGTTTTGTGATGTACTGACCGTTGGGATGGGCATCATCTTGGCTGACACTATTTTCAGGACTCTGGAACATGAGCTCAAAGATTTTCACAGGGGTCACATTGTGAAGGTCCAAATTGTGAGCCTGTAATAATATTAAAACCAAAATGAGACTTTAACTAAAATTATAAATCACTTGAATCTTGTATGTTACCTCTAAATTCATATGACAGAGACAACTTAACGTCTGTATCAAAATAGATAATTTTACTGAATATATCAACAGTTAGCAACATCTTCAAACCAATGTCCATTTGACAAAGCTGGGAAAAAAGAGCAGGCCTTACATTATGGATGTTCTCGCGTAGCTCTGAGTCTGTAGAAATGAGGCTCAAGTCACTGAGGCACAGGGAGTGATTTGCATCCTGTAATTAACAGATGAATAGATCCCATTATCATTGTTCCAGCTATAGGATTAATTGCTGAGTCATGCAAACAAGAGGAGAGCAAAAATGGAAAATAATGCAACATTTGCTGTATGTTAATATAAAAATCAAAGGAGCACGCTCTCTGGGATGCTTCCCATCTAGTTTAGTAAATTGCTGAAATAGACCTGCTATGGTATGTGTGTGAAAACATAACACAAGTATGTATGTGAAAACATGACAGTGAATTAATTCAAGAAATATCAAACATGAAAAAGGTATTGAACTGAAGGAAAACTGATGATTTTCAACCAGCTTTGTATCATTACGATGTATGTACATATGAACAATGTTAAACCTCTCATTTTTGCCTGCACCCAGAGCCCCTCACTTTTGCCCACTCTGGGGCAGTTGTTTGAACTACAGATTGTACTTAACATTGTTATACTGTATGCCCATGCCTGAAACATATTTTAGTGCACCATTTAGCTGCAATACGGGATAGTTTACCAGCCGACTACCATAGTTTTTCAAAATGGATGAGCGAAAACCAAGCGACGACGCCTTTATTGGTCCACTATGGCACAATGCATTCTGGGTGCTGTAAGTTTTCTAACCTTTGAGCAAAAGTGAATACCACAGTCCCTTTCCTCGTTTAATCTGGTCATGTAGCACCAATTTGCATCTTTGTACAGTATAGACAGAACATATTTCCAGCGGCAAAATACCTGAAATGAATTTGAATAATATGGAAACTATGGTGTCTTGTTGCTCTCAGGCCCCATTTACATGACAGTGGTTTTGCTAGAAATGGGAAGGTTTTTCCTCTGTATTTAAAAAAAAAATGTTGTGTTCATACTACAATGTTGTGAAAATGATCCTCATGCACACGGATCTGCAAAAACTGTTGAAAATGCTGTAGTATGAATGCCAGGCCATTAGTTGGTGGTGTTACTTTTCAAAATCAATACCACAGAATAAAAAACACTTGTTCTGTGCATGCATGGCTATTACATTTTCAGCCTAAAGCGGGATTGTGTCATCACATTTTTCAAAAGAACTCTGTTTTATGCTAAATCTATTGCTTCTCAGTCAGTACATGGAGAACAACACAACTGTGTCAGGATTAGCTTTCAGTGTCCTACACACTGAGAAGTTGCCGTGCTGTGACTCACTTCAGAGAGCGGATGGGTGAGGGTGACACTGAAGGGCTGTCCTTTGTCATGGCCCCGGATGTGACTCTTCAGACTGTACTGGCTGCTAAAAGTCTTCTCACAGCCATCACTGGGACAGTTAAATGGCTTCTCCCCTGCAGAACAAGTAGAGACAGAGAAAGAAGGGGAAGAGCTTATCTTCACAGCTTAATCTTTAAAAGTCAACCAAGATCAAATTAGCTACTTTATTTTGAACCTAAGATGTTACATAAGAAATGAATCAACGCAGATACTAAAAAATGTACTTACATATGTCATAGGGCAAAACAATATTAAGTAAACTATATAATTTTTGCAAAAGCCTCACCCTGATGATACTGAATTACCACTAATGTTTCAGTAAAAAAACAATAAAAAACACACAACTTTCTACTTATTCCATGACAGACAATACCCATTAAGGGTAATTTCAGTTAAATATTCCACAACGTGTTTAAAGTTGCACATAACTGGAGACACAAAAAGCAGCTTGAGCACCGAATCTAACGCTTCGCTTCCGTTTTCATCCAATAGGACATTCTATACATTGAAAGCAGTGAAATCAAACATCAATTGTTCGTCACTAAAACAAGACTAAGTTCAGAATATTTATATGTTGATCTAATGCACTACGTTTTTTTTCCTCTCTACAGGTTGTGAAAATCATATATTAGAAGTCACCTGGATATGAATGAGTATCTGGCTATCTGCTCAGTAGCTGGCACTTTAGGAAGACCCTCTCCCCTCCCTGAGCAGCATACAAGCATTTGGATTTCCAATTTTATTATTTGTTTCAATTTTGAGGATAAACCCCATGAATCATCATCTTGTTTTTAAGGGGGGGGGGGGTCCTCAGAGACAAAACATGGAAATCAACAAACATCTAAATATTAGGACATTTAAAGTATAATAGTAATGATAATAAAATGAAATCATCTCAGTGACACAAAATAATCAACATAACAAGAAAATCATCCACTTCAGAGCTCTTCCACAATCCCAAAACACACACACTACATTAGAGTCTATAACTACAAAAACCTTCCCTGTAATAATAACAGAACTTTTCTTCTGAAAGGAAGAAACAGTAAATGCTAAACCCCTACAGTCAAAATCTATTTGGTTAGGCTATTCAAAATAATGTGTGGGAGGCACTGGTAACAATGTTAATGAAAATCAAGCATAGCTGAAAAATAAACGTGTCCTTCTTCAAACGTCCATAACATAAAGTTTTCATAAAACAAATGCATTTAACACAAACGTACCTGTGTGTGTCCGTACATGTGTTTTTAGATGATGACTTGCAGCAAAAGCTTTGCCACAGCCATCATGGTCACACCTGAAGACAAAGACAGAAAAAAAAATCATAACAAATTGCTTAAGAACAGATGCAAATAGACAGTGATGAATTTTCAAGACACTGAAGTTAAAAGTCATCTACAATAAAGCCACGTTTGGACATTTTTCTGACCAAAAAGCAGCTCCCAAAACACAGCGAAGTACAAGTACAAATGTATTAATATGAACCCTGCTTACTGCATTTGTGTAAACAAGCAACCATTACATTTAACTGAAAGAGCTGTCTGTGTAGATCTATTAGTATCCCAGGTCTTTCCTCTTTGCTTGGGGTGGATTAAACCTGGTGTGACAACGGACATGCTTACCGAAATGGCTTCTCCCCAGTGTGTGTGCGAATGTGCTTCCTCAGGTCGCTGAGTGTGGTAAAGTACTTTGTGCATCCTTCCGATTCACAGTTGAATGTCTTGCCTGTGTGAAGTCTCTGGTGTGCTTTTAGTCTGCGGAGAAAATCAATTGTGTTTCATCAAACCAGATTGGGAGACATGCTGAGAGAAACAAACTAAGCACAGTCAGATTTCTTTTGAAAAGAGAATCCACCCATATGTGGCATCGGTCGGCTGCCCCAAGTAACAGCATCTGACAGGGAATTGATGGCAGTGGCACAGCTTCACCAAGCCCCAGGCATGTTGTCATAGCAAATGAACCAAAACAGAGAAGAAAGCTCGGATGTGGACATATTCTTTTGGGAATATGTTATATGTTTACAATGTAAACTGATTTCTTTATTTATTAGTAATTGTTTTTGCATATTGAAATGCCCGTAAGTCTCGGCGACATTGTAAATGAGGGTAACCTCAACTGTCTATTTGAGAATAAATAAAGGTTTGAATGAATGAATGAATGAATGTTTTGAATGCTACAAATCAGTACAATGTTTACATCCTGCTTCAGTGTCTAATACCGATGAGTGGGGGGTTTAGGTTTTGGTTTCCTTATCAGCTGTCCGACGATAAGGAAAGTGAAACTTAAGGAAACTGAAACCTAAATCCCCCAAGGCCCAAGGACTACACCCAGACTACATCCACTACATCCAGTCAGGTAAGTTTTGATATTACTGTGGTAAATATATTTGATCTATGGTATTTAAGTTTAACTAGCAAATACTAAATCAACATGTGTTTATACAGTTTCTAGCTTGCCAGTTTTCTGTTTATCTATTCATCTAGCCTATTTCTATTCATTTATCCATCAATTGTAAAATATTTTTAAAGACTATTCCAATTGTTTAGCTAACTATTTATATCTCTGTGCATGGCATTGGGCATTAGTGTTTTTCACAAGCTTTTTTCTCAACTTATTCTACAGAACAATGCCACGTGCACTATCTGACGTGTGGAGACATTTCACCCCAGCCAATGCAGAAGGAACTAAATGCTTTCATTTTACATTTTGAATGGGACTCATTTGGGGGGAATGAATAAATTAATTTTATTCAACATTCACGTTTTTTGTTGTTCCAGAATCCATTAAAGTTCTACTCACAAATAGACTTGAGTCAAAAATGTCATTTTTATAATTTGTATTAGGGATGTTTGCATGCATGTGTTCTTTTGACAAAACAAAATGTTTATATTTATGTCTGTATATGACAAGGTAAATACAGTAGTATAAATTACCCCAAAATTCCAAGTTTATTCCCATTAATTCCCGTTAATTCCCATTGAAAGTTTCCAACTTTGAATATTCCCGGAATTTTGCAACCCTAGGCATTGGTCAAAATAGATTCTGTCTGTAAGAGGAACACGTGAAAAACAGATCCTTTTTTCTTTTTACATCTTGATTCTAAAATTTGAAATTGGACAGATACTCATCTGCAGTATCAATTTCAGGCTTTTCAGCAGCAGATTTACCAAATTTAATTATGAGACACAATATCTTAAATTGAGGCAATCCTTTGTTACTAGCACTATGTTCCGACATTATTTGAGCGTGTGGATTACAAGAGGGTGGTTTCATTTTTGGAGAATGGGTGATAAGAAAGAGGCTAGCTATTCATTTCTATCCTATTCCAAATTTAATCAGACTACCCGTGTTAATGTTCTAAGCATGCCGTGTGAATGGGACTACAAAATTTGATTGTGCAACCCAGTGTTGTACAAGGACAAATGCAATAAACAAAACACAGCTGTGTAAACGCTTACCTATATAATGTGTTAAATGCCTTCTCACAACCTTGAACATCACACTCAAATGGTTTCTCCTTGGTGTGAACACGGACATGGATCTTGAGGCTGTATGAGGTGAGGAAGGCCTTTCCACAGCCCTGCTGATTGCACACGAATGTGTACTCGCCCCGGTGTGTCTTCTGGTGTGTCCGCAAGTTTCCTGCTGTGCTGTACGTCCTTGTGCAGCCTTCGAACATGCACTGGTAGCGCTTCACCTAATAAAGGAAGAAGAAGAGGGGGAAAATCAGCAGCTAACCATGCTAAAATGTAATTCTACTGCAGAAAATCATCCTGAATATAAGGTGAAAATATTAAATTACCCCTCTTAAAAATCAATTGAAATAGTCCTGCATTTCCAAAAGTAATTTGTGTCATTACTGACCAGCCTTGCCATACTGTGAAGTGACAGTCTGAGTCAGTGTGACCTCTCAGACAGGAGTTGGACTCAATGACTCAGCTACCCATCAGCACACAAATTGGATGTGCAAAGGACAGCGATGATGAGAAAACCCCCATACAATACATTCCAATTCTGTTTCACAACACCGATTTCCACTGCAGAGTGGCAGTCTCCTGATCTCTTCTCACAGTCCTTTCTCTCTATCCTGTATTGACCACAAAGTCAGGTTGACCAGCTTGACAAGCATGGCCCCCTTTTCAGCTAACATTACTCTCAACTTCTGGTCCCAAACCTCTTTGGAATATAATTTTAAAAAAAACATAATATCAGTGGGTCTCAACCAGGCTCTTAGCAGTAGATCCAACAAAAGATTATATATATATATATAAAATATTGCATTTTTACCCCTGGACATATGAAATTAAGTATTCTGCACAAAAAAGTCACCAGCAAAGTGGGAAAATTAGGGAACGTGAGATAATTTTTTAATTTTCCTGTCATTTTTATATAAACTAATAAACAAATCCAATTTATTTCTATGACATTTTTGTTTCGTTGAAGACATTTCAGATCAGGATATTTGTTTTACAAGACTCTTGGCTGAAATTGCAATACAATTTACATGAATGCAAAAATTAATTTGAGACTTTATACTGAATTCAAACAAGGTGATGTTTTTGCCAGATACGTCAGTGAAAACCATAAGTTGCTCATGCAACATAGCAATCTCAGTATTTCACTTCAGGACACACACCTAGTTACATTTTAAATCCTACCATGAAAGGACAAAAACTGCTTACCTATTATATATACAGAGAAAGTGATAAAAAGCTGATTTAGTTTGCTTTCAGTTTTGCTAACAAAAGGTAATCTGAGTAATGCGTAGTCAAAGCCCATTCATTTTGATTTTAAGGTTTGGGAGATAAGATAAGATAAGATAAGATATCCCTTTATTAGTCCCACAGTGGGGAAATTTACATATCAATTGTAAAGCAAAAATCCATGCAAAGCCACCATGGATAGCCTGTTAAAGCTTGTAGCTTGGTACTGCATTCATGTCTAACACTATTAGTTCAATTATTTTGAGCATTGTATGCTTTGAGCTCCAACATGTGTAGTGGAAAAGACCACGTCATTACAAATTTAATGGTTCTATGATAATATTTATAGCAATATCACTAAGTGCTTGATGTTGCTTGTGATGAGTATTTTTCCCTCCACCTGTTGCACAGGATTATGGAGGCTAGAATTTTCTATTTGTTGTTTCCAGGAAATAGACACTGCTGGGTCCTCTCTACTAGGGTTGTAAATGTATTATTATTAGTTGCAATGACCCTTACAGGAATGAAAAAGACATTTTTTTTGTTGAGCAAAATATGACGTCCTTATACTTTTATATATGATACTTAAATGGCAGAATTCATCACTTTTTATACCACAGAATACCTGATACGATATTGTTTTCTTTGCTGTACACAATAAATACAATGCACATGGTGTATTTTACCCCACAACAGTGCACTCCTATTCATATCAGCAGGACATGCCACTACCATAATTTCCTACACCATCTGTGATTTTATGTATAGCCCCATTGACAGGCAGTAGTTTTAAAGACAAAAATCAAAAGAAGCTTTGACAAAGTATCAAGAAGGAGCTCCATTTTGTGAGAGGTTGCTTCCATTTTCTGGTGTGTGCACTTCTGATTAGAGAAGTATCATGAGTGACTGGTTTTGTTTGTTGTTCTCTTGAAAATTGACTCTGTGCCTGTGGCAATCATCACAATGCCATACCAATCAAGTCATAATGTCATAACAATGACAACAAAGAACACAACAATACAGATAAATTAAACATAACCAGCCAGCAATGCAAGCCCAATGACAATGAACAAGACAATCCAACAATACAGATTAAACAAACAGCGCTCAGTATATGCTGGTGGGTTAAACATTCACAAGAAAGAGGATGTTATACATAACAAAGAATTGTCTGTCCGTTTCTTGTGAGTCAGAACCATCAGAACAGTGTTGTAACATTGTGTTGCTGCAGTCTTGTTGGAAATATTAACAATTTTAGAAGTTTCTAATTATTTATAGAAAATAAAAGGTACCATATGCTCTCCACAGATTTATAATAAAAGAGAACCAGCACGATGTTGGTCTCATTCACTTCACTTTGAAACATCATTCATCGACAATAGCAATGCTAATGATATTCTCCTTCCCCTAATTTTTCTTGATGTTGTCGTTGGTGAAGGCAGCCTCGTCTACAATTAAAATGAAATCCTTTTCTTAGTCTTTGCAAAATTGCTAGTAAATTTTCCACAGTTTGAAAATAGCTTGGTCCATCCACAATGCCTTACTTCATCTTTATTGATTAAACCAATATTGACTGTAACCAGGAAATTTAATATTAATAACAGGTTTAGTTGCATAAATAACAGGTGAAGTGCTCCCTTGTAGGGCCTCTGTGTAAATATCATTCAGGAAAAACACTTCATACACAGCAGTCCATCTTTCTACTGATACTATTTGACTAGGTCCACCTGCTTTGTCAGTGCACACTTGCTGTCAGGTGGTTTTATAGTCCACTTTCACTAATAAAGCAGGGATAGGTGTCGAAATATGTCAGATTAGGACACATGGACATGGACACAGATACGAGGCAGAATGGGTTGAGTGAGTGGGCTAAACCAAAGTCTCGCACTATGTGATAACACTGGAAGCAGTGTGACTCCACAGATGAGATAATTCTTTGATGCAGAGGCGATAACTTCTACCTAAATAAAATGAGCGACCAGAGCAACGCTGCTGGGAAAACATTTTAAAAGACCTTCCACTGCTAGCCATGTAATATATTTGCAATTGTGCTCTTAGACTTCACCAAGAAATGACATGTTAAAAGTCAAGTAGAGCTTAAAACTCTCCCTATGTCATTACAAAATGCATCTTGCTGTTTGAAGGACCATGAGATGTGTTAAGTTCTGATGGTTCTGTTAAGCAATGAACTGGCATAACTGCAAACAAAAGAAGTACTTGAGCAATAACCAAACAAAGCCAAGCATTACTTCAGCAATAATAACTAACCACATTCTACAGACCATATTCTACCCTTTGTCGACGCTCATCTATGTTGTACCTAGTATGTGAAAATTAATTCCCCGTATGTTACTGAACAGAAGCTGCTTACTGAAATTATTGAGCACCTGTCTCCATATTAAATGTTCAAAGCAAAAAGGTATATAGTGCTTACCTCTCTCTGCTTGGTCTCTGGGCACTCAGAGTGCAGGGTTAAGGTGGCCCCCTCTATGTTGCGTGGCATGGGTGTGGAGCCTGGATTTATTGTGAACTGGATCTGGTCTGGTGAAATGGTATGGTGCACATAACCCTGTGACATACCATCAGGATCAGTTATGAAGGTGAGAGAGCCCTCCTCTTCGTCTCCATCACCTTCCCCTTCGGTGAGGAAGGTGACCCCATCTTCATCCCCTCCACAATGACCTTCTTCTTCACCCTCTTCATCCAGCCTGATGGGGTCACGCTCAATGAGCACTGTGGTGCGGTCGTACACCCGACCAGAGGATGATGAAGGCTCAGGAATGAGGTCATCGTCTTTGTCAAAGTTGATCTTATCTTCCTCTTCTTCGTCATCCCGCTCCAGGTGATCCGCCTCCACTTCAAAATACATGGGCGCCTCTGTATGAGGGCCATTCTCACTCATGGTCCCTGATGCCTCTCCTTCCTTTGCAAGGAGGGCTGCACACTCACACAGTTAATGTTACAGCCTGGAAAATAAATAATGAAATTATATATTTATTTAAAATAAAGTTGAAGACAGAAATAAGTGAAAATTGAGTAAAAGCAGGAAACATTAGAATGTAAATACAGTGCAATTACAGTTCAATGCAAGATGTGATTCAATAGCAAAGCAAAATAAAAAATAAAAACAGTGCCACACAGAAAGGTTGCAAGTCTAAATATAAAAGAACTTACAGTATGGGCAGATCTAACATTTTCTGGGATATCTTTCCAGATATGTGCTGTATAGAACTGACAGTAGCAGCGTAAGGACTTTGTGCCCAAACTCCAAGACTAACACTACTGCTGTTTTGCCTCATTGGGCACTGGAAACCTGCAACATGTAGAAAGTAAGGTGGATTCCTGCAAATATTAGGAAACCCTAGAAGAAACGGTCTTGCCATTTCTGTAGAAACTGAGGCTTGAACATCATTAGACATTCCAAAAAGACAATTATCTTAAGCATACCTCAAAGTCCACAAATGCTTGATTTCAGAAGAAGTTCTGGAACATTCTAGAGTTGCTGTCACATACACCTGATTTGAATCCCATAGAAAATCTCTGAAGGGATTTGAAGAAGGCGGTTGAGGCACATAACTCTAGGAATATTACAGAACCTTTGCCCATGAAGAATGGGCTAAGATTCTTCAGAAATGCCAACAGAGCTGGTGTCTAGCTATGCAGTGCAAATATAGTAGTGGCAAAAGCGCCCTCTACAAAGTACAAGAGAGGCTTGTCATTAAGGACTGGAATAATTTTGAGACTGCAGTAGTCAGTAATAGTAGCAATTGTTTTATTTTGGGAAACAAATACTTGTAATATCTGTTTTATTGAGCTATTTAAACTGTTCTAGTTTGATTTGGTTATGGCAAACAGATGATAAATAGTAGATATTGTGAACAAACGTAATATACAACGGAGTTGCATAATTCTGCTTCCAACCATGTCGCGAGAGGGGCTTTGACAACTCAATGCCAATGTAAATATGCCTATTCCGTCTACAAAGGCAGACTTCAGTGTACCAATTAAAGGAAAGTTAATTAATTTCAGAATTGAAAAACTTAATGCTCCTTTGTAAAACATAATTTACTAGGCCACATTAAGATATGGAACTCTCTAATTTCAATGACGAAATCACGAGGAAGCAGTGGCCACACTGGCTAGTTTTAAGTTCATACTTGATGATTCCAAATCCATTAAAATTTCTCAGACGAGACTTTGTGATGTGCAACGTATTAAAGACACTACACTCACAATACAATGTAAGTTAAGTTTTTCATATTTAACATGGTTAAGTAATGTTTACGAATATAATGGCCTGATCATAAATTGTATACACATTAACTGTCCAATTTCCCCGATTAGCTGTGCACCCTTGGCAAGGCAGTACAGCTAACAACATGCTGGACTACAGACCTGACGTTATTTAAACATGCATAGTGGTCACATCGTTACTAGCCTCAATTATATGACGCTAGCTGGCTGTTACAAATAGATACCAAACCGAAATATCACTTCATATATTCTATATAAGAATGAGATACGGCTACGTTATTAACACTTATCAAAATTAGGTGACTTGACTGCAGAGTCCAAATTAAACTGAAATTTCTCCCAATGTTTTGAGCGTCAGGCAGCTACATAAACGTTAGGTAACGGGAGCTAGCTATGAGCTAGCGAAGTAAACTATCACTCATTTCTCTAGTGTTACTAGCTAGTAGCAATTTAGCTCACAGCTAAGCAAGTGAGCTAGCTAGTGACAAGCTAATAGTTAGCCTGTTTACTGTCGACAATTGTCATGACCTATCCTCCCTCCAAGTTTGCAGGTTTCGCGTTACCAAGTGACAAACTGACATGCATAAGTTTAAGCTCATCGACTGCAAGGGAAAGACATAAAATATATTTACCTGTGTGAAAATGTTACCCTTATTCCTATGCTTTGGATGTTCAGCACTCTATCCACTCCCTGATGCCTTACAACGTCACAGCCTCACAGACCTTCGTGATGAATTATGGGAAATTAAACATCACTCTCAATGCTGAATTAAAACGTGAAACGCCATTCTAAGAGAAAAAACTTTCGACTTTTCATGTGGCAAATGCGACTCAATAAGATGAATATCTTGAAGGTTGTCATCTCTCACTCTCACATATACACATGAGAAACATACACATATCCCTCTACTGTTAATGTCTGTGTTTGTGTTAAGGGAAGATGGACTAAGAATAAAATCACCAGTGCCACACACCTCGTTTTGAACAGTTTTATATATATAAAACAATATGTTGATGAGATCATAAACATTAAAATACTTTTTAAATAAAATACATACATTAAAAATTGTTATCTCCACAGAAACATTTATTTCTTTGTCATCTGTATATTAATTATTCTTTATATCTATACAAAGAGCCATCTAAGAATATAAGAAATCATTACAGTTTACTTCAAATACTGGACTGTACAGTTTTTAGTGTTCAGCTTTAGCTTCAAGTCCTCCATCTAGGTGGGCCCTTGGGTGAGGAAGTGCTGAAAGAACTCCTGCGTCTTCCTTTTTTCTGCCAGATCCTGCTTCAAAGGTGACTTCAGGAGCAATGAGGCAAAAATGGTAACTATGCAGAAAGAAAATAAATTATTCATATTGCAATGGATAAACAAAATGTTATTTTTATGTTTATATCAAATTTGACAGAGATGAGAAGAAATTCAATTTATTAAATAAGGAAAATTAAATTATTATCATATGTAGACATCATTTCAGCAATTTTTTTTCATTGTCTTTTACACAGGTACGTCAGATCATTCTTTAACAATGAGTACTGAAGTATTGTATACCAGATGCAAATAGTCCTTAAATCATAAATAGAACTGAACATTATAGACTTTCGTTTATTTAAATTTTCCATTGATTTATTAATTTGTTTCTCTTCACTTACTCAGCATGCTGACTAAAGCACAAAACAGCAAATAAGACATTCATAAATGAAAGACCAAACTGCTTCCTTTTCTTACCTAAGATATTGACATCTAATCGATTACTAGCAGAATGCTTCAACAGCTCGCGGAGAAAGGCAGCAATATATTTGAAAACATTTTGATGACGCTGAGGTAGCATGGAAATAACCTAAAGAGAAAATAAATTATTATTAAAAAAAAGACAAAAATTCAATACATCTTGGAATAAATTGTGATCAGCTATTAAATGTGTCTGTTTCACTCACTTTCTCACACTGACTGGCATTGGAGCAGCTGTCTAGGCACTGCTGGTAAAAGGAGAAGGGAACCACAGGCTCTGGGAGGGCATCTAAAAAGAGAAGCAAGGCTTCTGCCACTGAGTGGTTACTGCCCGCTGCAGGTCAATACTGAGTCAAGGACACAATGCTTGAGCTAAATCTGCATGTTTTCAAATGTTGTTGGTGCAAAATAAGAATCAAACAAAGTGTTACACTCTGGATTCATTCAAAGGGTCAAGTTAACCATCACACAAAGACATTAGACAGAAATGAGATGCACTTCTGAAAGTGACAATTTTTTTTGCATACCCTTTGTATTTGAGATTATTGTATTTGAAATCAAACAATAACTATGAAAGCAAAGTAACCTTTAAGTTTTGACAGTGTTTATATCAGCATCAATTGAACAGTGTAGTAAATGCTTTTCTGTCTTTCTCCTGAGGAGGGTATTTATAAAAAGGGCTGATTAGATATTAAAGGGCTGATGAAAACAACAGAGACTATGAATGGACTGAGGTCATTCCTTGGTAAAATATGATAAATAGTAAGACGTAAGAATGTAAGATGAACAATGTTTTGTTTTTTTCAATCAATGATACTGACGGTAATTGTTTTGAAGGATACGGAGAGAATCTGGCATGCCAGTGTCAAGGCAATCCCTTATGTGTGCAAATTCACTCCGGAGCCCAGGTTGCTGAAATATGTCTTCCTGCAAAAAAAGGAAAATAGACATTGATTTTTTCTTTACTTAAAAGGCACATTTGTTAGAGCAAGACGCTAAATTACAAGCAGGTTCACTTGGACTGAGGAACATGGTCTATTTGGTCTGAAGCATAGTGGAGCTGCAATGGACTGATTTTTAATTAAAATTAAAAGCACAATCCTGTGTTTGAATGATCTTTAATGAAGATTAATTACCTCCATCAAATCAATAAAGAGGGTCTAAAAAGCTACTAGGCTGGCAGGCACAACTCCTGAGTGTTTTTGTATGCTCAAAAAAACATTTAAACATTGAAACTTTTTACTTGGCTTAATTCCTGTGTCATTCAGCAACTTTCATTTCTTTTTCCTAAGACACAAACTGATCTGAGGGATGCAAAGACCGACATAATCCACAACAATATGAACCATCAAACAAGAAAACTGCCTGAAAAAGCTTCATATTTTCTGACCTGTTTGATTGCATTGCGGAATAAGTGATCCACCATCATCCAGAGTTCTTTAGGAATATCTAGAGGCTTTTCCTTATTTGCTGCATTCTCGTTGTCAGACATCTCTGCCTGATGTTGAAAGCAAATAGAGCAAAGAGAAGCTGTTCAGTCAAAATGAACTCAATGCAAAGCTCTAAAAATGACTATGCTGTGGCCAACGAGACAACCCCGAAAAGAAAGGAGGTATTCCAAGGACACTGGAAACACACTCGCTCCTCTGCACAAGGGAGCACTCACAAGCTCACGGAGGGTCTCTTGCGGCATGTCCTGGATGGGCTCCCTCATCTGACACAATGAATGGATGGAGGTGCCATAGCAGCTGGGCAGGTAGTTTCCTGACACAGAGATGAAGTAGTCCTTGCCTCGCTCCAGGTGCAGCACCAGGATGTCTTCGATCTGCTCCTTGCCTGAGTTGAGATCAGGTGCTGTTGAGCGGTTTACGAAAACCTCAAGCTCAATGTCCACAGAACCACCTAGATGTTGAGAGAGAAGCACATCCACAGTAAGGATATTAAGTCATAATTAAGAAATTGCTGCTGCCCTAATAAACTGTTGTGCTTCGGTCACTTGAAGCACTTACTGAGACAGCATTGTTTGAGGATTTGCAAAGCAGCAGTGCATCTTAATAACAATCTGTGATGAAATTTAATGTTGCAAGGCAAAAAGCCTGCCTCTGAGTCAAAATCTGGCCTCATAGCTACTGTTGTATCATTTTTAAATGATGCTTTCACAAAATTAAATATGTGAATCCAGGATGAATCTCTTGACTGCATGTGCTTCTCACCTTGCGTGATAAAGCCTTTAGGGGGATTGGCTGCGAGCCAGGGCTTGCAGTATGTGGGCTCATTCGGCTTCCGGATAAACTCAAACTGACACGGGACCTGCCCGTCATTGACGAGCTTCAATGTCTCTGCCTGGTGCTGCATGTATTTCACATTCTTAAAGTGGAACTGAAAGAAGAGACAAGGAGTAATGAGGCAAGATGGAAAAAATCCTTCCCCATCCCATGTAACTGCATCCTTTAAATATCTACATTGGGTTCACGGCCTAAGATCAATACACAACTTCATTAGTGGTGGTTTGTTTACTGATTTCGTCAAAGGAAGGTAATGAGAAGGTTATCCATTGCACAATGTCTGTTAGAGAGGTTTTACAGCTCCTATTACACTGTAATGACTGAATGTGAGAGGTAGCCTTACCTCCTGCTTGGCCAAGGTTACAGATGGAATACACTCATTCTCCATTTTGTCTATATTCCGTACAATCTCTTCAAAGGTCTTCTTGTAGGCCTCACTGTTTACTCTCTTAATCTGTAGAAGCAGACGAGAAAGACGACAATGCAGAGGAGCCAGCTGTGTCATATAACCCTTAAATAATGCTGCAACAGATGTGTGATATGGCTTATGCAAAAAGCGAAAAAAAGTCAAAAGTCTGTTGAGAGCTGAGCAGATGAGGTTGAATCTCAATGTATGTTTTGTTGATTTCTCATCTCTTCTCACCTGCTCTACTTTTCAAGAGTTTAAAAAAGGACTAATGTATCATTTCCAAATGACAGTAAAATAAATGAAAGACATTTAAGATACGAGATGAATAGAAAAGCTGAACATTTACCCCAGCGACAAGCAGGGAACTGACTGGTTTGTGGTCACTGGTCTTCAGAGCCATGTGACTCTGATAATGCTGCTGCTTGACGTTCTTCCCTCTCCAAAGGATGCGGTCGCACCACGCTGGCACACGACATTTCTCACTAAATGCAGAAGGAAGAACAGATGCATGTTTATTACATTGTTTACCTTAAAACATAAAAAAGTTTTAAAAAAAGCAGAAATCATAACCCTATCAAAATGTGTTTGTACATACTTTTAAGTTCATATTAAGATCCTATGTAGAGAAATTCTCTTAGCAGGAAGTGAAAGGGGCAGAAATCATTACGCATCATTTCTCCTGCAATAATTCATATTTCTTTCTGCAATTATCCTTAAACTATAAACATAATCATCCATGTGATTCATATTATTGTATAATGATCTCTTCACTAGAAATGATGTTGTCAAAAGTATTGAAATACCAATACTTTTATGTATCACCTTT
Source organism: Chaunax sp. Z400 (assembly GCA_037577475.1). Lineage (NCBI taxonomy): Eukaryota > Metazoa > Chordata > Actinopteri > Lophiiformes > Chaunacidae > Chaunax > Chaunax sp. Z400. Next base: position 23,948,947 of record CM075190.1, read on the forward strand.
AAAACAATACGATATCCACGTTCAATAATAATAATGAATGTCTACAATTTGATTTTCATCTCAAACATGCACAGATCTGAGCACTATTAGAAATCTGTTGGTATGTGTTCCGTGATTTCACTGCATGCAGGTTATAAAAAAAAAAAATCTATTTTCTGTGCTTGGGACTTTTATTTTCTTTAACTGAGATAATGAGCATAATTTTTTTTCTACTAGTATTGTATCAAAATGTAAAATTCTGGTATCACGACAACCATACTAGGAATGCTTCATCCTGCTATTCACCATCGGGCCTTCATGCTGTTACCTTGTATCCCACTTGTCAGAGCCGGTGTCATATTTGTAGGTGGGTTGGAAATCAATCTCTCCCTCTACAAAGCCAACAAACACAGCCTCCTCATCGATCTGCCTCTTGAGCTGAAGACCGTACGCAGCTGGTAAGTATCACCACTCACAAACACGATTGATGAGCAAAGACTTTTTAAATAGCAGACCAGAGTTAACAGTACCTGGTCATAACTGTGCAGTGTTTCAAAGTCCTTCTTGCTGATGAGCTCCTTCACATTTTCGACGTCAAGCTCACTGATCCTGTAGTTGAGGTCCCCGATCCATAAAATCAAACTGGTGAAGGAGGCACACAGAGAAACATGTGTTCACTTGAATACGAATCAAATCTTTGTCACAGTGGAACTTTGGATAAGAGTTAGCAGTATATATTCAGCTACAACAAACATAACAGACTAATTAAATAAATATATCTGGATAAAAAAAAACTAAAAAAAACAGCAAAAGCAACTTTGAATGACAAATTATTTTTCTATCATGAATGTAGTAGCATAATGACCATGTTTAATGTTTCCGAAGAAACCACTTAGTCCATATTATGACACTGTAACTACAGTATCTTATACAATGTTTCATACTCATGCTTCATGATGGTGAGTGGAGGCCTCGTAGGGTCGAACTGACGAAACAGGAGACGACTGCAAATGTCTTTGAAATCTTGATTACGCCTCTCGTATTCTTCTATGTGGGCAGCTAAGTGAGAGCTGACCACGCAGATGTCAGAGTTGTGGAAGCGAAAACGGATTGCCACCGCACCCTTGTTTCCCTTCGGATCGAGGAAAGACGGAAAAAGAGAAATCCTGTCAGAATGATGTGCGATATACATTTAACTGGTCCCGCAAAAGGATGAAGGGAAAAAAACAATGTTTGATTTATACAGTATCCACATACTGCTTCACGGTCATTTGATTTTGTGCACTTTGGCATGTTTCAGATAGTTCTTATTGCATGAGAGGACACACATCCACACACACCACCATCCTACCCACGTCTTTCTGGTTCTCTCTTCCTGTTTATGCTCTGTTAACATTCTTTGTCAGCAGTATGTTTTATAAAGTTGACCGTAAACACAACACGCCTTTTAGATGTTTTTCACCCGCTATTATTTTCACAACAGCGGGTGAGCCACATGTGGAGGAAGCTTTTCTTCTTCTTCTTTTTTCTTTTTCTTTAAAGCCATATCAGAAGGACTGAAACCAACAAGGTACCAAATGTCATCCAGGAGCACAAACAAGCTTTCATAAACAACAGTATAGGTAGGTCTGCGTTAAACTGGAGACATCACACCACAATCAGCACATCCATCTTGTTTTTGTCTTCTCTGTCACTGACATCGCTAAGAGCTGCTTCCTGTCTCTCGTTCTGTGCTTCTTTCCACAATAATGCTGTTAAGAGTGGGGTTTGTGGCACACAGAAATAAATTTAAGAACATAATATGAAATGATATTCATCTAACGTCAAACGATAGGTATCGGTATCACACAGCCTTAAGTTCTCTGCAAACCTACTGTATGTATACAACTCATCTTTGGCGTAGCCACAGGGAAAGTAGTTTGTAGAGGCTCACAGAGGTTTACAATGATGGAAGGTGTTTGTCGCCTCAGGTTCCCAGATTGCATAGAGCCAGTTAACTGTTCGTGTTCACTGGTGGTCCTACACACCAGGTATTTCTACAAAATCTGATGTACAATTTTATGTGCTGCTTGGATACGTCTGAGAGCAGCATTTAAGACGCTTCAACCAACCCGAGGAGGAAATGAAGTTGGTATGAGACAGCCTACATATGAACCGCGTTAAAACTAAATAGATTAATTTATTGCCATGGATCCTGAAATAAAATTTAAATCTAATTCAACATTTTCCTATTGATTGCTACAGTATTTGCCTGCAAGTGATGTAACCATAAGTGGCATCCATAAAAATGCATCTCAGAATTGATTTAGACATTTTTGGCACCTCACGCTTGGAAGTCGATCTGAGACGAGATAGAACATTTAATCTCTGACACAGCCAAGGCAGATGGGAATCAATCAGAAACCAACCATGAACAGTAACAGGATTGAAAAACAACTCCAAATGAGGGAAGTGGTTTAACTTTTTGGTTTTGATACATGACCAAAAACAGGAAAAAGAGGGGCATGATTGACTGTTCCCCATGTGTTGCCCTACGGACACACTAAGGGCAGCTTGCTTGAAGAATGGGCTCTGAAAAAGGCTTTTATCAACAGCTTAGTGCTGTTTATAACTCAATATCTTAACAAACAACAGAAAACCTAAATGACAACTAGTGCATGAAAGAATCAGCCCGTACCATCCTTCCCATGATGCCAGTGCCCACAGTCTCAGCCTCCACATCGGAGATGAACTTTGCATGCTCCTTCTTAACATAGAAGATCAGCATTATGCCCACCAGACGCACCAACTTCACCTGTAGAAAAAGATGAGTAAAATATGATTTGGGGGGGGAAAGGATTGCAGAGTAATGTAACATGCAAATGTGAAAACAAACACACACAAAAAAAAAGTTCTTTAATGTAGTCTCTGTTGCTTAGATCGGCATCTAAGAATAGTATGAACAATTTATTGTTGAGGGCCATCTGTCTCATCCCTAAATTAGAAGTGTTCATTGGAGAATCCCAGACCTCCACCAAGGCCATTAGTACAGTCTTCTATTATATGCAAATCTGCAATCGTAACTATATATATATAGTATATGTCTGGATATGTTTCCGAAACTATTAGAATGGTGTGGCCAATCTTGCCATGTCAATGAAAGGTATGAATAATCTGTGTATTCACCCTGAGTTTTGATCTGCTCCAAATTTTTTATGGATTCATCCTTTGGCCAATGCTAATCCATCCCAAAAAAGTTTAATGAAAATCTGGCAAGTACCTCCCAGAATATGAAGCAGTTTTGCAAAGGGAGAACCAAAATAGTTTGATAAGCCGCTCTATCAGTCCTACATGATCCAACGTTCGTAAATAAAGGCGAAACTTCTTCTTTTTTTCAGCCCCCTGAGCAATATAGAGTCAGTTACAGATCAGCCAAGTGTGCTTTTGGGACAGCATCGACAATGGATGAAAAAAAAAATCCATTATACTGTCTCTGTGAAGAAGACAGCCCAGCCAAGGAAAGAGGAAGCTAATAAGCTAGAGTCAGCGTTCTGACAAAAGAGAAGCAGATGAATGCCAATAAGGGAATGAAGAAGAGTGCGATCTCTTTGGAGTCTCCAGTGTAATAATCCATGTAATGTGATGGTATAGTGTTATGTAGACTATTACTAAGGGCACAGCAGAACTGCACAAAGTCACTTTACTGCTACACAAACATGGTCAAGGATAGTAACGTTTTAATATGGAAAGCTGATTGAAATTGAATACTGTACAAGCCTCCATGCTTAAAAGCAGCTTAACGAGCTCTATAGTCAGTGTAGTAACATTCACATGTCCAGTCCAAATATCAAATACAGGTTCAGAACTATAACAACACAAGGACAACAAGATTAAAGAGAGAAAGGATTCCTTACTAAGGCATACTTGGCGTCTGGATGCAACGCCTCAGACACAGCCTTCGTCCACTCCAGCTCTTTAGGGGTGTCATTGAAGAAGAAAGCCTCTTTGCTGAGGTCAAGCTCCTGAAAACTATCAAGAGGGACAAACATTAAAATGCTTTTGAGAGTCTGATTCACACAACTTTTCCCCAGTACTTTCCCACCTCTCAACACCAAAGTAGTAAACTGCAACGTAGGCCGGATCAGTGGACGCACAGAGCAGAGTCTGTGGGTGGCCACGTTCTCCTTCCTACTAAAAACAGGATCAGTGTAGCATACATCTGTCAGAGGCTTGGGGTAGGATATGCCTTCCTGTGCAACTGGGATTGGGTGAACTGCCAAGGTAGAATTGCAAAGCTGCTCTCCGAGATGGTTAATGTAACTTACCCCACGCAGTATATGTCAGGAGGGCTGAGAGTGCAGCTCAGCCAAGGACAGAGGCTTTCCTTCGGGGTCTGTCCATTGACGTTGTAAGTGCCGAGAAAAATGCTGAAACAGAATGGGGAGTGATGAGAGGCTGACACAAAAGAGAGGAATACAGTACCATAATTTGTTGTTTTTTTAAAAGTCCTAGTTATTAGGGTTGGGCCGTGTAATAATGTTTAAACCAGACTGGTATGCTAAAGTTTGCCACTAGGTGTCATCACTAGGTGAGTGAATCCATCAGGACAACTGTTACAGTATTGTGTTAATTTTGTCGTCAAACCATTCAACTTAACTTTGCTCCTTCCAAGTTTTACCATCAAAATAATGAATAAACTAAGACTTCAGCCAAGTACAACTTGAGGAAAACAATGGTAGTAGCTGGACTTAAAGCGCGCATGGGAACCATCAAAATTCCTGCACGTTTCACAATAAAAGCCTTGCTATAAAATTAACAGTCCCTGCCACGGATATGCCAGAGGGCTTTTAATTCAAAACAGATTCAGGAAGTGCTGATTTGTATTAATAAAGTATCAGAGAAACTTCAACAGGGCAAATGGGAGCCGATCAAAACTAAGGTATTGCAGCGTTTAAGAACACACGAGCGTAACCGGCACCAACTCCAGCGCATCACAGCAAAATGTAGGGAAACACCATTCTGTGGTTGGTTCGGTCAGTTTGCATGAAATCAAACCAGTTTCATGTCGTACACCTGGCCGGACCGGCAGGACCAGAAATTACACAATCCTATTGTTAGAAATTCCAAGAGGGCCAAGTCTTTGTCATTTACATGTCCACTGAGATTTAAAATATCTGCAGGGTCATTAAATAGCCCTCTTCTCTGCTGCAGCACAGCATGAGCAGCACAACTAGACAGATGTCGACGCCTTCTTCAAATCAATAATCTTACCCGACCGCTTTCATGAGCTAATTTGCAAATAAGCACGTTGACTCAGTGCTTGCAGATATGCTGTTTCTGATTAAGGCAACTATTAAACGTCCTACATCTATGTACGTGTGTTCAACGTATTCAGAGGGGATTTAACCACACACATTCTGAATATGCTTTTGTACATATATATATTATGAAAATCTATGGACATCTACTCAGGGTCATGCAGGGACAGGAGATATCCCAACATGATTTTGAGTAAAAAGGAAGGAAGACATCTTTGAGGTTGTGAATCAGTCACGTATGTATCAGACTCTCACACAGAGTTCCCAAATTAACTTAAGCAGCATGTCTGGGGTGTGGGAAGAAATCTGAGCATCCAGGAGATATATGTACTAAGACGCAAATTCCACGCAGGAAGGAATGGGAATTTCAATATAATATAGAACCTGGTGTCAGGTTAAGGTACCACCCACTGAACCAACATGCTCATCTCATTCCTATTTTATCTATATATAGTATTCATTTTTATTCTTTTATATAATTTTTGAATCGCTGTAAACATTAACGCACAGATCTACCAGCAGGAAGCAGTGTGGTTATGATGGCTAAGCCATGATGCTGACTTCAGCAAAGGCTTATTTTTCAACCATTTGATAGAAACAAAAAAAAAACTGTCTAGTTCTCTATAATGATATGAATTCCATAATAAATAAATGATATGAAGAGCTACAACCCGAGCTCTGGTATGTTATTGCACTAGGTTGATGCTTTTCTTGACAGTGCCTGAGACATTGGTGCTTCAGTTAGCAGAGCTAAGTACACAGAATTACCAACCCACAGATGTTGACTCATTGTTTTTACATAACACTTGTAGGATCCGAACTGTGCTCACACTTGCACTGTGGGCTCACAATGTTCCTGCGCAAACTGTCTCCCCTACAAAGTTTGAGAGATGATCGGAGTCTCGACTGGCCACAGGGAGTAAAACTGAACACGACTCTTAAATTCAAAACTCTACACTTTTGACATTTTTTGACATTTCCCCCACTTAGAATTGGGAAGCAGACCTGGTCCTACGACTGCTGATTGCTAGTTGCTACACTCTGAGACAGATTTAAATAGTATATGCAAACATCCATAGCCCCACCCTAAGCATCAAAACATTGATATCAATGAAGTATATAATGTGGGATTTTCTATAATGACAGTGATGGAGATTCAGCTGCACTTCTGTGACATTGTGCCTGCAACCATCTGCCAAACACATATGTTCAAAACAAGATTCAAAACACGCAAACGAGGCAGAATAAAATACCTGAAGTCTTCCAGATAAATGTAATGGTGCTCATTCTTCAGCAGCTCACATCTGATCAGGTTGTCACGCAGGCCAAACTGCGGCATGGCCAGTATCTGAGCTTTGTTAGACGGGGTGTGGCTGGAGGAGCGCACCAGGTCATCCCGGTCCTCTCGACTGGAGATTCCCTGACTGAACAGGAGGAGAGAAGAAGTAACACTTAGGTGAGGGGGTGAGTGTGCAGTACACAGACGAAAATAGAAACAAGGTCATGATGTCACCCTGGTGTGATTTCAGAGGGAATCACTGATCATTGGTTTGTTGCTACTATTTTTTCAAGTCTAGCACCTATTTACTGTTCCCAGCTCACATTCAGGACTCTCTGGCCTAACTGCATCAAGCCATACCTCTCCAAAAAGCTAGAAATAAAAGTATGGCATAACAGAGACACGACTCTCTGGCCCAGACTGGAACCCTAATGAACAGTAGGTTACCAGTGACAACAGGAACCAAGGCAATGCAGAGAGGCTCGATTTCAATTATGCCAATATAAAAAAAAAAGACTGAGGATTGAGGAAGAAATGTAATATGCCTCGACCCTGTAATCTTCCAGGAATAAGCTGTAACTAAACCCCATCTTGGAGTAGATGCTTCATTCCAAGAGTGGCTGCAGCAGCACCCAGGTTAAAAAAACTGAACAGAACAAATTTGCAAGTTTAAACACTGACAACTTTAAATACATTAAATGCTCGTAAGTAAGCTGCTGCTGCCAGGCATCTTCACAGTACCTGTTCTAATACTTTTCCAACTAACTACACATCGTATACTTTTAGGCTTTGGTGAGCGTAGTCTTCAAAATAGCTACTTTACAAATAAGAGTATGGAGCAGTGTTTTGTATCAGCGTGTCCTTATTTTGTTGTCTCACATGCATCCACGCATATGATACATATTCGGTCAATGGTCTCACACTATTCCCCCGATCTATTGGTGATGGCAAGGCAGTCAGAAAAGCACCACTGCACCAACCAAAGGCAGGAAAGAAGAGGACAGCTAGCGAGTAAACATGGATTTAAACAAAGCAGGTTTTGAGCAACAGATGCACAGAAATGAGTTTGGTTTACCAGAAAACTCTACGGAGAACCTTTAAGTTTGAGTGTGTAGGATTTAGTGGCATCTAGCAGCGAGGTCAAAATCAAGTGAACACCCCTCGTCCCACCCTCCCCTCTGGTGGGTGTGCTAAAAAAGCAAAAGGCCCTCTTTATAAAAACACAACAATTCTTATTTTCAGGTGACCACGCACTAAATGAAAACATAATTACAAACAGTTTATTCCACTGGACCTTTAAATAAAAGTACCTCTCCTTTAATAGTTCTATATTCTAAGACTCCTTTGACCATTATGTAAAAACACACAGGTGGGTAAAGAGAGATTTTGAGAGGTCCCACATGTGAATGCCTAAAAATGCCTTACCTCTCTGGGACGGAACATGTTTTGGACTTGTGTGTGTCACTGTTAGAACCTTTCTCCCTTTCTATGGATCCCTTTTTGTCCGAAGATTTCTCTGTTTCAGGAGGACAGGAGAGAAAAGGAAGATTTGTGAAGTGCTTGTTTAGTCTATTTGTTTACAATAATAAATACAGAGCGTACAGGTAAATGACAGCATTCCCTTCGTGCATCAAATCCACCAGAACTGCCTGCATTGTAAATGAAAAATTAATGTCTTCTTTGTCGTCAAGTTAAAAGACTAAGCGTCCTTGAGACCAAAGACCTTGCCATTAACATTACTTTAAAATCTGCCCTAGGTATTGACAACTCATTCTAATAAGAAAAAACCCAGCCCTGAGTAAACCACATTTCAATAACTTTACTTACTGAAATGTAAATTAAGGCAAATAATAACTAAGAACGAAGACAAAATGCACAGTAACACAAATGAACAAAAAAGAGCCAAGTCAGGGCTCAGTTATTCTGGTCAATGGAGTGTGGCCATCTTTGCAGCTGGTTACAGTTATTGCATCCTAAGTAGCTGAATGTAATGGGTAAGTGTGAGGTATGAGACAGCATAGGCCCTGTCTCCTGCAGCTTGGCAAGGGACACAGCTGGCTCCTCCGAAAGGGAAAATCAGGTTCTCAGAGCAGGCAATTTAACTCTACAAACTAAAAGCAGGCTGCATTATGAGAGCACCTGACCAACAGCACTGCTTAATGACTAAAAAAATATCCTACAGGAAAACCTAATAGGCTTCCATTTTAAAAAGAAATTCATTAAGAAGAAGCCATGTTAATAAAACATTTGAGAATGCACACACACACGCACACACACACTGCGAGGTGCAGTCCAATATGAGCTTTAGTCCATCCAGTACAACATGCTTTATTCACCTAATATTATCATCCATCTTGCCTTCAACAAGGTGGTTCTTGAGTCTGTTTACAGTTTCCTTTAATAGATTCTGGCCATGTGCAAAAATTATAAAACTTTTTCTTCAAATGTACCCTTTCTATATATCAATTAATGTTTATTAGTATTATGAGATGTTTTTGTATGAACTACAGATCAGAGGATTTTGTACATAATATAAATGTCTATACGGCCAGAAAGGTTTGGTGAAAAAAGCATGGTGTACTGGACAGGAGTTGTGCAGCTTGTTTTTTTTCTGATGGACTGAAACTCACACAGGTCTGCGCCATAAAGTTTTTGTGTGCACTCATAAAAGAAGATTTTTTTTTTCTTTTACTAACTAAAAGCATTTTTTCCTGTCTGTGTGCAGCATGCAAAGGAAACACCATGTGGCTCTAATACACTGGCATCAAGTGCCTGGACATTGATATCAATAACACTGCTACTACTAATAATATTATGTGAGAAAACAAGGCCAAAGAGGCAAAGCAATAAAGCAGAAGTAACAAAAGACTGTAACAGCTTTGCCAATCCCTAAAGCACAATTTGTGTTAGAAAGGCATGATTTTCATGAAGAACTGAAGTCTGAGTCAATTATAACAAAAGACTCGATTGCCTTTATCATTATTACGACCATGTGCATACAACATTTTTAGCTGCATCTTTGTTTTACAAAAGAAATGCTCTCATCCTCCGAATTTCACCAAGAAATCAGGTTGTGACATACATACAACTGCAGAGAAAAGGCCCCATTTGACAGAAATGCTTACGCTGTTCGTTTCATTTGTACAAAAAAAACCCCCACAGAAGGATCAACTGATGTTTCAGCTCAAAATCTGTGACCCTTGTTTGCTGAACAGGAAGAGGAAAAGACGACGGCCTTTTGTTTGACTGAGGGAACCACCAGCAAACTGTGAAATACTTTTGAAAGTGCAGTGCAGAGGAATGCTGAATTTGAGAAGGTGACAATATAGTTTTCCACACGTAGAGAACCCCACATGTTCTGTCAAGTTAACACCAGAGATTTATGAGTTAATCTGTACTGTATGAAACTGATGTTTTAGTAGAAAAACAGTTAACCGCTCGCTGTTTACATCCTGCTGAAGACAGGTATGCCACAATCTTAGTCTTGAAAATATGACTCGTCATTTGTGGCATTACGTTTGTATACCTCAAGGCTGCCTACAATACTTTTGCTATGTTCAGAGTCACTCAACTTAAACCGAACAACACTAAAACTGTTTTTAGTAAACAAGTGTGAATGGCTAAGTTATTATCTTACATGGCATATTTTACATTGCTGTGCATGTTTTGATCTTGTATTGCTACTCAGCAAATGAGCTTGACGACATTTTCAACAACTGTGGAAGGAGACTATCTACAATTTCACATGCTGACATCACTCTTTATGCAGTTGATCATAAAGATCAGGTTGTTATATCAGGTCTTCAGAATTAGACCTAAGCTTTGAACTACGCCTGCACAAACGTCAATATTGCGCAACTTCCCATCATGATCTAACATTAAAACCACAGGTATTACACTGCAGAGGAACTATTTTATTTGCCAATCTTAAACTATATTCCTCTTGCCTTGATGCTTGGATGGCTTGAGGCTGAACAACAGGCTTTCCTCACAGACAAAGGCACAGCAGACTATCTGACTGAATGACGGAAGGAATAAAGTTTACAGACAACTGATTCAAAGCTAACAGGCTAAGTTAGCTAATAGAATGAGCCAAAAACGAAAGTCTCTATGTGAAAACAGCAAGAGAATAAACCAACAAATTGCCCAAGAAACAAGGGAATGAATGATGAATTTCACAGTTTTGTCCCTGCAATAATTATTGCAACACTAACCACAGCAGGCGTGTCATTTTCTGTAATAGCAACGACAATCTTTACTTAGCGTGGGCTAACCCTCGCCGTTACTTCGACCGCCTACGTGTGCTATTTACAGCGGCTTGACACTGAAGCAGCAGCAGCTAACATTAGCAGTGCAAGCATTTTTTTTCTAATTATGCACCATTCCGCTTGAAACCCGGCCCTCTAGCTAATCTGGCTAAAGTTAGCTTCCTTGAGAGGAGTACCACTGTCCACGCTAGCTTTAGCTAGATCAGAACAAGCTAATTAGGGTAGACTGAATGCTACGATGCGATGGTGTTTCCTTTCGCCACCTCGAAAATAACACAGGAATTAATTTCATACCAGAGTCTCTCATCACTCTAGACATCTCCCTGCACCGCTCCCACGCATGCTGTGCACAAGTGCAATGTCCAGTCTGTTTGAGACATGCCCATGCTAACGCTGGGGGAGGAGGAGTTAGCTTTCCCCTGATGCCTGCTGCAGAGACAGGAGGATGAGCTAACATAAATCTAGTAGACAGAAAATACCTCATGACACCAGTGTTTCACTGGGAGCACAAGCTCATGCACTTCAAGACGACAAGTAAACTGTTTTAAGAGCCCTTTTGTTTATATAACTGTGAAATCTGGAAAATATGTGGCTGGCAATCTCCCATTTAGCCCATTAAAACACCCTGAAAAGACCACATTGATGAAAAATATAGTGTTTTTGAATGGGCGTTGAGATTTATTTTTGTTCTTTTGAATTTGCATAGTTTTCACACGGTATGTTTCACATGCATGCCGTCAACAGTACGTCTCCAACCTCGCGTGGAAAATCATAGAGTCATGTATGAAATCTTTCGTGAAATGGTCCACCAACATGTAAGATAAATTAGACAAACTTGTATGCTTTTATACACAAAAGCATACAAATTGTACATTTCACAGTTTGAAGTTTGTTAGATGTGGTCGCCTGTCTTGTGTATACTGTTCAATTTCTTTATAGGTGGATAGCTCAAGTTTTAAAACCCATATATGTTTCATTATTAACGCCTTACTCTGCACCAATCCCCAAAGGCCTGGAACCAAATGCTGTCAGAAGTTCCACAGTCCAGGCTCAAAACAAAGGGATTACACTTTTCTGATTCGTTTAAGCAATTTACATTTTATGTGGACCTTGTGAGGCCCCATAGCAAAAAAAAGTTGACTTATTTCCAGGTAGCTGTCTTCATCTATTATGGCAGGATAACCACAGGTGCTATTGATAAGGTTAATAATGACTGCATCCCATTCAGTTCTGCCAGGCCCATTACACTGCTTACTGCAACACTTGAACGCTTTTAGTTACCCCCTTGCCTTTTCTGCGATAACACATGACAAAGTGTAGGCCTATTGTGTGACTGGTGTCCTTTCCAGTATATGACGCCCTGCCAGTTCTGAATAAATTTGTTACAACCCATAGGCAAGGTGTATTCAAACAAAGTGGTACCTATAAAATTGTCCAGTTTTATTATGCAGCCACGTGATGTAGAATTTGATCTGTGTGTGGTTATCTCTGCTGAAAAAACAGAAAACACTTTTCACCCACTCCACCAATAGGCTTATTCCAATTGAGCAAAGTTGACAGAAAATGAAGACACAGGCTGGGAATTTCTACTAATAGAAATAAGACGACAAACCTGTTTTCCGTTGTTGGCTGAGTTTAGTGAGGGTTGTGCTGAGGGGTGCAAGTGCCTGTTTGACAACTCCTTTGCCTCTGGTTGCTTGGTGGTATTTGCTGATCCACTCGAACTTCGGTATCTCTGCGGGAGACTTGCAAACATCTGAAGACAGACAGACAGAGGGAGCTAGAGAATTAATAATGGCGATGATAATGTTGTGTGAGTGAAGGACACGCCATGAGCCAAATTTGAACTTTTCTGCTCATTTATTTTTTTTACGCAAAAGCAGAGAAGCTACAACAAGAGGAATGTTAAGATTCAACAACAAGGCTTGGATTTATTTTGAAGTAACAGCTGTCTATTCCTTGGTCCTGTGTTTATAACTACACTGAAGGTGGTCTCGCTTAATTGTGTACGATCACATTACCGTGTTGCACTCTACTGATTTAATTATGACTACAAGTTACGTGTTCCGCTGTGCAATGAAGAGATCTCACTTTCATCTGCTTACCTTTACCATTCCTCACACCCTCCCTTTTAAGAGCTGGTGATTTAAGAGCTGGTACCAGGTGATTTAATCTCTCCATCACTGGAATCTCTCACCAGGTTAAAAGCCTTTGTGGCTCATCTTAGTACATGATGAAAATTGTACCAGACTAGCAGACTATCCATTAAGCTTTCACTGACTGGCTCCAACCAGATGAACAGGATGAAGAAGGTAAAAAAGTCATCCAAGAGAAGTATTGAAGAGGAAGTTTCACATCTTCTTTAAATTGTTCTCATCTTGTCCTTTAGCAAGCGCTTGCTGTGACAGTGACGAACTGCACAAAGCGCCTTTAAAACTCCACCCCTGCTCTCCTTGCTTTTTACAGTCAGCCATGTGTCAATACACCCACTGACAGAGACGAAGTGACACCTCCAGTTCTAAAATTAGTGGAAGTTGTAAACCACACAACTCACTAATCAAAAACCATAAAAACCACACCCTTTGGTTTGATACCAGTTTTCAAATGTATTTTCCATTAAACTAACATCACATTTAAAAAAAACAACTGATACTCTATGTTTTGCCGCTAAATGTCACCGCAAGGCAGTGGAAGACTGGCTGAGCAGGTTTGCTCTTAACAGATGGTTAGAGCAGATTATTCGTGCTATGTCATCATAGTGTACATAGGAGCCTCATACTTTATGTGGATTTTTTATTAACATTAGTTAATACAGTAATAAACAGTAGGCAACTGTTTTAATACAGTAATAATGAATATAAGGACAAAGCATGAAGATCGTGGAGTGCGTCCATCGATCTCAACGCTTACAAAAAAAATTAAGAGGAGGATGGGAGGATGGATGAGGAAGTGGACAATCATTACTAATGTTAATAGCATCTTTATAAGCTATTAAATAAAGCATATGTAATACCTTAGTGAACATATATACTATTAATAGATGATTACTAGACGTATTATTTTACTGTTAAATAATTGTTACGTAATGTTATTAATACATTAACTAATGTTAATTAATGTACCCTTGTTGTGTAAAATGCTAACCTGGTGGTTTACAAACGTAGCCTATGCAAAGAATTTGTACTACTGGACACTTTGAATAAACAGTAGTTTACACATATATTTTAGAATTTAAAATTGTTATCATTGACCGTTAACTTATAAAAAAAACATCCCCGCAGCCAAAACGTTGTAGGATTTTCCAGGCTATGAGGATCCTCAATAAAAGCAATGACCGCTGGATGCAATGTAAACAGATCCCATGATTACATCTCTAAGGGCAAACTATACCTACCACTCCATGCCCTGATGACCTCGCTGAGGAAGAGTCGTGAATGGGACCCAAAGGGAAGTTTGAGTTCTAAGTCCTCCTCCTGGTAGCTTAACCTGACTCTGGTGTCACCACCTAGAATCAGATGGACAAAAAAAATGTAGTGGATCAGTGATGAAGCATATTATGACTGAGCTGTAAATGAACTGAGGGCAACTCACCCAGAACTGCAAGTTCCTCCGGTGACGACACTGAAAAGAGTGCAGCGTGGGAAACGTGTAAGGGCCATTATTTCATTAGAAGCAACAGTTATCTTGAAGAAAAAGGCCAACGTCATATCAGAGCACCTCACCCTCCACAACAGCAAAGTCAAGGGAGATGGGTATGATGTCCTCGAGTGACACGTCATCAGCAGTAATGGCCATCCTCCGATGGGTATAAATAAAGATTCTACAAAACATTACATGACAGATGTTTTAATTAGACCCACACAATGTTTTAATATGAATTTTCAGTCTGGCCAACAGTCTTTTTCATGCAAAGGCACATGCAGGAACTAAACAATAATGCAAGCTAATACCTATAATATCCCTGCAGCCCTGAGGTAAAATGCTCCTACTTTCATTTCAAATACACTTTTGATTACGGTATAAGTCAAGTTAATACAACTCTGTTATCATTTTCGAGGCCAGTTTTGTGGTGTTGCTGTCACCCCTCTCTCTCATGGTGTAGCTTATTTGTACAATCTATTAAAACTCACGCATGTTCATTCGTAGACTCCACCAATCCCAGCAGTCTGCTCGCTGTGATTTTATCAAGGAGGACATCACACTGGACAGCATGTATACAGTTTAGTTAAGGACAAAGTGGAAATGTTGAAAACATGAGCCAACTCTCATTTCAATTAATATTTTGTGTACAATGGGCAACAATTAGAGAGTTTCTTATTTAGTTAGTTGATTTTGCGGCATCATGCCACTGACTACACCTATTAGCACTTCTCTTTGGGGATTTCTATTTTATACTAATTCCACTATATTGTACTTTTTATTCCCCTACATTTATTTGGCATCTGTAACATATTTACATGTTATAATCAGCTGAAAAAATATGATGCAAGGAAACTACTCAGCAGTATGTAGCCTATATAAAGATTAGCTCCACCTCTACCATATGAAACATGAAAATTAGTCAATAATAATAATAATAATAATAATAAAAACTTTAGTTTAAATTATATTACGCATACAAGTCTTTTTAATTTATGTGATGCTCCATGCCCACTTCACTGCCTACATCAAGAGAGCAGTAGCTGGTGAAACACAGTTGCCACCTAGTGGAGGAAAGGTCTTAGTGCAAATTTACCAAATCCATGGGAAGTCACACCCGACTAAATCTACACTAAGTCATAAAAACAACGCGTAATGGCAATACACGACGCGGATTTTAAATCACAGCCTTCGCGCAGTTGCACGCTTTATACAGACGTATGTCATCCATGTGGCCGAGCCTTCTTTCAGGCCTCTCCCCGGGCTCTGGTGTTCTTAAACGGAGGCGTAGTAGTTCAACTTAGTTTGAAGCAGGTAACCCAATCCTCACTTTGGATCAGTTGGAAATCCAGAAACCAGCGCATGAACAAAGGATACTATGACGCAGTTTTCGTCCCTTTCCAAACTTTCATGAATTGCGACGGACTGATCCATGGTCGAGTTGGTTACTTTGAGTGACAATTTCTGTCACGTTTCCCAGACGAAAATGTCCGAAGGAGTTTCGAGCTGCCTGGTTTATTTCTCACTCAAGTAAAAGCCAAGTGTGCGGCAGAGGGAGAGACGCGTCAGGATCCACGCGCAATCCAACATTACTCCCTTACGATCCAGATGTTTCTCTTCTTCCTTCTCTACTGGCCCGACCCAAGTCTGCCACGCACTGACACCGAGAGAGAGAACAAGCAGTGACGTCACATCTGGGCTGTCAGATTTAGGCCTCGAGCGAGTAAATCCAGAGGATTATGTCTGACTCAATTTTGTTGCACAGTACACTCATCCGATGTGCTCATACCTACGAAAGTTGTGACAATTGTATGCACACGTAGGTTTCTACATACGGGACCATACATTTTGTGATGCTTTTAACACACTTTATTGTAGTTTTAACACAAGATTTGTCTTAGATTTTCAAATTTAGTTGTTCCGTGGTTATGTAGACACATTATTTTGTTAGAAATGTGATAAGTCTGTTTCAACGGACATGCAAGTTAACAATCAATACATGAACAACAAGGTTCATCAATACATTTTGGTCAACCTATTTTTAAATCTTTTAAAAACTCTAACCGGAATTTGAAAGGTGAAGTCCAGAATTTTAATTTTTAAATTTTTTTTTTTTTTTTTTTTACAATTTTGTAACTTTCGTTTATGCAAACACATCTGTTTTATTGTTAGCAACATCACAAATAGATCTGTTATCACAGACCTAGCTGTTCTGACCTGGCTCAGGCTCAGATGGCCACAACAACAAGGACCTGGATAAATAAAGGCCAAATTAATAATAATAATAATAATAATAATAATAATAATAATAATAAAGTGTGACTACATCAAATAAAGATTCACCTGTGCATACAGTTTATTAGAATTATTTTATTTTTAGGTAAAATCCTGATATTTTATACAATACACAAAACTAGAATGCTCTTATTATACATTAAACATTTATGACACAATTAAAATATACATTGTAAACCACAAAGCATAGACATCCCACTCACTATTCACTAAAACAGTAGTAGCCAAAAGTAACAAATTCCACATTTACTTATCAGTACATCAAAAGAAATGCTTCCCCAAACCTTCACAACCTGTAACAGCTCAACATTTGGATTTCATAAAGTGCAAACAGAGTCATAGCTGCGTTTTTCTCACAATGGCTTGAAGAGATGATAATAAAGAGAGGGGTTTTAGGAAATAAAACATAAAAATGTTAACAGATATTTTATGTTTAGGCTCACTCACCAGTTATAAAATCAAAATATCTAAAATCAGTTTTGATGGGGAAGCCACAAAACTGTTTTTTGGCTGTCTTTAAGAAGACAAAATTGAAGCTGATTCCAGTTATAGGCAAGGTCATGACTGAAAATAAACTTGTGTTCGGAAAGTGGAAATTATATCTTAAAACTTCACTGAGAGTAAAGGTTGTTTTAATATAACTTTATGTTCATTATAAAGGCGATTTGCACCTTAAATGGGAGTGATGTGAGGCCTGGGCTGCTTCTGCCATGTTCTGATAAGGTCGACTTTGATTTAGAAATACTGTTCAAAGCCATTTTCATTGGTCTTGAAACAGAGATAAAACATAATTGAAAAGTTTTAATAAAACAGGAAAACTTAGCATTGTTGCTGGGACTTTACATAATTCCGTACGAACTGTATATACAGTACAGTCACATGAATATCAGTGGGATAAATGGGTGTAAATGAGTGTTAACCTCCGCACTGCTAAGCTTTTATTTCTGGTGGGACAGGGAATCACATAAAGCTCTGGATCTAAAGGCACACCCAGCAGATGAGCTTGGTGGTACTCAGCGCAGGAAGACGGTGACTAGCAGGAAGAGTGTGGAAGCAATGAATTCTGTGTTAAGATGAGGACCTCTTGTGGCAAAAGAGGGCACATTCAGTGTGCCGTTCAACCATAGACAGGATGCTACTGTGGCGTTGCAGCACTCTAGATGACATGGTGGTTGTGTAGAGGCTTTGCAAGGGGTTTGCCCAGAACAGTTGGTTGTGCAACCTGCCATCCACTGCAGGTTAGAATTCACCGTCTCCTTTTTGAGCTGCAGAGGGTTAGTGAGAAAGAACAATGTGGGACCAATGTGGTTAAAAATGTAATTATAAGGCTGACATATTTAAATGTTTAAAACTCTTTCTGTTTATTCATTACTTCTGATATTATGTTTTATTTGTTCCGAGTAACATAACTCCATTCATATTTCACAACAGCTTCTCTTTGTCTGTAGACCATAGGAATTTCTAAGACTGAATTATTCACAATTTCAGTGTTTTATAGGAATTTATAGACTTTTGATTGAGAACAAAGCACAAAAATGAGTTTGGATAAAATTGCTTCACTGTAAATACACTTTATTTAAGCTATTTCATTCAAATTTTCTGCTTAATTATTATTATTTTTTTTACAACTTTGAATGTTTCAATATAATACTTGATTATCACGAATAATGTATACATGTATTCATTTTATAGGGTGCCTGTGTGAGTTTTCTTGTATTTTGGGCTCCTAAAAACTTTGAACTGATAAATGAATTAATAAAGTGATATGATAAATAAGTGATAAATTGACAAATCAATAAGTTAGACTTGTGGATATTTTGTGCTGAATTAAAGGGTAAAGTTAAGATGAGAATTAAAGAATGAATCCAGAAAAAGATGGCATAAATCAACCAATAAATAATCTGGACTCCAGAGGGTTCAACATTTAATTTTAGTATTATATTTAGGAATATGGTGTTTAATGCTCCATAACCATAATAGATAATTTGTGTTATGTGGTCATATATGGAGCATCTTGTCATAATGTTTGGCTGCTCTCACCTGACAGTGTGGCTGTGAGGAGGAGCACGTTTGGAGACCTTGGTTTCTAAAACTTTCATAACAAGCTGCACCCGTACATGAACCTTTATGGCATTTGTTTCCCTGAAAAAAAAGCAACACAGAAGAAAAGGATGATAGCAATCTGACCCCAAAAATGGCTTACACTGTTTGGATAGCTTTTATATTGTTCTACATGTCAGCACACAATCACAGATTCAGCATTTTGTCCTTACATTGTTTACTGGTGGACTGGTGGAAGCTGACGTAGTGACCGTTGTGGTTGTTGTTTCTGTAGTCACTAAAGTAATGTGGGGGAAAAGAGTAAAATCTGAAAAGAAATTGCAAACTTAACACTAAGAGATGTCAAAGATGGGATGCGTGTTAACCTGTGGTTGTTGTCATCATCATGGATGCAAAAGTGCTGTTTAGGCATCCAGTAGAATTGCAGCAGTCCATAGAGCAATCCGTTTGAGTGGTGTTGACGCAGCTCTCAGCGCAGGAGGCGCTGCAGCTAACGTTGTAGCACATGTCCCTCTGTCTTATCAGCTGATGACACAGTAAAGACACATTTAAGTAGCTTTGCTTTTTTCCCTTTAAAAAAAAAAGAGCCATTTACTGGTATAATAAGATATAACATTATACTGGACTATAATATGCAGACAGTAAAAGTTTAAAGTGGGCTATATAAAGCATTACAATTCTTTACTGACGGTAGTTTTATCATATATATTATTTGAATGCTATATAATGCAATGTGTAGTACTTATACATTTAATATATTTGTTGCACATACCTTACATGTCAGTACTTGCATGTTTTTACAAAAATTCTAAGACATTTTATTTAATAGAAACAGACTGTATACATTTGTCAGTTTCATTCATCCTCCTACCTGACAATAGCCATCAGCGCTACACGAAGTGGCGTTCTGACTGGCGTACATTGTGTTGCAGTCTGAGTAGTTACAGATGAACGACGGGCAGTATATCTGTGTTTGAGAGAGATGAGAGGTGATGGATGAAGATGAGAGGCTACAGGGATGAAGAAGGAGCTATAAGGGAAATGCGCAGACACAACGAATCACTTCTCTCTGACAAGGTGGACTTGCCATGCTCATTGAAGAAGACGTAGTGGCTCCGTTCGTACTAGGCGTGCCACCTGTGGCCAAAAGATGGGTGTCACAATGAATGATAGCGAATGAAAGATTAATAAGATGTTTCTTTTATTTGCATGGGGAAATAAAGCCTGGAAAGTCAGGTGAAACAAAACATACCAGAGTTTGATGGCTGACTGGTGTACATCATTGACGTTGAGGAATCGGTCGAACTGGTTGGCATGCTGCTGCCGGACTGGGTCATGGATGTTGCAGTAGCTGTAAAGGAGGCACAAGTGGATTTTCAATTAGTGGCACTGATTGAATCAGGGGTGACAGGTGTTGAGGCTGCAGTGGTTGACGGTGTGGTGGTTGCTGACCTCCAGAGGTGGCTGTGGTGGAGGGCTGGGGGTTAGAGGTAGCCGTACCTCCGGTGTTGGAGGTGACTGTTGTAGCTACAGAAGCGGCAGAGGCGGGTGCTGTTGCAGTGGCGGTGGGGTCTGCAGTGGTTAATGCGGAGGGCATGGAAGCTGCAGAGGTGGAGGAAGTTTGGCCTGACACTAATGGCAGAAGTATCCCTAAAAGGAGGAGGTGCAGGATACCAGTGCAGCCTGGCATTGTGGCAAACAACACAAAAAACATGCACTTCTCAGAAAAATGCGTTTTTTCAATTGGTTAACCTAAAACAAAGAATGGAAACATTTCTTTATCATGGCTCCAAAGTAGTTACTTTTATGCAATTCTGATATGCCAATGTATCACTTTTATTTTCAAATACTGTATCTATATTGAGCTGTGAAAACAGATTTCCATTTTAAAACATAAGACATACAATAACCACGAACATATACAAAAGGACTGACTGTGGACTGTGGATGAATCTTAAAAAGGTTGGTGATCATCTCTTAAGCTTTTCATTAGGTTGGGACATGCATACATACAGTATATAATATATTTAATGATTGAGCCTTTCGACGAAGCCCCTTTCATACCGAATCATGACACTATCACCTATTACCATCGTGGTTTTTTTAGGATTATAAATCTTTCCCCGTGTTTTGTTGCCATGCACTGTCCCAACTTGTTAAAAATGTGTTGTTGGCATCAAATAAACCCAAAAAAACCCCCCATATATTTACAAAAATGTCTGAAGTTGATGAGGTAAAACAACACAAACATTGTCTTTGCTTTATTTTCAGTTGAGCATACATACACGAAAGAGCCAGAGTGACTATGAGTGCGTTATGCATTTTTTTTTTTTCAGCATTTAAAAGACTTCCATCCAGTTTTGTCATTTGGCCAATGAATTAATAGAGGAATGCATTGGATAGAAAACATCAGCCAGGAGGAGATGTCACCACAGGCTGAAGGAGGTTTCATGTTTCAAACACACAACAGTCCTGTGACCTATCAAAGACTCTTTGAGCAAGACCAGCATGCAGTACATGGAAGCTGCTCTGCATCAGAAGTCATCTAAAATCCCAACTATGAAAACAGTCCTGTGCTTCAACAGACCTTAGATTTTCATTCTGATTTACCACATCATACATACACATTATTTACTATAGATTTTTTTTTGAATCAGTCCACTTACCTCCTTGGCATATGTATTTATTAATGTATAAGCAAACGCGCACTCATACCTGTGGCTTTTATGAAAGTGGAGTAGGGAGTAGATAGAGTTATCACATTGACAGGAAGGGAGAGAGCTCTGTGTCCAGCCTGTGATGAAGTCATATCTGTCAGAATCCTGGTAAAGGGAAAGTTGAGAGGGTAAAAACATTAATATGATTCTTCTACTATTAATGCCCACAGTATTTGCACCGACATAGCAAATGTCTGCTTGCAGAATAAACTGATGTGATGAACTAATATGAGCACAATTCAAATAGTTGACCCATGCTGATACTTCTCTGATTTACAGCCATTCTCATTCATTGTATTGCACCTGTGAGGGTCTTTTGATCTGTGAGCTAAGTCATCTGTTTTCTCCTCTATTACAATCCTCTAATTGTTCCAGGGAAACTGATCTCATAACCGTTTGGTTGAGTCACAACAGAAAAAAAAAGATCAATGCGAGATTTGAGCTGCACATATTTCACATTTTTACACAGTCTCTCAAAATTAGTTGCTCCCAGATCCAAAGCCTTGGACAGATCATTTTAAGTTTATGCATGATAAGCAACTTCCAGCAAAGGTCACCCCTCATGAGTTAATAGTAAAATTAGTTCAGCCAACTTACTTATATAATACTTATATCTTTGTTTGCATTGGTTAATCGGTGAACTCAATTAAAATGTGTTTGTTCCTCAACCAGCCCCCTTGGGAGAACCGCTGAGTGCACAGGTTGTTTTTTTCCCCCTCTCCCTTGGATCCCAGCTCCAGCTCCTGTGGGCTCTACACCCTGGAAACCGAGCGACAACAGTGGCCATTTTGGTTTCTAGGTCAGAAAGCTGAGTTTAATGTGAAAAAAAATGATTGGATTTCTTAGAATACACTCATTTTGATGGAGAGTACAATAAGACTGCATTCAGGTGTGACATCCTTGTACTGTAAATCACACCTCTATGTCGGCCTTGTGAGATAAACATATGCAAATATTCATTGTTTTGTACTTGTTGCTTATATGATTTAGATTTTAATTATTGAATTTGCTAAGAAAGAAAAAAAACCCCTCAAAACTGTCTGTGAATAGTCAGCACTTTCAAAACAGGTACTGTCTTAATAATTGACTATTTTTATAAATGTAATATAAATAAAGTGTCTCTATTGATGCAACAAACAGAAAACTGCCAATTATTTTGTATTAAGCCAAAATATCAGAATTGTAAGGATTTGACTTGTTTTTGAGACTAAGAAAAGGAAAAGAATTATAAGTTTAAAAAAAGAATATATTCTTGTTTTGACCAAATAACTGATATATATCTTTATTATCAGTGGTGAAAAGTAACTAAACACATTGTATTTGGGTAAAAATTCGAGGCACTTGTACTTAACTTTATTTAATACATTCAATTCATGCTACTTTAAATGTTTACTCTAACATATTTCAGAGTAAATATTGAACTTTTAACTTCATTCCATTTATTTAACTGATTTGATTTAATGTCCAAGACATGTGATCAACTTATTCAACATGATGTTTTGCTTTGGATCAGATGCCCCACATACATTCTCAGGGGTTTACAGTTATGTTGCTGAGCAGACCTGCTCAGGTTGAGGCTGTCAGGATGAGGTAGTCAGTGAAACCCAGGATATGTTTTTCAGCTGAGTAAAGACTAAATAAATAATCTTTGGAGACAGTGAAGGCTCCATAATTTTAACAGTGATAACTTATACTTTTGATACTTCAACATTTGGCTGGTACAACTATACTTTTACTCCAGCAGTATTTTTACACTGTGGTATTGCTAATTGTACTTAAGTAAAGGATCTGAGCCCTTCTGCTAGCACTGCTGGTTCAAGAAATTCACTAATATGTATTAAAAATAATTGTTTAGTGTATTTAGCTCACAAAATTCATAATTTAAAATCACTGATGTTTCTATTAAAGTCAACTCACCTGCGGTGCACCTTGAAGTGTTTTCTGTCAGCTGTGGTTGAAGTGAACGAGCACCCTTCTCTTTGGTCTTCCTACTCTCAATTGCTCTCTGTCACGTCCCCCCTTCGCTCCCTGCCAACAGCAATGTAGTGGCAACGTAATAAGAGTCAACTCTCATCTGCACAGCTATACCAGCGTGAGAGGAGGAGACTAACGGCCTTCTGTTGTTGGGTGGGTCTAAAGATGGAGAATTGATGTGGTAATGATTCCACGAATAATGCTAATTAGAATACTTTAAGCATTATAGGTCAAAGCTGAAAGCACATATTTCATTATCACGCCAATATATAATATATTTTGAATCTGGTCAGCTTTAAAGGTCAAATGAAATGGTTAATAACACCATTACAAAAATGTTTTTGTGAAATCGCACTACATTAGCATGGAAATAAACAATTTTAATGATATTTTCCATCTACAGCTATATCAAAATATCTTTTAATAGCATTTTGCTGTGTGTTTACTCAACATAAAAGTAGATATTGCATCACATGTACGGTACACCACAGGTTTGGGTTGCTTTTAATAAAGGTTAACTAAAACTGTGCACCCTGCACTTAAAGATTTACAACAAATAACTCAGTGGATTAGACCTTTGCTAAGTCTATAAGAGTACAGGTGAGAATTGAATGCCTTGGAGTGATTGTATAGGGAACCTCCTGGTTTCTGTTCAACACAATGTGAAATCAGACCCCTGCTCTCGGCTCCATAAACCCCCCACAGACTACAATTACCTCTTTGTGGCCAAAAGAACGTAGAATGCTTGGGCATGGCACAAATTGCTCTTGCACAATTTAGGTGACAGAAGCCCTTCCTTTTTCCATTTCAGCTGCATGAAACATGTGATATTTTGTCGTTTGTGTGCCGGCCATGAAGAGATCCCTTCATAGTGTCATCCCAATGGCAAAATCCACTGTCTCTGTGGAAGAATAAACTCTTCTTCCTTAAGTTTACATGAGACTTTAGCAGTCTGAGGTAGCAAAACCAGCGAGTATCCTCCAAAGTTAATACTTTTAATAGAAAATTCCCTTTGAGTCTCTTTGACTACAGTTACGGGATATTGGAGCAACACAAATTGGACATATCAAACTTAAAGACAATTGAAAATGACAACTTTATTTGTGTAACTTAATCTGCTAAAGCCTCATAGCTTTGACTGAACTTTAAAGGAAGACTGTGGTTGTTGTCCCCATTATGTTCTTTGGAATCATGTTAGCAAGGCATGTTTTCATAGCCTGGATAAACAGGAAGAAGAATTACAAGATAATGCTTTATTTTTTGTCACGTTTTTATCTATAACCAGTTATCACAAAGCGTGTGATGACAGTGTCCTTGTTGTTTGCAGTGAAGGTAAATACTTTCTCCAGTTTTTCTGGTAAAGGTCTTTTGCTTATTCGTCAGGAAAAACATCAGTTTGTTCATCACATATACAGTAATCTCCTTATATGGTCCTATAAGGACTATAGTCCTATAATATATAGTCCTCATAGGACCATAGTCCTTATATTATGTCTGTCCATTGATTAAAACTTAGACCTCTTAATAGGATCTCATCTGTTATCAATCCAAGATGTATTATCTTACTGTTCATATGAATTTCATAACTTAAAAAGTCTTTTTTACATGAGCATAAAATGTGGTTATATTTAGTATCTGTATGTGCCTAACACTCTAACACTGCTGTTGGGTATGAAGTTGTTTCTTCGGTGTACTTATTTTATGTCAATTTTATTTGAACACATTTAAAAAAGTGAGAACCTTTCCTTTAAATATAATGTTGTAAGCAAAATTTAATGAAAATTCCTGGCTATACATCAGGGACCTCTATCAAAAAGGTCTTTGTTGTCTCAGGGGTTTATTTTCACAGCCTGCCCCCCACCAACTTATGTGTAAAACAGAAGAAATATGGAAAACCTTCTGTATAGCCTCACATATTACAAGCACATTTACATGAATGTTGTTTATTTGCAGTGATAAACATGGTATTTGATGTAGGGCTGCTGTGGCAGATAGATGCTCCTCCCCAGATTGTAAAGAACTTCTGTACACTACTCTCACACACTTTCCATATGCCACAAAAAGGAAGAAAAAAAAGGTATACATAATTTTATAGGGGTATTGCAGTGTAAATAGTCTCATCCTTAATTACATTTATTGATCATTTGTATAATTAGTGCTGGACACTAAATGAAAATATAACTCCCCTTGTTCTAAAAGTCTATAGTGTTTTAGTTTATCATGTGCTTCACAGATGATTAATGAAGCACAAGTTAATTATTACAAATTAATACTTAATACTAACACAAGGAGCAAAAAATTGGAAACATGCTGCAGTCACAAGGGGCCTTTAAAGAATTAACCAGCAATTCCTTTGTTGTATACATCTTGAACTTGTTTGCTCTGTATAAAAAGGGCTTTAATTTCTATAGAATTTGCCCATCAGTAATGTGAACCCCCCAAAAACATGCTTATCTTTACCTCTCCTGGACCCACCACTGTTTCAGTCTTTACTAAATAATGTTGTTTGTCCAGATTGTTCAAAACAACTCAACTTTATTTTTAAATCCGGTGGCGATCCCAAAGATTCCAACGACATCCATTCCTCTCTTCTTTATGTGTAACTCTGTCCTCTACCTTCTCGAGGGATCCTCATTAAAAAAGAGGAGAACGTCCAAAGGTCCCTGGGGTTTTGAAATTTTACTCAGTGAAGAAAACAGTAATGATGAGTTAGAATAAGCACATAGAAATAAAAGTTTTCACACGATGGAAGTGTTAATGAATTAAGTTGTAAATGAAATAAGAAATAAAGTGCAAAAATTAACATCTTGTCCAAACATTACCTCTTACAGCTGAATGAGTCAAAAGACCAGGTGAAAGCTGACAATGAATCCTCCAACACCGTTAACGGTTGTACTGCATGTGGAGGCTTATCACATTGTTTATAGATAAGGCTCAGTGGACCAAATTAAACTGGACTGTGTAGCTGTATGACTAAGAAGATTAGACAAGATTTACCTGCCCAGCAGTCGTCAGCAGCACTGCTCACACACACTGGGTGTGTAGCAACAGATCAGTGAGCCCCTGTGTGCAACATCAACGTTTGCCATGGATGGGGACAGACCCATTAAGCAGAAATGAGAGCAACCATTTCCTCATGACCCTCCGTGGGATTGTTTCCTCCCATTCTACTGTTGAGCTTCTGGTAAAGGTCAGTGTCCAGCTCTGTCTGCATACCCTCCAATAGTATGCCTCTATTCATGTTTCTGTTTTTTGTTTGAGTATGAGGTCATAGCAGGACAGCATATATATGGCATAGCCTACTTTCTTCAATACCTCTTAATATAATTGCAGATTCATCACATCAAACCTTTAGGAGCTGTAATAAATGATGGAGGGAGTATTCAGATTCTTTACTTTCGTAAAAGTACCAACACCACACTGTAAAAATACATTTTCCAGCAAAGTCCTCCGTTGTAAATGTTACTTCAGTAAAATAATGTAAGCAGAAAATGTAGTAACTGTGGAAACTATGATCTTATTACTCATGCGTTTATGTTTAAACACAATTCTACGGCTGTGGTTGTTAGAGACGGAGCTAATTTTCCTCTGTTCTATATCAGGCTGCTACTAATGATTAAATCTATTTATGGACTCGTTAATTTCCGTATTATCTGTTTACTCTTTTGTTTGTGAAATGTGAGATTAAAAAGCAAGAAATTCTTTTCACAATTACACAGAGCTGATCCCGTTCAGATCCCACGTCCATTTCAATGGACATAACTTTTCAAGGATGTCTAGAGCTGTAATTACTGTAATCTGATTACACCCAAATGCATATATTTATTTGACTGGTTGTCCATAAGCCAATCACAGTGTTCTACATCATCTAACGTGGACTGCAGTAAAGCCACACCCTCTTTTTCAGCAAGCATTGGAGAGACTGAGGCTAGGAGGAAGCTTAAGGCACATTTTAATCTATTAATCAGATTGTTATAACTTGTGTTTAAACTGTGTTTAAAGTAAAGATGAGGTATTATATTATTGATACATGAAAGTATTATAGATTTCAGTTTTTTTTTAGAAAACATCAGCTGTTTCAGAATGTCACCAGAAAGGAGAAACAGGGAAATACACAGGGATTTACTGTTTGGATTCATTCTGACTGTTCTGATCAGATTTTCTAATGACTTCATTTAGAATAGAAATCAACCATGACAATATATATATATTTTTAATCTTTGGAACATAAATGGGCTCTGAACGGGTTAAGGTGGTACCTTCAGATGTTTTGTTAGAAACAAGACATTTTAACGTATCAAAGAAGAAGAAAGTGTCATGAAAAAGGACGACTCAATAAAAAAAACTTTTTACTCAGGTACAGCGCTTGAGCAAATATATAATATTTGATTGCATTCCACCACTGGCTGTAATATATAAATCACATCACCAATAATTCTTTTCCTAGTCAGAATAAGACAATGTGAGGTGAACATGCTTCAGCATGGCGGCGTATCTCCTGTGGACTGTGTTTACTTGGACATTCAAGGGGATACTGTGCACCTGCAGGTTCCTTTGGGTGAGTCTATGATCTGTGGAGTCTGTTGTTTGTACTTAACTCTGGATATCCTGTCAATGGGACATGCTTATGGTGATCATGTTTATCTGAATTGCAGATATGTCCATACAATGCCGTCAAATTCTTGCCGAGGGAACTACACATCACAGAGGACACAAGCCAGCAGCTGAAACAACTTGTGGGTAAGAATTTCATAAAATGAACGATACAAATGACCTAATAGAAGCTTTACTTTTTAAACTGAAAAGACCCTATACTGTATATAGCTGGCTTGAATCTTTTCAGAGAGGCTGGTGTATTCTAGCGCCATGACTGATTATATAGATTGGTCATTTGTTTCTTTTACGATGAAATGAAATGAACTGTTATTCTACTTTTTTGTAATGTCCATTAGGGTTAAAAACCAACAGCAAGCTGTAATTCATGGAACCAAAGGGGTATCTGCAACCTATTGTTAATGCATTTCACAACTTGTCAGCGGATGTGTAGATAGAGAAATGATGTAGCTTCCTGTTTTTACTTTATTTGTCAGGCTCTGAATGTAAAGGAACTGCGGCCATTCCAGGCAGCCCTGACCGCACAACTGCACTTCATAAAAGACTGACCAAAGTCGAGAGAGAGATACTGACAGCGAAGACCAGGATCGCCTGTGAGAGAGCCTCATGGGAAAGGAGGTTTGGAGAGCTGCAAAAAAGACAGGAGGAGCTACATTATCAGGTGTGTATAGGTGAATCTGAGTGGGTGTGGTTGAATTTAATTATCGATAACTTGGCCATTTTGTCCTTGGCTGTCTCCTCAGGTGGCAGTGTTGGTGAATATGGATAGCTGTGACGAGCAGGGAGGGTCAGGAGATAATGGAGAAGTGTTTGAAGACTGTACAAGTAAATGACATTGAGATCATTCAGAACTTTTATAAATGCTTTCGAGCCCAATAATGATGCCAGCTGCTACCCTCTAATGACCAGGTGATCTCTCCAGAATGATGTACCAGCACAGAGGGTCGGAGGTGTCATTAAGAGACGGCACTTATGCAAGCAGTTTGCCAGGCTGCCCGTTATCCTCATCATCGACACTGAGCTCAGGACCCGCCTCCTCCTCATCTTCTGCCACCAGGTACTGCCCTCAGAAGGAATAGTTTGGCAGAGGAAGAATGGCAATTTTCATATCTGTACAGCAAGTATGAAGCTGCAGCCTGCATTTGGTCAGCTTTGCTTTGCACAAAGACAGCAGGGGGAAACGGAGAGCCTGGCTCTGTTCAAAGGTAACAAAATCCACCTACCAGCACTTCTAAGCTACGCTAATCAACACCTTGTATCTAATTTGTTTAGTCTGTTCAAAAACCTAAGAGTCAAAACAGCAGTTCCCTTGTCTGCACTGTGAGACAGATTATTTCTTGGTTGGGAGGGAATAGAATTTTCTGGAGTTGTCTAAGGTTGCCTGACAACTGTTCTCAGTAAAGGCATTTCCCAGCACCTGACTCCATTTTTTGTTTTGTGCAAATTGAACAAAAGAGATATTGTGCAGATTGGGCAGACCTATAGGGTTACAGGAAGGTGGATTTTGTTTATTTTGGATTGAGGCAGGCTAGCTGTTTCCCCGTTTCCTGTCATTTAGGAAGCTAAGCTAACCAATGGCTCTGGCTTTATATTCATGTCCTGTACAGATATGAAAGTCGTATCAATCTTCTGATATCTTCAGTCTTCTGCACTGCAATTTTTTTGTAGAGATTGAGTCAACAGCATTATTTCACAATTTTATTTGACTTAAAAACTTATGGACTGTGATAAAATAAGAGAAAGTATCCCATGTATGATGTCATATCATTGATGCTTCTAAAGCCATCAACGTTAGTATCATAGAATTCATCGTCGTCTTCTCTACTTTTGTTTTATTACTGACCAAACAGTCTTTTCCTCCAGTGTGACATCATGGAGGACGACAAAAGGGCCTCACCGGGTTTTTGTACCCCACTCCCCCCTGGACCTGGCAGTGGGTCACCGGGTGAGGATCATGCTGCCATCTGGACGGATCAGTACAGGAACTATTCGTTTCCTGGGCCACCTGCAGGGGGAGGCAGAGCTGCACCTTGGGGTGGAGCTACAGACACCTGATAATGGACTGCATGATGGCAGCCACAGGGGATACAGCTATTTCGAATGGTAACTAATTGTATTTCAACCAAAAACAACATTTAGCTAAGTGAGCATGTGCAACCTGACGGCCACTGCTGCATTGTGATTGATTTTGTCCACCACTGTGCTTTACTGGGATGATTTCATTACTTTTTTTAGAAAGTAGGCTACAATTTTTAATGTGTTTCAGAGCTTCGTGAGTAGAAGATTATTAGATAGTATATTGACACGGTGCATTTAAATGGACTGGTAATATTTGGCAGGATAATTTGTTCTTAAACTATGATTCATGTAGCCTGGGTTAATCACACACACACACACACACACACACACACACACACACACACGCTAATGCGTGAATGGCATCAGCCTCAGGTGTTTAACAGCCAAACAATGTCTCCAAACATACTTGAGCAAAACCCGTGTCCTTAGTGGCTGAAGCAAATATGCAAATCTTAGGCTGAGGTAAACTTGTCAGCCTCAAATTACAACATTTAAGAAGTAAAACATGAACATGGGGTACGAGGTGTGAACTCATTTGCCTGCAGCGATGAAAATTGTTGGAAATGGGACTTGACTTTTCTTTACAAGTCCATGTGGAATTTATGAACTACTGTCCAGTCCATTAAGTTGATTTAAAATGAACTTCAAACAGGTCCATTATTTTAATACTTTCTTATTCCTGTTTCTGTCCTTTCCAGCAAGCCTGGCTATGGTGTCTTTGTACCGTTCCACAAGCTATTGATGGCCTGGGAATGACAAAAGCACAGACTGTCATGTGGAGCTGCCCATATGGATGGAAAGAGGGCCAACTGAGTGCAGAACAGTAGTTACAGCCATGGGTTTAATACCACAATATAATGGCATAAATCTTTATATCAAAGTAGGCCTGCATAAAAAGCTACGCATGTCATGTGTGTGTCTCGCCCTGTTCACAATTTAAAAAAACAACAATTTTATCAAACATGGCTTCATTGTGTGAGCTTAGACGGATAGTTGGTGGAAATGCTGAAATCATTAAAGTAATATATCTTCTTTTGTTGAGTTTGATGGTGTACAAGTCTGCTCACAAAACAAGACAAGCATTGGCAGCAGTTCTTAGAAAAATATTACACTTCAAGCTGAAGACCATGCTTCGCTTAACAAAACTTCCAAGAATGACAACTATGACTAAAAACCTGTAGAGCACAATGAACATCTTTCTTTTCTTGCCCTGAGCTAAATGCTCACATCAGCATGACGACATGCTCACAATGATAAAGCTAGTGTTCTAATTTTTTGTTGGAATGTCATAGCATGCTCCCTGTTTTAGTTTTTAGCATGTTATCATGCCGTTACGCCCCATACTTAAGTGGCCATTGGGCAAACAATTCGTCAACACTGACCCAAATTAATCACATGAAGACACCTTCAAAAAGACCAAATCCATGGGATTTATTTACAAAGATTCTCAAACAAGACATTAAGGTGAAAATGACACTGAGCTATTAATACGACTGAGGCTGAGAGGCATCATGACCAACAATCCCCACTCCAGAAGCCTCTCCCTTCTTAAGCTGAATAGGAGCTTTTGAGCACTTCTCTCAGGCCTGGTGCACCTCGTAATCACAATCGTAATCACTCCATATGAGCGACACCTGGGCAGAGCTAGAGAGGAAGGAAACAGCACAAGGAACATACAGCTGTAACACATGCTAGCATTGTTTATTAGCACAGGCCTACATCTGAAAACCAGTGGTTTTGCAAGTATCTTTCTAAAGATTAAACATGATAGTCAGGGCATTGAGGTGATAGAAATTCATTTTCTGGGGATCATTAATATGTTTACCTAATTTCACAACAAAAAAAATAAATACAAATTTTGTAAAAGCTGTGGCATAGTAGTAGTAGGCCCTAGTAATAGTACTAGTAAAATGTGTACTAATTAAAACTGTTGTAGTAGTAGGAACAGTAGTAACAGACAGGGGTCAGAAAATGTAATCATAATTTTATTATGAGTGTGTATCCTATTTTCTTTAAAAGAAATTGAGATTCTCCACCTTCACTCCTCACCTACGTCCATTAAAAAAGGAGGTCCCATTTGAAGGAGCGTTCGAACGGCCTTGGCCCACTGACTGTCTCACAGTGCCATCTAGTACCTCAAGAGGCCTAGTCTGATAGTATCACCCAGAAAGTCACATACAGAAACAAAATTCAACTCACCAAAACTACCTTGGTTGAAATGAACCCTTAACTCACCGATACTGTTGCCAAAGGGGTCTCTATTTGTCTCGGAGCCTGTGTTCAGTCCTGGTGCCACCGTGCTCACTGGGAGGCTGAGTCTGGTTCAGTTGTCAGATAGTGGATACTTTTGTGATATGCTGCCCCTTCATTGGTTTGAAATACATTTGGCAGATGGACAATGCTTACATATTGCATATTTAAAGCATATTTTCTGAAATGCAAGCCATGTTATTCGGCAGTAACTCCAGAATAGCCTGAAACTCAACTCAACTGACAATAGTCTGTCACATGAGCAAATATATGCACACAAACACAGGCGGACCTTTCTCCTATGAAAGTAGAAAAACTAAATAATTCCATTTTAGAACACCCTTGGGCTTCCCCAGAATTTTTAGGAAATTGGTTGCAACAGTGCATGAGACATATCTGGGAAATTTAGTTCAATACAGGAGCATAGAATGACTTTTGCAATATGTTGTGATTCAAGCATGATCACATGAGCCAATACTGAGTTCCTCATAAGCTTTGGAGGCATGTTTCTAGATGCATTGGCTCTGCTTAAGAAAGACTGGTGCAGCACTAACCTTACAAGTAATTCCAACTGACACACATAATAATAGACAGATAACTTTTTTATTTTTATTTTTAGTGACTCTAGTTTTCCTGTATATACCTCCTATGAATTTATCTTAAATGTTCCATTTAAAAAACAGATTTTCTAAGACAGCATAAATCTGCATGTTCATGAGAACTAAATTCCACACATTTATGTCATTTATCAACCACACAGTTACCCAAATATACTTCTAGGGTTACAGTACCACTCATTTTGATAACAGATTCTAATCTTGAAAAACCTGATGACGCACAAGCAAGTTCTCTCCCTAGCATCACTTTCCTTGTTTGATTATGATTTACTGTAAATCATCAGTGTTGAAAAACACAGTAGCTACTCCACCTCACAGAGATAACATTAAACAGCAAGCTGTTCTGGAGAACAACGGTGAAATTGAAAGAAAAAGAAATACTTTTTGCAGAGATTTGTAATTGCATGAGAACTTACTTTTGGACAAAGATTAAAACGTATCACATTTGACACAATATGCATCAACAATCAACACTTTGCAAACAGTTAAAACTATTTGGTCTAGAGGCACTTTTCATCCAGAACATGGATGCTTATGTCACATTTGACTTTAATGTCATACAAGTGCATATAGCTTAGAATAGATTATCTAAAGTGCTCATACATAGGAAGGCAAATTGAACTTCCATAATGGCACATTGGACAGAATGCAACAACTTTGCAATTATCTTTCAAATTAATCAACAACAGACACAACAGACAGATACAGACAAAACGATAGATAAAAGCCTCTCGTGAGATTTCCATCTTTGCTTTGACAATGTGTTGTGTTAACGCCGGTATCATGTTAGTTCTCACTGAACAGGAAGCAAAAGGGGAAAATCATCAGAAAAAATCATCAGAATATCCCATTCAAAGCCTTCAGGTTGAGGATCTCTGCAGCCAGTTTCTCCGCATTCATCTGCTGTGGATACATTTCCATGACTGTATCAACCTGAAGAGGGTTGAAGATGGCTTGTAGTTTCTTTCGGAGTTCCAGCCTTTCTGGGTCAAATGCGGCAGAGGATGACTGTTGTTGGCCCCAGGATTGGTAGTGATGACCTTCGTAAGAGCAGTAGGAGTTGTGGGAGTGTGAGGTTTGGACTGAAGAGGGAAGACTACTTGATGTCCTTGCTTGGGGCATTCCCTGAAAGGGATCTGACCAGTAGTTTTGCTGATGATGCGGGGCTCTGCTGTAACGGAGATGATTAGGGAGGCTGGTATGAGGTGGCACACCAGGCGGGAACATTTGAGATGGGTAGGTGTCATATTTGGGTTGACCATTGCAATCCAATTTTCCATGCTGCTGCTGATGAGCTGGTGAGGGCACCACATTGGAACAGCACCTGCAGGACTGTCTTGTGTTATTTTTCTCTGGATGCACTGAGGCATGTTTGTGTCCAGCAAGGGGACTTTGTTGCTGGGGCCTGAGCCTGTGGGAGTTGCTGAGGCAATGTGAAAAGTCAGAGTACTGGCTCTCACAAGAGCCAAAGCCAGAATCCAGGTACTCGTGAGACATGTTGGCATAGTAATGATTGGGTATCATGTGCAGCCCGGGCAACTCCTTCTGACACTGGTTTCCTTTTACAGAAAAGGACATATGATTTCGAGGATCCTCCCAGTACAGCAGTGTATTCTCACTAACCTGACCTGGGTGTGCAGAACTTTGCTGGTCTCTTATGTGCTCTGTGTTATAGCCCCCAGGATGGGAACAGGCATTGTGTGCAGGCCCAGGATCAGATTGGAGATGTCTGGGTGATAATCTGGCATTTTTCTCTTCTTTTCCAGTAGAAATCTGTGCTTTCTCTCTCAATTCATCAGCCAAGGACAGGTAGGACTGGTTTGTCCGCTCTGGATGGTAGAACTTACATTTGATGCCATAAGTGCACTTTTTGTCTGAGGAAAACAAAAATGGACACACACGCACATAAAAGGAAAAGGTCATCTCATTTGGGAACCACATTCCTTCCTCACAAAACACCTGAAATAATAAAAGCTAACAATATGCAGTATAGAAGTATTGCATATTGTGGCAAAGGGGTTTCTTTTCCGGTTCTCTTACCGTATGGACAGAGCTGTCTCTTTTGTTCTTTCGGCAGAGGCTTTTTCCTAAGGAAGTTGTCAAGACTGGGGCCATGGCGGCCCAGAGGGTCATCTGGGGGCATGAACCTGGACAACAAAGGAAAAAAAGAAAAGAAGATTTGCTGCTGTGACATGTCATTTAGGTGTTAGGTAAATGTCCCCTGATTACACCCTCGAGATGTAGTAGGCCCTCTGGAACCACATTAGAGAGAATTCATGGAAGCAAAACCTCAAGGCTCAGGTAAACACACAGTCTAGCTGCTTACTTGTCGTTCACAAAGGAGTACATGAGGAGC
This sequence comes from Chaunax sp. Z400, assembly GCA_037577475.1. Taxonomy (NCBI): domain Eukaryota; kingdom Metazoa; phylum Chordata; class Actinopteri; order Lophiiformes; family Chaunacidae; genus Chaunax; species Chaunax sp. Z400. Next base: position 23,984,372 of record CM075190.1, read on the forward strand.
CTCTCCTCGATACATTTCTTCCACTCAGGTCTTTCTCCTTGGAGGT